>OY728125.1:1413148956-1414358831 GCA_963277665.1 Viscum album | reverse complement strand
AAACAAGGTGGCAGATGCTCTAAGTAGAAAGGATCTTGCATCTTTATCAATGATGAGAATTAAAAAGGATCCGATCATTATAGATTTGAAAATGATGGACATGGGAATCATTAAGGGAGGAACATCATCAATACTTTCTCAAATGATTGCTCAACCATCCCTCTGGGAGAAGATAAAGGTTTCTCAAAGAAAGGATGTGGAAATTTAGAAAAGGGTAGTAGCTGTTAAAAATGGGAAATCCACTAATTTCAAAATTGATGATGAAGGAGTAGTAAGATGTGGGACACAATTATACATACCATCTGATCTAGAGATAATGAAAGAGCTATTGAATGATGAACATCGCTCAACCTTCTCTATCCATCATGGGAGTACCAAAATGTATCGTGATCTTCGAGAACACTTCTGGTGGGATAACATGAAGAGGGAGATTGTGAATATTTATCAAGGTGCTTGGTATATCAGCAAGTTAAACCTGAGCGACAAAAGTATAAAGGTATGATGCAACCATTGCTTATACCCTGGTGGAAATGGGAGAATGTTACTATGGACTTTGTCACGGGTCTCCCGAAGACGTCGAAGGGAAATAATGCGATATGGGTTGTGGTTGACCGTCTCACCATGATATCCCATTTCACCGCTATTCGCGAGGATCTCTCCCTTGAACAACTTGAAAATATATATTTGATGGAAGTGGTGAGACTACATGGTGTTCCACTCTCAATTGTCTCTCACCGTGATCCAAGGTTCACATCTAAATTCTAGAAGAGTCTTCAACATGTTTTGGGTACTGAATTGACTTTCAGCACGACCTATCTCCGCAAAACTGATGGCTAGTCTGAAAGAACTATTCAGACACTTGAAGATATTCTTAGAGACTACTCTCTAGAATTCAAATGTGGATGGGATCAGTATCTTCCATTGGTTGAGTTCTCATACAACAATAGCTTCCACTCGAGTATTCAAATGGATCCATATGAAGCTATGTATGTAAAGTGATGTAGAACTCCAACCTGTTTGGATGAAGTTGGAGAAAAAAAGCTACTTGGACGTGATCTTGTTCAAGAGATGACATAGATAGTTAAAGTCATCTAGAAACACATCAAAGTTTCTCATAGTAGGCAAAAGAGCTATGTTGACAACCATCGAAGGGATTTGGAGTTTGACTTTGGAGATAAATTCTTCCGTCGAATATCTCTGTGGAAGCGAGTCATGCGATTCCAGAAGAAAGGGAAGCTAAGCCCAAGGTATATTGTCCCCTTTGAGATCCTTGAACGCATAGGATCCATGGCCTATCGGTATTCACTTCAACCGAATATGGCTTGAGTTCATAATTTTTTTTCATGTATCACTCTTGAGGAAGTACATATGTGATCCCTCACATGTACTAAACTCAGAGGTGGTGCAGCTGAAAGATGATCATTCCTATGAGGAGTAGCCAGTATAGATTCTAGATCAGAGAGATAATGTTCTACGCAACAAGACAACACATCTTGTCGAAGTTTTTTGGAGGAACCATAAGTTTGAGGAGGAAACATGGGTGCTGGAGGAATCAATGAAGGAAAAGTACCCACATCAATTTTTGGCCTAGATTGTAAAATGAAATTTCAAGGGAGAAATTTCTTAAAGGGGGAAGAATGTAATGACCCAATGTTTTTAATGGAAATTCCCTTCTCATAAATATTCCATTTAATCACATAATGATGATTTACTAGGTGATAAGTTTCCTTTAAACATAAGTTTTTCACTTATGTGTTTGGAATTTTGAAAATATGGCATACACGATTGTGTTCAAGTTGTTTTTTGTAGTCTTATAAAAAATAATATTTTTTTGTGAATAGTAACCTACCCCAATGAATAGTAACATACCCTTATGAGTAGTGATATACCCTAATGAATAGTAACCTTACCTTGATGGTATAAAAATGATATTCATGTTGGAAGTTCGATATACCTATATTTTAGAATGAGTTAATGAATGCTTTAAAAATGGTTTTGATAATAAATTATTATTATATTTAAATATTAAAATAATCATATTTAGAAAATTATTTTTGAAAAATGGACTTCATTTTTGGAATCTACATATTGAGAAATGGTTGGGGTAAATTTTTGAGATTTTTCTAAAATACTTGAATTTTTTAGGAATAGTGAAATACCATAATTTACAAAAATAAGCTAAATAAGCTAATTATAGATTCATGTGTGATGTTCTACTGATGTAAGCCCACATGGTTCAGGATTACATTATTAAATTAATATACTTGGTCATGAAAGACTCATTATTCCTTGTCTTGTGGGGAGATAATAAACTAATGAATTTTATATTAAGGAAACCTCTCTCTCCTCCACTATAAATACCCTCTCTTCTTACCTCTTTCCCCCCCACCTCTCAAGCCTTGTGCCTAGTCAAATTTCTGCCAAAATACCCTCCCAAGATCCTTCCCCACGTCCAAAGCTTTTTGGTAATTCCAAAAGACCAAAACCAAATCCCCTAAGAGGAGTCACAAAGAGAGGAGATCAAAGGATCATTAATATCAAGTGGAGATCACCAATGGGCCTAAGGTAAGGGATCCTCTCAATTTCACTCTTATTCAAGTTTGTTCACTATGTTAAGACATGTTGTGTGTCATTATTAATTATGGGGTATGATTTCTCACCTCCACCATACTGACCACTTTATGTATAGGTGATGAGAATTCCCTTTCCTCTCTCAATAATCCCCCCTCAAGTACTCTTGATACTATGCCGATAATCCGTAAAGAATTCTACCTGAACCCCTTTTATTCCTTCGAGTTGTCTTATCTACCTTTCTACCAAAATGAGGTTATCTTATATTTTCTTGTGCATACTCTAAATGTTGTTTACATGTTACAAGTCTATTTATAAAGACTATTTCATCACTTTCTTTTGGGTATATGCATGCTTTTAAGTGATTCTCTCCTCATTACATCCTGATAAGTGAAACCGTTTTAAGGAAACTTCCTGACTACTTTCCTATTATCAAGTGTACTCTATCCTAAATTTTAATTCACCGTTTTCTTTATAAAATCTGTCTTCCTATTATGAAAACCCTCCTGGTTTACTTATGGTTTTATAAAAAATATTATGCCTCTTTTCGTTTTAAGAGATATTCGAATTTTTTTAACCACACTAAATCGTTTTGAATCAAAGATTCCAAAAAAATATTTTTACATATTATTACTTAAGTTTGTTATCTCTTGCCATGACTTATGCCTTTATATATTATTAATTTCTATTTATTATTCAATTCCATTCTTTCGTGGATGCTTGTATGTTAAGTCCATTTTTATTATGCTTCATGACGTGTTTGTGAGCCCATTTCTTTCCATGGGTACTCTTATGTTTATATATGATTGATTATGTGAGATTATTTATGTGGAAATTATATACATGAATAAGATTAGATGGCTGTGCCTAGATAGCGCTCCAATGCATTGGGTAAAGGTAATGTCTCAAGAGGAGATTATGGGAAAACGGTCCGGGCGGTTAGCCTTGGATTTTCCTACTATGGGAAATGAGATTGGCGGTTAGCCTTGACTTGCACTAAAGTCTTGTTTAAAGTTTATACCACCTCTCTATGAAACTATTATTATATAATCTCATTATTATATGGTCCCATGATTATTTTATCCCATGTTTTTATGATCCCATGTTTATATGTTACGATTCCATATGTTTGATGCTCATTATATCATGCCTCATAACTCATGTGGTTAAAGTTTATTCTTATGTTCTTTACCTTACTAGGATATTTAGCTTATATCTTTGTTCATGTGTTCCCCAGGGTACCCTATGCAGATGTAAGGGCTCAAAGGAAGTTAGGAGTACATTATGAAGATTAAATAAAGAAGTGTTTTTAGCCCATGTTTTATGTTATATATACCTAGTCTTCAAAGACACTAGACTTAACGATCCATGGATTATACTCTAATGATGAATTATATTCAAAATCATGAAATATTATGTGTAAAAGGATAGGGTCACTATAGACTTAATTAATATTAATATTTTTTATTTATTTAGAATAGTGCCCTTAATTATTTAATTCGAAACACTATAGTGTGGGTGGTGTATTTTGGGAAACTTTCTCTCTATTCAAATGGTAATATAAAATCATCCAGTCACATTGGAAATCAATTTACTAATGAGAATACCGTCCACACATGATATGATTTCAAGGCCCCTTAAGTCATTTTTCTCCATGATTCTTATAACACCTTGACAATAAATAAAATCTAATATATTTTTCCCCATGTTTCATAGATTTTACTTTGAACTCCATTTTTCTCTTTTTATTAAACACATGAGATTGATACATAACTCAATCATCAATTCCCACCTTAATAGAACATAAAACAATCCCTTCATAAAAACTAATTCTCTTATGGATAATACCCTTAGGAGTCTTGGTTTTAATCCACTAATGAATCGATCAATCTTATATTTATGTTGGCTTACAAAAACAAATATTTACCATGAATGTCTAATAAGCTTTTCTACAAAGGTACCAACAGATTCAACATCCATTATCTTTATCTCAAGGAAATCATCATCCATATTCATCTGGAAAAAATAAAGAAATTACCTATTTCAAAATATATTCCTGAATTCATCTCAATACATAAAGTATATTTAATATTTTTACCTTGTATTCTTAATAATAATACACCATTGATCCACTTCCCTTTATAAAAGTTAGATATGAAAAACCTCTTTTTTCATATTCCCAAAATTGGAGAACAAAAATTATCTTTTCTGTGGTACTAAAACACTTTTAAAAAACTATCAGAATAGGATTTCCACTAAAGGTGAGAGCTTACTCATGAAGTACTCAACATAATGTTTTTCACACCTTGGATCATTTTGAGGTCCATCATGATTCATATCTTGCTAATGTTTGATGAGTATAGCAGTGAGGTTTTTTATTCCAACTCCCATAAATTTTATATATTTAGGAGGAAAATAATTTCAAATTCCATTACATTCATTATTCATGTGGTTATTTAAGGTTATATACATTAACGAAAAATAAAAAGTATAGTTAATGATGTAGTAATCCTTATAGGGATCTACATAATCAAGATAACGACTTTTAGTATGTCTATATCCTGACACCTCATTTTAAATAAATGGAACCTTAGGGTCTTACTAGGACATTCCTAGTCATATTATATTTTAATAATTCATTGTGGTTCATAAAAGGGTTTTTATTTTTTAAAATAATATCCCCCAAGGGTGAAGAACCAGGTGTCCAACAAGGCCTTTTATCATGCATTATTTATCAATCGATTCTAGCTCAATAGGGTGTTTTCCATGTTGTTTACCCTAGATACATAAGTGCCAATGTGAAATCCAATATTAATATCTAGATAAGTATTTATTTCTATGAAACCTATCACTTTATCCATTACCAAAATTACAATACACTTTCTTATATATTGAATCATCCTTATGATTATCCATATAAATGTCTTTTGGGATCTCAATAAGGTTTAATCATCAAATTTTCGAAATAATAACTAAACTTATCCTCTGATACCAAATATAGCGGGCCAATATTGTTAGAAATATATATTATGTCATTTTTATAAATATTTATTACATTATACCAACACATCCCTGGGGACTATAACAGTTTATTGCCTTTGGAAACATTACAAAAAACACTTCTTCAAAAGGGAGCTACATCGTCCCCCACTACAGTCTTAATAACTATAATACTTTTTATACATATCATAAAAAATACATTCCATCATAACATAGGGAAATAAAACCTAAAAAAGTGTTATATCACATGATTAGTAAGGGTAAATGGGAGATATGTAAGCATAATGTGAGCATACGTGTTTGAGGAAATGAGCCTCAAATATAAAAACAATACCCATCATATTAATGATCATACTAAATAATCATGGAATAAATTTTTATTGATAAAAATAAATAATAATAATCTTGTCAAGTAATAGGATCAATGAATGTATAAAATTGGTATACCAAAATAATTTTGTGGAATACACATAAATATATATAATCCATTCTATATAGTCAAGAATCACTACATAGGATATAATGTTATAACGTTTTCAACAGTAAAACCATCATATTATTCATGGTACACACCCAATACCATCATAGTAGAAATAATCCTTTATTGAACTAGGTTAAATCCATGTTCTATCCCTATCATACAAAATAATGTTTATTCATCATTCTATTCATGTATTACATAACTAATTTCATCACCTATTTTAGTCATATATGTCAAAATAGATATAAATCATTACCTAATGCCTTGGAGGGAGATTTCAGTTCCACCTATCAAATAATTAAAACTATATTTATTTTTTCTAAAATATCGTAAGTATTATCATATCATAACCCAAAATATGAAATAGGTATCATAAAAATTTCTTAATATCATAATGTTGGGATAAGAGATAGGTTTTATAATCATTCCATCATTGAATAGCATATAAAAATATGTGGAATTCAATTACTTTTTACAATGGTAATACACGATGAATTGAAACTTGATTCAAAAACCACTTTTCGGTATAAACATAAAAAATTATAGAAAGAATAAGAAAAGTATCATTGGACCATAACCCATTTAAGGTATATAAAAAATAAATATATGAAATCTAATATGGAAAATTATTTTGATATATATATATTAAAAATTATCTTGTCTATAACATATTTTCCAATATAAAAATAATTTTAAAAAAAATATAAAACATTTTCAGAATCCTTTCCATTTGACATCATTTATTTAAGATTTAACAAATTTCCCATGTATTAAAACAAATGTTCTGCATGTCATGCATGTTAAAAACTAATATTATTTTTTACATTTTTAGGAAAAGACAAATGGAAAATATTACTAAAAATGATATGAATATTCCTTTGAAAAATTATAAAATTTTTCATTCATTGGTAATAATTTCGTATAAAAATTCCTAAGAGAGTAATAAAATAATTTTTAATTTTTTTTCAAAATCATGTTTTTTGAATAAAATATATTTACAATTGAGGATTGAAATATTATGTAATTTTTAAAAACATTTTATTAATTATTTTAAGTACCATAAAATAAACAAATGGTACTATTATATTAATATATCATTAATATACCAAAGAGAGGAAAAATCATGATAATTATTGAGTTAGGGATCATAAAAATTTATCATTGGATACATAATCATAAAAAATCTTGATAACTGATGATATTATAACAAGAAATATTTACCACTTTGGTAACATATAATCATAAAAACTATGAAGGAATAAAATACAATGAAACATAAAATATCATTAGGAAAAATAAATTCATTAAATTACATTTCCATGTACTGTATATACTCCTCGTGAATGTATATAGGTGCATAAGATAACATACGTCACAAAGATGAAAAATGAAGAAAAAAACTCCATTACCTTGGGTATTTCCACCAATCATACTCTCAAAAACCTCCTTAATAATAAATATATATTTAATAAAAATATATTATAGAAATATATTCTTATATATAAAACCGTATATTATTTGTTTTTACTCCAATTTATTAAAAATTCTATGTTAAGGTTACTTTTTAGGTAATAAAATGTTTGTTTTTTTATATATTTTTTGTTATATTTATTTCATCATACATTGACTGATATTTCATCATCCACTAATTATAACCACATTATAAATATAACTTATGTTAATAACATATTTATTATGATTAATTCATATAATTAACTAATATAAAATGATATACATCATTTTTGGAGAGGGTTGGTTTTACGTACAGGCGAATCTTGCATTCATTTTCTTTTTGGATATAAATAATGAAACATAAATGATATATATTATCATTAAAAAATACTTTTTATGTAATATAAATTAAATATTCTGGTTATATCCATCTTTAATACATTCTATGTAATGTATAATCAAATTCCATCCCTTCACAAGGTGGTTGTGCGTCGTCCACACGAGCGACATTTTCATATTCCCACAAAATAGAGAAAATAAGGGTCAGTGTGAAATAATAATTCCCAAATAATTAAATAATTATAAATATATTATAAATAATAAATAATTCATTAAAACTATAATGAAGTGGTGGTAATAGAAAAAATAATGACATCATTTTGTGAGGCGGTAGTAAACTGTACACATGAAAGATGATTTCATGATCCATTTGATAGAACTGGAGATGGTTGTATACCATCCACTATACATAGAATTATATTACTATATGGGATATAAATTGGTTATCATATAATTTTATAATAAAATTTATGTGGATTGAATAATAAATTAATCAAAAAATTCTCGTTGATGAACATTACCTTATCTTTAGGTATCCTCCTAATGATTTCACAAACGCCTTACTAGGATATATTTCTTCCAAAACAATAAGTATTATAGTATGATGTGATGGAAATTAGAAAATTATTTGGTTATGTATTGTGAAAATGAAAATGTAAAGCCCCGACCCCAGTTACCTATATTCGGTGCATTATTACATTACAATGGCACAATCATAAAAGATTATTCCTTGAAAGACCAATTATTTTAGTAGATTTGGAATTACTAGATACATTCATAAGGTTTACATTTCATCATAAAATAAAAAACTACAAAAACATTGTATCCATAAACCACACTCATATCCCCTCTGACTATCCCTTTAGATCAATCATAAAATACTTCTTCGCATTCGGGGAATAATAAAAAATATAATGGTTAGAGCTCAGATGCTCATTAAGGATAACAATATAGCAGAAACATTCATAAATAAGCATAAAAGTTTAAGGTAATTTATAATATTAAAACAAAAGCCGTTTAAACTAGAACTTCAGCATAATTGGAAAAGATAAAATCAAATAATTCCATTTACTAACTGACATGGATATTCTACTAGTCGAATTATCTCATGCAATATCAATAGCCACTTTCATAATAATGGAATTAATAATTCTAGACTTTCAAAACCACATAGTCAAGACATTTTTCTATGACTACAAATAATATTTTTTCAAGGACTTGTTCCAATACACTAGTTTGTCTCATGAGACCTACCAATGCAACGAGGAGCTATAGCGGGCTTCACCCGTCACTTACTAAGTCTATTGCTTTCCTCGTATAAAAAGGTTTAAACATAACATAAACATTCGTATTAAAACTAGCATACAAAATGTAAATAATTTATCCATAAACCATGAATGGTATAAAAATAAAACATCTATAGTCAAACATATCACAAATCCTTCAATACAAAATCGAAGCTTTGTATCATAATAAATCTACTTCAAACAAGGTTAAAATCCATCCAATGATGTTGACATAGATGAAAATGATTTGTAAAACTCTTTGAGAGAAATATCCCTTTTTCATGAAAACATTTAAAAGTCACACAATTTATAAAGGAAGAAATTTAAAGACATTGTTAATCCAAGTGTCCCATACCACTTTGAAACTTTTGAATGTAAATAACATTTTAAAAATAGTCATGTCCATATAGATAAATCCTTAAGAACCACTTTGAAAACATGGAAATTAATGAGATTGATTTTGAGGAATAAATATTTAAAACATTTAAAATAATGTTTTAGTAATAACTTACATAAAATAATCCCTTTGAAAAAACTTTCATGAAACATGGACATGGATAATAATTATGTCCCAGAAGATACTTACGTAAAAACAACCCCAAAAAATAAAGAGATTGTGAAATTAACCCTTACCTTGTAATTTTCCTTGGTATATGGTACATTAATCTCATGAATAAAGGTGAAATAATTTTTATTAAATTATAATATAATCATATACATTAATATGATGTCATATATGATCTTTTAACTTTGCTTTGTTAATAATATCTTAATATTATAGTTATTTCATGTGTTAATGAATTTTTTTTCCTTTGTATTCTTTGTTATGTAAGTCATATTTTAATGGATGAGATTTATATTATTCATATCCAGTATTATATAATGTATTTAAACATTTTTAGAAATCATCTAATGAAAATTATAATTGAATGGAAACGATAGGGAATGAATCTCATCGCGTTCGTGGAGACGGTAATCCGTACGTACACATGAGCGACAATATAATTCTTTTGATATTAAACTAATATATAATTGGATGGTATACCATATCTAAATAATAATTATCATGTTATATTTATTATTTACATCAATTAGACATCATTACTATACCCATCCAAATAATAATGTATTGAATAACAATTACACAACGGCGTAGAGACGGTAATCCGTACGTAGGCACGTATGGTGACATGTCATTCAAGGGATGGATAGAAAAATGAATTTGGTGGTACTATATTTATAATAAAATCACAGTATATAGAATATAATATATTTATTATTTTAAAATGGAAACAAAAAAGAAAAGTAAGTGGATGAAAATGGAACTTGAAAGTGGTGATGAAATATTTACCTCTTATACGGGTTCTTCCCTTTTCTTTGATCAGAAGGGATCCTTAGGTTGGATTTTTGACTAACGTAAAGACTCTAGGATGAAGGGAGTATAGTTTATATGGTATTTGGTCAGAGGTTGGACGATACAAATGGCTTTTAAGATGTGAATTAGAGAGAAGGGGAGTTCCCTTTTATAAGAGGGGTGAGGGGCACCTTAAGAAAATCTAGAAATATTATTTTATAATAAAATAATTTTTGGTTTATAATTGCTCCAAAGTGGATTATTTAAAGCCTAAGGTAGGTATTGGTTGAAAACCACTCTATCAATATGTTTATACAAGTTTGGGTCACTATATTAACTTTATCCTTTACATTTAACTCTTAGTTAAATAGTTTGACATTTGCCATGTCTCTTTTCATTTTTATGTTATATGGTTATTAAACTTATTATATAATTTCATGATATCCCCAAGTGGTTAATTAATGATACAACTATCATTATATATGTAATTTATCTGAAACATATATTTTTAGGAATAGGATTTCAATTAATAATACAATATTTGTTTTAAAAACTCTTTTATGATAATTTTGACATAATTTGGTATTTTGTTTTTTTAATTCATAACAGCATTATTACATCAAACAAAATTAATATAAACAACCCTAACATGTCCTATTAAGATATTAAATTATTTTAATTCATAAAAAGTCTCAAATTACATTTAATTGGATATTTATAATGTAAATTATTTTAATATTCCATTAATTAAGTAATTACTGCATCATTATTGTGTCTTAAATAAATTAAATAATTTAATTTCTATAGAAAATAAAATAATATTATGTAGAAAATCTTTTTATCTTTCTAATTAATATTTATTGTTGAATTTATCTTTTGTATAACCCTATATTAAATTTTTTTTAGATATTAAACATTGATTTTAACTCTTTTAACTCTTCTTTGAATTAAATAATAATAAATTCCATAATCTTATCCATGTAGACCAAAGAGGTTTATATTTTATTCCTATGGTTTTTTTTGGTCGAATTATATTTATCCAATAGAATTAGGACATGTGTTAGGGTAATAATAATATCATTTTTACCCTCAAATATCCTATTTACTTTTAACAGTGGCAAATAAAAGTAAAAAGTTACTTTTCACTGAGAATTATTTTCATCTTATTGAACCAATTTTTCCTTATTGATATATATCGTGTCTCCATGATTTTTGAAATTAAACTCACAGAAATGGTAAAATTATGTATTATTTAAATTTTCAAATGCTCATATGAGGTGAGTAAAAGACGGTGAAAAGTTCAATAAAATTTTTATATATCTAAAATTTTTATAAAATAACTCCAATGAATTACATTGATCATATATAAGTATTATGTATCTATTTTGACCTAAAATAAATTTTAGTATTATAAATAATTATTTAAAAAAAAAATTTAAACAATAACTGAGTGTTTTTCATTATTCATAAAAATCTGGAATTTTCAAAAAATACCAAAAATTCACCTCAAGCTAATTTCAATATTCCGAATCAAAAAATGAAGTCCATTTTGAAAGATAAAATTTATAAAATTTTAAAAAGTGGGTATTACTATTCATAATGGCTAGTTTGATTAGTTGTGGTGTGTTATAACTCGATGTTGTGTACAACACATGCTACTGTATTATTCAATGATAAGTGTACTGTGTAAGCTTGGGGTGTTACATTCCACACTCCATAAAATAATTTTTTTCCTCGAAATTTCTAGAGTATTACGCGTAAAAAGACTCGGGTGGTTCTTCATCATAAGTTCCTCTTGTTCCCATGTTGCCTCTTCCATCTTATGGTTTCTGCATAGAACATTTATCGGACGAGTCGTCCGGTTTATCAGCACTTGTTCTCTTGTATAATGAATCTTGACAGGCTCTTCGCAATAAGATAGATTGGGTTCCAGTTCTAATTCCTCATAGTTGAGTACATGCATTGGTTCATGCATGTATTTTCTCAATAGAGATATGTGGAACACATCGATAACTTTGGAGAGACTTAGCAGCATTGTCAACCGGTACGCTACAACCCCAA
Source organism: Viscum album (assembly GCA_963277665.1). Classification (NCBI taxonomy): domain Eukaryota; kingdom Viridiplantae; phylum Streptophyta; class Magnoliopsida; order Santalales; family Viscaceae; genus Viscum; species Viscum album. The sequence continues at coordinate 1,414,346,287 of OY728125.1, read as the reverse complement.
TTATTCCTAGAATTTCGAAAGTTCCAATGTATATGAGACTCAATTATCCCTTTTTACCATAACTTATAACACCCATCCATGGAGATACCTTGATGAAAACATGATCTCCTACCTGAAATTACAAATCCTTCCTTAGATTATTGACATAGCTCTTCTTATTACTTTGAGCTTCTTTGATGTGGGTTTGTATTACCGTCATCTTTTCTATCATTTCCTCCACAAGTTCTGGGCCGAAGACTTTTTTTACACCCACATCATCCCAGTAGGTTTGTGTACGACATCTCTTTACCTATAATGCTTTATACGGTACCATATGGATACTTGAATGGAAGCTATTGTTAAAGGAATATTCTATAACAGGTAAATATTTATCTCACATACCTTGAAAGTCGAGTGAGCATGATCTCAACATGTCTTCAAAGGTTTTAATAGTCTGTTCTGATTGTCCATTTGTTTGAGGGTAGTAGGCAGTGCTCAAAAGAAGTTCAGCATCCATGGATTTCTGAAGACTTTTCTAGAAACATGATGTAAAACGTGGATCATGATCAGAAACAGTCGACAAGGGTACTTCATAAAGCCTCACAAATTCATTAATATATACTCTTTCTAGATGTTCAAGTTGTAAATATCCACTTATAGCATGAGAATATGCTGACTTGGTAAGATGATCAACAATGACCCATATTTTATCATTCCTTCTAGGAGTATTTGGTACTCCCATGACAAAGTCCATCGTAATATTATCCTATTTCCCCTCAGATATAGGAAGAGGTGGCAAGACTACTCTAGGCTATTTCCTTCCATCTTTCACTTATTGAAAGACCATACATATTGACACAAAATCATAAATATCCCTCTTCATTTTGTCCCAAAAAAATGTTCCTTCAAATCACTATACATTTTGTTGCTCCCCGGGTGTATAGAGAAATTGGAACTATGAGTATCATCCAACAATTTCCTTTTTAGATCAGGTATTTTGGGAATACAAAGTATCTTCCCAAATTTCATTATACATCTTCATACACAAAGTCACTCAATCTCCCATAATTCACAACATTAATATTCTTTTGAAACTCTTCATTATTGGTCTGAGAACTCTTTATCCTTTCTAGTGAAGATTTTTTGGCAACCATTTGAAAAAGTACTGAGGTTTCACTTTCCATGGTGATTCCCATATCTATATTTACTAGATCCAAGTATATTGGATCCTTTCCAACTCTTATCTTGTTTAAAACTCCATGATCCTTTCTACTCAAAGCACCTTCCACCTTATTTTCCTTCCCTATGGGATAGTTTATAGTTTTATCATAAACCTTGAGTAGTTCAAGCCAACACCTTTTCCTCATGATGAGTTCTTTTTGTGAGAAAATATACTTCAAACTCTTGTGATCGGTATATATCTCACATTTTTAACTATAGAGATAGTGTCTCCAAATCTTCAAAGAAACTATTACAGCTGCTAACTCAAGATCATTAGTAGGATAGTTTTTCACATGAATTTTTAGCTATTGTGATGCATAAAAAATAACCTTATCATTTTGCATAAGGACACAACCAAGTCCTTTCTTTTAAGAATCACTATAAATAATAAACCCATCATTCCCTGATAGTCGAGTCAATATAGGATCATTGGATAATATTCTCATCAATTCTTCAAAAAATTCTTCACACTCTTTTGTCCATACAAATTTAACCCCTTTTCATGTGAGCTTTGTTAATGGGTTATCCAACCAAGCAAAATTTTGGATGAAACGCCGATAATAACCTGCTAAACAAATAAAATTGCGTACCGCAGTTATACTCGTCTGTGATGTCCATTCTTGGATTGCCTTGTTCATAGAAGGATCAACAGATATTTCATCTTTAGAGAAAATATATCCATGAAAAGAAATCTATTGAAGCAATAATTAACACATTCTAAAGTACACATATAATTTGTGACTTCTAAGAGTCTTCAAGATAATGAAAAAGATATTTTCATGATCTTACAATATTTTTGAGTATACCAAGATATCATCAATAAATTCCACTACAAATTCATCAATATATTCCTTGAAAACTCTATTCACTAGATCCATGAAGACAAAGGGTTCATTAGTCAATCCAAATGGCATTACTGTAAAATCGTAATACCCATACCTGGTTCGAAATGCTTTCTTCGGAATTTCTTCCATCATCATGCACAATTGATGGTATCCAGATCGAACTTCAATATTTCAAAAGTATTGATCTCCATGAAGTTGGTCTAATAAATCATCAATGCGAGGTAGTGGATACTTTTTCTTTATTGTTATAGCATTGATGTCCCTGTAGTCAATGCACAACATCATATATCCATATTTCTTCTTAAAAAAAGGACAAGGGCTCCCCATGGAGAAAAACTAGTGTTAATAAATACCTTATTACTCAATTCCTATAGTTTTTTCTTTAGTTACACTAATTCCAAAATGTCCATTATATATGGGGTCATCGATATGGGCCTTGAAATAGGAATTGAATCATTGGTAAACTCAATTTCTTATTCTTGAGGATTTCCTTATAAATCTTCTGGGAACACATCAACATATTCTTTCATAATAGGTATATCCTCTATTTTAACATTATTTTCCTTACCCACAGGTATTTCATTCTCTTCCTCCCCAATAATTGAATTTAGTTGAGCTACTGGGGTGGATCTAGATAAGAATTAGGTGGTGGTGATTCTTCTCTAAAGATAAGGTGTTCTTTATCATCATTATCAAAAATAGTAACCTCCTTCTTCTTACAATAAATATTCGCATCATGGTCCGAAATCCGATCCATTCCAAGGATTATATAAAATTCAATCATGGATATGACGATGAGATTAGTAGATAAAGAACATTTATAAGCTCTAATGAGAACGAATTCACAAAAACTTTGTTACGATGAGACTTCCATTAAGATTTCTAACTAACAACTCCCTTGTTAAATCAAATTGGAAATATCTAATTTTCTTAGTAAACTAGGAAGATATGAAACAATGCGATGATCCAGAATCAAATAATGCATTTTATAAACTTGAGGAAACCATTAAATTACTAGGCACCACGTCTTTTAGAGATTCAACCTCAACAGTAGTGATAATATAAGCTTGGCCTTGATCCCTTGGCCTTTTCTGAGGTAAGGTCCTCTGATGATTGGGAAATTCATTTTCATGATGACCCATTTCTCTACAATTGTATAATTCAACATCAATAGCCTCTTTTTTCCCCATGCAATCACAAGCTTAGTGGCCTTTTTCTCCACACTTGTAACAGACTCCCATTCCCTTCAGGAAATTACTAGGGTGTTTCTTCCCATATTTTCCACAGGTTGGATATTAAACTTTTTCCATCATCCCCTTATATCTATTTCCATAGTGTTTAGCAGATATCTTCTTCTCTTTCTTTGCTTTAATGTCATAAGACATAGTGAATTATTTTTCTGTCTTGATAGCACATGAGACAATGTCTTCATATGACAAGAAGGATTGCGATACTAATGCTCAAAAAAGAAACGGTTTAACCCATCAAAGAAATGACCAATATTACATTGTGGGTTACCTATATAATCTACATCATGCCTCACTAACCTTGTAATGTTAGCCTCAAACGTTGTGACATTCTCATCCTCCTTTTGACTCAGACTCCAAAATTTCCCTTCTATATCTGCTTGATGGTCATGAATAATGTATTTTTCTAAGAAAATCTCTTTAAACACCCTCCATTACATATTTGATACTTCATCATATTCCTTTGTATTTTGAATCAATGACCACCATTGATCAGCATCTCTAGTGAGGTGGTAAACTGCCATGACAACTTTTCCCTTTTCACTACTCTCCAAGGCATGGATTATTTTCTCTAATGAATTTATCTATTGCTCAGCTACTAATGGATGTGTACTCCCACTTAATTTTGATGGTTGTTGCCTCATGAAGTGATCTAACATTGATCCTCCATGCTGTGGATTAGGGTGCTCCATACGAATAATTTCATTATTCATAACATGAGTGAGTTATCTCAGTATGGTGATTAGATGATCAGCACCAGTTGCATCACTAGTTCTACTATAATTATCTTGCGTAAGAGGTAAATACCTATGTAGAGTGAATGCATTGATATAGTTTAGATTCCTTTCACTAGGAACCATTTCTAAGTAATTTCATAAACTAGATTAGTTTATGAATCAAATTACCTAATTCCAAACTTGTAAAACACTTAACATAAACTGAACAGTTTATGGATATAATCCATAATCATAAAAAAAATTCTTTGGGAAAGTATATACTCATAAACCCTTCCTAATGGTTTAGAATGAAATTGAAAATTATCCTAAGCATATCCCCTGGTAGTGTCGTGACCAAGAGTGTAGCAGGGCCTGTTGTCATGCACAAGTTCCCATTCGAGTCTAGCTCAAAGCTGTGTTGTCGGATTTTATCCCAAGGTACATCTGTGCCAGAGCTGCCTCTACCTACTCGTATCCATATGTATTGCTTGTAAAATTCACAAAACCTCTACAAAAAAAATTCTAGAAAGTTCTTATATACTATTCATTAATTTTTATCTTAGGGCTATGTGCTCTAATCAAATTTTATCTAAATCTAGTTTCCAAGGTTTGTACTAAACTTCTTCTCATACCAACTACAACATCCCAATCCCAGTTACAAAGAGTCGGTGCATTATTACATAACATTGGCATGACCACAAAAGATCAAGTCTCGAAAGACTGATTAGTTTAGTAGCCTTGGAAGTACTAGATACATTTATAAGGATTACATTAAATCATAAAATAAAAAACAAAAACAAAAATATTTCCATAAACCACACTCATATCCCCTCGAACTATCCCTTCAGGTCATTCATAAAGTACTTCATCGCATCCTGCGAAAAATAAAACATTGAAAGGGGTGAGCTGAGATGCTCAGTGAGGATAACAATATAGAAAAATCTTTCATAAATAAGCATAAAAATTTATGGAAATGTATAAGACAAAAATAGAAACCTTTTAAATAGGAACTTCGGCATAATATGTAAAATATAAAATCAAATAATGTTGTTTACTTTCAGATATGGACATTCTACTAGTCGAATAATCACATGCAATATCAATAGCTACATTCATAATGATGGAATGCATAATTCTAGAATTTTATAACCACATAGTCAAGGCCTTATTCCAAGACTACAAATAAGATTTTTTAAGGACTTGTTCCAAGACACTAGTTTATCTCATGAGATCTACTGATTCATTGAGGAAATATTGCGGGCTCCACTCGTCACATACTAAGTCCAGTTCATTCCTCGTATGAAAAGGTTTAAAAATAACATAAACATTCTTATTAAAAATAGCATACAAAATTTCAATATGTTATCCATAAAACATGAATGGTTTAATAATAAAACACCCACAATAAAACATATCACAAAACCTTTAATACAATATGGATGATTTGTATCATAATAAATCAACTTCAAACATATTTAAAATCCATCAAAGGATGTTGACATAGATGAAAATTATTTGTAATAATATTTGAGAGAAATATTCCTTTTCATGAAAACATTTAAATGTCACAAAATATAGAAAGGAAGACATTTAAAGACAGTTTTTAATATAAGTGTCCCATACCACTTGGAAACTTTTGAAAGTAATTAACATTTTAGAAACATTCATGTCCATATAAATAAATCCTTAAAAACTATTTTGAAAACATAGACATTAATGAGAATTATTTAAAGGAATAAATATTTAAAACATTTAAAATTATGTTTTAGTAAAAATTACCTTAAAATAATCCCTTTTAAAACTCTTTCATGAATCATGGACATGGATAATAAATATGTCCCAATAGTTACTTATGTAAAAACAACCTCGGATAATAAAGGGATTGTGGAATTAACCCTTACCTTGTACTTTTCCTTGGTCAAGGGTATGTTACCCTCCTATATAAGGGTGAAATAATTGTTATTAAATTATACATGAATCATATACATTAATATGATATCATATATGATCTTTTAACCATTCTTTGTTAATAATATCTTAATATTATCATTGTTTTTGGTGTTAAATGATTCGTTTTCCTTAATATTTTTTGTAATGTGAATCATATTTATTATGGATGGGATGTATCTTATTAATTTCCATAATTATATCAAGCCTTTAAATATTATTTTAAATCATCAAATTAAAATTATTTTTTAATGGATTAGATTGGGAATGAATCTCATCGGATTCGTGGAGATGGTAATCCGTACATAAGCACGAGCGACAATACCATTCTTTTGATATTAAAATAATATATAATTGGATGTTATATCATATCTACAATATCATTATCATTTTATATTTATTATTCAAATCAATCACACATCATTATTATACGCATCCAAATAATAATGTATTGAATAAGAATTACACCCTGACGTGGAGACAGTGAGCCGTACGTATGCATGTGTGGTGATATTTCATTCAAAGGATGGATAGAAAAATGAATTTGGTGGTACAATTTTTATAATAAAATAATATTATATAGAATATACTAGAGTTATTATTTTATAATGGAAACAACAATGAAATTGAAGTGGAAGAATAAAGGAACTTGAAAGAGGTGATGAAACATTTACCTCTTCTTCAGGTTCTTCCATTTGATTTGACCAAAAGGGATCTTTAGGTTGGATTTTTGACAAAAGGAAGGACTCTAAGATGAATTTAGGACAGTTTAGAGGGTATTTGGGTAGAGTTCGGCCATTCCAAATGGCTTTTAAGGTGTGAATTAGAGAGAAGGGGGAGTGACCTTTTATGAGAGGGGTGAGGCGCACCATATGAAAAGCTATAAATATTATTTTATAATAAAATAATTTCTGGTTTATAATGGCTCCAAAGTTGATTATTTAAAGTATATGGTAGGTATGGGTCGAAAACCACTCAACCAACAGTTTTTAGACTGGTTTGGGTCACTATATTAACTTTATCTTTTATATTTAACTCTTAGTTAAATAGTTTGACATTTACCATGTCTCTTTGTATTTTTATATTATATGGTTAATAAACATACTATATACTTCCAAGAGAACCCCAAGTGGTTCATTAATGATAAAAATATTATTATATAAGTCTTTTGGCCTAAACGTAGATTTTTAGGTATAGAATATCAATTAATAATATAATATTTTTTAAAAAAACACTTTTATGTCAAATTTTGACACTATTTGGTGTTTTGTTTTTTCTAAATTTATAAAAGCATTATTACTTCGCATAAAATTCATCTAACCAACCCTAATATGTCATATTAACCTAGAAAGTTATTTTAATTCATAAAAAGTATCAAATTAAATTTATTTGGATATTTATAATGTTAATTATTTTAATATTTCAATATTTATGTAATTACTGCATCATCACTGAATCATAAATAAATTAAATTATTTAATTTCTAAAACATATAAATAAAATTCCATTATGTAGGAAATATTTTTATCTTTCTAAATAATATTTTTAGTCAAATTTATCTTATTTATATCCCTATATTAAAAATGTTTTAGTTATTAAACATTGATTTAACTATTTTTTGTATTAAATAATAATAAATGTGCTAATCTAATCCAAGTGGATGAAAGAAGTTCATATTTTATTCATTAGGTTTTTTTTGATCAAATTATACATATCCAATAGAATTAAGACATGTGTTAGGATAATAATAATATCCTTTTTACCCTTTACTACCCTATTTACTTATAACCATGGTAAATAAAAGGAAAAAGTTATTATTCACCATAAATTATTGTCATCTTCTTTAACCACAAGTTTTTTTACTGATATTAACCGTGTATCCAAATTTTTGAAATTCAACTCACAAAAGTGGTAAAATTAAATTTTATGTAAATTTTCAAATGCTCCTAGGAGGTGGGTAAAATACGGTGAAAAGTTCAATAAAATTTTTATATATCTAAAATTATTATGTAATGACTCCATTGAATTAAATTAAACATATATATGTATTATGTATCTATTTTATCCTAAATTAATTGTAAATAAAATAAATAATTATTTAAATAAAAATTCAGTTTTAAACAATAACTTATTGTTTTTCACTTTTCATCAAAAATAGAGAGTTTTCAAAAAAAATACCAAAAAATCACCCTAAGATAATTTCAATATTCTGAATCCAAAAATGAAGTCTATTTTGAATTATAAAATTTATAAAATTTCAAAAAGTGGGTATTACTATTCATAATGGCTTGTTTGATTGGTTGTGGTGTGTTATAACTCAAAGTTGCGTACAACACATGCTACTTTATTATTCAAAGAGAAGCATACCATGGAAGCTTGAGGTGTTACATAAAAGGGTAAGATGATATTTATAAAAGAGGATATGTGGTTTCCTTTTTATTTGGTTGAGAAGAAACACATAGTATTTTAAAAAAATTGAGTGCTCCCACATGTTTCATATGTCAAAAGGGTACTAAATGGACCATTCTAGAATGGAATAGATTATAAGCTAAAAATGATCATATAAAATATATTTTTGACATTTTATTAATAATTTTAACCCTTATAATTTTATTTTAACCCCCCATGTAAAACCATTTTTACCAAAACCAAATTAATTAATATTTATTAGATTAACTATTATATATTTCATGAATTATTTTAAACATACTAGATACTACATATTAATATGATAAAACATATTTAGTCCATTTTTCCTAATTTAATTCACATAACTCAGAAATGTACTTTTAAATTAATTCTACACATTGATGAGAAAACAGGTTTTCAAAGACAAAAATTCTGAAAGATGTCAATGTTTTTTTTTCAAATATCAATATGAAATTGTTTCCAAAAAACTAAATTGGATAAATTTATGTAAAATTTAACTAATTAAACTTTAAAATTAATATAAAATTTAATATTACTCTAAAATAAGTTAAAAAATAAGGCATTTTTTAAATAAAATACTGTATTTTTCACTATTCGTTAAAAAATCAAAAAATTTAGAAAAATAAATATAATTCATCCAGATATAATTTTTACATTATTGATTCAAAAATTTAGTAAATTTTATCAAATTCATGTTCTAAAAGTTTAAAAAAATATCTTATTGTTCTCAAAAATAAATAAAAATCATTTATTAATAAAATCATATTTTTGAAACATATTACGACCATAAAAAAAATTATTATTTTTATTAATATGTTTTCACTATATAAAAATATTATACAAAATATTTAAAAATAATATATTACTATTCCTAAAATTGATTTGATAATTAGGTTATAACTGTCAAATTTTAATAATATTAATTTTATATTATGGTTTTTTTTAAACATGATATCATTTGAAACACAATCTTACTCATTGTTTCATGTAGAAACATCCCAAAATGGTCATTCATATTGAACAAGATATCAAATAAATTTAATTTATTTGAAAAATATATTCATAAAAACTCAGGGTGTAACAACACCCTTAAATAAATTTCATCCTCATAATTTTACCTCATTTCTGATGCAATACATTTTTTTAAAAAATAAAATGAAATCCTAGGAGTGAAATTAAATATAAATTAGTTGGAAGAATTATATTTTAATACACATCTTTAAAATTTTATTTATAATTTCACTTTAATGTGTATATTATAAATTAGAATAAATATCATTTTCTAAATATTTCATACACCATTTATTTTACATTATGATACTTTTACTAGAGAAAGTGTTTCTAAAAGATTACCTTAAAAGATGGGTGATGAAACTAAATATAATTATCTTGATCTTTTTTGAGTTGAGAAATTGTTAAACCTCAATGACGTGGAATATCAAAAAATATACTTACATGATTTATTTTCATTGCACAATCATTGTTTCACACATTGGTTTTTATTTGAGCTATTTCTATTTCTTTCTCATCTCTCACTCTTATAAATGAATATTTATGATGAATTTTTTCATCCATTAATCCTTAAAATAAACATCTAATGTATCAAAATATCTAAATAATAATAAAAAGCTACTCATATTACATCAAGACATTAATTAAACCAAATTTCCTATCAAATGTTATAGTAATACCAGATATAATAAATTGATAAATTAATTTCAAAATCGGCAGTAATAATATAAAATGATCAAATTAATTCATTTGATATATAATTGACAATAAAACACTTAAGAATTTTTTGAAAAAAAAATAAAACCCAAATATTATAATTATTTGTGATGTTATTCTTCTACGTTCAAAAAAACATTTATGGAAAAATAACATCACTAACATATAAATTCATAAACTAATAATATATATGATTTAATCAAATAATCATCTAAATTTGATAACTCAATCTTTATTCCTCAAACAAAAGTCTATCCAAGAAATATATATCTCAATTTATGTTAATCATATAATATTCCCCATATAGTAAATTATTTAAAAATAAATTAATCATATTTTCACCATATCACTTTCCAATCTAATGATTATCTATATGATGAAACATATAGTCCTAAAATACAATAAAACTTTCAAACCAAATTAACCATAACTACCAAAAAAACATTGGTCACATTAACCATAATGATTTTTTATATTCTTCAACTTATGTCCATCAATATTAAATCATTCCCCTTTATATAGTCATTTCACTGTATATTAATCTTAAGGTTTTATTCACATAAATATCTCCTAGAAACATTAATCAAAATAAACTCTCATCACATAAAATCTCCAAAGTGGTATTTATTTTATTAATCATACAATCAAAAGTATATTTAATATCAAATTATATTATCTAAAAACACTAAAAATATCATTATTTGAGTCATCCTAACCTCTAATATTGTATATAACATTCCTTCGATACTGAATACAACACAACACAACACAAAAAACCCATAATTACATGATTAATTTTATTATATTTATAGGATCTTTTAGGTGTATAGTATTAAAGAACTATGAAAATGAATTAAATTAAAATTGAAAAAGTGATACATATTGTCTATTTTACTTTGGAAACATTATCTTTAGGTTTATACACACTATTCAATCATCACAAACATCATTTGAAGACATTTTACTTTATTTAGAAATATTTATCATATTTTCACTTAATTATACTAAGGATCCTTATACAACATTTTTAAACATGTGATTATCAAACCAAATCTCAGTTAGGGATATAAAAAAAGGATCCCCATTAGTCCACTGAAAATTTTGAAAAACATTGAAGACTATAACTTTTTTGAAGAAAAACAATGAACACTTAAATAAAATAAATAAACATAGAAAATTCCTACATTCCTCAAGAAAATATATTTAATCCCATTATAATTAATAGTAATAAAATTATTTCATCATGAAACCATTTCATTGGTATAAACAATTACACACAATTAAAATTTTACGAATATTTTTTACCTTATGAAATCTAAAAAAATTTATAAAATTATTTATTTCAAACATAATATAGTATATTGTAGATTTATAATAAAAAAATTCATTCATGTTTAACCTATGTCATAATAACTGAATCCTATTTAATTCTATAGTAATAACAAACCCGCTCATCTCCCCCATTTTTTCATCTAAATACTATCAATTAATAAATGCATTGGACAAGTATATTAGGCTTACCCATTATCATGAGTTATATTGAAATCAGCAATCATTTTAGGCTTACCCATTAAATTATTATTTATAACAATGAAATAATGTGGTAGTGGGAAATTACACTCTTATTATATATGTTAAAAACACTCATTTGTGCTTTGGTAGAAAGTGTTAAAAGTGAACCATATGGAAAGCATTAAAAACAATACACTATAGAACATTGTAAAGAAATTAATATTTAGATGAAAAGGAAACTTTACATAATTTGTGGTAAATATTATAATATTCTTGAATATTTTATAAGTACATGGATATGAAAAAGAAACATTTGATTGGAATACCTAAAAAAGTGTTTTAATGAAAAATACATCATGCCTTATATAACTATTGAAACAAAGGGATGATAAAGAAGAGAAGAAAAAAAATCATTAAACCAATTAAATTTTAATAAATTATTGACAAAATAAATCTATATTTCATTTCATACACCCTATAAAAAAGAACATGTGGTGAGAATGTAAAATGTCTTGATGAGAAGAAATTGAGATGATAAATATGTTAGCTCTCGTCTGACACTCCATATATATAATTTTGTTCCTATATAATAAAAATATTTTAAATATTAATATATTAATGATATTTATAGTTTTATTCTATTATAATAATCTATTTTATTCCATTTATTACCACTTCTTATATAGTTATATAATATTTAATTTTCATATAGTTCATTTTGAGTGAATTAGGTTCATAATCCCAAAACTACTTCATTAGGATTACCTAGGTCAAAGGGTTTATTGTTTCACAATATATATATAATTAATCATGAAATAATAATTATTTTTATATATTATATTAAATTTTATAACCATCCATTAAATTTTAACAAAAAAAGAATCCCATTGCTTCATGGAATTGGTAATCTTCACGAACGCACGAGCGACATAGTCATTTTATAAAAAATGAAACAGTATGAAAGAAAGTAACATCTTATCAACAAAGAACCATAATTATGTCATAAAAATTATATATTCCTTAATTTATTATTTATAAGTAGATTTTGGAGGTGGTGATGAAAAATAAAATATATCACTATGTCAAGATGACTGTTTGAAAGTATACATGAGTGATAATTTCATTTTCCATGGATGGATAAAAAGATGAGAATGTGGTAAGAAATGAAAATAAAAATATTTCATCATATGTATGATACTTATTCTATTATATCAGCATAGTTAATTAATATTATAAGGTCGTAGAATATGAAATAAACATGAAAATACTCAGTTAAGAGTTGTATCACATCTTAGTTAAAAACCTTTTGATTACAAATTAAACATTGTATATTTGAAATAATGGGGAGATAAAGACCTCTATGAAATGGTGAGGGATTTTGTAGAGATATTTGGTCATTTATATTTTTTTATAGAGTGCTCAAAATGTGTGTGAAGGTGGGGAAAAATTGATCCCTTCTTGAATTGAGTGGGGTGGAACGCCTATAATTATCTTAGTCGTTTAAATATTATAAGTGTATTAGTCATGATCATGTTTCTAAAAAGATATCCAATTTATACTATTATGTAATAAATTTTTTAATAACTCGACCAATAATATTTGAGATTAATTTATTTTCTTTATTGAGTAATAATATAATTTAACATGATTTACCCTTTTTATGTTGACAAATATTTATCATGTTTACATTTTATAATGACCGAAAATAAAATATAAATCACTACTAAATATTAAAATATTTATTAATAATATAAATTAAAATTTTTATCATTCAATTTGTGTAAGTGGATGAAATTAATATTAATATGAGCGTGCAGAATTCAATGAAAAACATTTTTTTATAAAATTGGTTTTTAATCAAAATAAATAACTTGTACCAAATGAAATTATATTTTTATATATAGAGTAATTTTAATTATTATGAAAAAAATATCATGTTAATTTAAAATCACAACATACAGAATTATAATTCTAAAGTACTTTATTTGTATAAGAGACAAGATGATTTTTAAAAATATACATTCTTACCTATTCATTCTTAAATTATTCATTTTCGAAAAATATGAAAAAATCATCCAAACCCTATTAGGGAATGGTTTTTTCAAAAAATATTTCAATTTCCCCAAATAAAATTTCTAAAAGTATCATGCTGAAATTATAATATCCACAAAAAAAAATCAATAAAACCCAATATTGAAGAAATATATATTTTAATGCATAAAATGATATTATTATCGTTATTTTATAAATAAGAATAATTAAATGAATTTTACTTCATACAATTTTATTAAAAATTTACTTATTTTATTAACGTAATTTATTAATAGTAATTTCATTAATATATTAAGAAAAAAATATTTTTTACACATAATGATAGATTCATTAAAAATATCTCCTTTAGAATACAAACATTTTATCAAAATTTCAAACAAATTAATAATAAATATATGATTGATAAATAATTTATTGACCAAGAATGTTTTAAATATTTTTCACAACATATTTACGTGTATTAATACTCTCTAAAATAGTTACCAGGCCATAATTGTAATATTTTTATATTTTTATATTTCAGTTTCTTTAAGATTGATGTTTCATATATCACATATTAGAAAAAAAATTATTTAACTATAATACATTATAAAATTTTAGGATGTTACGATAAACCACCTGAAATTTATTTAATCTTCAAAATGTTACATTTGTATAGTATAAATGATTTACAACCTATTCAGAATCAATTCGCATGATCAGAATAAAATATATATAAGTGGCATGAAATATCATTCCTCCATATAGATAGAATTCTCTTTTGAACATAACATTAATTTCTTTGTCAATTCTAGGAAATTTATAATTTCATAAATATTTATAAAAGTATATATTTACCCTTATTTTAATTAAACATGTTGAAAATATTCTAAAATCTTATCCTAAAAGTTGGGTGATGATGCTTGATAGAATTAAATTCCCCTTTATTGAGATAAGGAATTATTTTACCACAAAGATATAGAATATCAGATAATATACACACTTTTTCAATATATTCTATATGGATAATTGTTTCCTTCTGTTGTTTTGTGATTAGTTACCACATAAATCTCATCTCTCTCTCTTCAAGTAATAAATATTATAAATTACATTTCTCGTGCCAGAATAACTAAAATAAACTTCAAACAAGTAACAAAATCCCTAAAAGGATAAAAATATATTCCTTATTTATTTAGACAGTAACCAAAACTAAAATTGAAACCCAAATATCTGGACAATTTGATCACATAATCTAGAAACATAAACTTACAATTTATCGATATATAACATCAATCCATCATAATGTCACATAATAGTACTTTATATACCAAAATCACAAAATCTAAATGGTATGCTAATACATTGGGTGATCTACCCTCAACCAATTAATGATAGATAGAATGTGATAATCATCTTCTAACAAATTTAATAAACCTCATACAAAAGTACTATAGTATGAGATGATTCTGTCATACTATAGTTGAATCATCATCAAATCCTTGAATAACATCATTATAAATCAGTGGGAAATATTGTAAAACAATAAAAAAGGTAATAGGTTGAATAACATAACTCAAATCACAAAAAAATCACCACCCAAATCCCAAATCATTAATGGGGAGAAAAAGACGAAGGAGATGGGGTGGGGTGGGAGATAAAATGGTTAGCCCTGTATATCTATTTGTCTTAAATAAGAAGTGGGATGAGAGGCTCAAAAAGGAGGGTTTATCCATGCAAAAAGAGGTCTAAATACATGTTAATGGGTAACCCATGTGGGTTATGGTGTGATGCCCCTCATTTAGGATAAAATTATGTAATATACCACTAGTAATTAATACAATTAATTCCTAAGAAAAATTAATTATTGTATAGACCCATGATCCAAAGCATGGTCATTATAAATCCACTCTATATAGATAATCATTTATAATGTAAAAGCTATGATTTTAGTCAGTAAACATTCCCCCTTTCCACCCTCAAAGTGAAGAACCCCCATCAGGATCAAATCCACCCCCCCACCACTTGATAAACCATTTCAATGCAACCACCTTCATTATGGAATTATCCAACTCCTTCTATCACCCATCATGGTGAAACCCATGGGTTGCATTGTGATATATCCCATAACAGAAATTATAAATGTTATTATGAGGGTTTTCATAATGATCCTATTCCATAATAGTTTTTTCATCTCCCTTATCGCAAAAATTAGTTTTACATGACACACACCATTCCATAATAAAACCTATGAATGACTTGATCTATATCTTATAGTATAATTTTGTTGTAGGGCTTCCCATGCCCTAAAGTGATTATTTAATAGTGACCCAATATAGCTTCTAGTACCACCAAAAAATTCAAAAATACCAAATAGATATGTTTCTTCCAATGGAATTAATATTTAAATATGAATTCCCAAAATAACCCCAACTCTGGATAAGGAATTAAAATTTCCATCAATCACAAAGACCTTTAAATTATTGATTAATTTAAAAATCACAAATATAAGGATTATCATCCCAAAAAACCTCCAGTAATGTATCATAACTTCCATTCCATAAATACAAATCAAATATTTGTCAACATTAATAATTCTAAACTATAAACAACATATCTCGAAAACACATTCACCAAACCCAGAACCACCAGCAATTCCATAATGATCCTTGGTTTTATACTAAAAACACATTTTTCACACCTAACATGATGAACCCTTTTTTTCCACATTACCATATATAATTACAAAAAAACAAATTCAAGTTCTTATATAACCAACTTTCTGTTAACATGCTTTTCTACACTTATTATCAAGCCATCATATCTTCTACACATGATGCAATAATTCCTTGAGGCATTATAGAATCATTCAAAATACAATATTAATTTAGAAACATAAATATAAATTTTTTTCAATTAGAAGATCATAAACCAATATAATTCCTCATTATTCTCCTACTACAAGAATAAAACACCCCAATCAAACTCATATATGGATTACACCATATTTTTTAGGATCCCATTGTTGAAATACTGACACACTCTGAATCTTCATATGAATATCATATCTAGTTTCCAAAAATGTACAATATAAATTAGATCAACCTAGTCACCCACATCATTGTGCCATATAAATAACCCTAAAATAGGTTTCACCAAATATATTATCCTTTTTATATGAGTATCGTACACTTATTACCGATTTAATTCTCCCAATTAAAGAAATATCATCATCATATTCCTTAAAAACAAAAAAATTTAATCTCCACTAACCAAATCATATTTATTAAAAAAATTATAATCAAATTTTACATTCCCATCCATATCTAATTTTCCAAAAAAAATAGTAACTCTTTATCCCTAAATTATAAGAAACTACATCCTTAGTGATTAACAAAATTCACCTCCAATAAGTGTCACACCCTCTAACAACCATTTGTGAACTCTAAATCATATTTATTACCTTATAATTATAATTTATGATCTTCTTGTATAGGTCCCCAAATCACACATTCAAACATCTCATCCCTAAATATTCATGTCAACATACGTTCTCTAGACCACCATATTATGCACTGAAATTGATCACCAATGTTACCTCTTATCATAAAGGAACTATCTTACATTCTCATAAAAAAATTAGGCCATTATTTTTTAAATGTGATGTGCTAACTACATCGGTTCTCATCCCATAACCAGCTGAAAATGTAAGAATGTATGCCTCACCACATCATAATAGTGATCACATATGAAACCCCGCTAGGATCATGTGACACTCCGATGAGAAATAGAGAAATATAGGATCTCACTGTAATTTTAAAATCATCATCATACCTATCATGTTATCTTAGAACCTAGATAATTATAAACTATCCTTCACATATCATATTATAACAGACCACCATATAGCATGAATTATTTGTAACCAACACATTCATTCCATTACACATAGCGATATTGCTTGAGATTATACTCTAACACTCACACTATTTATACTAATGAAGAGAAACCCATTAAGATCCATACCACGAGTTATTAAATGACAATAATCTTCATCTAAACAAATCCCTATCAATTATACACTCCTATAACAATTAATCACAGAACCTGAATCATGATCCTATGAGTTCTATCAAATTTATCCTAGAAAGACATTCTTAATATATTGTCCATAAAACTCATTAATGTCACACACAAACATAAAAGCACTATTACTTCTCCCCTTTTAAGAAAGAAAATGTAATCTAACTTATTCCGGGTTTTACCCCATAAAAACACACAACTCAATCATTGCTAAATTACAAAAGAAAAGTCTACAAATTATATACTGATCCTTGACCCAACCATGTTGGATCAGTATCAACTATACCATCAAAAATGATACCCAAAAACAATATTTATAACCATAAAAATTATCCCCCTTCTAAACCTAAACATTATACACAAATCTTTCAGATTAATTTACAATATAAAATCAAAATTCATTCAATGTGTCTTTTCTCCAACTTCGTAAGGGTATCTATCTCACCAATATAACCCTAACCAAAAGAAAATCATATCTTAGCATACCATTATTGCCTCAACCCATTATATGGTAACGAATTCTTGAACCAAACTATTAAGGGTTATTATAATCCATGACTCTCACGGAATATAAACGTGTAATTATAGAAAACCAAATGATAGGATCCATGGGAATCAAAATAATAAAACATTATGAACTGTATGATTATAATTACACAGATATATTGAGTATGAAAATAGTATAAAAGTATTTGGTGACACTTTAAACAACTGAAGCCTATATAGAAGAAAAAATAGCCACACACAATCATATGAGTTTCATGTGAATCACAAGTTTCAAGTATGATGGATGACCACATGCCATGTACCAGTACAATCCATGATCTAATACCAAAAAAGAAGGATATAAAATAAATATATCATAATTAAACAAGTATTTTATCAGTATTAGTGAAAATATATAACATTATTCCTATCCCTGGTAACCTGGATTATTTACTAGGAAGGTTCTCTTGAATCACTGGTATAAGTTCCATAAATATTTATAACAAATTCTTATCAAAATATATTGATCTTCAAATGGTAAGATAATTGAAATATCTTGTGACACCACCTTACAATAAACACAGTTAAAATCACTCAATAGTATCCTAATAGGATCTCTAAAAGATCTATGGATATTCTCCCCTTATTATAGAGGCTAATAAATAGTGGAGAAAGTCTATGATAGATATTAGAGATGGTATGATATCAGTATGAGTACCATAAAATATAAATAAATAACAAACCTCATCCATAATAGAATTATAGTATATATAAATAAATGCATCATGCATGTATAAAAAATGTAACAACTATTTTACAATCAACTAAATTAAATTCCCATTGGGTATGTCATGGTAAAAATAAAAAATGGGTTATACTATAACCTTCTCTACTCACCTTAACCTCATCTCTAAACCCATTAAAGGTACTCTAACCTGATCTAGAATGAAACCAATTCTTAGACCTATATAACATATATATGGTCTGTACATACACCAGGGATCCTATGTATAGTGTGAGAGATACATCTCTATATGTTATAATCTAATTCACTAAATATAGAGCATTTTATACTTGTTTATGTATGTGTAAGGTAAATAAATATAATAAAAACTTGTAAGCATGAACATTTGGTTATAATGTGCTAACCAAGACCCCATGGTAATCAACCCTAATTGTCTTAGTCAATTTGATAAAGAGACACTTATTTCCATAATACTAACCCACCGTATGGAAAGAGATATATTTTCAAATCATATCACAACCACTTATTTCAACTTCATTATATGGTCCTTACTAAGACTCAAATATATCATACCAATACTCGAACTCTTACCTCAATCAAGGTATTTTCATATAACCGTATCCAATTCCAATGAAATCTAACATAGGTTAGTCCATGAAATATTAATAACAATTAGTAATAATCCTAATTAAATGTAAAACATCACAATAGTTTTCTTTATTTCATTGTTAAAATCCCCTCCAAACAATCTAGAAAATTTGTATTAGTCTGATTTTTTAATTCTGGGATTTTTTGTTTGAGTAATATATATCTTATTTGATTTTTAAATTTGTTGATTAATATATATAATTAATATAATTTATAATTTTATATGTTTTATTATATGTAATTTAATATTAAAATTTTTCATTTCTAAACTTTTCAGCTTCCAAAATAGTGTTTAATGTAAAATTACTTTTATTTGATTTAGTGGTAGTGGGAGTGCTCCCCAACACTCCCCAAATCACATTGATTGGGCCTTATCCCTTATTGGATTAACCGATATTCGAATTATAGTTTATAATCACACAAAAGACCCCATACACTTATTGTTTAATCCAATGAATGAACCACTCAAATCCACCTCCCTGAGGAATCGTGTAATAGTATACAATCTACCACACCACAATGACCATCTACCTGAAAACTATGATTGACCAAGAGCATCACAAATGATTGAACCCTTAAAAAATGACTTTAAGTGAATCATCCACAAAAAAATGGGAACCCCTATCATAGTCCAGCACATAATAATTGACCATTCCCCAGTTGTATCAGTTCAATCCCACACTTATCTATCACATCACATAAAACCTACATTATAGAGAAGAATCAACCAACCACACTGCAATCCCTATTTTGATCATGTCCCATCAATAAAAAAATTCCCCCAATGCAACTACTCTATAACTAAATACCACAAAACCAAACCATACATCGAATTTAGGCTCATCCTAAACTAAAATCCCACCTGCAATGACCCATGCTTTTGGGTTTTTTTCTAACTTAATTTTTTCTAGGATTGCTTGTTTCACACCATACACCAAACTATATCTAATCTAGAAATATTATTGAAAATTATTAATAAATATAAGATCATAATAAAAAAAACTATTGTAATCAAAAGTATATTAACCAAAAAAATATTAAATTATATAGGATAAATAAATAATATGATTTATTATTAAAATGAATTTTACATTCTTAAATAATTTTCAATATTAATATATATTTTATTAAAATAATTAAATCAACCAATAAAAAATGGATTTATAAAATATTATATTATAGGAAATAAAATATTATATTTTATTAAATTAGAATTGTTATGAATTATTATTATAAACACATAATGATTAAATTTTTTTCTAATAAATGTTGGTTTTATTAATATTAATTATTTTCATTTAAAAAATTTAAATTTTATAATTTAAAATAAAAATAATCATCATTTTTTCAATGATGAATAATAATATTATATTTGTGTCAACTTCTGATATTTTTCTATGAAATTTATTGTTATGTGATAAGGGAAATATAAATTTTTTATTAATATATAATCTTTTTATGTCACTTTTAATATAAAAGTATGACTTATAAATTTATGATGAAAATATTTTAATGGTAAAATATATAATTCACATTATAAAATGTTTATTATTTATTATTATTTACTCACCGATAATTTATATTTTAGAACTCAAGTTAATTTGTTCTCAAAAAAATTTATATGTTATACATTTATTATATTAAAATTAATTATTAAAAAATAGAACTAATTGAAGAAAAATGGATTTTATCTTTCAAATCGGTCTTTTATAATTATGTTAAAGGTTTATATTAATTTTATTTTATAATATCCAAATTAGAGGCAATAATGCTAATTACTACAATAATGGTAAAATTATTTTTCTCAAAGAATTATTTTATTAACATTGTTTAATTTTAATCTATTAAAGTAAATTAATAATTTACCTATATTTATAAATCCAAAATATTAATATATTAATATTAATTCATCTAGTAATCAATAAAAATATGATTAAGAATGGTTAATTTTTGATACATGGATTTCTATAAAAACGGAGTTTTCAATATATATTTAATTTAAAATTAAATTTTATTATATTTAAAATTGTATTAGATTAAAAAGAAGACAAATTTATGGTAAACATAAAAAAAATTAAATGATGTTTTATGTTATATTAATAAAAAAATACTTATTTTAAAATATGTTACCGGGGTAAAAATGGGAATATTAAAAATATAATGGTAATTAAGTTAAAACATGAATGAATATTTATTACGAATTATTGGTTGATTATATTTCAACCACTGAACACACAATATTTCATTTTTTAAACTTTTTTGCTCACTTAACATTGAATAATGTAAAGATATAATTGAAAAATATTGAGTACTCACAAAAGTGTAATTTTAATCACTAATAAATGGGATCACATCCATTACATTATACCTCATATAACACTTATAATGTATTTATTAAATAGCTCCATTTTATTTCTCCAAAAACCCACTACCACTTATTTTTTCATTATTCACTATTATAAGCTTGATTTCTCCATATAAAAAGATATTTCGAAATGATAACTCTAGCTTGTGATGTATGTATTTCCTTCTTCTAAGTCAATTCTTCTTAATCTTACTCTATGTAAACTATTAAATTCATACATATATAATGAGATCATGAAATTTTTTAAAATTATATGTTATTATATGAATTCAAAAACCAATATATATTCATATTCATCCATTATGAAAGAAACAGAATTTTCATTAGTGTGTGTTCATGAACTATAACCTCTCCATGTTGACATCTTACTTTATTTCATAACACCTTTAATTATTTATTTTACGGATTTAATTGATGAATAAGTATGATTTATTAAATATAACAATGATTACATGACATAAAATATCAATATACAATAATTTCCTTTAATTCACTGAGCAATAAAAATATTAATATGGGTTTTGTGTACTACCTCCTTGATGATGTTACATAACTCATTTTTCAATAATTTTTTACCTTATTTATTAAACCCTCATTTAATTTTACTTAACAACATAATATAATATACATAATATCTTTATTCATCTATAATAATGATATTATGTCCAAAATAAACAACTATAACAATCATAATCATGCATTAATTATAGTATGGACATGTTTGGGTCAGTTCAACCACCTACATAAACAATGCAATGAAATTATTTCATGACTGACTAGGAAAAAATAATTAACAATATTGTATGATATAAATATTTTAACCAATTATTTTTATATTCAACAATGTATAAAACAATTTTAAGTTCAAAATTTAAAAAAGAACCCTTTTTTGATTAATGAAAACACAAAATCCTAGTGTTTATTGATTTCATCTTCAAGGTTAAAGAGTGGAACACTATTGAAGAGAAATTTTTATGTAATAATTAAATATAATTTATCTGTTATATTAGTATTATTGATGTTGGATTTATTTTCTTTTAATAAAAAATGAATACTGAAAATGCTCCTATAAATATATTATAAACAATCGTAATTATAAACAACCAATGTTGGAAAATAACAAAAACAATAAATAATATTCATAAAAAATGTGTATAAATAAAATGATAATTATAGTTAGGTATAAAAATTGTTCTAAAATGGTATAATTATATATTTTTTGTTTTTTTATCCAAGGTTAGACTGCATTATACTATGAAAGAATAATATTAAGTGGTTAACTTGGATCTAATATTCTTTTTGAGTCATAATTTCAATACATTGTTTATGATTATTAAAGATTGAATTATTCTAAAAAATGATTATGTATTATTATATTTTAATCTTATTTTCTAGGGTTGTCATGTATCTTGTGGATGTATTCTTCCTTATGAAATGTATTCTTCCATAAAAATGTAATTTTTTATGAATAATTCTCATCTCTTTTAATGGTTGTTTCTCCATATACATGTTTTACATTCAATGAATGTTTAATTTTCCCAAGTGAAAACAGATATATTTTTTTCTACTATTTTATTTATAAATCAATTTTTTTTCTCCATAATCACAATTAAAATTATGTTAATTCTAATAATTTCTATGTTTTAATAAAGGTAAATATTTCAATGAAACATACATGATGCTTTCTTAGTAATGAAATTACTGTAGAGATTAGTGATCAATAATGTTGACCATGTGTCAAAGAAGTTTTAATTTGTTTGATTAACCAGCTAAATGAATCAATTTAATAAATAAATAAATCTTGTCATGATAGATTTAAAAAATTATTTCAACGATAAAATAGTAGGTTCATCAAACAAATAAGAGCCTAATAGACTATAAGATATATCTCACGGTGACTATAGATATCAAAATATACAAAAGGAATGGATCAATCACATTATATGAGGATTTAATTCTTGTTTGTTAGTTCAATCCTTTCATTTTATCACAAACTCCATGATCAACCATGCAACATGTATGATCAACCACGTGAGAACCCATGTGACTAAAAATCCATTCTAAAGAAAAATAACATAAGTTATCAATCAGATAATTCATTGATCTTATATCACATTGATGTATAGTCCACTACACATTGAAATCAAGTCGACCATAAAAATGAATATTTTGAAAAAAATTACCAATTTTTCATATTGTTCTAGTAAACCACAAGTTAGAGAGGTGCATCCCTATAGAAAAGTTAGAATTTGAAAAGTTATTGGATTGATTATGAATTTAGGTGATCAATCAAACGTCTAATAATGAATTTTAAGAAATATATCAAATAGTGATGAAGCTCCAATAGAAGCTGACATGTAACTCTTAAACATGACCATAGAAATTTTTTGATTTATTTTATTTAAATATAATATTTGAACCACTATTTCTATACAGAAATAAATTACGGTTGAGGTATTTTATGACAATGGTGTTCCCTCTATGTATATAGATATTTTATAATGAGTTTTAAAAAAACTAAAGAAATAATAATTTTTAAAAATGACTATACTTAGAAATAACAACTATTGTATAATAGATATTCAATAATGAAACATACACATGGAAATGAGATTATTAAAAACATGAAAAAAATAAAATTCTCTATTTTGATCAGATCCTCATTATTATACTAGAAAATGTCTTCGTGTCATCAAATCCTTGTGCCTAATCCAAATATGATCATTTCGATGGGAAAAATTATCTAAATAATGAAAAAAAACTCATTATCTACAGGACTAAAATGGTTTTCTATCTTATATATCTATTTTTTTCTTACTTTCTCAGTTTATATTTTTGTAATCATATATTTATTGAGCATAATCTCTTATACTATATTGGAGAGTTGTATATTCCTTATATTTTATTGTTCACATATTTATACCATGTAAATCTATGGAATGCTATATGTATATCCTTGAAAAGTTATTGGTATTTGTTATATTTAAAACCCAATACATGTATTTGATCAATTTATCTGTTAATAAACCACTTGTTAGTGGGTTATTTCTTTGTGGAGAGGACTAGATATTGTCTTGAGTTGGAGTATATTTTTTATTTCTTCTATGTGGGGTTTTTTAAAATTTTTTAAGAAAACCTTGTCCTATTTTCCAAAACAACAGAGTAAAAACTCATTTTATATTTCTCATTAATTAGTTTTATATAAAAGGTGTATATTATATGAAAATTATTTGAATAGGTTAATGATTATTTTAGCTTATTTTAACTGAGATTTAGTGGAAATTATTAAAATATTTTTTAAAATATAAATTTTTAAAATTATATATTTTTAGTTAACTAGGATGTATTTTAAATAGTGTTTATTTAGTTTTAAATTGTTTTTATTATGTATTATAAATGGAAACTCAATTCACACCGACTTGAGTTGTCTATTGTGACCAAAATTTTTTATTAAAGGACATAATTTCAATTTAACTGTGATATCATTTTACACAAAATATAATTTTATTTTCTAAAATAATAACATTTTGAATAAAAGTAGACATGATGGGATTTACACAAAAATCATCCCTATTTTAATTTCACAAATTATGCCCAGTGGAAAATAAAAATAAAAATAAATATTAAAAGTATCACATTTTATATTTTGAGTACAACAGTGGCCAAATAAGACAATTTTGATGCTCCTATAACCAATTAAAGATATTCCACTAAGGATTATTATAATTGTATCTATAAAGAGATAAATTACTTATATTATTCATTAGTGAAAAATTAGTTTGATTGAATTATTTTTTATTCAAATATTTATGAAATTTTAGATACATATTTTGTTTCCCATGAAGGATCACCAAATAAAAAAGAAATGTAAATCAATACATATACTACTAAATAAAAAAATATTATGAAACATGATGAATCAATTTCTGACAAGTATATTAGGTTTCATGATTTGGATGTATAATTCAAGAACTTATGAATAAATTTCATTATAAAGGTCAGGTGATGAGTCTCCTATAATCTTTGCCTAGTTAGTAGAGTGGAACCAATATATCCATTCAAGAATAATGTGGTATTCAAAAACTACAAACTAATGAGTTGATTGGAAAACTCATAATGTATGTGGATGAACTGAAATAGAATATAAAAGAAGATGAAAAAAATTATATTCAGCTCCTTTCAAATATTATGATTTAATGATCAAGGAAAAAATAAAAGGTTATTTTTCAATTAATGAAAAAACTACCATCTTAATATTGATAAGGAGATGGATAATCATTCTTGGGTATTTATAAAGTTATACAAGATGAAGAAATTATTCACGAAATAATATTATAGAGCTAATATAACTAAATAAAAATCTTAACAAAGAAAATCAACCAAGATAAGTGACCTATTCTAAATGAAAAAGAACAATACATATCAAATAATAGTGTCTCTTATTTATGTATATAATGTGATATGAGGATAAAGGAAAAATTCCAAATAAATTAATGATGTTTAATAGAAGTGATTATTAGAATAGTTATAGTGACTTTAACTGAAGAATTGAGAAAAATGTATTCATATTTTACATGATTTTTTTGATAAACACATATGAGGAAATTAATATTATCTGTACATATACTAATCATATATCTAATCACTCATTAAATTAAAATAATTATTAAAATATAACCAGTGATGATTTATCTGAATAATGTAATATATTGGAAGAACATTTTAACTAAAATTATGATAATTATGACTCTTTAAAGAAGCGGTATTCTCTATCAGTTGATGTAATGTATAATGTTGTGGTTGAAAAATATAATAATTAATATATATTAAAATAGAAAAATGAACATAAATTTATACATTAGAAATAAAAAAGGATCCAAGAAGTATTATAATTATAAGGAAACCATTCCTAGTATTCTTGGTAATTATGCCACACTGTAAAAAACAATTTCGATTATATACCATCATGGTCAAGAGAGAATTCATAATAATCAATTTATTTTAAAATCAAAAACTTAAAAATATATAAACAATTTAAACACTTTTAGACCAAATAAAATTTATTATTTATATGAGTCTAATGTCCATTTATTGTAAACCTATTAAATAGATTTGGATTTTTGAACTCTTGTATTACAAACATTTCTAGACAAAATAGATGTTGGTACCAAGATTAATTATTATTAAAATATATGTAGGAAACCTTATTGAAGAGTACTAGTAACCATTTATGATATCTAGATAGTGGAATTTGTAGAAACATGACTATATACTACATAATCTTTAAAATTATAATAATAATGGATGGTGGACATGTTACTTTTGGTGTAAATTACAAATCAGAAATAATAGGAATTTTCTAAATCTATAACTTTGACAATATTTTAATTTCATAAATGGTATATGTTAATTGTTTGAAATATAATTTTCATAGTATCTCAAAATTATTTTTTGATGGTTACAGTTTCATGTCTATGGAAAAATATTGAATGATATATGATTATAAGTATAATATAGTCTTTACATCTGTATTTAATTATTTTATATATTAAATTGATTTTAAAAATTATTTTAACAAAATATATTTTCTTAATTTCCATTCATAAATTTCTATAACTTCAGAATACAAGATGGGGAAAATGAATCATTCGATGACATAGAAATATAGCATGAAAATTATTAGCTAAAGAATATACTAATCTATAATTCATACAATATAATGTCTATAGACCTGATCAAAATGGAAGCAATGTAATATCTTTCTCAAACCCTAGAAATGTATTTCTACTTCTCATGCACTAGATTTTGGTCAAATGAATTTGTTTGTACCTTATATGGGTTTTAGATTAAATGGGAAGCATTGTTTCTGTATTCTAGTAGATGAATATTGTATATACACTTTGGTATTATTCTTACCTCAACAAAGTGAAGCATGTTCGAACTTTCAAAAATAAGAAAAAAATTGTATAAAATATTTGTGGGATTATAATTAAATCATTAATAAGTGAAAATGCTATTGAATTTTAAAATAATAACATTAAGTCTTTATGGTCACAAACTGGTTATAATCCCAATTTTTTTCACATAGGACTACTCAGAAGTGTGGTATTATAGAAAAAAGTAATAAAACTATTTAATAAATTTCATCAATAATATTAACTGATTATGAATTGCTTGTCTATTTTTTGGAAGAATCTATAAATATTTATTTTAAATTATCAATAATTTTCTTATCTAAGATCTTTTAAATAATACTCAATATCAGTTGTATAATAAAATAAAACCAAATGATAATTACTGTAGAAATTTGGATTCAAGGTCTTAATTATTAAAAAAATGTAGAGTTATATAAGTTTGCATAAAAAAGTAACCAATTAGTCTTTTATGGTTAATAAAATATATGTAAATTAAATATGGTGTTCAATAAAAAAATATAACTATGGATGAACCAAAAAGTTTTATACTTTATGAAACATATCTACAATATTCTAAAATAAACTTATAAAATCATTAGGATGACATTTACAACATAAATATCAATACAATAACCATGATTAGCGCTTTTTCTAATAAACATATTGTAGCAAACCCTCCCAACACATGCAAATTAATTGAACAAATTCCCAAAGAAAAAATTATGTAATATATACTCTTGTCCTAATATCCATTATACTATATAGAGACCACATGTTTTATGTTTTACATGGAGGTATAGATTAAAGAATAAAAATTATATTTTCTCATATAAGCTTTGTCAGACATCAAGTTGTCTTACCACCTATTGAACCTAAAAATACCATTTCATCTAAAAATGATGAATTTTGGTAAACGTATATACTCAGAAGAGTTAAATAAATTTGAATGAAATAATTTTTTTTAAATATTAGAAATAAATAACTAATTCCTAACTATTGGCTCAAGATGTGTGTTTAGGAATAGGTTCGGTGAGTCTGAAACATTAAATAGAAATAAATAAATATTCTTTAAATACGGATATATTCAAGAAGAAGGCATTGTCTATGAATAATCCTTTTCACCAATATTAATAATTGAATTCATTTGGATAATTCCCACTTGTACATAACATTTTAGTTATAATCTATTTGGAATATATTTCAAGGGTTGTCCTATTAATTGTTATGTTATTAAGGATGGTTTTGTGGGAAAACCCCCAATATTTATAAATAATTATTTTACAAATAATGTTTTTAAGTTAACCAAAGCTAATTGTGATTTGAAACAATCTCCAGGTTCATGATATGACAGTCTTAGAGAATTTTTAATTTATAAATGTTTTTAAAAGGTATATCTATTCCAAACATATTTATGAAAATGATTTCTAAAAAATTATTTGGTAGTTAAAATTTATATTTATGACATTATTTTTGGATCATTAACAAAAAATTTGTGGATATAATTTTAAAAATTTATTAATGGATTTTGTAATCAGTTTACATGGAGAGTTAAACTTAATCAGTGGCTTTAGATTTTTCAAAATAATAAATGATTCCTTTTATTCTAAAAAAATATTGTAATTATACATTAAAATTTTAGTATTGATCGCCCCAAAGTTAATGATACTCCCATGAGTACAAGCTATAAGTTAGTTCTTGATGAAACTATAAAACATGTTAACCAAAATACTTAGACTCATGATTTGAACATTAATATATTGAAATTCTAGAAAACTAAATATTATATTTAGTGTGTAAATTTGTGAAATGTTTCAAGGAAATATAAAATGATATAAATAGACTGCTATCAATATAATTTTCACATACCTAAAAAGTATATCCAATTTTTAATATTTCTATTCTAGAGGGAGATATTTTTATATATTTACTAATTTAGATTAAAATTAAGTGGTTATAAGATAAATAAAAAAAGAAACTCTATATTATGTCACATATTCGGAATGTCTCTAGATCCAGAGTGTAGAATGAAATTGAATTTGATTAATTTCCCTAACAATAAAGTGGAATTACTTGCTATATAAAGTTTTGGTTCTTATATTTTTTGGATGAAACCCACTTTTAATGGTTATTGAAAAAAATTTAGAAATGTCCTTATAAATTGTAACAATATAATCTCTGTTGAAATTTTTGTGAATCATTATCCTATTCAACGAAAAAATATATTCATATAAGAAATTACTTTTTTATAAGTAATTTGTAATGTGAATATATCACTCAAGAATTAATTGGAATGGTATATCATATTATTGATTATTTTATGAAGGCTTTGATTAAAAAATAAATAAAAAATAAAGGCCTTTGGGTCATTCAGGCAGGATAAAGCCTATGAATTATGATAAATTAAGTTATGTTATACAAGAGTTAGGTATGATTAATTATGCCAAATTTTATTTATTATTTATGTTTTTTGATATTTATATCCATTTTTATGAATATTTTGTTATCTGTTTTTATGGAATATTTTTATAAAATAATATTAAATATTTATTTTATATATTTTACTACATTATTCCTATGTGTTACTATAAAAAATCATTAAATGATTTAAATTTTGGGAATTAAAATCAAAATATTCATTTCATTCCTTAAAACAAATTAACTTCCGAAACTTCCTTAAATAATCTATATACTCTCAGTGTAAAAAATAATTTTTTTTATTAGTCAAGTTGAAGGGATTTTTTGAGGAAGATATTTATCAATCATACAATGCTCCCAATAAATAAAATGAATGAAAATTTAACCTCATATGTTAATAAAATCACACCTTCTATCCCATGGGGTTTTGTCCCAAGAGGAAGTAGATATCTAATGGTTGAAGACCATAATTTCATTAGTATAGAGATTTTTTCTTTTTCGAGGATAAATGATTAGGGTTTTGGATGAGAATCACCCTTTCTATTTGCACTTAATGAAATAGACTGATCTAAATTTGGTTTTTGATGATGAAGTTTAAGATGATGTGAATATGAATATTTTTTATATTTATAAGGGTGTGTTCCTTAAATATATTGGGTTGAATATTTAGAGTTCCATATATGGGTGACTATAAGGACTGTTAGATTTCTTATCCTCTAAACCATGTATATTTATAGTTTCAAAATTTATGATAAGAGATAATAAAAGACAGAACACATCAGTGGTTGGGTTCTAATGAGTTCTGTGGATAACATAGACTATGGGTAATGTTCATAAAATGTATTATCTTCACTATAAAATGATATTTGATCACAATCAATCACTAATAAATTTTATAGTTTGAGCTTATGGTTATGTTATACAAATAAGTTTTCCTATATTTCTAATGAGGCTCATTGAATAGCTAAATATAACTTTATCCACTTTTAATAATCATCTATACCCTAAGTTCATTTCTGTTATATTGGAATAAAAAAGTTTAGTTTTTAATGGAGTATACATGTCATGAAATATTAGTGGGGTCCATTTAAACCAAATCACATTCAAGAATATGATGATCATTTTTAATCCTTGGAAGGGTATATAGATAATAAATGATGAAAATTCGTTTGGATGGTTTAATCTAGTAAATTAACCTAATAGACCTAGGGATATAATTGATGTAGGATTGGATCTAGAAAAAAACTCAAAATTACTCTTTTAGTGACGAGGGGTCACAATCTATGATTGATATAGGGGAAGAATATATACTATAATATATGTAGATCTTGGGGGATATCATGATCATGATGATATAAAGTGATCTAAGATCTTTATTGAGGGTGAACATGTAACTGAAAGAGTAAATCTTCAGAGGAAGAAAACATCTAGATACGTTTTTCACTCATTATGAGAGTGACTGGAAATCTGATATAGATGTTGATAATCCAACAATGTTTCAACTTTTTTATGCATAAATCATTGACTCTTCACCTCTAATAGAAGGATCTCTTATAGACAATAAATTTCTTAACATTGATATATATGATCCTTCACATGATAGTAATAAACATAATTGTAATAGGGATAATAGGGATGATCATGGACATACAATTATTATATAAAGTGAATCCATTATGTTTTCTTCCCAGCTATAGAGAATAATTATCCCTCTCATTTTATTTTGAAAATCCAATCTAAACAATCTAATCCTAGAGTTATGTCAGAAAATAATTTTCAAGTAGAACTATTAAATGATTCATGACCCAGAACTTTTGTAGTACTTATGGACGATTCATATGAAGAATCAAATTTATCCATTAACGATGTTGACAGACCCCCTAGTATATTCTCTTCTAAATAAAAACCATCGATAATACATTCAAACTATGAGTTTAGTGACTCATTCCCTTTCTCCTCTTCAAAATCAATTCATATACCTATAGAATTTTTTCAAGCTCATTCTCACAAATCTATAACTTCTTATTCACCTTTATTGATCACTTTTTCATAATTTATATATTTTAAGAATGATCTTATTGATGTTAAAAAAGAATATTATCTCTATATAAATTGGGGAAATAACTATAACATATAAGAATATTTTTCCTACAATATTGTGCGTGTAATTTCAAAAATCCAAGAGGAGTTCTTCCCCAAGAGAAATCATTTGAACAATGATATTATAAATATCATAAAATTGATAGATGATATCTGAGGGCTTTTTAGAAATATAAATGTTTATTTGAGAAGTATACCAGTAAATTTGGATTAAAGGTGACAATATCTTATTATGATTACTTCCATTCCCTCTACCACTATCTTTTTTCGTCCTTTTACTGTTATTTTTAATAATGATTTTATTTAAAGAATCATAATTTACTAAATATAGAATATGAATGATATTATGATGGATATTCTAAATAAACTACAAATGTAAAATTAAACACACGTAGAAATGTTGTGTGATGTATTTATAGTCAAATAAGTAAAGGATTCTAAAAAATAGATATGTTATCAAAGGCACAATCTAGTAAAATATTTGATGAATTTACAACCAGGTAAACCTAATGACCTAGTTTGTATTTATAGCCATATATAATAAAATGATTACTCTCACATCCACTTTTAGAGGGATTTTATAGATTCCATTACATATAGAATCTTTGTTATATAAATTCATGTATATAACAGTAGATTTATCAAGATTACCAAGAATGGGTCTAGGGATGTGAGTGATATTACCCAATAATTAGAGCCATGTATGTATACTAAAAATATTCATATTCTCATACATAATGTTATTCTAGTTACTCTAATCTATCCTTATCCTACCTAATCTATAGTGGTATTTAGTTCTTCAGTTCATATAGCTGTCTCAACACTAGTTAGTTCATCAATGACACTATTTACCCGAAACTAACTACTCCTACTCCCATTATACCCCCCATCAGGCCATTTTATCACACTATATTTTAGAATTTTCAACATACTAGATCAGTTTCAAATAATCTAACCATTGTTAGATTTGTTTTAAATACTATTAATGTGATTTATCATACATGATTTTTGGAAAAGGAAAGGTTCTCATTAACCCTTTATATTTTCTTGATTTGGATTATGATTTGAAATTTTAATAAGGCCATTCAAAAATATTAAAATAAATAAAATTACTACTTATTCTTATTTATTAATCTTTATCATTGTATTTTCATTATTAACTTTATTTTTACACATTATCAGCCTTTTGTATTATCTATTTTTTATAATATCTAATTGGTGATTAATGTAGGAATGAATAAAGAAGTATTTGATAATTAAATCCTAAAAATATTCAAATATATTTGTTGATTTATTAGTTTATTGCTGAAGATTATTATGGAAATGATTTTTTATCATCATAAAGGGGGAGATATATGGTTTATTTCATCCATTCCTTGTTTTTATAATCACAAATCATATTCATGTTATTTCACAAAAACTCTATTTTTTATAAAAGATAAATATTTCTACAGAACATAATGTCAATTTTATATTTATTGAAATAAATATATATATTATCAAGTATTTTCATCAACCATGAGTTAGAAAATTTTCAAAGTATCATATTAACTACATAAATAATAAATCTATTATATAATGAAACAAGTAAAATCAATATTTGAAAAAAATACCAAATAATCACATGAAAGGTGCATCAACTATCATATAAACAAAGAGACTATATGAAATATCTTATATAAAGTATAGATTTAAGGTTATATATAATATAATGGATCAACTTCATGATTTTTGGACCAAAAAATATCCCTTCAGAAAAATTGTTGTTGTTTTATTGAAAAAAAATTGACATACAAACTAATAATTATGATCGACCGCATCGGAATCCTTAAAAATTTAAATCCAATAAATAGTGAATATATGTAAGTAAAAAATATCAATTGAAATTGAAATGACATTACATTTATTTCTAGTAAAATATATGATGAAATAAAAGAGACTAAATTAAAATATCATTTTTAATAAACTGATCGTGATTCAATAAGTTTCCAATTGAAAAAATTAAAATGTATCAATATTAGTGAGTTGGTAAATTTTGAAAAAGTTTTGGATTTCATATCTGTTATGGTTATCAACCATTATTGGTAATCAAGGGATATGATCTCAATTTATGAATAGTTTCAAATCTACCAATGAAGATGATCTAGTCCTCTTTAAAGTGGTTATAACTAATTTTGGTTTCATATTTTTTAAATATAATATTTTAGAATCTTCTTCTATATAGAGTTAAATGTTTTTTTAGGAACATAATGAACCTAAATTTCATGTCGAGAATTAGTATTTTTTATGATTACATATTAATGGGTAATTTCAAGAATGTTTTATTATTAATGATGATTGATGTTAGAGAAAATAATTAATCATTAGGAAAGACACAAGATTGAAACATATTCATCTCGAGGAATATATTTCTAACATGAAAATTGAAAATAATATATTTTTATCGGAGACTCATTTTTACACTAGAGAACATTTTCGTATCTTTATATCTTATTTCATAATCCAATGATAAATATCAAGATGTGAAAAATCATCTATATAATGAATAAAACATCATTCTTTGATGAACTAAAATTCATTTATATATTTTTTGTATCTTTTTTCTAACATTTAATGTTTTTCAATGATGTAAAAAAAATTTTATTAATATTATTTTGTTTCAATATATTTAAGATAACTAGAAAATATATTTTTTATTCTTCAAAACTTTTATTTGACTTAGTACTGTGTTAGAAGCGGTGTGAGTTCAAAAATGCGTACGAGTAATTGTTATATATAAAACCCAATCCTAGTTTTAGATAAGTTTATTTGGTTTATAAACTATGTGTTAGTGGGTGATTCCCATAATTAATGGACCTGGTATCATATTGATACCAAACCTCTAATTGATATTTATTGTATGTGTTTTCTAGTTTCTTACCCAATTATAAAAACAAACCTATTTTACTATTCAAAACTATTTATAAAAGCATAAATTTTATTTTTAACATTAATATGTCTTTTTTGTAAAGTTTTTCATTTAATTTAATTTGTTTCAAATGATAAGGTGTGTTTCAACTTGTTTTAAATGAGTTTTTTTAGATCTTCTGAGAATTGTTTTTGAAAATATAAATTTACATACATCTAATGTTTTATATTACAATAATTTATTTTAAAATTTGGATATTAAATTTTATTATTATTTTAACATAAATTTTATTCAAACACTTAATTCCCCATTCTCTTGAGTTTTCCACTCCAACCAATATCTCTATTGATCCTCATATTACACTTAATTAGATTCAAAACAAGTATTTTGTTATCCTCTTAATTCTGTGGGCTTTCAATTGAGGTGTACTGAAAAATTTAAATGGATTATCCTTATTATGTTGTTATAATTTTTTCATTATACTTATCATTTTTTAAAATGTTTTATTTCATTGAAATGTCACATTATTTGATTTTTTTATTTGATTTTTTGAGTTTTGTTATATTCATATTTAAAAATATCGTATGGGAAAGTTATAAAACCCATTTACGTCTCGTCTATTATTTTTAATATTATGAATGACTTTATATGTCATGGACTTGATATGTATTGGTGATGAATAGTGGGGGTCCTATATCACCCTCCATTGCATTGGTTAGGGTTTTATATCTCTAGAGATAACTATAGTAATAGATTAAGGAATGATCACTCCACTATAGTAATTGTGTATGGAATTTTCTCCCTACTATTGAAATCTAATAGGGATAACTACTCTGAATTGCTATTGGAATTATGTTATTATGTCTTCTCAAATATGATATTCATACCATATTGTGAAAAAATTATTTTCTATGCTATTCCTTTTTTCCAAAATAAGTCAAAAATTTATGATATTTCATGTTGCAAATATATTTTGAAATATCATTTTTTAATTTATTTTTTGAATTTTTTATTATGTGTTTCAATGACAAGTTTTTATGAAATTTCCTCAATCCATTTTTTAGACTACATGATACTTAATTATTAATCAATATTTATGATTTTCACATACAATACCTTGGTCTTTAAATTTATTATATTTATACATACATGTCTTTTTCATTTATTAATTATTTAATTTCCTCGGTGATATTACCAGTTTCCTTTATATATAATTTGAATTCTCCCATTTCATATGTTTTAATTTCACATTTACTAAGTTTGATTATATTATATGATATTTCTAAGAGAGGGTCTTGAGGATAATTGTAATGTATAAATATCAATAAGTGTTTAAAAATAAATTGATTATCTAGATAGTCTCCAAGAAACTAAACTATTAGGTCCTTAGGTTATGAAACAATTTGTGATATGTATTACTTAAACCAATGTATCAATGTATTATTTATGTATGTTTATTAGGGTTATCCATAGTTGGAATCAATGTAGGGTTTAATTATTTTAGAGATTAGAAAAATAATTATAGCGAAAACCTTATGTAAAAATAAAATTATTGAGTTTAAAAATTGGATAACATCCCAATGTCATGGTAAATTAAAAACAATTGGGTTATTTTAGAAATTAAATCAATTTATATATACTATGTGTGGATACCATGATTTTTATTGTTGTATCTTGTCGTAATAAATCTAAAATATTGGATTGGGTATTAACTCTATTTTCATATGATTCATGATAATGTGGCCAAATTTCACACAATGTTTGAAACTCCATGGGGATATGTTTTATTTCATCACATTATCATTACAATAAATTATTAATTATTTGAGTATGACTCAAACTAATTTAGTTGGGGAAATGGTTGAAAACGTACCATAAATAACCTATATTGAATCCTATAGGTTAATAATTTTTTTTATAAACATTGTTTATGAGTTAATTAGTATAAGATAAATAAGTTTCCTTAATACATTAAATAATACATGACTCTAACTCTTAATTTATTTGAGGTAATTACTAGAAGAAGGATGAACTGAGACAATACTGACAATCATGGAATATTTTGAGATTGATTGAATGAAGTTCCAAATAGGAAATTAGTCATTGTAAAAACCACATACAAATTCTCACCCAATTGTGATAGGTTGTCCATAATAATGTGAATCGTGGTGACCTCCCTAGTGCATTGAGAATGGGTGTTTTTATATCATGTATTTTTTTTGAACAAATAAACCCTCCATCTGTGGATTATCTAATCTGAATCATGAGGAGAAATTAATCTATGTGGTTGAAAAGATATTTTCTATTTTCCCATATTTTTATTGTGACAAGGTAATTTTAGAATCTAGTATCAAGAAGTATATACTTACCAGTGGGGGAATCTCCTAAATATTACAATTGAAAATGAGGAATTTGAATCTCTAATATAAGAGGTGTTCAAGAAAGTATTATTCATCAATAATTTCCCATAAATCATCATGTGAGGATGTAATGATAATTTATAGAGTTGACTCCAAATGGGGATGATTATGTTTTCGCAAATGAATAAAACATCTGTAGGATCACTAAGTTCATCAATAGTTACACATCTAACATCAAAAGAAGGATACATCTTTTCATTGGATAATTAAATACTCAATGTTCATTAAATATTTGATACTACAGTAGATATGAAGACATTGTAAGATGTGAATTAAAGGTGGCGATATAAATTAAGGACTACCCTTATCTCAGGGATAAGAGAAGAGAGGTACAATATAATGGAATCATTGATTACAATCCTCAAGGGGAAAGAAATTAAAACATCGTACGTGTTATAATTATTAAATGAAGCATGTGTGAAATTTTGTTAAAAAGAAAATAATATGTATTAACTATTTTAGGGTATGATATATTTCAAAAAAAATAGATGAGTGATTCTAAGAGGTTGGATAACATGACAGAAGAGAAGAAGGCTCTAATAATGTATCCACTAATACTTCAATAATTTATTTGAAAATATTTCGATCACAATTAAAATAACTGGCCAAACCATAAAGATACTGAATAATGGAGTCCTAATATACATAAAAAACTAAGGGATAAATTGAGGTCTTATTCTATCAATACTAATTATATATAACAAAATAATGAAGTGTTGAAAGGTATACAAATTCTTCATTTTATATCAGAAAACTCAATATTTAATTTCTGTTCTACACATTCTTCAAAAAATTTCTAACAGTATTGATTAAAATCCTTATACCATGGATAATAAACTATTTATAAAATCCCATGGTAGCATGATATTAACTTATAAGATTTATAACTCTTATCTACTCAAGATTTGTGATAAGGTATATCTTGAAAATATAGTTCTTCTACACATGGTTGAATTTGATGTTTTTTGGGTATATATTGATTATTCATTCATTTAGAATATGTAAATTTTTAAGATAATAAGATCTCACTTCATATCCCTAACCATTATGTGATCAAATATCTATAGAAGGATGATTTTAAGCTTTGTTGGAAAACCCAATTATTTATTATTGGTTATAATACAAAAAAGAGAGAGAATTGTTTCTCTAGTGATTGAGGATAAACACAAAATTTAAGAAACATCTGTTATATTAATGTATAGTTGTGTATTTAGAAATGATCATCATGGGGATTCCCCAATAGAATTGGTTTGAGAACCAATCGATCCCACTCCTAGAACAAAGCATATCTAAATGTCTCTTTATAGAATGACCACTATTTAGTTTGAAGAATTAATGAAGTAGGATAAATAGAATCTAATTAATTGATTTTTGGACCTTGGTGCTTCACCAAAGAGTGAACAAATACCTTTTTTGTGAAAAATATACCTCATTTATTCATAGTATGTATATTAATTAACATTAAACTATCAAAATCCTGAAAAGAAAGCTATACCAGATATTTAAGATATGGTTGATCATCTATGATGACCTCAATATTTCACGAAGATTCTACTTTGATTTAAATATCATAAAAAGAGTTAAAGGAGATAATATATAACCAAGATATATTTTTTACAACGTACGGTCATTGTGAAATTATAGTGATTCCATTTGGAGTTAAAAATTATGTTACAAGCTAAACTGATTTTGTTAATATTCTTTAGATCTACATTGAAAATTTTCAGGATTCCATTGTTAATGATGTTCTCATATATTAATATAGGAAGGAAGAGCATGAAGAGAATATAAAAATTGAATTAAGGACTATTGGAAAGGATAAATTATATGTCATATTCATCTAGTGTTAATTTTTATTATAAAAAGTATCATTTTAAGATCTTGTTATCACCATAGAGGGTATATCTATCGGTACATTAAAGAACAATGTGATTTAAAAAAACTCAATACATAAATTTTTATATATATTAATAATTTTGTTGGATTAAATTGATACTGTTGATTTTTTGTTATAAAATACTCTTGATTGTATTATTAAACAACCAATATGACATGAAAAAGATTTATGTTCCCCAACACCTCAGATAGTGAGGAAATATTTTCAGAGATTAAGAAGATATTGGTTACTACAATTGCAATTAAACAACAATGTAGTGGAGAAAAGTTTTTGATATATATTGATGCCTACTTGTATGGTTTGGTAAGAGTTATTATTCAAAATCAGAAGGTATTTTGTTATGACTGAATTCAATGAATGACCAATGAGAAGAGATGCCCAACACATGATCTAGAGATTGTAGATTTAGTCATTGCAATAAAAATTTGGATTTAACACATCTTCTTTGAGATGTGTAAATTTTATACTAAATATAAGATCATAAATTATAAATTCTCAAAAAATTTAGTTAAACGTGTGTCTAAGTGGATGGTTAGAACTGTTCATAGAATTTGATTTCTCAATATATTTACACTCATGAATGGAAAACAAGTTGTTTGTTTCCCTAAGAAAAAAGGATCATTATATAATATTCATAATAGATATTGAAAAAGTACAAAATAATCATATATTTAAAAATGATAATAATTTAAATATAATGTGAAGGAGATAAAATATATTTTTCCTAAATGATTTTGTGACTATCCATTCCTTAAATATAAAAATGTTTATGACATGATGCACTACTACATAAAAATATTTGGGATTATTTTCTATTTCCTTTTGATGGAGATGAAGTTATATGGTTTGGATCCCAAATATGTGTCCTACATAATATATAATTAATGTTGCAACTTTTGGATGATGCTCATACTGAATAATTCTATATTCATAAAGAAATAAAGACAATGTATTTATATCTAAATAAAAACATCATGTGGGATAACATAATGAGGTAAATTAATGAATACACATCTCTATGATTGGTATGAGAAAAGTTATGGTTGACCAAAAACATTATATGGTTACATTTCAACAATTAACTATATGAGAATGGAAATGGACATGTATTATCGTGGTTTTCTTGGGGGGCTCCCCATGACATTTGAATAACATAATTTTAAATTGGTAGTTGTCTATAACCTTAAAATTTCAAAACATTTTATAACCATTAAATTAAATTTTTATTGGCCCTCTCTCCAATATATACCTAAAAAAAGTGGAAATAATGTATAGGATTCCACATTCATTTATATCTCATCATAATCCAATGTTTACTTCATGTTTTACAATAATTATTCAGAAATTATTAAAGATATATTTTAGTTTTAGAATTATTTTCTATATTCAGATAAATGTTTAGTATGAGATGACCATCCAAATAATTTTGAATATATTGAGATCTTCTTTGATAGAATTACAAATATATTTGGATAAATAAGACCCCTTTTGAGTTATTGATTAAAAATATTACATATTATCTAATTAGGATGAAACTGTAAGAGGATTTATATGTGAAGATATGTGAGACTCTAACATGTTGGGAGGAAGTTAGAGAGAGGAAGCTGATGGGTCTGGACCTTGTCAAGTAACTCATATAGAAGGTTCTTTCCATTTTGTTACCTATGAAAGTAACAAAAAATTAGATATAAGTTATATCTATAAAATATTCTATGGGATGTATAGTTTTATGTTAGTGACATGGTATTCATCTGAATATATCCAAGGAATTTAGTGATGATATTTGTGTAGAAGGTGATGTTTTACCTAGGTACCTTAGTCGATTTTAAATCCTTCACCATGTCCGAGAAGTATATTATTTATCATCATTCCCAAAACATACATCCCACATTAATGAGGTGTTCTACATAACTCTTTAATAGAGGTACAAACACAACCCATCAAATCTACTGAAATTGGGTTCCCTTCAATGTGAACCTAATCCTCCATATAAGGAATAACATATATAAATTCAATATTTATGAGTTAGGGTCCCTTGGAACTAGGCCATTAAATAGTTTAAAGTGCTATAGAAAAATCATATGATAGAAAAATTTATGTGGTAACATGAGGATTTAATTATAAAAAATACACTCAATTATTTATTTATTGGTTGTAAAAATTTTGAGGAAAAAGTTCTATTAATTGTGATATAATGTAAAAAATATTTGTAATTTTTCCATTTAAATTTATTTTATATTCAATGGACTATTTCAATGGAAACATAGAACTAAAATGATATGAGAAACATTTGATTAATATTATTAGAAAAAATAAAGGCATAAAAAATTCATTCCGTAAATAAAAAAAATTATCACAAAAAAATTCATACATGTAGATCATAAATAATAAATGATATTTAATATTAACATGACTTTTTATTTCTCAAAATACTTATATATTTATTTTCAATTTTATTAAAATAAATAATTTAAAAAATATAAATAATAATTATAATTTTTTTAATTTAAACTAATATATATTAATTATTTTAAATATAAATTGATATGGAATAACATTAAAAACACCTAATGTAAAATAAATTACTTCCATTAAAAAAGTTTCCATAATATTTTTTATTTGAACATGACTGATAAATTTATTGATTTTATAATTTGAATTAAACAAAATGAAATATTGTTTTAGACATAGAATGAAAAAAATTTCTTATAAATAATTTTTTATATTCCAAAAAATCATTCTCAATGAATAGTGAAATATATATTTTTTATAAACACTTCAACTATTTATGAAAAACTTTTTATATAATTGTCACTAGTAAATTTATGAAAATGTTTTATCTATGAGATGTATTTTATAAATTACATTATACATTTAAAATAATTGATTATAATCTACCAACATATGATTGATATTTTACAACTCAAGTAATATTTTTTATAAAAATTTATTTGTATAAATTATATATATATTATGTAAAAATAAATTTCAAAAAAATTGAAAATTAAAAAAAACAAAACAAAATTTTGAATAATTACATTCAAATTATATAAAAAATAATTTATATATTTAGTTATAAAAATAATATTATGAGCTTTAAATTTAATTGCTATGATAATATTAAATCAATTTTTCTCGTGAAATTTTATTATAAACCATACGTAATTTTATTTTAATAATAAAATTACTAATTTATCAATAGTTATTAAAAATATATTTATTTATATTAAAACCCATTAATTATGTAATAAATACTAAATATGATTAAAAACTCTTAATTGTGAAGAAATTATTTTCTATAAAAAATTGATTTCTTATATATTACATTATTAAATTTATAATTTTGTTTTATAATAATTAAAAATTATATTTGGTTAAATAGTATATAAATTTAGCTTTTTAACTCCCTTATTTATTAATATAGTTATCCTTATAATTAAATTGATAAATAATTTTTTGTGTTAAAACATGTTAACAGGGTAAAAACCATAATGAAAAAAAGTGAAATAATAATGGTAAATAACTCAAAATGGAGTTTTAACATGTGTATAAATTCTTATTTGAGGGTTTCTAAACCCAAGTACACACAAAAATAAATTAGTAACTAATATTCTCTTATTAGGAATATATCATTGAAAATTAAAGTGTATCAAAAATGTTTCATTAACTACACTTATAAAGGTGACTTACTACCTCTACTTACTAAAAAACATATCAATTGTAAATTATTATTTAAACTATGAAATTATTTTACTCTTATAACCCTCTCCCACATTATTAGTCTTATGTTTTCCATTATAAAGTTTGACACCCCAATTTTCTTGGCTATTTCTAAGAGAAAAACTCATGCCGATGAGGTAAATATTATTATCCTTTTAGACATGTCTTCTTAATCTTCCTCTTACTTATCCATTATATATAGAATACTAAATTAAAATCAGTATAACTATTATACAATATATAAAAATATATTGTTTTTATAACCATTATTTATTTGTCTCCATCCATTAAGGAAAAACAAAATCACCATTAATGTGTCCATGTCAACTACATACACCATGAATTGACGTCATCTTTTTCTGATTCCATTTCTCATGGTTGGTTATAATGATTGTATTAATGAATAATTTTTTATATCTATAAAAAAAATATTATTCTAAAATTTAAAATTTTCATACACATTAATTCCCTTGTATTATTTCAGAAATAAAAATTTTAATTATGTGTTTTTCGAACTACTGCCCCCTCAAAGTAATGTATCGTTTTTTTCAAAGTTTCATTCATATTTGTTAAAATATGGATAAATTTGTATAAAAAGATTAACTTATCATTGAAAAATTTCAACCCTCATTTTATAATTATATAATTTTTGAAAGAAACAACTATCCTAATCATAATCATCCACTATTAATAGTATGTTCATGTTTGGGTAGGTTAACCACATACCTAAACAATGCATTGAAATTATTTCATGAATGTCTATAAAAACATTATTAATCATCTAGTATTGTATAAATTTTTTAAAAATTATTTGATTTATTTTATAAATAATACATCAACATTTTTCTCAAAAATTAAGAAAACTCATTTCATTGGTTATGAAAATCACCAAAGTCTGTTTTTATCGATTTCATATTCAATGATAAAGATTAAAAAACTCAAAAAAGATAATTAAAACAAAGAAAATAATTTTATTTATTACATTATAGTAATATTAATTTACCTATAATGATGATGTTCATTAGAATAATGGATATCAACATCAATCCTAAAAAACTATTGCACATAGTCTAAACTATAAACATGTGATGTAGTAAAATATCTAGAAAAATAACAAGCATGTATATAGATAATTATTATAAATGAAAATTAAAAATATTTTAAGGTATTAACGTGGTTTTGAAAATATAAAAAAAATATTTATGTTAGTTATATTGGGTTTTAGAGTTCATTCGATAAAGTGGGAATAATGATAATCGGTATTTATAACTCAAATCATTTTATTGTGTCATAATCACTCCAAATAAAGTATGATGTTTTATTATTGAATTACTATACCCTATTATAATTTT
Organism: Viscum album; assembly: GCA_963277665.1. Taxonomy (NCBI): domain Eukaryota; kingdom Viridiplantae; phylum Streptophyta; class Magnoliopsida; order Santalales; family Viscaceae; genus Viscum; species Viscum album. The sequence continues at coordinate 1,414,301,580 of OY728125.1, read as the reverse complement.
ATTATATTTTAAATTTTATATTATAGATATTTCATGTTTCACATAGAATGATTAATCTTTGATAAATATATTTTTCCCCAAAAAATAAATTTTGATAAAAAAAATCTCATTTATTTTTATATAATCATTAAAATATACGAGTCTTCACAACTTGAAAATGTTATCCTTGCCCTAGTTTAAATAAAATTGATTTTATATCCAATATTTCTAATATTCCAATTTATTTATGTTAGAATGAAATATTTTATATCCATTAAATGATGTGAATTTTCAAAAAATATTCAAAATATTTAAAATTATTTACCTTATTAGGATATTATATTATATAATTAAAATTAATACGATGACATATGATTTATTTCCAAGAAATTTATTCTTATTGTAACTTGTTTTGATGTTGTTTATTTGATAATTGTTCTCTTTAGTTTCATCAAAAATGTTTTTTATAATTTATTACACCCATTTTATTGTCAATTTTTAATTGTGATAAAATGAATGATTTTATTTTATATAGTACTCAAATGTATGAATGATGATGTGCAGAGTCTTACGTTTACATCTAATGATTTTTTATTTTTTTTTGCCTCATGAGATAACTATGGGAATCATGTTAGGAATGGTTTCTCAAATATGGTAATGGAGAAATGAATGCTCACTCAACTATAGGAATCATGTAGGGATGCACCCTCCATTACCATATGAAAATTAGTTGGTGGTTACTACTAATCTTTGATATTCCTAGAGGTGACTAATCAATTTGTTGTTAATTTTCTATTCTTTATTTCAATTCTATATAAATTTTTATGATATCTCGTGTTCTAAACATAACATTCATTGCGATATTATGATTTAATTTTTTTAAATTATATTATGTATTTCTAAGAATTATTTTGATAAACATTCATTATTATTTTTCCCCATCACATTATCATTAAGGCTTAATCCTATTTAATGATTTTGACTAATGATCCCATGTAATTTTTAGCCAATATATTTCCATTGTAATTTTTTTCCTCATGTTTATGATTTAACAGTTATGAATAGTTGATAATTATCCCTAAATAAGGACCCAAGTTCAAAAATTTCTTATGATTCCATTCAATATGTATTAAATATGGTTATATAATATGATATTTATAGAACATGTTCTATAGGGTTATGGTTATGAAGAAATATATAGAATTATTTTACGATAATATTATTATATAGCTACTCTTTAACACACTAATCTTGTATGTATTTGGTTTTTCTAACAATTTTTTAAGATGTACTAATTAAAAACTATCAATGATTTATTTTCATAGGTTTACATAGGGTCTCCATATAATAGACCATGATTCTATATCAATCCACTGAACAGACTGTCTAATAAATCACCCCAATGAGCCTGAACAGAGTTTTGGGTATTTAATCCCCACAAGTCATCATCCAACAACCAAAAAATGGCCAACAAAAAATTAAAATCAAAAATTAAAATTGAAAACCAGGAACATGAAAAAAAAATGGTCAAAGAATAAATATATCTTAGGATGATAGAATCTATAAAATTGCCCCATGAGATCATAAGACTTAGCATAAATATGTGGGTGATTGTGCTGATAAAATTATGAATTATATTTAATCATTGTATCTAGAATTTTTTCCAGTATAATATCTTAATGAATGTTTAGAAATATTATTTCCATGTTTATTAAATTAAATCATTGAGTGTCCTACACACTTTATGTTTAATGATTTTCCTTAATGGATTTTAATTGAATACTAAAAAATGAAAAACCACCTTGCACCCATCACACAATGCAGTCACTCATGAAACCTTTGAATTCATATGATATACCATGCACAGACAGGTCCTACCTTTTGTTGTCACTCACCTTCACTCTATCTTACTTTAAAATCACTCATAACACATTATTATCATCACTATACTCTTTAAAACTCATAATGAATAGTTATGGAAATACCTAAACCTAAAACAATTTGATCATGAAATGAAACAAGTTCAATTAACCACACCACATATTATAATTAACATAATTCAATATTCAAAAATCTATAGGACCTGTGGGTTGATCTATTTATATTATATTATTTTTGGGTGTCCTAGAATGATGATCCGACTATGATGTATCCTAATAAAACACTAATACACAATTTTTTAATATAAAATTAGTTTATTTGACCCTGATCTCAATTTTAGGGAGTCTAATAAATTTCTATGAAAATTCAAGACTCAATCACATAATGAGAACCAAACAGGTTTGTTCCATACCCAAGTGCAATAGAGATGAGGACTAATTTTGAATCAGAAACATTTAAAGGCCAAAACATGAACTTTATATCATGTGAATCAATTTTCCCCTCCTCACATGATTATTATTAGAATCATTGTTTCCAAATATAGTCTTAATGAATAATATAAATTCATTCTTGGTTATTATTGAAGGAATACATAGATAGATCATGGTATGTGTCACTCAATCATTGTATTATTGTCCTCTCTATTTTATTGAAAATATAGGCGTTAATGTTTGAAATTTTGTTATGGGTGTGTGAAAAAAATTATTCCACCATCATGGGATAACTATTTATATAAATTTTAATTCTTTTGTTTTTTAGTACAAATTTATGTTATGTTAATGTAATGTAAAATGATTTTTTTCTCTCTCTATTCTTATTTGTTTAGTGATTATTAGAATGTTCTATAATGTGATTTATCAAATTCTAGGATCATGTAGTTCATACATGAGGGATTAGTCCTTAAGGAACATCATATTGTGAATTATAAATACACATTCTTATTTAATTCATTTTAATTTCACATCCTTGAAACTATATTGGTGAATATGGAGTGAATAAATTATCATCACATACTCCAATAAGTTGTTATTTTATATTCCCATACATCAAACTGTTTCTCTCTCCTTTCCCCCATTATTAACAGTATATAATTGTAGCAGTTCCTATTAAGGGATGCTAAAATATGATTAGAGATTAGTGTGGGGATAGTGGATGCCTAAATAAAGTGTTTTTGTTACCTCTATAGTATAGTAGAGGGGGATAGATTTGAAAATATTCCCTTCTTCTATGTTCAATCTGAAAATTATGATAAAATAAAGAACATATTAATGGTCTTGACATGACTATTAGATGAGACATGGATACTTAAGATACTTTTTAATATTTTTTTAATCCAAACCCTTTCACCCTATCATTGTTATCTTTCTATTATAAATACATTTTACAAAAAAATAACCAATAATTTTACACTATGTTTTTTTGTACATTCAAAAAAAATAAAAAAAAATTAATAAGTGAATTAGATAATGAATTACAAACGCACACACATTTCTTGGGAAAAAAAATTTCTACCGAATACTGTATTTAATGTTTTAGAAAAACCTAGTTTGACCATGTCATGTAAAAAAAGAACGATCAACTTGGGGCCATTTCCAGAAGGTTAGGTTGACAAATCATTGTATTTATTTCACTTTATAAATAATATTTTATATTTAAATTAAAATTTTAAAGTAAAATTAATTAATGTTATCCCACCTTAATAAAATATTGATGTATATGTTTCCTATATAATTAAGGTGATTTTTAATACATTTACAAAAATTAATTTTAAAGAGATTGTTAAAGACATTAAACAAAAAAACTATAAATTATAAAAACATATTAAAAATACCATGTGCAGTTTTAAAATTTATTCATTGTGTTTTTATTGGAATGGCAGACGAGTATTGTGAGCTCCAAAGAGAATAAATAATTCCTCTAACCTATGAAAAATTTATATTAGATGATAAACAAAAACTGGGACCAATCATATTATAAAATTAGAAGGAACCCAACGAAGGAAATCAAATGCCATATATTTAGTAGTGATTTAAATAATATACTAGGTAGGAGGATGTAGGATATTTTTACTATGAACAATAGAAACATCAATAATACATACCCAAACACCATTAAGATGAATATATGTATATATTTTACAATACATGGTTATATGAACCCCTTATTATTATTAGGCCAAATGTAGAGGAATCATCAATAATAATTAAAATATTTTAATGAAATGATAGATATAATAGTCTATACATTCTATGAACATATAGATTATTGAAGTCAATAAGAAGAAGATAAATTAAATTTTATGGTGTTCTCTCATGAAAAAATATTAGAGGATGAACTAATTAAAAATATATACCTCCCATGTATTTATAAGATGTTACACATGGAACTCTTAAATAAACAATTTCCCCATGTTAAAAATAATGTGCAGTATGACCAAACATGTGACTCTCTTTCCATCTATTATTCATATATTCATATAAAACATGAACCCTATTATTATAAAACTTCAAATTAATCACTTATAGAGATTTATTTTTTGAATGAATAAATGTAAAATCTAGTTATCAATGATTAGTTAATAAAAATATTTCCTAGTCCCGAAGAAACTAATCTATTGGCTCACATTAAAAATCCAAATCTTATGTCCAAGACACTCAATAGAGTATAATTACTCCTGGATTTATTTTTTTTCTGCTATATTTTCAATATAACTCCCAAGGTATTGAATTTATAGCTCAATAAAAGACAAACTATTCCCTGTCCATTGAAAACTATAAAGACAGAGATAAGAGAGAAGTTATGTAAGCCACCATTGAAGTGAATGTTGAGCTGTAAATTGAAGGAATGTTTCTAAAAATTAAGAAGTATAGGATAATGATTTATTTGAAAATATTTTTTCACTATGATCGGATATAATATGAAGATAATTTTTCACTAGGGTCTTGAAAAACATAAATATTATGGATTATTATCATTTTTTATGGAAAATATATATAATTAGCCAAGAAAATTGAAAATAGGACCACCCAAGAAGAAGATGAAATGGTCGAGTAAGTGGAAAACATCATCCCACCATCTCAATTAATGTTAAATGATGCATTCTACCTATTACTTCCCTATGAACTATAAAATCAAAAAATAAATGTTTAGGAACACGCTATATTATCATGGAGGAACTCGAGTAAAATAGAAAATTTTGTGAATGAAATTAGAGAAAGATGTAGATGTATGTTTTTGTTCTCACAATACAATATCATCCCATTACATGATTGGGTATCTTCTAAATGTCATCCAGATGGAGGAAAAATTAAAATATTGAACCATTTTGGGTGGTTTATCGAAGATTTATCTTCCTTTTATCCATCATTCATTTTGACTTCTAAAAATATAATTTTGAATATATGATTAAATTTTTATTACATTTCAATGCATAATAAAAGTTGACAGTAGCTTTAAACCTAACTAGAAAAACATTAGGATGAAAAATAATGGTTATTATAACATTACCATGCTTGTTGACATGAAATTTATAAATTTCTATAGGATTTCTCCTTCCATAATAATTTTTCCATTTTATACAATTATAATCTAATTCAAATATGAATTATTCTTATCGGGATTCAATGAAGATACAAATAATATTATCTGTGACTAAAGGTGTAACATGTAGCTAGTTTTATTTCCCTCTTGTCATGAATTTTTTTAGTTTTTTTTAGTGGATCAATTTTTAAAAACACATAAAAGACATTAAATTTTTTAAAAACATGCCAACTTAATTGTATAATGATTTCCCACTTTTTTCATATATTCACTATTTTGAATAGAAAAATATAAGATCTTTTGAAATCCAAATTTATTTTAAATAATTTTATTATATCATTGAACCTAAAAATAAAAACAATTAATGTTGAGTCATTTTTACCACTATCTTCATGAAAATATATTTATAAAACTAGAGATAAGAGTGTGATTAAAAAATTATTTATGGAATATAATTTATTAAACAAGGAAAATAAAATTATAAACTTATTTAATTGGTATTTTTCCTCTATTAAAAAAATACATTGTTGAGTCATCTAAAAAAATAAAAAATGTGAATTGAATCTAGGTTAATGAAGAAAATTAAGATCTCACAATGATGCTCTAAGAGAATATAAACTAGGTTTGTCAGTTAATGAATCCCATTTTTATATATAATATATTTTTTGCATATTTTTTTCCTTGTTTCATTTCAAAATCATGGATAAGAAAAAAAAATATAAAGAGATTAATTTTCCAAATTAATTTGAACCAATGAGGATAGAATAAAAACTAGATGAGAATATATTCTTGAACTGAATAGTGTGTAAGAGACTAAATTCATGTGTGAAATGAATTTAATATGTTTTATAAAACATCACATGGTTATTTAAATTTTTTTGATAATGTATTTATGTATTCAGTGATTGAATTTCATAATGAATCATGAATTAAATAATATATTTATTATTTCATCATATGTAAACAATTAAATAAAGATCATTGAATGTAAAATTACATTTTAAATTGATATTATGAAACTCCATTTATTATTTATTTTGAACTTCATTTGTATTTTTTTTATATTAGTGGATAATCAAAAAATATTTTTTTCTTTAAAATTAATCTTGTCTATTAATTATCATCGCTGAGAGTCTCCCAAAAGTGAAATATAATTACTATGGGGATAATCATAAGTGAAATTTTTTAGAATATTTTATTTATTTCATGGTTAAAATTCCCACGAAACATTCTGAATTGTAATATTTAGTCACAATTTAAAATTTAGAATTATTTTATATGATATAATAAAATATTTCTTAATTATTTAATTTCGTTTTAAAATATATATTTGGAAAAAAATTAATTTATTTTATTGTACATTGATTAATTTGAATTTTATATATATTTTAACTTTTAATCCCCAAAAATGTTTTTCTAATAGAATGCATATGTCATATAACCTAGTGGTAGTGGGATTCCACACAAGTACTCACCATACCCATCTAATTCAGCCTTATCCAATAAAGGTTAAACTTTCACTATACTTATGGATTAGACACACAGTAAAAGCCCATTAACCCAGTTTCAGGATGCACCAAAAATTCTACTCAATTCCTTATGTTCAAGAAAGTGTGCACCAAAATACAGCGCATAATAAAACTACATTGAATAGTATAATGAATAGGATTAATCAAAAGAAAAAACATCAAATACACCCTTCCAAATATTGACCCGAATTTGACCATAAAAGCAAGTATGAGTACCCATATCATAGTCGACCACATTATCCTAAACTATTATGTAGCCAATCAATTGAATACCTCATACATTAGTCATAATATTATGTATTACTATAAATCTAATATTTAGTTGAGCACAACAAAATTCCATGATCATCTATTTTTCAGCTATATATAATGTTATTCCTCACTATTTCTTGAAATCTAAAGACCACTGAACTATTCCCTCAAACTAATCCAACCACATATTATGTTAATTAAGAGTCTTCACTAATTCTAGATCAAGTCATTTGAAGTTCTACCATAATCATTTCCCTGTTGATTCTGAAATGATTTATGGGTCTCTAAACACTCATAAGTTGTGATGAAAGAACAAAAAAATGGTCAAAACTAAATGAAAATAAAAAATACAATTAAAAATTTAGATCATGAAAAAAAACAAAACAAAACAATAAATAATATCAAAGGCAAACAAAATACAAAAAATCGAATTAATTATCTCAAAAAAATGCTTCCAGATTTGGATAAGTTCACTGATTAGTTTCTAAATCTATTTTGATTAGTTAATATTATATTTATTACTTATTAATGATTGTAATGAATTGTGACCCTCATTATTTTCCAGTTCAATAGTTGTAATAGTGGAGTGACTTATACACCAGATATTTTAGTATTTAAATATATAAATTCTATTAGTATCCGACAAAATTATAAAACAAACTCTAACACATCACACCATGTTGATGCTCTCTAGACCTATCAGCATCTAAAATATGCCATATTCAGATCAATATCATCTTTGGTCATCAGTCAAATTCATAAAAAATCACCATTTAAGAAATCATATCATATCAATTTTATTTTTTCACTTCATCATGTCTAGATCTCACAACTAAAGATACACCCAATACAACATCACTTCGATCAGACTATAATAAAAGTTATTTTAGAAACATCATAAAATATTACTTGTGTACTCTAATATTCATATATGTAAAATAAATATTTAGTAAAACTATTTCAATTTTTTGATGTTATAGAGTGTCGTAATAAATCCTAATTTTCTATAGTCAAAAACTATATGAATTAATTACATGTATAATTTTATATCCTCCTCACATAAATATACCAAGAAACACTCGAATCCCACTATATCCAAGATGACGTAATGTAATTTTCCCTTGATTCTTATTGAAGGAATACTGAGAAAAATCAAGTAATTTTTATCTCTAGAAGATTATGATTATGTATTATAATTTTTTTAAGAAAAAGTGTTACATTATATATAGTAATTGGGGGTATGAAATAAAAATAAATCACGCTGTATAAGGAATCTATATAAAAATTATTTTTACACTGTTATTTATTTTGAATTTCCTCTCTTTTAATGTTTAGTAATGTGAAATTATTTTCATCTTCTATTCTTTCTTAGTATGAAATTATTATTATAATGTGTTATGTTATCTCTCAAACTCCATGATCAAGGAGTACTAATATGATATATTATTCCCTAGGGAAATCATATTGTGTATTCTGAATACATATTCCAGATTTTTACAATTCAATTCTCATTCCCTGTTAAAGTAGTGTTTTATCATAATTTTTTAAAAGATCATCATTTAATACTCTCATTTTATATTATCACCTCTAATTTCTGAAATATTATATTCGTAATTTATTTAATAGATTACTATATAAAATTATTGCATTGCGTATTGAGGGAAGAATATAATATGATTAAAGATGGTTATGGGGATCATTGATGCTCTGATCATGTTTTTTCATTATCGTTCCACATTAGATAATGTGATATGGATATTTATAAGTTATAATCTGGTGTGTTTTATCACCTAATTTAAATAGATGTATAACTCTATGAATAGTCATGACTAAACTATTCCATGGTAATGTTATATTGGAGATTCATTATAATTAATCTCATTTCCAAACCCTTCCACACTATCGATTGTTTGTTTGTATTCTGATTTCATTTTATAAAGAAAAAAATAAAATACATTAATCCTATTTGTGGATGTTTTAAAAACCTAATAATTAGAAAAAATATTAATAAGCCATTGAGATTACAAATAACCAACCAATACACAAACCTTTGGAAATGACCTTCCCCTACCCTGTACCTTTTTCAAGGATTTAAGAATATATATTTTTTATCATGGTATATTAAAATGACATAATTGATGCCAACCATATTGATCCAGAATAATATTATATCACTTATGGTACTTTCCCATATTTACCTTGACTAAAACCCTCCCATTGAGGGTGGGTTCCCAGTCCAAATCTCAACTTTTACACTCTGACTCAGGATTACCTCCCATAAAAAATTTCATCATCTTCATTCTCACTCGAAGTAGGGTCCCATAAAAAATATTGACTTCAACCATCTCCCATAGGATAGGTTCTCCTAAAAAATCACAACCACTACCTTGTCACAATATATAGGGTTTAATTCCATTTTTTTCCATTAACCACTAACTTGGGTGGGGTCACATAAAGAATCCCAACCACTTTTCTATTACTTAGCGTAGATCCTCATACCAAGTAACTTTATCTAATATTTTACTCATGGTTGGTTCCTATACATAAATATATAATCAATCACTTATCACTTGAGGTTGTCTATTACAACACCTTGCCATTTAGATAATTCCATGAATCAAGTTACTTTGTAGGCCTCATGGCCACACTAATGCACATTCACATCAAAACCGATCACATACTCTATGAGCACAATATTTCCCAATGTAGAACTAGTCAGTTGTGACCACCAAAACCTCTATGAAAATCACATAATAAAAATATACACCCAATCAAATATCCCAATATATCCTAAAATATGTATGCTTGACATGTTGAATCCATCAGTATCCCCACCACACCAAAAATCAGGTTCACTAGTCTTCCTATACTCAACATAGTATCTATTAATCGATATTAATCCACTATTTTAAACCGATGGTTACATCATAATTTAAATTCTATACCCATATTTCAACATCAATGGTAAATTAAAATATATTTTTAAATTCCCAAATTAAGTTATTTTTCCATATCTCCATATAATTTATCCATCCCATGCCATTAAAGCCTCTCAAAAACTCACCGCCAAGATGTTAAGATAATTACCATGACCCATACATAGGTCATATCTTGGAACTTATTTAGAAGAACTCTCAAAATAAATATCCACAAGAAGACATCCATAAAACACTACATCTATCCCAAAAGAACATGTCCCCAAGATAGAACAAACCAAGACTTCAATATACCAATAAGAGGGTACTTCTAATCATGAGTAAGATGTATGATCTAAAAAACCATCAACCTTATGAATAATACACTCATACTTATGATACTAGTCTTTTGAGGTCCAAAAAAGGTTAGTGATATCTTATCGAAGACTGAGACTATCTCTATTCCTCCTACGAAATCATCAAATAACATCACCCCATGGAAATCTAGTTTTTATTTGATACTATATCACTTGATATGAAATAATACACAGATCCACTATACATTTCTACTAAGGTCACCTCTCACACATATTTATTTCACTCAAAACCATTTTCACAATAAGTAATACACGATCATAAATAAAATCATATTTTTTAAAGAGGCCATATTTATCAATCATTGATTTATCCCACATCAGTTCTCTTCTCATCCTCAATAAATACCAATACAAGCCACAAAAATGTATATATTATCACTACCCACAAACACAAAAAATTTATTATATAAAATTATAATTAATTAAACCATTTAATAAAATGAGGTATAATCACCCAAAAAATCAATGTGTGGATTGTCATGGTAAACACCTCAATAAATATATTACGAACCACCTTTGGAATGATTTCAACACACCTTCGAAAGAAAACCTTTTCATTCAATAACAATTCAGTCTCTAATTTTAGACTAACATGATGAAAACAATTGAAATATCCACTGGCTGACAGAAATCCAACTAATCATAGAGAGAAAATATAATCCCATCATATAATTGGGACCTCTATCCATCGCATGGAAAATAGCAATGGATTGGGATGATTCCTCTATGATTTAGGGTTATTTACGTCAAACCCTAGTACAAAATCTTAACAAATAATATGTTAGTGAGTGGGAAATAATGAAACGAATAAAATGAATTACTTATGTCAGATCATTAAGAATTGAAAACATGAACACACCTTTTGGAAATGGGATAAAATAGTGGATGTATTTGTTGAGGATCTTATAGAAATATCCCTTATTCACATCCACTCTGCTTAAACATAAAGGGGTGGTAATGAAAATATGGGTCTACCCTACTATAAAAATAAGAAAAGTGGTCTGTTATGGTATTACCCAAGGTGTGACAGCTTAATTACCCTCATTCAATATTTTATTATAGAACATCCCACTAGTTCATGGAATAAATCCTTTCATTATTCATCCATTAAGAGTGAAACAATTCTCCAAGTTGTCACTAAATAACTAGAGCTTCCTAATTTAAATTTATTTTATAAACCCTTACTGGAATATAAATTTAACTAATTCATATCACATTACCCCACCCCATTCATGTATCACAGTTCCTCTGTCAAATGATGAGCGTGCCAACTTGAGAACTCCTTCCAGTTCTACAACCCTCATAGTGGATAGTTTATCCCCCACTAATAGAAATCAAGATGAAACCGCTTGGAATCCATTTATATATAACAAAATCTGAATTTTTGCACATTCACAGAGGTCTTTCAAAATTATAGTCTCCATTTGGGTTTAAAACTACTTCATCCCTCTGAAAAATAATATCACACAGAACATACCATGACACAACACCCCAAGATTATAATGTGATTTTTCACATGTAGAAATATTCAGTATTAGGTCCACACAAACCTTAGTCAAACACTCTATTAGAATCCTATGGAATCATTAATTCGCCAAGAAAAATTAAACAAATCCTCAAACATATGATCCCATTATGACAATTAAAATTCAATTATAAATTCTAAAAAATTTCATGTACTCTAGAACCAAACATTCAAATTTCAACTAAAATTGACGTTTAAATTCATTGGTTGTTATAGGCATAAATAACATTAAATATCTATTTTCCTACTAAACAATTTCAATAATTTAGATTTAATAATATTTAAAAATATGGTAAAATATTTGGATGGTAAATTTAATTTATGGTATTGAATTTAAAATAAATTCTTTTTAATAAAATTTAACCGTTTAAGTCAGCAGAAATTTACAAAATTATAAAATTCTTATATGTTAATTAAAATTAAAGGAATATATTGTTGGTATATAATAAAATATATTTTTTTTCTAAAAAAATATAATTTATTTTTTCTCTAAAAATACAATGTATAACTGAAAAAATACATTAAACTTATGCATATTTCTCCATACTACATCATATATTATGTGATAAGAATCTATCAAAAAAGATATTTTGAAAATTAAAAATAAACTCTATTAAAAAAATATTAAATAAACTATGCGATACTCAAACATTATAAATCACCAACTTTAGATGAATATACTCAAATATGGAAGATTATAAATTATTTAAAAAAGACTCAGTTAAGAAAAACTTTAACATAGATTCTGACTAGCTTGAATGTGCTTCAAATCTAGTTATAATCAACTTTTTTTATTTTTATTGTATATGACAACATTTTTAATATTCAAAATACATATTTTTGTTCATTTTTATTTCATTAATACCCATTTAAACATCATTAATACTCAATATTAATGGTTGAGTATTCAATTATTTTGTTTTAAAATATTATTCCATTCATCTTTACCGGGTGTTCATCTACTAAAAAATGTTAAAATAAATTATATATATTTTAATAGATTTATGGGTTCTTGAGTTTATTTCATGTATGTTATGATAATATTTTTTAAATAATGATGATGAAAATTCTTTTTTTGTGATTACTAACTCAATGAAAATATTTAATTTTATTATTATGTATACTTATATATATAACCATTAAATATTTTAAAAAATAATATAAATTCATAATTAATTCCATATTTTTTCAAATTTTATGTTTTTATAACCACCTCTAATGAAAATATTATAGCATTCTTCATTTTGATTGATAGAGTAACCCAAATAATATTACACTACATTTTAATAGATCAGTAAGAATTTATTTTATTATTAAACCATTATGACATAATGTTAATGACATTATTTATTTGATATATTAGTGGTGAATAATACTTAATAAAGGGGGAATGAAAATTTAAAAGGAAAGTAGATAAGTGGTGGTGTTACTTTCTATGAAGAAACATGACCTCCTTTGAATCCTTCTTTGGTTTGCAGGGTTTGGGATCCTTCATGATATTAGGGGCCTCTAAACATGGGTATAGTGACCCATAATATTAATATATAGATTTTACATCTTAATATAAGAACATTTATTACATTATTTTTTGATCTATACTAGAAATTTTTCGGTATAGTATCATTGGAATCATTTAATGATAAAAAATAGTACATAGTATATCTATATAATATCCCATTTATTTCTTCATAATTGACACCCTTCATGGGAATATCATACTTATTACCTTTATTCAAAACTTGTGGAATGGAATCAAAAGAAACAAGTTAGATCATATGCTTATTATGGGAAAACATGGGAGACATAAATGATCATATAATCATAACATGATCATAATGGTATAATAACATGATCTTAAGGTTCTAAAAACATACCTTATATATCAAAAAAATGATAAGTCATCAAATAAATAGTTTTAGTTCATTATTCATTAATCAATAGGTAATAAAATAACATTGACCATGAATGTTTTACATAGGCATGAGACATTGATTTATGGAAATCACATAATCATATAAAATCATTTCCATAGTGGTAAAAGATCATTTTATGTAAATAATAGTGTTTTTGGATTTTGATCATCCAAGTCTTACTCCTAAGTCTACCACAGTGGACCTATTCATCCATTGAAATAGTTTCACTCCCTATTCTGGTCATATTATTAACCTGAGATATCAATCTAAACCCTATATATTAGAGGGAGATATAGGTCCCACCCATCACACAATTAAAAACATACATACATGTTCCACATGATAAAAAATAATTCATTATATCAAAAATCCTTAAAATAAATGGGTTTCATAAAAATTTAATTACTAAAAAATCCATGAAAAATAAACTGGTTTCATAAAAATTTTAACAATTCATTATAGTATAACCCCAGGATATGAAATGGTTTTCATAAAAATATTTTATCATAAAAATTAAACATAAAAATTACGATTTATGAAGGTATAATGGGATCATATCACTAGTAAATCATAAGATAATTTTTTTTCATAATTCATGAATATAAATGTCATTAAACTATCCTTAAAAAAGTCCTCTAGAAAATAACTAGTCTATTCTGAAATAAATTATATAAAAAAATATTTAAGTATAAAAGGATGAAAATTTGTTGAGAAGAAATCATTAAATTTATAAAATAATATTAAATGAAAAAAAACTATTCATGGTGAAAGGAAATTCATTTCATACCATATAAGTTAAACATAATTTTCCTTCATAGTGTAGAAAAAAAATTTAAAAAGCACTATGTTCGGAAAATGAAGAGAACATCTCTATCATCAAGTTTTTTAATAGGTAAAACTTTGGGAAAATTGAATTTCCAAAATAATAGGATAATAATAAAACATTTCTATAAATATTTTTCTAAAATACATATATGTAAGAAAAAGTATTCTCAATGGAAGAGAGAAATGAAGTCATTTTTCCTAAAAAATATATTTTTGGACTCTTGACTACATAAATGTTGAAAAGAAAATTAAATAATTTATTTTAAGTAACTAACCATATAATTATAAAATTTTATTGTTTTATTTAGTATAATATCCTTATATTTCAAAATCGAACGAGCATTCATTGAAAATTGTGAAAAAATGATATTGTGGCATAAAACTTATACCATGAGTTCCCCTTGCTTGATACGTTATGTATCCTCACATATAATAAGTTTTAATTTAGTTTAATTATATTTGAGACTCATTTTCATAAATATAATATCATATTATATCCCTTTTTAAGAACTAAGAACCCAATTTTATCTATAATTACATTTTAAAATCATCATTTTTGGGTGATAACATTTACACTTTACATATGTTTTTCAACGTTGTAGTGACATTCCTTGTATATTTATTTTACATCCATAATCCCTAGAATATAAATCATGATATATATATCATATATATTTGTTATATATATTTATTATCATTAGTAAAATTTATAGATAGGAAAATTAATTACAATTTTCTTGGAGACGGAAGTTTGTATAAACACATAAAGTTGTTTTAGTTTTTTGACGAATGGAAAAAAGGTATATTAAATATTTGTTAAATAATTTAAAATAATTATTTAATCATATATATATCATATATATTCTTTATAGTCAATATTTTTACATTAAAAATAATATAAATCAAAAAAAATCATTTATATCACCTCATCAAGGTGGTAGTTTAAACCTTTTCATGAATGATGTTATCATTTGCTAAATGATTGGATAATAAGTAGGTCTATATTATATTACAATTAAAAATGTATGTTGATTTAGTAAATATCCTATCTAAACATTAAAATAATTATAATACCCTATAATAAAATATGGTGTTGAAAATTTTGTTTTATCGCTACATGGATAAGGTAAGTCATACATATGCACGAGCGATGATTTCACTTATCATCTTATTGAATTAAGGTGTATACTGGTATTTTAAAAACTAATAATCACATTTAATAAAATTTATGATACCAAATTTAATTTCTATGTGGAATGTGATGGATTTATCAAAGGTATATTGGAGTAGAAAATAATTTAATCAGGTAAGGGGTGTACCTCTTCTTTGAGATGATGCATTCAGATCTCCTCTAAACGGCTCTAGAGTCAATCATTTCATAAAAATTGTGATTTATTATAACATAATTGAAAATATGGTTTTTATCTTATCAACTAATTTATTTTTTACATGTTTTATATAATTTTAAAAAATATGATTTTGATTAACCCATAGTTAAGAAATATTAATTTGAATTTTTGTAAAAAACATCCACATTGAAGGGTTTAAATTTTTTTCTTATAATGTCAAAATTGGCCAATAAAAGTTTATGGTTCAAATATTTAAACCATATAATATCATAATTATAAAATTTATATATTTTTACAATTTTAAATTATATTATAATCAGTTATTCGTATAAAATATCAAAATTTCTTATTTTTAAAATATTTATATAATTTCACAAAAACTAAATAATGAAATAATTATTAATTAAAATATAATCCATTAAAATAAAACTAATATACTATATTTACCTATAAGATTCTTGAAAAACTATAAATTTATAAAATTATATCTCTTTTAATATTTTTAAATTCATTTAATTTATTTTCCCCTTAATTGAATAAATATTGTTTTTATGTTGCGTAACAATTTATGTTTAATATATAATATTGAAAATTTTGAAATAAATTACCAGAATTTATATTGATTAATTATTCATATAATTATTTATATATTCATTAATAACAATTTATTATCATAATGTGAATAAATATATGGTATTAAACCAAAGAATGTTGCAGTTTGAAAAATTCATTTATTTAAATAACATATAACTCATTTTCATGGATAGGATCCCGTCAAACTAAAAATTTTAAATCATAACATAACAATGTTATAATTTATTTTATCAAGTGGGAATATTTTTTAAAAATTATTTCCTTATCACAGACTCAAAAACTATATTTACCCGATTTACCCTTGATTGGTGTAAAGAATTTTACCTCATTACTATTCACATTGATAAACAATACATGTTTTTTTTTTCAAATTTCAAACTCATAATTCCAGATTAATAAATAATTTTATCAAATTAAATACCTATAAATTCAAAAAATTTATTTTAACATATGTGTTCAAAATGTGACCAAAACTACTTTTTAAAATAATTACATTTTTAAGCATAAAAATTTTATTTTTTCTTATTCTATATCTAAAGAAATATTTTTTGAATATTCAAATAGTTTCATAAGGTAAGAAATATATATAAATTTCAATAATATTATTCACCAAAAGATATTTATTTAATTTATTAATATAAAATTACATTATTCACATAACAAAATTTAATCAAAAAAATATCACTTTTATTTTTAAATAATTTTTTAAAATAATAATTATTTAATTATTAATGAATTCAACTTATAAATTTTTATATTATATATTTTTTATAATTGATTTATTACTATTAATACCCACCTATATAATGGATATGTTATAAGGGACACATAATATTATAATAATGTTTTGTGACTCATCTAAATTTGGTGTTATTTATAACACACGATATTGAAGAAATAATGATTTTTAAAGGGAAAACGTTCATAAAATATATTGGGGTGTTGCATTTTATCCCTATTAAATTTATTTTCCCCATATAAATTCAAAACCCTAAAACAAATAGATAAGGATACTTGTTCCTCACCGTATCCCCATTTTCCAACATAGCTTCCTAAAATTTATGGTTTCACCATAATACATTGATATAGTGAGAGTTATTGTTTCATAGAACATTATATTTATTTTATAGAATATATATATGTTATTTTTTATAAGACATATCTTTATATAGTTATATCCCCTATTATTTTAGTTCATGTGAAGGATTGGGTATGTAATTTTTCAAGAGAGATACGTTGAAAACGTCATAAACATGAGAGACATTGAGTGGAAGTACCAATCGGTATGTCTTCATCCTAATACAATGATTTATTTAAAAAGTAACAATATAATTATATCTTATCATAACTTTGTTTAAAAATATCATCACCCTCTTCAAAAAAATATTTACATGAATACCTTATCACCAACATTAAACTCTAAATATTTCAATGTTCTTTAACATCACATTTTTTAAACCACAAAGTTGCTATTATTTGATATTGAATGGATTAATAATTATCGACCATTTAATCAGAAATATTAGTCCCCAATAACTTTTTTCTCAGAATTCATTCCATTTTTTGGAGTTCTTTACATCCAACCATATAGGTTTTCTTTGTGATCCCACTGAATGTTGGATTAAAAGACATTATTGAATGAAAATTATACCAATGGAAGCAGTTGATCACAAAAATCATTAAAATCATTAGAGAAATACTTAATGGTGATGTTTTACCATTTCTTTTCTATTATGGGTGATTGTTATAACATCTTATTCTACTTTTCTATGTCATCCTTAACTAGATAACATTGGAAGCAATGACACAAAAACTATAAAATATCTATCCTTATTTTATTCCCTAAAAATGATGTTTCAATTATTCATAGATCTTTATAAAACAAAGATGAATATAGAATAAACAAAAATTAATATTATCCAATAACACATTATTGAGATCTAGGTTGAATGTGTAAGATAAATGGTTTATGAACATTAATATTCCATCACACAAAAATATGAACTCAGTAAAATTTCATGACTTATTTTTATTGTTTGTATCTTATTTATATACATCTTCAATCTTCACATGGATAGATCATTAGAAAATAATTTGATAAAGATTATATGTATCCCCTTCCTTCAATATTACAATATCCATACTTTGGATATCTTGAAATATATGATCTTTTATGATCCTCATCTTAGATAAACACCCAAGATCCTTTCCACTTAGAAAATGTACAAGTTTATTCACATTACTAGGGTGGTAATGTTTTAATAAGTCATAATATTCTATCATCTACAACCATATTAATTAGTTATTGTTCTATAATTTTTTATAAAAAATTATAATTTAATTTTTTATACGAATATATGTCAGACCATTCTTCCTGAAGATCGACCCTCGATTTTTTTAATGAAAAAACTACTAAAATTAACTTCAAACCATGACATGGTGAATTATTATCATATACCTTTAATTTTAATTAGGTATAATCTAAGAAAAATCTCTGCCTAACTATTACTTCTACTCTATTAATTAATTAACCAATATCGATTATAAACCCTTCAACACTATAGTTTAGTGTATTTAATTTTTTAATATATTTAGATAAATAAAATATTTCTCACATTTGTTCATTTATATGAACATACCTCCATTCTGAGTTAACATGCTGAGTGATTTCGATATCCATGAAAAATTATCCACAAATCACAAAAAATATAGAGCTAAACTATGAAAATTAAAAATCCCAGTCATAGTGGTTGTACATTTCCAATGATCAAAAAATTATTTCTTTGATGGGTCTATTTGTATACACCCAATTCAGATTATATTACATAATTATGAAACTATCTAAAGATACTGCTCACATTTGGTAATTTTTCTTAAATACTTTAATCTATCTGGGACTTCAGCATAATTTTAAAATGATATACTTACTCTTCATTTCTATTTGAATAAATAAAAATATCATCTATAAATAATTAGGGTTATATAATTAGTCAATTTTTATTTAATCCATGAAGATAGAAAGTTAATTAATAAAAAACGGTGTCACTATAAATTCATAGTATCTATACCTTTTTTAGAATGTGGTGTTCAATATATCATTATTATGGTCCCTTAATTCATGATATCTATAATAAATATCCAACATACAAAATTATTGATCCACATATATTTTATTAAAAATGTCACAAATATTGTGCATAGGATACTTCTTTGATATATTGAACTAGTTAAATTATATACAATAAATTTAAAGTCATAATGAACAATATATCATCTATTAAAGTAAAATTGTTTCACCCTATGGTGAATTTCTTTGTATATTGAATCCCCTATCAATATTCTCTTGGAGTTTCTTCAATTATTATTCCATCTCAATGGGGTGAAATCTATATAGAGTCTCAAGAATATATGTAGATCCATTTGTGAGTTATATTAAAATTAAAAATTCATTCCACTATAAAGATTTGAAATCTCTTCAATAAATACATTAAAACCCTCCCAATAAAGTGGAATATCTTGGATGTTTATATTCTTCTAAAGAATCAAATAAAAATTAACTTTTTGAATAGAAATAATGACCCATAATATGGATGTAATTTCCATTGGAAGTTTGTTTTTTCATTATGATGATAAGCGATCAAAGGTTGGTTTGTAATGTTTAACATAAAATCCCATCTTGAGAAATTTATTTGGTCTTAATATAAATAAATTTATACCATACCCAAAAATACATTAAATTAAACTAAAGGAAGAATGAAAATATTTTTTGAGAAAACATCCCAAAAACTACAACTAGATATGAATAATAAAAATGGGATACAATCCTCAAACTATTTGTGATATTTCTTCAATATAAATATTTAAATTTTGAGGTGGTACCATGATACACATATAAAATTTTCAAATATATAAGTGTGGGTGGATCTAGAAAAAATAATTTTTTTTAATAGAGGATAAAAGTTTTCATTCACCATATCATTTTTATAACCCTCATTTGAAATATTGATTAACTAAGTTTTCATTATTCCTAAAATATTAAGATATTATATATGTAGATCATCATCATTAACATTCAAATTAAAGAATGAGTTAGCATAATTCCTTTATTTATTCCACTAACAACATTGGGGTTTGGGTAATTAATTTTGTTGAGCTTCCACTCAGTTCATATATTTAGATAATTACTACCCATCACACAGGAAGTCAATTTCATGATGACCTTACATTCCACACATTAAACATTTACCAGTTTCCTAAATAGATGTCCCACTATATTTTATTCCATACATAATGAATAAAGGATGGATTATATTCTTCTCTCTATGGTTTTTATAATTTCCCTTGAATTTAATTTTTCACTTCTTTCAAAATCAATTGGATTTATAGGTAACTAAAATATATATCTCCTCCATAAAGACACATTGATAAATTTATTTATATCTACTAAATTCCAATATTTCTAACGCCCATTGGAGTTTTGGTTTTAAGCCACAAAAGATCTGATTAATGTTACTGTTAGGTTGGATGATAATACCAAAGTCATACCAATCATGTCTTGTAAAATTTACCATATATGAATCAATAAACTCATTATCCTTCAACTTTATATTGAGGAATATTTTATCCATTTTAATATAATAAAAATAGGTATTTTACATTATAAAAATATTCTTCTAAATTAATTCCACTCCATTGATTAAATTTCTTCTTTTTCTCTCCAATTATTCAGAAAAATACTACACTATTATTGTTGACAATACAAATGATAAAAATAGAGAATAAAATTTCCATGTTCAAACCACTAAAGAACAATAATTATGTTTCTCAATGGTATGGATCCATTTCTCATGAACTGGTGGATTAGTGGACCCATTAACAAACATGAATGATATATAGGAAGGAAAAATTATAATTTTATTCCCTTCTATTATAATTTGTAACCTCATCATGATTCATATCTTGAGAATATAATGTGAGCATAAGAACATGATTTTTCATTTAAACACTCAAAAAATTGGGGTTTTCAAGTAGAAAATCACTGCATTATTCATTTCATTCATCTTTAACAAGATTC
Organism: Viscum album; assembly: GCA_963277665.1. Classification (NCBI taxonomy): domain Eukaryota; kingdom Viridiplantae; phylum Streptophyta; class Magnoliopsida; order Santalales; family Viscaceae; genus Viscum; species Viscum album. The sequence goes on along the minus strand of OY728125.1, from coordinate 1,414,279,827 downwards.
ATTTAGGTTCCATCCATTTACTATAACCAAAAACAATAGTGTGAGAAAAAAAATTTATGGTGGGAAACCACATAATAATAAAAATCCAATTATTGAATTTTAAATCAAGGAAACATCATATAAGACACATTATTTTTAACCAATGTCATTAATGATAACTACCAAAACATTAGGCCTTTATCTAATACATTTTCTTATCCTTAGGGTTCTTAATAATGTTTTATCATCATAGTTTCTAAAGGATAAATAATCCTTTATCTTATAAGATCAATATTTAACTATAAATTTCATGCATAGATACTAAATCTTAATAAATGAATGTTTATTGAATGAAATTTCAATACATTCTGAAATAGTTTATATCGAGTATTTTTTGAAACATAAAAACATAAACAATCGGCTCATAAAAAATCTACATCATCTCCAAATTATTTTCACATAACTAAAACACTTTGGAGGGAAAAAAATTTACATTTCTTCATCACCTAGGAAAAATAAACATATGAAAATGGTGAGCTATAAAACATAATAAGTGTAAAAATAGAAGATATAAAATATCTCATTAACATAACAAGATCATTGGTAAAACATTTCAAAACCATAACCCATATATCAAAGATCATAATATTTATTCACGTAATAAATCATGAGAAATCCTAAGGCCTAAATCATAATGGAATCAATGAATATAAATCTTGAATGTCTAACATTTTCATAAGTCATTGATTTTCATTGTACACATAACCATAAAAATAATTTCATTAATATTCAATGATCATGTCCAGGGATATGATTGTGTAATGGGTTAACTACCCGAAATTTTATAGTAGTTATGTTTCACCCCCAATACTATCATATTGTACATAGTACCTTACTGAACATGATTCATATCTCATTCCAATATTTTTTATCTCATCAGATATCAATATTTACTCATTAAATTAGTGTAAGATATAGGTCACACCCATAACATAATGAAAATAATTCATTTTATTACTAAAAGACAACAAATCATTCATCATATAATTCCCCATTAAAATAAATGTGTTTCATACACATATCATTTTTGAATAACCCATGGAGAATAAATGGGTTTCATAATGCATTTACCATTTCATCAAAGAATAAACAATAAAAAAATTGTGTTTATTAAAAAAAAATTCATCATATTCATCCCCTTTCTAGATAACTAACAAGGTTGGTGTCAAATGATTATATACCCAATAATTTATATGTTTAATCATGTATTGTTTCTTTTTTTTGAATAGAAATGTCATTAAAATGTCTTTAAATATTTCTTAAGTAAAAAACTCATCCCATTTTAAAATCGCTTATGGAAAAAAATAGTATTAATATAAAAGAAATTTTTTTATCTGAAAAAATTATTTAATATATAATGGAAGACTCAATCAAAAAATTAGTTATACCAGTGGAAAAATTCTCCTGTTTTGTTTAAGTTAAATAAAATTCATTCCAAAATATTAGAAATATGTTAAAAGGTTTTTAATTCAAAAAATAACAAGAATATTCCTTTAAAAATTTATAAAATAATTCATGGGAAAAATTAACTAAGAAAAATAGGATAATTTTAAAACCCTTATTGAAATCATTTTTATAAAATATGGATATCAAATAAAAATGATTTTTGATTGAAGTGATAAAGGAAGTAAATTTTCCTTAAAAAATATCTTTAGTCCCTTAAGTATATAAAATGAGGAAAATAAAAGGAAAAAAATTATTTTATAAAAATAAGGAGTTTTTATGAAAATTAATATGGTTCTTTAATTTTAGATCAAAATATTTTGTCAACTAAGGCATAATGATAATCTATCTTTGTAAATAATGAAATCGTTACATATTACCCTTCCCTCAAGTTCACCATATTGCTAAAAAAATAAAATATTCTAGATAATAAATATAAAATTATAATAATTATTAAAAAAATAATTTTCATACAATTAATATTAAATATAACACATTTATAACATTTTAACTCACACGTTTATCAATACTTCTTTTTTAAAATCATCATTTCTAGGTGTTAACTCTTTTGTTTATCATTAGTATTTCAGCTCAGTAGTTATGTACGATGAATATTTATCTTGGTTTCATGATATATGGAATATTAGTATTGATATAAATATAATATATATTAATTTTATACATATTTATAGTCATCAATGTTTTTAAATGTTAAAAAAATGATATACATCGTTCAGGAAGATGGCAGGTCATATGTATGCATGAACAATATTTTAATTTTTCAATAGATATAATGAATGTAATTTAAGAAATAATTAAAACTTATATGATAATTATTATAATATATATATATATCAAATATATTAAAAAACATATATAACATTACTATCCAAGAAAAATATAAAGGAAAAAAAGTCACATCTCTTAATGGTGGTGGTAGTCCTCATGTATATATAGACAACAATATCGTTTCCCCAAGGATTGAATGGTAAGTAAGAAATAGTTATATTATAAATATATAAGAATAATTATTTCATAAATATAATCTATAAATGTGAAACTCATCATAAAACCCATCCATAAAATACAGTGATGAAAAATGAAATGTATCGCAATGTAAAAATGGAAAGTCGTACATAAGCACGAGCTAAACATACACTTTTTTTTATTTTGAAGAGTTTTTTAATTTTATTTTCATAAAAATAATAACATTTAATATAATTAAGTATTAGGAATTAATTATATTATGATAAATACCATATATTTATATGGGTTATATAAGTGTAGAAAAGGAAGTGATCAAATTAGGCTATAATATATTATTTGAAATGGCTCTATTAGATCACCACTAATAGGCTCTAGGGTTGGAAATTGGGAAGAAAATAATATATAGAAATTTTATAAGGAATTTTCCAATAGAAATTGGTAATGTCTTTTTTAGACTAAAGGCTTAATGATTTGTAAGTAAGTGAGGGGTAGCTGCCTGTTTATAATTTATTTGATGGGAACCTTTTTAATTTATCTAAAGATTAAATTATAATAAATTCATTCTCAAGAAAAAATTCTTAAAAGTATACAAAACTTTAAAGATCTGAATAGATAGGGTTTAAATACCATCAATTAAGAAAATTTAGTCATGTTTTTGGAGACTTTTAAAACGTCATCATTTTGAAAAACAACTTGTTAATGAAATTTAATTTTAACAAATTGTAATAACTTTTTCAATATATTGGGGTTTCTATTTTTACTTGTAAGTACAAAATTATCACATAAATATAAATTTTATGATATTCCAGAACATATCATATTCAAAATTTCTTATTTCATGATTTTTATGATTTTTCAATAATTTAATAAATATTATTTTTATAAACAACCATTGTTGTTAATTTTGAAACTATTTATTTAATTTGTCTTACAAAACATCAAGAAAATATGGAATTCAAGTATATTATTTTTATCACATCAATAATATGTCATATTTCGAAATTAAATTCATGTAACACAATGATGTATTCAAATTATATCACATTAAATATTGTCAAATTCATTTATTTAATTTTCCCATTAATTGTATAAATATTGTTTTGGCGTTAGATAATAATTTAAGGTAATTATATAATACAACAAATTATAAATAAATAAATATAATGAATAAAATTTTATTATGAAGCAAAATTAATATTATTATTCATTGATAACTATTTTTTATACCTATGTGAACACATAAATTATATTTTAAGACTATCATTGGTATATTTTTTAACATCCTTTGATTTCAATAATTTTATAAAGAATTTTCATATTCGTGTTTCAATTAAGGTAATATATTTATAGAATATTGAGATGAGGGAAAAATTAAATTCATACATTAATAGTTAAGATGATAAATTATGTCCTTGTAAAATATTTTTAATTAAGATTATCCCAATTTACCTTTGACTATGGTGATAAATTTTAACAATGTTACTATTCATTTTCACTAAAAATAAAAAGGGTAGATTCACTGAATTTTTACATCTTAATTTTTAATATTTAATTCATTTTATCTATTCCAATACATATAAATTGATGGAATTCATATTAATTTAATTATTGAAATGTGACAAAACCATTTTTTAGAAAAACTACAATTTTAAGTATAAAACATGATATATTATTATCTTAGGCCAAGGAAAATATTTTTTATAACATTTAAAAAATAATCCAATAAATAATATATAGATTTAATTAAAATATTTTAGAAATAGGGATTATTGTAATTTTATATTATTAAAATTCATTGGTCACATAAAAACGGATTTTAGAAAATAATATCAAATTTATTTTCAATTTATTTTTGATATCAGTTAAAATTATTTGAAACTAATGAACTATTTTAATAAATATATAGAATTTAGATTCTAAAACATTTAGTTATTATTCTTCATACCCACTAATACAATGGTTTTTCACTAATAGACCCACAATATCATAATAATGTCATGCAGTTTGTGTAAACTTGGTGTTGTTTCTATCACAATATATTGAAAAAATAAAATTATTTGAAAGGAAATGTTGCATAAAATAGAATATTGATACATCATACCCCCATAAAATGAATTTAACAATCAATGGATTTCACTTTTATACAAATAGATAAATATATTTCTACCTCATTTCATCCTTGGGATCCCATTTAGTGTCTCTAAATAAGTGGGTTATCCTGAAAACATTAACCAGGTGACTGATATTAGTATAGAAATAATTATATTCATGATCTAAAATCTATACCATTTTTTCCTCATAAGGAATATATTTTTATATTGTTATGAACTCTAATTTCATACCATATAAAGGACCAGGTTTTTACTTTGTTGAGAGAGATTCATGGAACAAAACCTAAACCTATTAGAGATTGGGTAAAAGAACCAATCGATAATATACCATACTAGAATAATCAATAATTTAAAAATCCCTAACATACCAAGTTTTAATATTGCACTTATTTAAAAATCTCACCACCGACATCTAGGTATATAATCATAGGAATGCATTTTCATGAAATTAAATATCTAGATCCTTCAAATGATTATCTTCATCACCTTTTTCACCACTAAACTGCTATTTTCGGGATGCTGAATGGATTCATCCTTCTCTCGAATTCTTTAAATATATATAGTCCCAATAATATTACTTCTCTATCTTAATTATATCAAGATGGAGTTTGGAACTTTCTACAATATAGGTCTTTATAAGAAGTCATATGAATTCTAGTGTGAAAACTATCATTACAATAAATTTACACCAATGGTATGTGTTGATACGACAAACCATTTAAATCACTTGAAAAATATCAACATGTCTTCTATAGTTTCAAGGATCCTATCCGACTAACCATATGTATAAAGATGATATTAAATTTTGAAACATAATTCTTTATCAAGAGACTTATAATGACAACTCAAAAACATCATGTTAGACCTCAGATCCTGATCTGATACAATAGATGGTGGTACATAATACAATCATACCACTTAATTAATGTATATCCATGCAATTTGAACCAGAGATAAATATTCCATTATTGAATTGAAATATGTTATCTTCATAATGCGACTTATTGTAACCTAAATTCAATTATTCACTTTAGATGTTTTGTGGAGTCGAATAACAAAATCTTTTGGGATGTTTTCCTTTTTCCATTATGGTTTGGGAAATGGTTGTAAAATCCAACTAAAATTTTACCTCTATTAAATAAAATGCTAATATACGAATAACCAAGGAACAAATTAAGAAATATCCCTCGTTAATCTATCCAACTAAAAATACTGTTACAACTCTCTATATATCTTTGGACTTCCATGGAGAACAGAAATTAAAAAACTGTTATATTTATCGAACAAATACTTCGTCAAATCTACACCAAAGGGACACAAATATAGTTCTTAATTCTTAATATTTTTCCACAATCATGGTTTGACCCAAAAAAAATTTTCAACTTCTTTGGAATCTCTACATCATCTTTTTTTGCCTCATTAATCTTCACTTGGTTAGATTATTGTACACTAATTTGAGAAAGATGTGATTTCCCTAAATTATTATTTATGGATATAAACTATCAATTTCTAAGAATATTGGAAATTTTTATACTCATCATATAAAATCGTGTGTGGTTATTTCATATCAGATCATCTTCCAATTTTTTCCCATTTCCTATAGTGGTAAATTATTAAGATGTCATAATCTTTAATCTCCTCCAGCCATCTTCTTGGGAAAATGTTTAGAAATTTTTGAGTAAATATATAATTTATAACTTTCTGATCAATATTTTTATTTATGTAAACCATTTATCCACATATATAATTACTCAATATATTTAATGGAAAAACACCACCACTAACTCCAAATCATGATTTGGGTAATTTCTCCAATGTTCCATCAATTTTTTTATGCATAAGCTATAAAAATGTCACACTTCATGACGATTTATCCATGTTTCTTCATTTATGCATCACTATATATTAAAAAACCCATTCCATGGTAGGCTAGCATAACAATAGATGTACTATCTGGAATTCAATTTAGTTCTTTAAAACATTCCTCATATTCTTATTTATAAAGGAACATGGATAACTTCTGAGTTAAATTTGGTTAGTGGATTAAATTACTATGAAACAATATACAAAAAACACTTATAATTTCTAGAAAAACCAAGCATTTGTGGATCTTAGACACAGTGGTTACTATGGGCCAATTTGTAATAAACAATATATTTGAATGGTCTTCTTGTATACAATAATTTGAAATTATATAACCTAAAAATGAAACTTTTCTAAGCCAAATACTCACTTGGTATATTTTTCATAAATCTTCCCCTTCTTTAGGTTCTTTAAAACAATTATCAAATCATATTTATGAAATTTCTACAATATTAAAACAAATTACAGTATATTCAACCAAAAATATAAAAAAAACGTGTCTAGTTATTATATAAAAAATATATTCATTAAATCAGTGAAGATATTAAGGGCATTAGTAAGACCGAACTGAATCACTATGAATTCATAATTTCCATACCCTGAATAGAATACTATCTTGAGTATATAAACTTTCTTGACCCTCAAATGATGATATAAAAAATTAATATCAATATTTGGAATGTATTTATATCAATACATTTTTTAAAAAAAAATCATAAATATGGGATACATGATACTTTTTCTTGATTCAAAACATATTACATTATGTATAATCAGGGTAGTGGTGCATTGATTCTTCTTTCTTATTAAAAATAACAAAAGTTCCACCCCACAGTAATTCTCTTAATGAAATGAATTCATTACTATGATTTTTCTATATATTCTTAATTAATTCTTGAACAAAAATTGTGGTCATTCTATATAGAGTCTTGGAAATTTATGTTTAACCATGAATGATTTATACTAAAAACTCATCATCAAGATTCAGTTGAATACATGTAAATTGTTCAAAAAACAAAATAATATGCTTCGGAAAATTAGGAATATCATTGATGTTGAGATTATCCCTAACCATCTGAGATAAATGTCTATTTGGAATAAAAATCATGACCCATACCATATATTTAATTTCCAATGAATGTTCATTTTAGTCATCACACTAATAGGTTCTCAAAGTTTGGTTTAGAATATCAAATATAAAATCTATTCCATATAAATTTATGTGATATTTATATAACAAAAAGAAATCAATACCCAAAATATCATTGAATTATTTTAGAGGAAGAATGGTAACATATTTAGGAAACACATTCCCACAAACTTCTACCAGAGAAGAATCATATTATTTGGATGGGATCATCATGCCATTTTGGGTTATTTATTGATAAATCAATATCTAATTTTTTGGGTGGTACTATGATACCCATAAAAAGTCCCTAAATAAAAAATAGTTCATAGATCTAGAATCAAATAATACATTAGAAGTTTTAGAGTGTATTCTAAGTTTAATTTTCACCATGTTATTTTCATACCCTTCATCAAAATAACTATTTTATGAGATATAACATTTTCATTGGGCATAAGAGGTTGTTGAATTCGATCTTTGTTATTATCTTTTTTATTTATTCATCGATTAAAATTATTACCATACTCCTTAAATTTAAAACACTTCAGTGTTGGTGGAATATTTTTTGTAGATTTTCCCTTATTCATATCATTTTCAAACATCTTCCCATCACTTCGATATTTAATTTCTTAAAACCTTATTTTTCACAATAGAAATCTTTACATATTCCCTTTATAAAATTTCACCCAAGTTTCTTTCCACACATCAAGCATATATTATGGACCATCTTCTTCTGTCTATAGTTTTTATAATTTAATTCCAATTCCATTTTTATTTTATATCAAACCCATGTGATATATTGGTATCTCTAATCTCTATCTCCACCTTGTAAGCACATAAAAAACTATTCATATCTTTTATGTTCTATTATGGATAATAACCTTTGTAAACAGGGTTTTAATCCACTAAAGAATGGATCAAACTTACCTTTATGATGGATGATAATACAAGAAGTTTATTATCTATGTCTTGTGAATTTTGTCTCATAATTTACAGTATACATGGAATCCTTCAATTATAACTCAAGTAATTATGTTTCTATTTTCATATAAAGAATATTATGAAAATACTGATTGAATATATGATTTTATATTTGTACCACTCTATAGATTCAATATCTTCCTATTCACCCATGTTCTTAATAATATTCCACTAATGATCTTATTTTCCTTAAAAATGATAATAATTTATAATAACTTTCTCATTTATGAAAATTAAAGAAGAATACATATATATTTATTGGTACTAATCTATTTCACATATATGGGTGGATCAATTGACCCATTATAATAAGTTGGGTGTTTCTTTATGAGGGATTCAACAAAACAATTATCCCTCTATTTTTCATCATGAATATCTAAATGAGTCTAATCTCAAGAATGTTTTGTGAGATAAGAAACAATATTTATCATTTTGACTACAATACCATAATATTTATCAATGTAAAATCATTTCATTGTCCATAAAAATCATAATTAACATTATTTCTTCAGGTTCTATCCATTTACTAAAACCAAAAAGAATATTGTGAGAAATAAAATAATCATAGGAAACCACATAATCACGAAAAAAATTTTATGATTCTAGATTATGAAACATTATTCTATGAAACGTTTGGTTTATCCTAGGTTAATCAAGATCATTAACAAAACATTATGATTTTATCTTATTGATATACTTATACAAAGGGTTCATAATAATTTTTTTGCATCCATGTTTTCAAAATTTAACTAAATCATGATATTATACCAACTATTGTGTCCCAAATTATCATGAATAGATATTATGTATTAGTATATGAATATTCATTAAAAAATTTGGTTCAACCTCAAAATACATTAGTAATAGTATCATTTGAAACATGGAATGATAAAAAATAGGTTAATAAAAAATAGATATCCTCACCCACTTATTTGATTATAACTACCTCCCTTCCTAGAAATATAATATATAATAAAATTATTCAAAACATGGGGAAATGAAAAAAAGGAAATGATGACCTAATAGGATCCTTAAATATAGACAATAGAGATATTAAATCGTAACATTAATATATAACATTATTATAAGGTTATAATTACATGATGTAAACATTTAAAAGCTATAACATGCATATCAAAGTTCATATCCTTATCTCGTGGGATAAATATTGATAGGTCGTGAGACATGAATCATAAGTTGAGAGAATAATATGAACCATAAAAGTTTAACATATTAATAATAAATTAATTTTTTTCATACATATAAGGATAGAAAATAATTTATTTTATAGTCAATGATCATTTTCATTTGTATCACAATGGAATGGGTTCACTCCAAAAACAATCACAGTACTCAAGGTTCATTCCTAATAATATCATAGTGGGTATTCTCCTTTACTGATATTGGTTTACACCCCATTCCATACCTTTTTACCTCATAGTATATCAATCATTTCCCAATTCATTAGGGGGATATATATGTCTCAAATTCCACATAATTAAAATCATGAATATTTGTGCAACAAGATCATAAATCATTCATCAAGTCATAATCCATCAATTGAAATATATTTGATAATAATTTTACCATATACTAACTAATGAAAAAAATGGGTTTCATAAACTTTTCATCATTTAATCATAGCATAACACGTTGACAAAATGGGTTGCATATAAATATTTTTATTATAAAAATAAATCATCCACCTAATGAATAAGGATGGCATCATTAGATATTATCTGTACTAAATAATAATTCAAATCATTTTTTTCATCGATAAATAGAAATACAATTAAGATATCATTAAATTATTTATGAGTTAAATAAACATTCCATTTTGAAATCCCTTGATAAAAATTAGGAAAATATAAATAAAAACAGTTTTATTTGAAATGATCATTTTAAACATGTAAGAAATACATAAAATAAGAAAGTATTCATAATAGTGGGAATATTTTTTCATGTTTTGTAAGTTAAAAAATTCCTTCCACTCTATTGAAAAAAAATGATAAAAGGTACCACATTTAGAAAAATTCAAGAATATTCTCAAAACATTTTATAAAAAATAAAACATAGAAAAACATGACATTTAAAAATCATAGTAAAATACATAAAATCATATTTTAATTTTTTTTAAGAAATATGAATATATAAGAAAAATATTTTCAACTAAAGAGAGATATGAAGTCTATTTTCATTAAAAACATATCTTTCATATCTTGAGTACATAAATGAGAGAAATGAAGGGTGAAACTATATTTTTGAAAAATAGAGTTTATAATGATTATATGTTTAATTGAGAGGTAAAATATAAAAAATCGTCAGTAGAGGAATATTCATAATAAATCTCTATAAATAATTAGATTATGACATTAATCTCTTAACTTGTGTTTCACATTCACCTAAAGCACTCTAACCAACATTATAATGAATTTGAATGTATAATAATTTGATAATAGAGTCATTTTAATTCATATAATATTATATTTAACCCCATTATAAAATTTCAATACACTATTTTACCAATAATTCCCCATTAAAAACATCATTTCCAGGTGTTAATTATTTCATTTTTCATGGGTAATTAAGTTATATAATACCAGTACTTTAACATTAATCATGGTTTCAGGATATCAAAATATTAATAATTAAATAAATATCTTATATAATAATTACAAAAATATCTATATTCTTACACAAAAGTTATATTTTGAAATTTCAATTACAACATTCATGTAAACTGTATGTCATAATTACGCATAAATGTTGTTTTTATGATGGATGGACTCAATTAAATATATATATTTATTAAAATTTATAGGACCATTATTATATCATATATATATATATAATTCATAAATTTTTTCCAAATTACCATCCATGTAAAATATAAATATAAATGAATCGCATCACTTTGTGGAGGTGGTAGTCTAAATGCAAGCATAAAAAAGATTATCGTTTTTGAGAGGATTGGATTATAATTTGGTAGATTGGATATTATAATTCCATAACTATAATTATTACATAACTAATATATATAAACATTAAACACAAAAAATACCAATCCATATAATATTGTGAAAAAAATTAATCGTTTTTAAATGACGAGATGAGAATCCATACGTACCCACGAGGGATACTTTTACTTCTCATTTGATGGGAAAGAGGGTGTATAATGGTAATTTCATAATCAAAATATTATTTCATAATATTTATGATACAAAATATATTATTTTATAACAAATACCATGGGTATAGATGACCTATATAAGAGTAGAAAAAAATGACTAGGTTAGGGGATTACCTCTTCTTTGAAATGAAAACATAAGATCTCCTCTAAAGCAATCTAGGGTTTGTTTATTAGAAGGATTTAACCAATTAAATGTTTCTTGGTATGTTTGGTATATAAATATTATTGTTTTGGTTGATTTTTAAGGATTAATTTCATTTTAATAACTGATAGGTAGGTGACTTTTTATATTTGAGTTTAAGGGCACTTTTGTAATTTCAAAAAACATTAAATTATAATAAGTAAATTCTCAAGAAAAAGGCATAAAAATAGAAAATAATTTGATTATAATATTTTATAGGTATGTAATGACATAAAATAATAGAATCTGAGTAGGTTTTTGGTTATTTTAAATCATTTTCATTTACATTAATCCTTAATTAATAAATTTTATTTTTAATTATTGTGACAAAATGGTCAATATTAGTGTTATCTAAAATTTATTAGTATGGTGAAATTTTTCCCATAAAAATAAAATTTATGAAATTTTTTACAACATAAAATACAACTTTTCTTATTTCAATATTTTTAATATCATTAAAAATGTAATAAAATATTATTTACAAAAAATACCATGAATGTAAATTTTGATAATATTTATTTATTTTGGCTGAAAATAGATAAAGAAATTTTATTAATTATAATTAACTATTATAACACAACAATAATAATATTTATTTTACTATAAAATTCATATAAATAATTAACTTATTAAAATTATATCACTATTTATATTTTTAAAATTATTTATCTTCTTTTTTTAACTAATTGAATTAATATTCTGTTGGCATTGTGTAACAATTTATGTTAAATATATAATTCCTAAAAATTATAAACAAATTACCATCATTAATGTAAATTTATTGTGAACCAAAGAACAATTAATTTATATTCATAACCAGTTTTTTCCTTATGCGAACACATCATATAAATTTTAAACTAAGGGAGTGACATTTCATAACTATCTATGATTTAAATAATAAATAAATAATTTTTTGAGAAAATTATCCTTCTTAAAAATTAATTTCATGTCTATGGTTGTAAGGTTATTATTGTGTTAATAAAATAAGAATTAAGATGATAAATTATGTCCTTATCACTTATTTTAAATCTATATTAACATGATTCACCCTTTACGATGGTGTTAAATTTTACCACTATTACTATTAATGTTGAAGATAAATATAAGGGGTATATTTGCCCAACTGGATCCTTTAGTTTGTAAATATTTAATTTATTTTCTCTAATTCAATACCTATAAATTACCTAAATAAATTTTAATTTTTGTGTATAAAATGATAAATTATATTCTTTCTTGGAAAAAAAACTTTTTTTGTATAAAAAATAATTTATTCTTATGATATGGCTGTAAATATATTGGTTTAATAAATAATTTCTTTAAATGATTAAAACAATTTATAAATTAAATAATATATAAATTTTATCGTCATAAATCATTAATAAGGATTAATTTAACTTTAAAATGTTAAAATAAATTGTGTGGAAAAAATATTTTTTCAACCCAGACAACCATTTTATTTTAAATATATTTGTATATAATTATAATCATTTGACAATTAATTAATCAATTTAAAAAATTTGTATGACTTCTTATTCATTATTTTGTTATTACTATTCATATCATCCAACATTATAGAAATGTGGAATTTGAAACATAATATTTTAATAATGTCACATGGTTTGTCTAAAGTTGTTGTTATGTACAATGCAAGCTATTGAAGAAATAAAATTATTTAAAGATAGTGATTTCATAAAATTATATTTTTCTTATAATGAAAGATAATTTCTGGGATAGAATTTAGGAAGATATTAGAGAGAAAATTAAATAGTTTGAGTGTTTTTAGATAGAAGGAACTACTAGGTATTTACTAGTGTAGTAAGAATAATATTTTCAATAAAGAATTGAATATTTTAATTTTCAAGTAACATAATGGATCCACTACACCCCATTATAATCCATTTCTTCTGTTAATACTAATCTATAATTTTTAGTTAAAATATTAGGTCAATATTACTAACATATTCAAATTTTTTCAATATCGCTTATATAAGATGTCATATATATTATGTCTTAATATATTTCACTATTTCAATTTATTAAAAAAATTACAAAAATATAAAAAATATAACTTAACTCATTTCAATATTTCGATTCCAAAAAAAGACCTATTATATTAATTTGAATATAAAATGTGTTGAAAATTATCATTTTAATAATAAAACATAATTTTATAAATAAATTTTAATAAAAAAATAACTCAAAACATTAAAGGAATTTTTTATTTTTAATTACCAATTACTAATCATTTCCATAATGTTAACTATTTAAATATATATATATATATATATATCATTCGTCAAATTTTATATATTTCATAAAAATAAATTTCATATAAAAATAATCCTAATTATATTATGAATATATTTAATTTAAAATAATATCATTTCTAATGTTAATAATTAACTATTGATAGAATAATTACATCTATATGAAAAACAACTCAAATCCAATACATAATCCATTACGGTGGGATTGAATATGTTTTTTTGGTTTTTATTCGAGCTACATTAATATCTTAGTGATTTTTGTTAGCATGAACTTCTACCAAGGGATAGATATGTCCAACTAATATATATGTCTAATGTCACTTAAATGGTAACATTTCCTTTTGAAAATTATATATATTTCAATTTAGGATTCTCTAAATTACATAATTTTATTTTCAATCTCTATATATATACAATTTTTATAATATGTCTCATTTTTTTAATTGTTTTATTTAATATAATAGTCCTCATATGTGGCCAAAATGAAGAATAATTAGAACTTTTATCCTTACAATTTAGTGATGTTTTTTCTTCTTATGATTATAATAATTATGCTTCATTGGGTTTTTTATAATATATCATTTTCTATTATAATTTTCAAAAATAACAAGATATGTAATTATAATTTATAAATTAGTGGCCCATTTAACAAATTTTATCCAACACATGGTAATTAGTAAATGTAATTTCATAGTAAAATAATATGGTGTTCAATAGTGCATAATTTTAGAAGTACTATATTTTACAACAAAAAACTCAGAATTATTTTTCCAAAATACCATAACTCCTTCACTATGTATGTTCCTGAAAACATCATTCCCAATCCTTTCCATATAATATTATCATCCTTCCATTATTTTCATAGCTTATCACCAACCTACCATAGATCCCAATATTCATCATCTTTATGTGGCATAACTCTTCCCTTTATATCATATTTTTGGTAATGGTTTATCCTTTTCTTATCCAAATATATTTTTCTTCACATAGTAGATTTAACAGAATTTTTGCATCTATTTTATAAAGAAAACACTTATAAAGATTCATTTAATACCTATTTCCATAAAATGAGAAAAAATCACAAAAATATATAAGAATGAAATTTTTGTGACTGTATTTTTTTATTTGGTTATGTAATTATTTTATAAATATTTTAATTCATACATAATTTAATCTTCTATTATGATTCATTATCTATAAAATCAGGAACCATAGTTATGAGAACATATTTCATGTTAATAATATATAAATTTCATGTCTTAATAATATTCAATATTATACTTTATGGATTTCTATTCACTATAATAATTTTATGTACTTTTTTTAACAAATAAATAGATTTATTCTAATGAAATGTTTTCTATGTATGATTTGGTTTCATTTTGATGTTAAATTTCAAAATTTTAGAAATTAAATTTGGAAATATGTGCTTCATTTTTAATATTATCATATAAAATATATATTAAGTATATTTTTTTTATTTTTGTAAGATTTATTATTTAGTAAATCATGAAAAATATATATTTTTGAAAGACATTCATTTATTTTATTTAAATAAAGTTACATACTTGTATCATAAAATTTTGGATTTTTTAATTGAATTAAATAATATAAATTTTATAGAAAATAATATAAATAAATTCCTAATAGTCAAAATAATATTTTATTTTGGTATTAGTTAATTTATACTTTAAAACAAAATTTTCTAAAAATAGTTATCATTAACATTTTTGCAATTAAATTCATGTAAATTAATGTATCTTATAAATATTGAATCATAATAAATTTATTATTTAATTTAAATTAATATTTTCAAGTTTAGTAATTGGGTCAATTTCTTTTTTGGTATTTATTAATAGTAATAATAGTAAAAATGTGTTACAATACTAAGGGGTATACTTAGTTAATTAAGGAACAAAAATTGTGATAATAACACAAAAAGTAATATAAATTATTATTATAAGATGATATTAAAATCATTGGAAAATTAAATTAAAACTTTTATTTTTGTAGAGAAAATTTCTAATAATTAATTATTTATAATATTTCATAGATTAAAAAAAATTATAAAGGGAAAACACCCCCTCATTTTTATAAGGGAACCACTTTTGAGTCCATAATAACACCTTTGGAGAACTATAATTCATAAAATTACAAACTCATATTCTCCCCAAAATCCCAAATAATATCTTAGAGGCTCTATTCCCATCAAAGGATTATCATTTAAGGCTTAAGGTTTATTATTAATATTTTTAAAGAATATGTATAACTATTAATTGGGTATTTTAATTTAATTTATTCTACTACATCCTTAAAATATTCCTAAATATTTATGATATACTTACATTGTTTTCAAAAATATATGTATATTTTACTATTTTTTTGTTAAAAATATTATTCTCCAACATTTCAATCCAATAGATAATGAAAATATCATCTGTTTTTACGTTTAAACAACCACCTCCCAAAAGAGATGTGCTTTATTTTTCTTCAAAAATACTCACAGTTATTTATAATGACATATTTTATATATTATATAATATTTATAACATACTTATAATTATTTAAATATATTATATTATAAATTTTCTAAACTTACCATTTTTTGTAAAATGATAGAGTCACATGTGCATATGTGTGGACGTCCACCTCCTTTAAGATATATCATTCATTACTCAGGTTCACATTTAATATGTGGTTAAAAAATTAAATTTAATGTATGAAAATTATAATTATTTCATGATTAATATTTATAGGATGATTAAACCAATATTTATTGACCATGGTTTACACACAAATTTTTTTAAGAAATTATGGTCCAAACACCCTAAAAAGTTATATCATAGACATATCTAATTTTATAATGTTATGTTAATGGTAATAAATAAAATAGAATAGATAATAAAAATTGAATATAATATAAATTGGTTCTTGTGAATTTATAAAATAAATATAATTTTATTCCACTAGAGTTAAAGTACATATTTGGAATGTTAGACTCTAAGTGAAGGATTTATCACTAAAAAATTCTTTTAAATGTTTTAAAGTTCATGTTTAAATTTTCCAAAAATTAAATTTTAAATGTTAGGAGTATGATATTTTTAGAGTAAAATTTATGTTCAATGTAATTTTAAACAATTTATTACTTTCTTAATGTATTTTTTATTGAAGTTATTTTATTTTTTTCAAAGGGTTTAATTTTGACATTTTTATAGAATTAGGAAAGTAATAATTTCTTAATTTACACAGTATGACTAGAATTTACCCCTACTAACAAAATTATTCATTAGGGATATTAATCATTATTCTTTAATTATTTTCCAAAATATCATCTTAATTACAATTCTTATATAAATTTTTAAAGAGTTTTCAAATTTAAAATGGTTGTTTATTCTTATTTTTGTATGAATCCCAAATGTGTTTCAACATATGTATCCAATAGATTTTTATATAAAACAATTATGGAATGGAATAACTCTTCATGATTTTTTATGATATGGTCCTCTTAAACAGTTCAAAATGATTGGTAATCCATATATATATTTTTAATTCATTCGGTGATGGTTATTTTCTCTAGGGAATTATGTTGGAATCAACTTAGTAGGTAATTCCATTTATAGTATTTCTTGGGTGTGCGACTGTAATAGTGATAGGAATATTATTTCCTGAGATAACATCCTAATTTTTATATTAATAAAATTATTTTTCAGGGATGTAATTTAAGATCATTGGGAATGTTAATGACCTTTTATTTAAATGAATGGTTACCCCCCATTTGAGGGATAAAAGTGTGTATTTTATGAAAATATTTCAATCATGGACGATTTTTATCAAAAACAAAACCTCATGATTATGGTTTTCTATGTTATATTTCATATAATATGTTTTATGATAATAATTATGTGGTTAATATTATTTCAAGTATAATAAAATGAATATTTTTTTCAATGTTTATTATATAAAAACTGACGAATTTTCTTAGGATTTTACATGAATTTCAAAATTAACTAAGATGATTCACTGTTTTTAAACCCTTATTGATATTGTTGAGATAATTCCATGTCTGTAAATTTTTTTCCATGGGATTATGGATTTTTAGATACTATATATGGAGATAAAATTCATTTATGTGTTTTTAAAATTAAATATGAACTTTTTCATGAATGAAATAAGAGTTTAAATTTAAGTATTCTATTTTTTTTTGGAAAATATGGATTATATTATCCTAATATAAATTTTATGGTTACCATGGTGCTTTATCTAATCTATCATTGTTTCCGAATGGTTTCTTTTAATGGAAACGAGGTGATTTAAATAGATAGGTATAAATAAGATAATATCCTTATAAATCAACCACCTACAAAATACTATAGATAGAATTTTATAGCAATGTTAACTAAGTTTAAGACAATCATTAATGGTTTTACCCATACCATTGAGATGAAAAAATATATATAGAGTAACAACTATATAGTGGAAACACTAATGTAAAATCTCCCAATGGAATTCAATATAAACTAATATATAATAGTAATTGAATTATGTTTTATTTTTGGGAAATAATAATCATGATTTTTGTTATTATTTATATAAAAATGTAATTCTTACAAGTTATAATTTTGAAGGTGATGTCAATCAATAGTGGTCTCTAATTAATAATCTAAAAGAAAAAGAATATATAGATTCATTTGAGTGGATAATATTAAAATGCATTTTCCATGAAAATAATTTTACTAAGGTTGATTGTACTAGTATGGAAAGGAAACGTTTTAGAACTAATGAAATAAATGAAAGAATATGCTACCACCTATGAAGGTAATTTCAATAGATTGTCTTAGTATATACCAAATTTGATTTTGGACCATGGTGGTAAACTTGATAGATTTTTAGGAGGATTGAGACCATGTTTAAGAATATATTAAACCTCTCATGAGTATGAATCCTATTAGAATGATAAATGAAGTCTAGATATAGTCAAGGTGGAGTTTATAGTCTTTTACAACTACAAAAACAAGAAGTGTTCCAGATGGAAATAAATAAGAATGTATCAACTAATTATATAAGAATATAAGAGGTAAAAATTTCATTCTTGTAAAACTATTAGTAAAAAAATAATTGAGACTGCATTTTCAAATATGAAAAGTGTTATTGATGTAGAATATTGGGACATTTGGCTCATTATTTCAATGAAAATAATCTGGATAATAATGTGGATAAATATGATAAATAAATTGTGTTATGTTTTAAATGCAATAGGATATTCCATAATTCTAATCAATGTCTACAAAATAATGAATGATGATATACATTAACACAATAAGAAAACTATTTTGGATTATTCACTCACGACTACCTTAAAAAATTAAGGAACATTAAAAGAACGAGTAAAAGGTACCTTAATTACTTCCAAAAAGTAGGCCAAATTCTCCATTATTTTATTTACAATGAATTTTATATTAAAATATAAATTTCATATCAACAATTATTTAAATAAAATTATATAAAAATACTACATGTAAGTATCAAAGAAATAAATATTTATTTGAATATACCTATGATTATCTGTGGAATGACATTTCTAAAAAAATTGGGTTGTCCTATTGAAAATATAGTTTCATATTATTTATGGTTTTTATTGGATTATATTTTATCATTATAAGATATATTGAAGCCTTAAGGTTGTTTTATTCAATATTTATAGTGATTTTGAGTTAGTATTAAAAATGATTTCATACTTATGATAATATATCATGAAGGCCAGAAACTAATTAAATATGGCAGTGCTAGTTATTTTTATCATATGGTTAAAAATATAATTTATTAATATTTGTGATGTGCCAATAATAAATGAATATGTTTTTGTATTACCTAATGTTTTTTTATGTTATTCATAATCATATAATTGAATTTATTTTTTACTTGGTTATTGATTCTAATTACATTTTATGACTCCCCCATCCTTTTTGAATGGCTGTATTAATGTCATTGAAATTAAAAGAAAAAAATTATGAGTTTCCTAAAAGGGGTTTTATTTATCCTAAAACTACACTACGGTGTGATCATGTTTATTTTCTATAAAAATTAATAATAATTCAATGAAAATTTACAATGATTATAGATCACTCAGTGACATTAATGTTACGAAAATGTATTTGTTGCCTCATATAAAAGAAATATTTGATTATAATTAAGTAGAAAAATATGTTTGAAATAGATCATTGGTTCGGATATCATTAGATTAATGTTATGGAGGAATAAATTTTTAAGATGATGTTTTATACTCGGTATAGAAATTATGAGTTTTGTGTTATTCCCTTTAGGTGGAAAAATTCCCAAAATGTATTCATTTATTTTATTGAATATAGTTTTTTGGAATATTTGAATAATTTATTGGTGGTGTTTAAAGATTAAATTATAGATAATTAAAAATATATAAGGAATTTAAAATACAAATAAGGATTTTCTACAGGATTTAAAAATAAAAAATTTCACGAAAACATCGTTCAATGTGAATTTTTTTATAAAAAAATTATTTACATGGAAGTATTGTCTCTAAATATAAAATAAATTTTGACTGAATAAAAACTAAGGTGGCGTAATAGTGGAGAAGACATAAAAATTTCAATGAAATTCAATGTTTCCTTGGATTTTTATGTTACTATATATGGGTCTTTGAAAAAAATTCATGATTCTCAATACCAAATACTATTTCAAGTCAAAAGGAGATAAATAAAACAATAAAATGGAATTTGATTATTGTTTTCAGAAATTACAAAAATATTTTTTATGGATCTTGTTCCTTCTGTAATGTCTAAAAAAATTTATTTTTTATCTATATGGATACTTCTTTTATGGTTCCTAGTTGTTTCTAAATACAAGATTATCGATTAATTATATATCCATCATGCCAATTGAAAATCTGTGTATAAAATGAAACCACTTGAGATACTGAACTAGATCACGTGTTTTTTCATCAAAATTTTGGATTTATCATTTTTATGGTATACAATTTGAATTACATTTTTCCCATTAAATTTTGAATTATATATTCACTCAATATTAGTGGAAAATTAATTGGATATGATGTTTGGTACTGATAATGTATTATGATTTCACAATTCTCCATAATTTGAATCAAAGAAGCATAGTTTATGATGTGTAGAGTTGAAAATTTATTGCATAATTATATATGATACATTTAGAAGGTGGTCAATTTTAAATAATTTAATTAATTTTGGCTTCTGAATGTTAATATAAAAACTCCAAGCATTTTGGTTCAGGAATCTATAAAATAATCCATTTCAGATATAAATAAAATTATTATAAAGAAGACTTGGGTATGAAATAAATTTTATAGTGGATTAATTTCTTATATGTTTTCGTAATTATATATTATTAGAGGATTATATGAAATACTTCAAAAAATTTATTCTATCACCAATGATCCATAATTTAGTATGGAAATTTTGTGTTAAGCTCATAACTCTCTGATTATTATCTACTAATGTCGTACTAAGTTGTATATTGACCATAAAGGATATTATTTGTGGGAATAAATGAATAAGGATATATCTTATTTTACCTTTAATTGTTCATATTTTAAATAGCTAAAATCTATGGGAAAACTAATAAAGGTGATGATTAAGTCCTTTCTAATGCCTAAATGGAAATAAGATAATATATCCATGGATTTCATGATGGGATTACCAAATAAATGTTGAGTCTATAATGTTATTTCAACAGTTGTTATTCATTTGATTGAATCTTTGCATTTTTTCCATTTCAAGATAGTATTCCTTTAGATAAACTTGTTATAATTTATCATAATGAGATAGATATATTTTAGTGAGTACCACATACTATTTTATCTGAATTTGATTTAAAATTTACATCAATTCTTTACAAGAACTTCTAAACTCATCCATTACTGAATTAAATTTCATTATAATTTTTCATCCTCATTATAATGAATAGTTGGAGAGAAATATTTGAGCTTTGCATGATATTACTTGTCTTTGATAATTATATTACAAAGGATGTTCTGATTGACATCATTAATTAGTGGAATTTTATTATAATAATATTATTAATTCTAGTATGGAGGTTGTGCCTTTTTAATTTGTTATGGGGAAAGTAATGTGTGAATCTAGAATATTGGGATGATGTTTATGATAAAAAGATTTGGCACCATAAATCATGGGATAAATGGTTAATATGGTAATTCTAATTTTGTTGTATATTACTACATCTAAAATAATATAGAAGATTTATTTCGATAATATATAAAATACATTCTTTTTGTGTTAGGTGACCATCTCCTTCATAAATTTTCTCCTCACAAAGGTGTTATAACATTCATAAATAAAGGAAATTTAAGACCGTTGTTTTTTTGTACATATGAAATTCTTAAATGTTAGGATTAGTTTATAATTGAGTATATTTTCGTCCAACTTTATCTTGGTTACATGATGGGTTTCCTGATTCATTGTTAAGGAAATATGTACCTAATGAATATCCTATTTTTATCTCTAAGGTATTATAGTTTGAATATAATATTTCTTATGAATAATTTCCAATGAAGATTCTTGATCATAAGGAGAATTTGTTAGAAAATAAGTTGACTCAAAAAGATTATTTCTTTGGTATGATCCACATAACTGAGTAATCATCATGGGATCTTTAAATTTTAATGGGGAAAAATATCCCTACTTTTTTAAATGAGGAATAAAATTTGTTGGAAATAATTTCATTAAGAGGGTAAAAATTTAAAAACCCGTATATTGTTAATATTAAATAAATTTCACTTTATAATTATATTAGTGATTATATTTTATAAATTTATATTCAATATAATAATTTTATGAAATTTTTCAACCTAAAAATAAATTGTTTTATTCCAAATAAAATGATTTCTATATATTTTGTGGTTTAATTTAAATGATCAATTTCAAAATCTAAGAAATATAAATTAATAAAATTAAATATATATTTGATATTAATATATCAAATACTCATTATGGTGTATTATTGGGACTTTCGAAATAATTCATTTATGAGTAAATAAAAAAATATCAATTTTCTGAATTCTGTAAGTTGTTTTAATTAAAACACATAATTTAGAGTTCACATGAATTTTAATATTATGTTTTAAAATTAAATATCATCCATTTAATTGAATATAATAAAAAATCAATTCATATTAATCAACATTATATTTTATTTTCTTATAAGTTCATATTTATAATTAGAATTTCTATATTCTAAAAATTGTTTTTGTTTCATATTGTGTAGTTATATATAAATTAATTTCTAGAACTTATAAAAATTGGATCAGGAAAAATGGATTCCAAATTTGGAATTACTAGTTTCAAAGTTACTAATGAGATCAATTTTAGTTTATCTCATTGTGAATTAGAACCATTCTAAAATTATGCCACCACGATAAATTATAAATAGATTTAATTAAGGTAAAAACCTGGTCATATAGCCAAAATTATAAATTACTATTGGATTATTTGAATTTTATCCTTATCACCTTAGTTTTGACAGTTTTAAATAAACATTCGCATGGTAATTTATTTTTAATATTTATAATCTTATAAAAATTACATGTGTGTTCCACCCCTTACTTATGAAAAGAATCTAGTTATCAATCATTACACATACCATTTAAACAAATTAATTCTCCCAAGACCATCAAACCCTCTCCCAAACATCCTTCCCTATGTCATATAGGCTCTGGTCTCTTTAAATTACTAACATAAAATGATTATGTTGTAAGATAATGGTTGTTTTCCAATGAAGTTGTATAACACTTAACTAGGTGTTTTCATTTTATTTCTCATTCTACCTATTTCAGATATTTTTAAACCATGAAGATATAAAAAAATATATTACCAATTTACTAAAATATTATTATTTTTATTTTTTAAACACTTATTCATAACCTTTTATAACTAATGTGGAATGAAAACAACATTCATATGTTCTTGTGGACCACCCCCAACATGAAGTAATGTGTTTTGTTTTCCACCAACACCTCTCATGGGTATTTATAATGATGGATTTGATATATATTTATGAAATAAATGACATAATAATAATTCTATAAGGATAGATTATCATCTATTTTCTTACCCTTTAATTCATTTTAAAATGATATTGTCCCCCGTGTGTTTGTCTGTACTACCACCTGCACAAAACAATGTGATTCGTTTTTTTTCTAACTATTAATAAATGTTTATAAAATTTTGTATTATGAGAGGTATTTCCCAGAATAATTAGCATTATATAATAATATTTTTAATCTTCTTATTTTATTTTGATTAAAATAATATAATACTTCTTTTTTTATAGAATATTTTAGGAGTTTTCAAAGAAAAAGAAGTTTTATATTTATTTTTTTTAAATCGCAAAATATTTTGTCCATATTTGTTAAACAAAATATTTTGATAATATTTTATAATTAAAATTAATTCTTCAATGTATTTTCTTAATTTTCTAGTACTTGGAAAATTTTAATGACTATAGGTGGGCCAAATATAACGCACCAATCCATTGGGTATAAATTATGTTCTTATGGAATTTTTTATGAATTATCCTATAAGTATTGTCCATTTATACGTGTAATTTTAAAATTTATTATATGATTGATATGAAGATGATGTATGAAGGTAACCAAATTATTTCTCTATACATGAAAATTATTTTCCATGGATTCCTTTTGATTTTAGTGGGTATGCTTATAATATTATGTTTAAATGGATGTTTCTACCACTTTAAGGGTGAAACATTTGGTTTTAAGAAGGTATTTCTAGGACTGACCGTTTTTTTTAAGAAATAACCAAGATTATGGATTGGAAATTAGGTTTTATTATGATATTTCTTATGAAAATATCTTCACTATGAAGAAAATTTCATGATTATTAAATTGAATATCTAAATTAAAAGTTTATTTTTGAAAAAGGAAAAAATATTCTTATTGAATTATAAGATTTTAAAAATATATTAATGGGTTTAATTATTTTTGTAACCCTTAATAAAATTTATTTCACACTTCATATTTTCAATTGTTTTTCATAGAAACTATTTATCACTAGAAACCATATAAATATCAAATTGTTTTATATTTCGATTCAACAATATTGAAAATAACATGTTTTTTTATGAAACAAGATTTTAAATTATGGATTCATATTATTTGTCAAAATTAGTTATTGGTTTTTTGTTTAAACATTGTATTGTAATGGTTTTATATTAAAATTCCATAATGAATAATTAAAAACTCTAACCCTAAAATACTTCTAAAATGTATGGATGTGAAACCCTTATTATAAATCTAATAATTATTGGGGTTTTATGTTATGAGGATTTATATTATAAATTATTCATACAAGGCCAAATACACTGACAAAATCATCATAAGCCACAGGCTCACAACCCCTGTCATAAAACGCCCATGATGCAATTTCTTTATATACCTTCCTTTGTTTTCTGATACAAAAAATAATAAAAGATGTCAAACATTAGCCACTTGAATAGTATATCTTATTTGAATATTTGAACCCTAAAATTTTCCCAAATAATTTTTTTGTAAATAAGATTAAAAAATTAAATTAATTGGGCCACATACTCTATTATATGTATGTCACACAACTAAATTATAAAGATATCATATATTAATTTACCACCACTTTTTTGTGTAATGACCACTACCCATTTCTGGAGAACCAATAAATATTTAAGTGAGATTGTGATGTCACCTATTATATTTACCAAGAGATATTAAACTATTCAACTATACTAATTATAGATACTAACTTATCTTTACACCTCTGATTATGTTGAAACTGATATCTGTCATTGCTAGAGTAACTTTTAAAAAACTAGAATTGTGATTCAGTTTTTTGTCAAATAACTTAACTCAAAACCCAGTATAACCCCCATAGATTAATTAAAATAAACATAAAAAACATTTAAATTTATATTGTGATCATGGTCTTTACCACTTTTTTCTCCACATTCTCTGATAATGGTGTTGTATTTTCTCTACATGACATATTCTTCTCTAATTTTTTATTTTGATGAAACAGGTGATCCACACATTAATTTTTATAAATTACATTGTACACATGTAAATATAAAATAATGTGTTAGTTTCTTAGGTACATTCATTAATTATTCATCAATTTATTATGATTCAAGGTTCATCCCAATTAATTTTTTAGATGATTCGTCCCAATAAATTTTAAATATGTGTTGTGTAGATAATGACCATGCTTAACAATGTTACCTGAAACTATCTCTTTCATTGAACTCATGGGGTTGTTGAGGTGAGGGATTAGTAGGGTTTGTTAACATGATATAAAATCCCATTACCCTTAGAGGAGTACTGTTAATTGAACCCACCATCTTCTAAGATACCACCACAAGTCTCCATGCCACAATCTTTATATTTTATACTACTCTACTACCCTTAAACAATCTATAAATTTATATAGTGCACCACTTTATATAACTCCTACCTCATAACCATTCCAAATTAAATATATAAACCTATTTTTACCATAAGGAAAAGAATACTAAGATCATGTTTCATTTTATCTAGATACAGGTCGTCATTCACCGTTACTTTTTGTAACCATTACCGCCACACCCACAATCCTATTACATTATTAATGGTTTTTATTCTTACCTAGTTAGTGACATAAGAACCTAGTAAACTTATGGTGGTGATAAGGATGCAGTGTATAATGATTATAATGATTAAAATTATTATTGGTGAGATGATGTGGAGGATATAAACACATTATTTCATGAGTTTTTATCTATACAAGATGTAAAATTTGATACAATATTGTTCATGTTCTCTTGGTCCCATTTTTTTGTATGAATTTAGAGGACATTATACGTCCTTTTTTATTGATTAATTATTTTTTAATGTAGAATATTAGAGTGATTTTGTGTCAAATTTATATTTATCCCACTATGTTATGTCATTCATATTGATTATTTCATTAGAATTTCTCATGTTAAGATAGTAAGTTTGATCTAGAGGATCATTTAAGAAATACACTCTTCCACATTACAGGATATCTTAATCCAATTTTTTTTTCTATTTAATATACTTTTTAGATTATTCATCATTATTTGACTAATTTATTCTCATTTATTTAGTTAATTTTTTTAATTCCCATACCTATTTAGTAATTTCTACTCTTTTTTCCATTAAATCAACCTTGGGGGGTTATGTTTGATCTAATATGTAGATGAGAATGAAGAGCCTTGATATGGGACGAAGTATCTCTAATAACGGAGTGGATGAATAAATCATATGTTTTTTAAAATTTCTTCATTTAATTTAATCATTGTGACGAGTTAAAGTTGTGTCTACCACATTCATAAAATATTACTATCATTGGTATGAAAATGAATAATGTTACTATAATGAACATATGAAATTTTAAAAGGATCAACAGAAATATGGGTGAATAGAATATTAAAGGTCTGATCCTGGTATGGAGAGACAAATTTAATAACTAATATCAAAATAAATTTCAATTTCATTAACAGAATAGATAAATTATTTTCCTACATTTTAATTTCGTAAGTATTTTAATATACATTCACTTGTCAGTTTATAACAAAAACCATAATGATAAGAAAAAATCTCTAGGATTCCCTAGAATCAATTGAATATTTCCATTAATACATAAGAATATTCAAAAATATCTGAGCATCCACATAATCAAAATATCAAAATCAATAATACATAGAAGGATACAGCATATCTCATATCATGACCTAAATCAAAATCTCTTCTTTTTCTTGATAATGCTCAACTTTTACAGTTAATATTTTCAATAATATTAATGTGTTTTATCTCCCTCACAAATATTATTCTTTTCCATGTTCTCTATAATATTTTCTCAGAATTGTAAAATCTCACACTCTAATATATAAATTATGTAAATTCTAATTAATGTTCAATAATCAGGATTTTTCCATTTCCAATACATCATAAAAAGTAAGTAAATTTGACCCCATAGGCCTCAATTCATAACTAAAATTTTTTAATATATCTTTTTCTTGCCATATTAATTTTCTTACAGGCCCATCATCTCTATAGGTTAATGGTTATTTCTTGATAATTCCTCCATAACCAGTATTAATAAATAATTTCCAATATTCATACCTAAAATCATATAAATTATTGTACCATAAATATATATATTTAAAAATCCATAAATCAATTCTATATTATAAGTTATTATGTGCACAATATTTCAGTTTAATGCATATATCACAACATGAGTGAACTCTCACATTTAATTAGGTCATAATACAAGTGTAATTGTACCTCATATTATAGTATAATTATAATCACATATTTCCTTTCCATATCTCTCAATAGTGTTTATTTTTCTTCAAAGACTTATTTTATACATATATCTAAAATAATCACAAGCCATCTATGAAACAAATATTTAATTTTAAAAATTATATTTCAACACATACTTTCTCTATAGGGAATACCTCTCTTCTCAACACTCTTCTTATATCACAATATTTGTATTCAACTATATTTTATTGTTCATTGAATAAATTAAAAATCATGTTATAATTTAAATCTCTAATAGTATCATTTTTATCAGAAATTGTATTTTCAATAAGAAATTGAACATATTATATATCACATGTTTTCTTATAAAATTCAAATTTATATTCCGAGAATATGTTATGTATGATGTGAATGATCAAAAACCTCATCTATGATGACCATGATAATATGTATCTCTAGGAACCAATGACACTTTATTAAATTTCGCTACATTATGATTACCCTTAGAATTTATGATAAGTGAACTATTATATACCAACATAATGTGTTTCACTTTTCTAAATTTTAATGTGATCCTCATTATAAAACATTCAAATAAACTAAATATAATATATATCAATCATAATATTTTTTCTTATCTAGATTTATATATGAATTATAGAATCTATCGTACATACGAACATAAATATCTTAGTTATATAAATTTTTTTCCATTTCTGGTTATTTTACTTTATGTTAGAGTACATAATACACAATATCTTAAGAACCCTAAGTTAATATACTAACTTCCAAAATATTTCCAATAACCTATTACAAAGAAGAACCTCATGTACATTATTTAATTTACAATTTTTAAATTCTATTATAAACCTTTTAACTTTTATAATTAACCTTATTCCCTTTCAAACATCCTCAAGGAATCCTCAATCAATCCATAACACATCAAAAAATTCAATAGATTTGAATGATCTTCATTGATGCTTGAAAACAAATCAATACCCCATTAAAAATTATACGGTTTGTTTTATCTCCCCCTTTGTAATTTTTTTCAACCCAAAAAAAATCACAAATTGAATTAATTAAGTCATTTCTTCTCTAATATAAAAATTTATTAACACAAAACTACTGGATAAATATGTTTTTTTAGATTTCCATATATATATATGATAATAATATTGAGGCCAATTAATTCGGATTCTCCCCTTCACAATCAACTCACACATTTCGATGATTTTTAGAAGGAAGAAATGTTTTGGATTAAAAAATAAATTAAAATAGTTATATAACATTCTTCCCATTTGAAAAAAATACAAAAGAATTTGGGGAATTCCAAAATTCTTCTTTGGAGAGGGAAACGATGAACACTAATATTTAACCTTTATAATTGAAATATATCCATTGGGTTTAACATGGAGAAGATATCAGTACATTAATTACATATAATAATGAATCCATACCCTCACATATCTTTCTATAACCTTCCCTTTGATAAATTGTATCTCATTTCAATATGATTAGATATAGTGTGCTTACCTAGAATCTATGAAAGATTAATTTAACATTTATTATCACATCTAATTCAAAATATATCCTCAATTCTCATATTCATTTGTAAAGTGCCCAAAGATGTGTTTCACCACTGATAAGGGGGTTAAATTAGTGGTGGTTTTTTCAATTTTACATTTATTTGAAATTAACCTATATTGACCTATTAGGATTTAAACCAATATTCTAATAACTCACCCTCACCATAATATAGTAAATAATAATGGATCAAAAACATGATATTTTTACATGGTTCAGTATCAAAATAATCACACTCCTTGAAATTATTTTTTATACACTCCAATCACATATTCTCAATTATAATCACAATTGATTACAACATAAATTTCTTCACTAGAATAGAGTCCCACTATTCTTTTTAAAGTCCAACTAAAATAGTAATTTTACACTAACTTGCCAAAAAATGATTACTCACAAAAATAATAAATAAAACTTTTTAAAGTGTATCGGTTCTACAGTAACAAAAAAAGATATTTCTTTTAAGAAATAACTTAATTGAAATATCACATTATCACTTTTTCAATATCATTAGTAAATATGATCCCACTAAAATTCTACCTCTTATCTTATCAACATAATATCAAGTCATATGAATTATTTGATGAATTATGTGCACAAAAATACAACACTTTATGAACTGATATATGTCCTAAAATATTCTACAGTGTACTAAATACATAGAATTGTATTGCCTCATGAGTATTATCTCAATATATATGAAATCAATAAATTTCATAGAAAATTATCTTCATTGTACTTCAGTTCTCACTCCAATATTTCATCAATAATATCAATGAAGCTACCTAATATTTGATTGTAATCAACCAAAGATGGCTCAAGTAATTTATCAAAAGATTATTTTTCACATCATGGGAAGTGGTTCAAATTAATTTGTGCATAATGAGGTATTTTTTCAAATTGGACTTCTCCTTTTGTTTTATCTCAAACTATCATATCTTCATTGCATTTCTTTTGATACAAAACATCCATCAGAAAACCATTTTCTTCATCCACAAGGTTTTCTACAAACTCATCTCCTCTATATAATAACTCATCATCTACAATAGAGATTCAAATAACACTAAAACAACATTCTATTTGAATACAATCACAATGTATGGAAATAAAATTTGTGTAATAATTCACTATGAACTAACTGGATCACTAGAATGAATTTTCATTACATACTTCCTACCTATCTGTATTGGAAATTCACCTAAAATGTTTAAAAACATTATCTAGAATGGAGTTTCACCCATAAATTATTAGCATCTACAAAGTATCCCCCATAAAGAATTTGGTTTAAAATTTATCATTTATTTATCTATCCACTAAAAAGCGTCATCCTACATGGATCAAATCTACATACACTCCCACTCCTATGAACTATTTTTATTTTTCACATAGAACTCCTCACATACAATATTATCATGATCACAAACCAGTTTTATGGTTTTTGGTAATTCATAGTTAGTCACATTTTAAACACGTGGTGTGACTTGGGATTTATCATATATAATCTAAGATTATTTTCATGTTCTCAGTATGAAAACCTAAAACCATGAGTGTAACATCCCGGTTCCCGGTGCCAAATAGAGGTGCCACGTACCCAGTTGGTTACAGGGCCTCAAGCGCACTTCTCCAAATGACAGAGGTTGTCGACTAGCAGTGAGGGAATTGTGGGTGATAAAGGGGAATATATTCCCTCAGTGATAGAGTAATGTAATATAAATAAACATATAATAATAGAGTAAGTTGTAATAACATGCAATAACTAATAACAGAAGAATGAAATTAATAAACAATTGGAGCACATATATAAAGGATGCATGATACATATGTCTATGAATACATCCAAACGAGTCACAATGACCTAATAATGTACTAAACCAATGTAAATGAAAAATAAATAAACTCCAGTAGCATAACAAGCCTCTTCTTGGTCTCATTCTCTCTAATTCCATGGCATTCAAGTACCTAAAATAAAAGGGCTCATTCCTTTATCAATACATGCAGCAATATAATCTGTTTGGGCCCAAAATCATGACCCAAAGAGGGTCTGAGACTAATCCTAGTAGAAAATCACCCAGTAATCTTTTCCCAATAGTTAAAATACTCAAAAGTAAAAAATTCTACAGTGTCAATTTCATTCATTTTCCTATATCTAGTAAGAAACAATTAAAAAACAAGTAACCCTTTAGGATATACTGACAGCAAAACCACTATGGTTTAACCAATAAATCACAAGTAACCCTTTAAAAAGCAATCAAAGTCAAACCCCTATAGTTTATCTTTAGCAATGACTCTATGAGGAAGCACTCACTATTAATTCCCTATGTAGTTTCATATCTGTAACTATAGGCACTCTGAGGAAGCACTCAATGTCTAATTCCCCTTTGTGGTCTCACAATGTGGAACAATATACACTTTGAGAGATCACAAATTCCATCACCCAATATGGTTTCACAATGTAAAAGTAAACAGACACTCTGGGGAATCCCTCAGCATCTATTCCACCTATGGTCTACAACACCAGGTTCCCACAGCCCTGTATAAATTAATCATGTACAATGGTGTTCAAAAGCATAAGTAAACCTTAAAACTACCTAGATAATATCTTTGAAGAACTATTTTTCTAAACCGATATAAGCATATAACATCATCAGATAATATCACTAAATCCTAACAACACAAGGCGTGGAAAAAATTAGCACAACTGGAAAAGCTAGACCAAATAGTCAATATAAAAACACACATAGAAAACATATACATAGCGTGAAAACTAACCCTATTCACAATAAAACAACATCAACTCAGGAACACATGGCATAACAGTCATTGACAAGGCTAAAAACCGTAAACACACAATACCCCTTTCTAGGGTATTGGGAACTTTTCGCATATAATTAAAAGACTAAATATGGAATGGCACAACCCACATACATCAAAAATACTCAACTAATGATATATCACAAAAGGGAAAAAATCAGGAAATGAGGTCCTATTAGAAGGAAGATCTCATTATGGTGATTCCAATGCAATTGATGGTGGTTTAATTGGAGAATGGATGGTTGGTCGATAGCTCAGAAATGATTTGTCAGCCTCGATCACTTTTGGACGAGATGAGATAATAAGGAGGGGTTTGTGTGAATGATATGTGACCCCAGTCCAGTATAATAATTAAAAAATAATGGTTCATGATGTTTATTTTAAAATTAAATGGCGTGTATATACCTTAACTGTCCCCTCATTAGGAATTATTTAGGTCATCCCACCCATCCATGTACTCATCCGTTACATGGCCAGAAAATGGTATTCCATGGTTTTTGGGTCCATTGTGTGTACATCAATGTACATGGCATGTACTCCTTAAAATTTTAAAAACTGATCGTTTTCTTAGAAACACCAAAAAACAAGATTCATACCTAAAAGGAAGATCTGGGTTCTTCCAAATGTCCCCCACTTAAATAAATTCATCCCCAAATTTCCCTAGCAAGATGTTGTAGAAGAATAAACCTCAAACAGCTTCGGCCACTGTGATCGTATGCCAGCCCCACTCTCCCATGTCTCATTCTATACTTTCCCGTGCTGCCATAGCACTCGTACAAGAATAACAGACCATCCATGGAGAACCTTATCACTACAATCAATGATTCGAACCGGATGATCTTTGAATCATGCATCCACATCTAGCTCAACCTCCTTGGGATTACAAACATTAAATGGGTCTGAGAAATAATGATGTAACAGGGAAACATGGAAGATGGCATGTATATCCTGATACATCTAATGAAACTGCATAAAATAGGCAACCAGCCCGACTCTCTCCAAAACCTCAAATGGTTCAATATATCTAGGTGAAAGCTTCCCTTATCTTCTAATCCTATAGTTTCCGGACATCAATGTGACACATAGAAAAACCCAATCTCCAACGTCAAACTCCAGAGGCCATCTCCACCAATTATCATAATAGTTTTGTTGTGATTGTGTAGTGTCCCTAATATTTTGACGAAACTCTATCTGTTTCATGGTATCCTGGACAAGACTAGGTCCTAGTATACCTACCTCTCAGGATTCCCACCAATATAGGGATGATCGGCACGACCTACCATACAAATCATCATAAGGTTCTATCTGAATAGTTGATAGAGAAATATTACTTTAGGTAAACTCTAAAAGAGGTATGTGATTCTATGAAGAACATCCAAAATCTAATATGAATGCTTGATTCATGTAATCCACCACCTCAATTGTATGCTCATACCGGCCATCTATCTATGGGTGGAAAGCTATACTCAGAAGTACCTATGTACCCAAATCCCTATATAATAGCTTCCGGATTCAACATGTAAAACAATCATCCATGTCTGAAACAATGGATTTTGGATCCCCATGTAGATGTAGAATCTATCAGATTCACAACCATCCCATGTCATTATTATTAAAGGTCTTCTTGAATGTCAAAAAGTGAGAAAACATCATGATTCTATCAATGACAACCTAAACGGTTTCATTCCCTTGAGGCAGCCTCACTAAACCTGTCACAAATTCCATCGCAACATCATTCCACTTACACACTATACTAGGTTGATTTGGAAAAATTTTTGATGTTCATTGATTCATCATCTTCACCTACTGACAGGTGGAACCCTTCATCAAAACACCAGCAACATCTCTCTTCATACCAGGCCACCAATACTGACGGTGTAGATCACAATACATCTTCATGGCAACATGATGAATTGTACAAACTGAGGAATGAATGTCCCACATCATCTCCAAATGTATGTATGCTGACACCCATACACACCCATGAAATCACGAGATCTCATCCACACCTATGGTCTATCCAAGAATATGTTCCTCTCTTGACACACTTTCCCATAGGACAGGGACTTCAGAATCAGATAGCTTCCTCATTTGAAATCGATCAAGTAGAGTAGAGGTAACACCTACAAAATAAATAAAGGTATTTCCTTGTCTGTTGTGAACCTCCAAATGTATCTCATAGATTAGATTCATAAGCTTCCACTCACACATGCCTCCCGAACTGCAGGTATCTGAGTCCTCATGCTCGATGCATCAGCCACTACGTTTCCATTCTCAGGCGTGTAGGCATGTTCAAAATCAATGTAGTGAAGGTACTCAACCCACCTCCACTATCTCAAATTCAGATCGCAGTATTTAATGATATACTTAAGACATTTTTGATCAGTTAAAACCACGTATCTATCTCCAACAACATAAAACATGAACAACTACAGCGAACTCTAGATGTGTGTCGGGTAATTCCAGTCATGTGGCCTCAACTACCGAGACCCATATTCAAAAACTCCTTCCCTCTACATAATCATGGCTACCATCCCAATACATGATGAATCAATATACACATTATATTTCTTTCCCAACTCTGGAAAAACTAGTATCGATGTTGAAGTCAACCTCCCATTCAGCTTCTGAAAGGCTGACTCACATGAATTTGACCACATGTACTTCACACCCTTCTTAGTCAGGCGCATCAATGGCACTGATAGGCATGAAAAGTTATATATGAAATGTTTTTAGTAACCATATATCCCTATAACAATCTATACCTCAAGGAAATTCACAAGCTTCTCCCAAGAAACAACCACTCTCAATTTCATTGGTTCTACTGGTACATCTTTCTCTAAGATAACATGACCCAAGAGGTGTGTCGGTTCCATCCAAAAGTGGAATTGTTTAAAAAATTTGTATAACTTGTTCTCCCTAAGTGTATTAAAAAAACACAAGTTGTGTGGCATGGTCTTTTTGAGTGTAATAGTACACCAAGATATCGTCCACATAAACTACCATGAAAGAAACCAGGTATGGATGGAATAATTGGTTAATCAGATCCATGAAAACTGTTGGCACGTTTGTGAGATCGAACTTCCTGAACACATACTCTTATAGACTATACCAACTCTAAAAGGCTATAAGAGGTATATCTGAGGGTATAACACCCAAAATTTGGTAACCGAGTCTCAAGTCAATATTCGAGAACAACCGAGCACCTCGAAGATGATCGAATAGGTCATCAATCGTTGGAAAAGGATATTAGTTCTTGACTTTCAGCTGGTTCAACTTTTGATAATCCTCAAAAATACTGATGGTACCATCCACCTTCATGGAAAATAGGATGGGAGATCGATGTGGATAAGTAATAGGTCGAATAAAACTGTTTTCCTGCAACTCCTCCAACTGCTAATTGGGCTCCTCTAGCTCTATTGTAGCCATCATATTAGGAGGAATAGGCACTGGTTCCTCTATAGGAATGATCTCAAAAGAAAATTCCATCTCTCACACCAAAAAGAAAAATTAAAATTTCTTCTAGAATGACATCCCTAAAATGATCAACCACTAGAGGAAATTGAAATTTTGAGGTCCCCTGGTCATCCAGATATAGACTACAAATCTTGTTTGTAACTCCTCCCAACCCATGATGCTCGGGTCCTTCTCTTCTGACCTGGACATCCCATTCGCCCTTCTGTAAAAACTAACCACTGAATGGTGATGTGATACTCACCCTACGGTGATAATAGATTATGACTACCTAGATGGGAACTAACGATTCCATCCATAGTATGACATCATACCCTATCATCACTAGTACATAGAGTCCCCATAAGAAGTGACATCCACTAACCTCAAGAGGGAACTCCTTGCACTGACATACACTAATCGTTCTTGTCCCTAACAAAGTGTCATGTGAAAAGACACCAGCAAAAGTAAAGATACAAGGCTCAAGGCTCTCCATAACTACAAAAAATTTGAAACTATGGGAATCCCATATATCAAGAAAATTCATAACCAAAATATAAGGCAACTTGAATCATACCTCAAACTATAGTGGTTCGGGATCCGGATTCTACTTGGTCTACTTCACTACAAAATTCTGGAAAGTGTCGCAACCCGGTGACCCTATCTAACCATTCAGAGCTAATACACCCTTTTGGTGTTGAAATCCTACCAACTAACTACCATGGTTGTGACCTCCACTATGGCCTTGACAGATTGAAGTACACTAGTTTCCAGACTGATGATAAATTGTTCGTGTTGCTCCTAAACGAAGAGTCATTATTGAACCCCTGTCTCCAGCTGCCTTTGAGAAAAACTGATAGAACTGCTAAGGAGGCCCATATTTTTGCATGATCAGCACTACACTAGGTATCTCGGGAAATGTGGCCTTATATACCCAACCTTCCCACACAGGTATCATGACACCTGTATACTAGAATATGTATCCCGCTTCCACAGATCCCCACAAATAGACTCCCTATGACACTTCTTGGAGTAAGTAAAAGGGATACTAACTCTGGATGTCGATCTTCCCTAGATCACAACTCCCTAGTGCCTCATATTTCACTATTTGATCAGTTCTTGGTTGAATATATAGGTGATGCAAGTCAACCTAAATATGATCACATGAGATCAGATGGCATTCCTGAGACCATCCTCAAAATTCCTCACAATGAATAAATCATAACATCCTAGGATGGGTGTGAAGTGATGCATCTATATGAACAGAGATGAGTACTCTGTGATTGAAAGATTGTGATGCTACAAAATCATGAACTCTCATGCTCAATCAGCCGTCAATGTCTCTGAGTATATGTAATCATTGAAGGAATTCTAGAATTCATCCCAATCCATAACCTGCTGGTATCCTGCCTGTGACATCACATTCCATTATCTCATGGAAGAATCCCAAATCATATACATTGAAATCTTCACCCGCCTATCTATAGGAGTCTTTAGATGTCCTATGGTCGAAAGAATGGACTCTAACCATGATTCTATAGCCTGAGGTCTGCCATCCCTTTTGAGGGTGGGAGGATGCTGCTGCTGAAAAACTAGCATCAATTCTATAAAAAAAACTAGGCAGGAGGAGGTGCTCCCTGGAAGGTCTGTATAACCTCATAAATTACTCTTTGAACTATGAATTGAAACCTATGTCAGGAATATTGGATGATGCCAACATGGGCACAACTAGGGGATCTATTGGTAGTCTATGATCATCCATGGTCGGTGTCTGATCACAGCCTTGTATCTGGATTACAGTCGAAGGATTTTTTGGTGTAATGAATCTATAAGTCCATGATCACGCATTAGTTCAATATTATCAAGGACATAAACATATAAGTGCATGAAAAGAATAAGATAATGAAAACATTAAAAATTTTCAAAATAGTAGAAAATTGTGTGTAACACCCATACACGGCGTGTTCCCTCAGACTTTTATCATGGATGTGTACTTCTGATAACTCTGGTTGTGTAACAACCTACACACATGGCATGTTCTCATCTAACATGGTGTGTAATTGAATCATTTTCCCCTTACGAAGTTTCTCTACATGACTAAACCACATGGTTCTCT
The DNA here is from genome assembly GCA_963277665.1 of Viscum album. Lineage (NCBI taxonomy): Eukaryota > Viridiplantae > Streptophyta > Magnoliopsida > Santalales > Viscaceae > Viscum > Viscum album. The sequence goes on along the minus strand of OY728125.1, from coordinate 1,414,241,334 downwards.
TAGAGGAAGACTACATAGCATGTTCGGGCCATACATGGCGTGTGCTAGAAAGAACTTCACCAACTCATGTTGTTAGTCACATGACCGGTTACATGGCTGAATCTACATGGTGTGTTTGTGAAATACACGGTGTGTACTAACTACCCATAATCCACCCATGTCATTGGCCAAATGTCTATACACATTGTCTATACACACAACATGTAAGTCTGGTACATGTCGTGTTCCACTAAGGATTTCCCAACCTCGTGTCTCATCCCACACATGAAGTAATGCGAATAGAGAATACAGGGCGTGTACACATAGTACACAATTTATACTTAAGAGAAACAGTTCCTTCCTAAACATATGGACACATGGCATGTAATCTGCAATACACACAGTGTATTCTGGGTTTTCCTGGACAGTAAGCCCCAGAAACTACTCCGGAAGCCCATAAAACCAGAGATCGAACATCAAAGTGCCAAATTCTGATTTTTAGGGGCCCATACACCCTTCGAATCAATGATTAGATTCTTATACATGTCATTCACAAGGAATAACAGTTAAATGATCCACCAAATTCCGATTCATGAGGGCCCATAACACCTCAAGAACCAAAGTTTTGCATTCATTCAAAAAAAACCTTTCACATTCCAACACCCTATTAAATAGAATTTATTTAAAAAAGGAATAAATCACAATAGAATGCATATCTAGAACAACATCCCTCACAACAACATGTAATCAGTAATGCACTCAAAAGGGCATGACAATAATGCATGACATGTGATCTCTAGCAATTTCCTATATGATGAAAGAGATGGAATACCCTCACCTCATCGTGTTGCAATAGAAAAGAACCTCAGTGGTATCAATGATAACAAAAAAATACATGTGAATCACCCAACGGTGAAATGCAATCAACAGTAATAATTTTAAAACCAGAAAAAATTCAATAATCGAGGTAAATCAGCATTTCCTTGTACATGGGATAGCTACTCTCAGACATAGATTATTACCAATAACCTATTCCTTAATATCCAAAGATATGGGCTCTAAACAGTAAGTCATGAATAAAATAATTTTTATGATACCACTTTGTAACATCCTGGTTTTGGGTACCACCCCGAGGTCCTCGTACCCAGTTGGCCACATGGCCTCAAGCGCATTTCCCCAAATACTAGAGGCTGAATACTAATAGTGAGGTCCTTCGGTGTGATAGTTGGGAAACTATGCCCTCATTTATAGACTAATGTAGTTGAAATTAATAGATAAAAATATCAGATGTAGTTATAACATGCAATAAGTAATAGCAGATGACTGAAAGTAATAAAAACTAAAGAACATGTATAAATGATGCATGATGCATAAGTCTTGGAAAGCATCCAAATAATTCACAATGCTGGAATATATTATTGAACCAATGTACAAGTAAAACAAATAAACTGCACCGACATCGTAAGCCTCACCTTGGTCCCATGCTCTCCAACTCCATAGTAGTTATGTACCTGAAGAGGAAGGGAGCTTGCCCTTATCTATACCTACAGTAATATAATCTATTTGGGCCCAAAATCATGACCCAAATAAGGGGTGAGATGAATCCTAGTATGAAACCACTAATAAATATGTGACAAATAGCCAGTGAATATATATAGAAGGAAATAAGCAAGATGAAGTAGAAAATAAGGAGTTACTCAAAAGTAAACAGTCCAATAGTATCAATTGAATTCATTATCATATTTATTATGTAAGCAGCTAATCAAAAACCAGTAACCCTCTAGGTAATACTAATAGATTATCCACTTTGGTTTAACCAATCAAAATAAATTAACCCTCTGGTATGAACTCACTATCTAAACCCAATGTTTTAGATTTAGCAAAGACTCTTTGAGGAAACACTCACCATCAATTCCACATGTGGTCTTATATCGATTACTATATACACACTGACAAATCACTCAACATCGAATTCCCCTTGTGGTCTCAGAACATGGATCTAAAGTCACTCTTAGGGATCAGAAAGTCCATCCCTCTATGGTATCACAATGTAAAATTAAAAATACACTCTAGGAAACACTCAGCATCCATTACCTCTATAGTCTACTACATTCGGTTCCCACATCCCTATGTAAGTCAATCATGTGCAAAGATGTCAAACATCCCTAGTAAACCTTATGAAGTACTTGGATAATAGCTCTCAAGAATTACTTGTCTAAATATATACATTAATATACCAACATTAGATAATATCACTCCATCCTAACAATAATACGCATGGAAAAGAAGCAGCCTAATTGACAATGAAAGACCAAATAGTCTATATCAAAAAAAAACTTGGGGAAACATATCCATTCCATTGAATATAATACAATTCACAATCAAAAAACCTCTACTCAATCACACATGAAATAGCAAGCATTGAAAAGGATAAAAACCCAAAACACACAATATCCCGTTATACGGTAATGGGCACTTTTTTGGGCATAAAATTAAAAGGCTAACTACAGAAAAGAACAAACCACCAACCTTTGGATTGTACGATCAATATTCCTCAGCGTTGTCTTTGGAATCTTCCAAGAACGTGTTAGATCTACAGAAAAGTAAAAAAAATAAACTGTGGATATCTACGGAAGTGAAAGAAATCAGGAAAAAGGCTCTAGAAGAAGGAAGAGCTCCCTGTGGCAATTCTAATGAAATCGGCAGCAGTTGAATCATAGAATGGACGATAGGTTAGGGGCTCTGAGAAGATTCGTCATCCTTGGTTACTCCTAGATGAGATAGGTTGATAAGGAGGGGTTTCCAGGAATGAGACATGAATCCAGTCCGATATAAAAATTAAAAAGAAAAGTACAACACATTTCTTTTAAAAAGTACATGGTGTATATATGCCTTTACCATGCCCTACTTTAGGCTGTCTCCATGTCACCCCACATGGACATGTACTCAGCCGTTACATGGCCAGTACATGGTCACCTGTGGAAACTGGGTACTTGGAATGTAATTCAATGTATAGGGTGTGTACTCCTTAAATTTCTAAAAACCCCACTTTTACTCAAAAACACCAGAAAACCATATTTATACGTGAAAGGAATATCCAGGTTCTTACACATAGGGGCCTGATTAGGAAGGATCATACATTAGATTTTTATGATGATCTCCCACATTGATCGAATGGATATAATAGAACACTCTATCATAACATATTACTGCTGAAAATTTCATCACTGTAAAATATGGTTGAACAACACTAGAAAATCACTATCCCACATTGATTATACAACCATGCTCACCTTTGTATAATAATTAATGTCCTACCATTATACCCATGAGCTGAAACTAGGATCAGCACCAAAAATCAACTGCACATCACTCTCACACTAACTACGTCTCACATGGTCCATAGGCTCCTCCTTGTGGGATTCATTATTAACCCATGTATATCAGAAAACATATTATCGGTGGTTCTTATACATGGTATTGTTCATGGGATTATACACAGCCCAATTATGCCTCTTGTGGGCCTGCATAGAGTAGACCTTCCCATAGTGGAAGACTTGTAGGCCCCCTTATGTGTGGTAGAGGGATATCCTTGGTGGTTACCTTAGTTTCCCCTAATTTCTTATATAATTTCAATATTAAATATATAAAAAAATAATATGTATAGAATAAAATACAACTCCCTCTTGATTAAAATCTCAACAAATGTTTTTACAGTTATCAGTTCATCATGTAAAATGAAATTCAACTTCCATGGTATTCTTTAATATTCAAAAAAATGTTGAAAAAAATATATCCTATTTATCAAAAGTCATAGAGATTAAATATTACTATAATAATTATTGAGACATTGAATATGAATTATAAAAATCCTAGGGCGAAAACCCATCCCATATAAAGAATAATTGTCTAGGCATTACATCTAATTATATTATATGAATCTATAAAAATTATCCATGCATGACCGCTTCATCTATAATAGTTCTCCATGAAGCATCACTTCATCCATACTCACCAAGAACCTATTTACACTCTATGAAAAAAAATCATCATATTTACTGAAAAAGGTATTCCAATTATTATATCCTTTAAAATATGTGTGTTCACAAATTTGTAGAAACCTCATACACTTCTTATGTAGTGCTTAAAGTCACTCTGTTTTTCTTCCTAAAATGAAATCTTACACAAAATTTTCCAAAAAATAATTTATTTCCTAAGCTTGATAACTAGTCATTAGAACCTCTTTTCAAATTATCATTAATTCAACCAATCAATAATAGGTTATCACCTATTTTATAAAATCAACATAAAAATCAATGACACATTGATGTTTTCTAGAACCCTCTTGGTAGCCACAATATCATATTATTAATTATTATTTTGTTACCTTCCATTAAATATTATTACAAAAAAATATCAGTTCTAGATTCAATATGATATAAAAGATATCTAATCAAATGTCTTAAATTGTTTTTATTTATACTCATCTCCACATCATCCTTTTATAGCTTCAACGTAACTTACCTGGGTGTAAATACCTCTTTGGAATCTTCAGACACCAAATAATTCAACAATTCCCTTTCATATTTTTCTTGGGATAGAAAATTGAAATATTTTATTTACACAAATTGAAATCCTTATAGGAAATCATTACAACTAGTATATAAATATCGAAGTGTTTATTTATTTTAATTAAAATTATTCACATTAATACTATCTTACACTTATAAAAATGATGTCATCTAAATAAACAATCACAATAAGAGTACATATTCTCATATACTTCGCATAACATTTATGACCAATATTCAATCAGATAAATAACATGTCTCACATCTAACTATCCATCTTTGAATATTAGGATCAATGACCAATTATTTTCATTATAAATATTTTTTCAATATATACATCATAATTCTATTACTTTCCAGATAAAAACATTCAATATTTTCATTATATTCTTATTATTCATGATATATGTTTTATATTGTATACTATAAATCCATTTGGTATGTTTTTAATTTTTGTTAGCTGAAACAACTAATAACATCCTTATGAGTTCAGGTCAAGAAATAAGGTCAATTGTATCTTGAAAATCAACTACTTCAACCTAATAGTATCTTTATCACACTTTTGTAGCTTCATTTCATGAAATATTACCTCTTAATACCAACAAGGATCAAATGGTATTTTTCCATTTCATTCCTATAAAAATATCCCCATCCACATTTATTTTATCTTGATCTAGATTCATAGTCATTGCATATATCTATTATTTATTCCCAATATCCTTAATATCGAATTTTTTTCTCAACATTAAAAAATATATATTGTAGTTTTATAGTTGCAATAATATTCTAGTCTGATTAAAATTTAAATTCTAATTATATTTTCTGATTATTCATGCTTCCTCATCCCCTGATACATAAATTTTTCTTCCCCAATATCATAACCATCTTAACATGTAGGATGTGAATAAGTATTCACCTGATATGGTTCATTTCCAATTTCCTATTCACATGGGTATTTCTATATTTTTCACTACTTCAATTTCATAATTTAGTTAGTTTTATTAACCGAAATTGGGTTAACATCAAAAAATATTCACATTATAACTACCATCTAATATTTTCCATTTTCTAGTAATTATATCCTTTTCTATTGGATAAAATTCTTATAATAAATAATTTTTTTATCTTTCTCATTAAATTTTCTCATATTTTATTTTTTAATATTTGTAAAACGTGGGCTAAAAAACACTCTAAAGTCATTCAAAATTTTATATTTCATGTACATCATTTCATTTGTTGGCATGTCATATTTAGGCCCCAAAAATTATAATATCTTGACTTTTATAAAAAAAAACTTGTTTAATTGCACAGAAAACCCAAAACACGGAGCTTAACCAAACTATCAAATAAAGAAATTAAATTTCATAGATATATACAAGACATTAAATTGGTAAGAATGATTTATAAAAAAAATTATAAAATAATTAAAGGTCCTAGTCAGTAAATAAATATATATATATATATATATATTCTATGTAATTACGATCTCAAATTTCTGTAAACTAATTTAATGCTTCAAAATGATTTTTTCTACAAAAAATATTTTTATTTATTTTCTCCAATAACACGTATATTAAAATATTTAAAAATAATTAAAATAATATAAGTGGACAATATTAATAAAAAATAATTGAAAATTGTATTATATTTCCATTTATAATCTAATTTATACTTTGTATATAAAATTATTACCTTTTAATATTGAAATTTCAACATATGGTTATGGTTTAAAATTGTTGATGAGTATGTCAATACAAAATATAAGGATTAGAATAATATCTAAATAATTTTAATTTTATTGGATAAAAATTTAAGACCATATACTCCTTGTATTAAAATATATTTCATTTTGTAACCATTTTATATCATTTTTAACATATTAGTTTATAATATTTCATGTATTTCCAAATAATAAATTCGTGATATTTTATAATAAACTATATTATATTAAATGAATTAAATATAATAATAGAAATATGTTATTAGAAGTGAATTATATGTAGTTTAAACCATCCACCATCTTCAATTTATGTTTCATTTTATAATTTATTTTAACATTATTGACCGCTAAATTATACAAAAAATTTATATTATAGTTATTGTCGAATGGCTTATTGAGGGTTAAAACAAAGAGGTAAGGGTGAAAACATAATGTAAACATGAGAACATTTTGTTTTATGAGTTTAAATAAACTCATCCTCAACCTATATTCTATATCTATTAATTCTATTCCACTAGAACATGAAAATAGATTTATATTATTTTAATATGTTAAGAAATTCCCAGAATTACACTCCCCTACCTTATAAAAGTGCACATCGTCCTATCTCTTACTCACACCTTTTAATAACTATCTATCACAAAATAACATAAATAATCCATACCATAAATACCTCCCATTTTTATTGGGGTCTTACTTTTGGAATGATTCCATCCTTATAGGGATTAAGTCGTAAAAAAGTACGTCCAAAAAAGAGGAATTGATTTTAACTGAATATTTTAGTTTTAATTCATCATCTATATCATTTAAATAATTTTCAGAGATGATTATTTAATAACACTAGTATAATACATATATTTAGATGTTTTTAATTTAATTTAATTAAAATATACCCATTTCCTTCATCATAAAAATAGTAAATAAATTTGTCTTTCTTATGTATAAAAAATATCATCTGACGAACCAATATTTTTTTTTTCTGCTACCACCACTAAAGGATCATTATGATGATGTATTTAATCAATAAATATGATATTTATTACTTAATTAAAATAATAAATTATAATATTTCATTTTTATTCTTAAAATTCCTTCTATAAAAAATGATAGGATCATTCATATGTATATATGGATTACCACCTCCATAAAGAGCTGTGATTTTTTTCATCACTATATAATCTGGATGTTATATATAATGTATATAAAGAGATTTTATAATATTTTTTATATAATAATAAATGTTTAAGAACAAAATATTACAAACCCTTTTCTCATGTTTTTTTAAATGTAAACATTACTCGTGTATATGTATGGCCTACCGTCTCAATAATTTTATCATATATAATTTTTCTTTGGAATATTTCATAGTTATTTTTAAAATTATAATTCACACATATATATCATAACTATTTCATCATGATTATTATTTTTATTAAATAATAATAAATGTTTTGACCATATTCAACATATTGAATTTCTTATTTTACTATGAATTGTGCATCCTCAAAACACACAACGTGGGAATAAAGGATTAGGAAATTAAATATTTCATTAAAATGTATAAATAACTTGTTTAATGATAAATTAATATACAAATAAATTTTTCTTAAATTATTAAATAATTGATACAATCCTAGTATTTGTGATTTTGATGACTTAAATGAATGTATGTGCTTGTGGTAATGAATTTTGTCTCTATTTACCTTCATTAATTGTTGTTTTATTGTTATGCACTTTATTTATTTTAAATTTTGTGTATAATAAACATTTAAATATTTTATCATGAATAATTTAAACTACAATCTTTTTAAGTTTAAAATTGAAATTATATTATCTGGGAGTACTTGACAAGGAAGTTACCAGGTGGTAAGGAATTTCATAACTCAATTTCATTTCATTGGGTTATAATTCTAATTATTTGTCTTCATTATGTGTATGGTCTTGGAAAATCTTCTAAGGAGAATGAGAATCCCCTTTAATCCAAGGGAGATTCTACCAAATATCCCCCACAAATAATAGGGGAAATGTGTGGATAATATTCAAAGTATGGAATAAGTTGAACCGATCCGCAGACCGGTCCAATGATAACGGTACGCGGCTACTTCCATGAAGCACCCCCTCCGTGGGCCACTGTCGTTCATGGAATGGAGGTGGCGACTCTCCACCGGCGCGAAGCAGGACTAGCGTAAAGCCGGTCCACCGTCATGAACTGCCCCCAACCGCGGACCACGTCCACTGGCCCAGGCCTCATACATTGTCATTCGCGGAATAGAGGCGGAACCCTGTGCGGTCGCGAAGCACTCCCCGAGCTAGTTTGGTTCGCGGAGGAGGTACGCTGAATGCCCCCCATGAGTTATGGATTGACCAAGTCATCTGAAAATTGGGTTTCCGAAAATGGGCCTCCATAAAAGGTGTCACTTGACCAGAGATACATCTATTTCCCAATTTTATAAAAGGAGATCGAGGGGAAGAGAAGAAAAGGGAATTAGAGATCGATCATATTTGGGTGGAAGTATTTCGAAGGAAGGAGATTAGGATTTCGAAAACAGCGAAGATCCAGTTCGCGAACAACTGGAAGAAAATTAATAAATAACTGAAAATGTGTAATATCTTGGTGAACTGCGAACTTAAGATAACAAATAAAAGAAGACCACAAACCAAGGCCCATACTCAGATGCACCCCCCGTGGACCAGGGAGTTTATGCCCCTTTTTCAATCCATCGCACCGCGTAGCACCCATCTATGTGGGTGAAGCCCTGAATGACGAACCCCCGACCGGTGTCGCCTCAGCCACAACTACTCGCATGGACCCCTCCATGTACTACCCTGGTACACGTGCCGAACCCAAAGCTGCGAACCACCCTGGTTCGCGGGATGTCCATCTGTCCGCAGACCACCCTGGTTTGGAGATGGCCTCTCCAGCCGCGTAGCACCTCCCAATGCAAAGGGATCCACCACTTATACACCTATGTGGCCCGCTAGATCCTTCGTATATCGCATTCCCAAAGCCAGATAAAATCCTTCCAATCCAGCCTGATCCTCTGGAAGCCCCTCATTGGCCCATTTATCAGCCCCGAACCAAGGACTCCACCAGAGGGACCAGACCCGTGTTATGTAAACATCAGGCATATCAGTGTTCCATTTTGAGTTCACATACCCACAGTAAGTGAGTACAAAGGGGTTTCTCCGGCCGTTGATCGGATTTATGAAGCATTCTTGGGTTCACATTCCCACAGTAATGCGGAGTCCGAGCTCGAGATCCCCCTTTCTTCCCTTCCACTTGTTAGGACAGGGGAACTTCTCCCCTCCCCATGGCGTGGCGGACTACCCATCAGAAGGAATCCCCCATGAACCTGCGTACTTCCCCACAACCATGGACAAGGAAGGGTGTATTGGGGAAAAGTGCTGCTCCATTCTTTTTTAGGGCCAAGCCCCTCTCCCGCTACGCTTTATCGCCATGGGAAACCATTTTGGAGTAAGCCCCCGACTTTTTGGGCTGCTCCATGCGTATGCCCCACTCCACTTCCCACGGACTCACCTTTCGCGACATGATTGTCTGGTCCCTGCTGCCTCTTGTTTCTCACATCGAGCATGACTCACGTGGGCTTAGAGTAAGAATCAACCATGAAATCTTCTCCTGGGCCTCCTCAGAGTGTAAGCCCCAATCCATTACACCGGGCTTCCTCAGAGCGTAAGCCCTACTCCCATTCGAACAATGTGGACTTTGATCCCTAACTCCTAGGCAGGGTACTTAGAGAGCCTCCTCGAGGATCAAGCCCAACAACCGGTTGATCTGACTATCTTCACATCAGTTCACTGCACCATCCCTGGGATGTTTGAAGTGTAATCCCCATACAAAACTGAACTACATGGATTTTGTTTCCTCTCATAATTATATCTAGGAAGCATGTATCACAGGTTCGATCCAAATGCCCAAGTTGTTATATGTCCCCCCTGTATGAAAATAAACTCCAGAGCGCCCAGTATAAGGCTTTAAATCAGCACCGTCTCAATGAGTCTAAACTCCTCAGAGTCATTAATCCATTGAGGGTTGGTAAACCTCAGGCCTAAATGATTCCTAACACCTGTATCCAACTAACCATTTCCAACCAGGATTAATCTATCGATACATTGCTTGGGTATAAACTAAAGATTCGCGAACATTTGAATACATCTTAAATCTATAAGAGAGTCTAGAAACAGGAAATAAATTCCCCCCAAAAGGTTGTGATGAGCCCGACATCCCATCCTCTCAACCAATGTGAGTTCTTAAGGTTCGATGGTCAAACCACCCAGAGAACGCCAGACATTGGATAACAGGTCCACATATTGCTGGATATGGAACTGTTGGATGTTTTGAGGTGAAAATGGTGCCCCCGATATGATTGATTAAGTATAACCCAATCTTCTCTAATCAACTATCAGATAGTTCACGTTTCTCCCCCATGGCACCATCCTGCACCGCGAGACAAAAAACGGTGAACCTGATAAGAATCCTTAACCAATCCTGATGGATTTAACCTAATCTCACTCTGTGCACCATTATACTGACAAGGAGGGACAAGAAGGGTCATTAATAATGCATGGGATCATGAGATGCTGCTTTGACGGGTTAGATTTTTGTATTTGTTAAAATATTCTTTAATGGTACCACACAGAACTCCCTTTGATCCAATGGCTTCTCGAAGGAACACACAGGTGCTTGCTTCCAACAATGCAATGACCGGACTTCCTCACCAATGGAGGACCCTGTCACCTACTCAGCATCTTCAATGTTGGGTATCAGATGCATTGATCTGATATTACCACATGAATGGTACTCTCTTGATGGTGGAGGTATCCATGCACGCCCTACAATCCACCAAGACTCACCAGTCGCCCGCCCAGCAGTGGCCGCGAAGGCAAATCCAGACGGCTCATGTAGTTGTCTCAAAATGTATCAAGAGACTATCCTTGGAACGAGACAATGCGTACCTCTCTTATCTTAGGGAGGCATATGAGGTCAACGCTGATTACTTCACCCCCCCCCCCCCTGAACAGGGGTTCCGCCACAAGGCCCCCGCCGGACGACGTCATTGCGGTCACGTCGCGACTCAACATCCTCACGATAAGGAGGATGTCACCCTGAGGACCAAGGACCACACTCCCCTAGCTCCGGAGACTCGGACCGCCCGACGTGGGAGGAAAACGTAAAACTAGGGACTAGTTGTAACCCATGTCCCTAAGGGGGAGCTCTGCGTCCCAGTCATGGAGGTGTATAACGAACAGCCACATACACTTGTTCACTCCTCCAAAGCTCGCCATCTAGACATGGAAGCATCATATAAGCAGGCATGCATCCTCATCGGGCTCCATCAAGAATGTCGCTCATGCAAGACGACACCTACCTGGCAGAAACCTCTCCCTGCCCAGGGTCGTGAAGCCCACCAACCCGACATGGTGGCGACCAAGCACCTACAGGACCATCTCCTAGAAGATTCTCTTGACACCTACCATCCCAGCATGGTGGCGATCAACAAAGCCCTCCATCCAGATGTGGCGGCAATTAATAGGAAGGCACATCTCCCTACCAATAAGGGCCACCAACTCGAAACGGTGGGAAACCAACATATGTAGTGTCAGATCCCTGCGGATGCAAGTAAAGTCTGCCATCACGATGTGGAGGTAAATGGAGAGATAAACTGGCATATCCCGGCCCAAGGGCAGATTCGTTCACCTTCCCCGACACAAGAGAATTGTCAGTACCCACTGACCACTGGAGGACCGGAGCAGGATATTCCTACTCTGATACCGGAATGGTATTTCATACCAGTTCCATCCAAAGATGACTCTCTGCATATCCTGGAAATGATGGTGGAGTAGGTATCAATCCCATATCATATCTTTTAGACTTTTCAGAATGTAATTACATCAGCCGAAACAACAAGGACTCGGGCCCATGAGCCCATCCCACCCAATTGAGGCGACTCATCTAAGAGACGATATAGCTTCCTCGGAGCAGATCTACATCCCTGCTTCCTCCTAGGTGAGTCGCCGGCTGTATTCTGCGACACAAGGGAAACAAGATCAAGAATCTTCACTTGTTCCAGTAGTGGGACACCCATCCATCATTGTGGATGCTCCAGATCAGGTATATATTCCTTCTAAAAGTCATGATGTCTGTCGGCGTATCCCGACAACCTCACGGGACCCAATTAGAGAGGGAACCAAAGGTGAAAGTTGTTGTCAATAGTAGACGGTCCACACTGCCCACAAGAAAGCGCCTCAAGCGCACCGAAGGTAGTCATAAAATAAAGAGTGGGTTCTTGACTCCGCTCTGCTGGAAGCTGGGGTTCCCGATACCGCTAATAACATAGCGAAGGATCAGAACCCTTCCTACCCATTACCATATTAAGGGAGTGGCATTAGCAGTTGAGAAGGTCCTCCCTGCAATGTAGCTACCAGCTGCTCTGAAGGTCCTCCGCAGAGCAACCATGGGGGTCTCCCCTACGGGCATATAACAATCGATCATGAGAGCTCCTCTTCTTATGTGAGTCACAAAAAACCTCCATGTGACTAGAATATCACGAAACAAGAAGGCCCTCCACTTTCTGCGGTCCACCCTGAAGGTCCTCCCCAGGGTATACACTGCAAGCACTCTCCATGCAGTGGGACCACATACTATGATAGTATTCCTCGCTATAATAGCCAAAACTGCAGAGGCCCTCCCCGTAGTGACGTCTAATCACAACAAGAAGGACCTCTCCTTGTCATTGCCTGCCCTGAAGGTCCTCCCCAAGGGTTACGTTGCAGTGAAACTCCGCGTAGCCGGGAAACAAATCACGATGTTAGTCCTCGCCACCCTAATAACAAAGGTCCTCCCCGTAGATACGTTAAGAAATGAGAAGGCCCTCCCTTCGTTGTTGTACATTTTGAAGGCCCTCCCTAGGGTGTACCCTACAGAAATTCTCCCTACGGCAGCTGTAATGGTATTCCTCACCATTGCACCAGCTGTGATGGTAGTCCCCACCACCACGACCGCTATTACAAAGTTCCTCCCCACAGTGGCCCCAAGCAACAAGAATCTCCTCCCCTTGTCACGGTGTTTCTTGAAGATCCTCCCCAGGATGCACATAGAACGTCATACCATGATGTTCATCCTCACCATGATGGAAGTTGTTGTGAAGGCCTTCCTCGTAACAACGCTATGCATCCAGAAGGTCATCCCCTTGTTGTAACATGCCTTGGAGGTCCTCCCTAGGGTATGCACTACAAAAGTCCTCTATGTAGTGAGGAGTCAACAAGTAATGGTAGTCCTCACCATTACATCTGCAATTTCAAAGGTACTCCCCACAATGACATATCATTTCGACATAAAGGTCCTACCCCTGCCAAATCAAGCACAAAAGACCTCATATTCCAAGGCACTCAGAACGACGGGATCAAGCATGTCGGATTCCTAGCTAGTAACCAACGACACCCTTCTTCAATCAGGGGATGGTCTGGGGCCATGTTCATCTTCTAAACCACCCAGGAATCACCCACATGATAATTCGATTCCTTCCGGTCCCAGTGCCTCTGACCACACTATCATTGAGCATCTCAGTTGGGCCGACCAGGTAGAGGAATCGCTAGTGGAGGATTATGCTAACATGTTGCACCTGAGGAAACCACTATCTAGGGATGATATACCAGTTACGTTTTGGCCCACAGCCACCTCCCAATTTGACATACACAAAATTTTGTCGGAAGAATGCATACACGACATCCGCTACAATATATGGACAATCCTACACCGACTAAAATCAAAATTCCTGCCCAACGATGGGTATGTAGACCACGCCAAGCCAATAGGATACCTCTTGCGTCACATCGACCTCGAAGATCTTCTTTCGGCGTGACAACAGTGACCCGAGAGGCGTAAAGGAAACATGGAGATAGCGTGCCTCTGTGTGAAGCACCAGCTGTGCTGCCTCATTGGTGATGCCCAAACGGTAGTCCATATCAGAGGACGGGGAGAACATGGAGCTCTGTATTTCACTCCGCTCCCCGCCCAGAAGAAGCCATTCTGCATGGTGTATTGCAATGTTATCACATCAAGACAGCAATCGAGCGATGTCCCTTCTCAATAGAGACAACACACCCAACAGAGACAGGCCCTGGGTATGTCCCAAAAGCTTCAGGGCCGACGAGAACAAGCCATCGAAGAACTCATGAAGCAGGCCGCCAAGATCATACAATAAGCCTCTCGCCTAAGAGAGGTCAATCAGAGGTCATTGCCTACCTCCCCTAAAGGGGTTGATTCACGAAAGAACTCAGCACCAAACCCAGTTCACCCCTGAATGGTTGAACGCAAGATCAGGCAGGTAGCGATAGCAGCAGCCACTGTCGTAATCTATGGTTAGCCCCAGCCTGCCGGGCTGGGGGAATTTTTAACAACAAATTCCTCCGTAAGACCAATAGAAACAGGAAGAGACTCAACGTCCAAAGAATGGAGCCAACCCTAGCCCACAGGGTTGGGAGAATTTTAACCACCTCAACGACAACCTCCCCCATGAGAATCAGTATTCTATCGTCAAGGGAGGACAGTCATAAGAAGAGTTTCATGCCCTATCCCGTCATTTGAATCATCACCCCCTTCAAGAGGGAGGCATACCAATAGGTCACATCAAAGAACTCTCTAAGTCACCCTTCATTAAGGAGCTTGAAAGAAATCTCAGGACAATAGAGGGAAGACCAGTAAAAGATGCGGAAGATCCTCTTCATATTTGGAAGATGAAATCTTCTCCACCCCGCGATATGCATCCATCAACTTTATAGAGGTTAACCCCATGGGAAAAACTTAAGATGATGAAGATCCAGATGGATTAGGAGATGATGGTTCTGGTCAGGCTATGACTCGTAATGAACCTCCTAGTGTGAACACCCGGATCCAGCGGGTCGGTCTAAATATGGTCTCCCCTTCTGCTAACCTTCCTCCGCTAACCCTGCGAGCTTCAAATAAGGATAAGAACAAAGGAATGGTTTCCCTTAACCTACCCCCTATCTCGATAAAAATGATCCACTTATGCTCAAAGATAGGTTCGCTCGATAGGAAGAGGAAATGAAAGAATTGAGGGCGCTTAATGCTGAGCTACTCTAGAGGAACCGTCTTATTGAAAGTGTGTCCCAAGAGGAGACACATCATGCATTCCCAGTAAGTTCACCTAAAAGACCTAGGTTTTCCGTTGAAAACAAAGCACGGTCAGGGATTCAACCCAACAAGGTGCCCGACCCGTCCAACTACCTAAATGAGGATCCATATGAATACCAAGACTTCCCTCCCCTCAGGAAGCAATTGAAGCGAGTACATCTGAACCCTCTGAAGGTGTCACAAACGGCATACGCACCTTTGGTGTTGGCCAAGTAAGATCCCCAAGCAATGCCTCGGGCTATAGCTGCCCAGGACCGGGCCCAACAGGATGTAAACCAGGGTCCCACCAACACCATCGAGGCACTGACAGCTTGATTGGAAGAAATAGAAGGTCGACGCGCTCCGATACAACCAGAGCGGAATCCCTACCTAGATTGGGTGATCAACACACCACCTCCACTAAATTTTGGGTGCCATGTATTCCCTATTTTTAATTAATTCGGTGATCTGGAACAGCATTTGATGAACTATGTGTCTTATTGCGACCCTATGATGGGAACTCTAGAAAAACAACAAGCAGTGAAAATTAGATGCTTTGTATGGACCATACAAGGATATGACTTCGTCTGGTACAAGATCCTACCAGCCCAGTCAATAAAAATATGGGAAGATCTTTAGTAGCAATTCCTATTCCACTTCATCTCAATGTTGCCTAAAACAACGGTGAGCGACCTCATGAACTGCAAGAAGAGGGAGAACGAGAGGGTCTCAGATTTCATCGCTAGATGGAAAGGTCTAACCTACTCCCTGAACATGCCAATTCCTCAAGAAAAGTTGCTTTCCATATGAATCTATAATCTTTGAGATGAGCTACGAACACTACTCATAACAGTGGAGTGCACCATTGGTTTCCACCATCTCTCGGCCATTACCCAGAGAATTTAGGACTCCCTATAGTGGACCAACTTGAAGTTCTGAATAGCCTCGTAGGATCTGAGAACGAGTGCAGTAAGAGCTGAAGAGTCCTCTATCACGCTCAAGTCATCCCCTGTGCCTACTCCACAACTCATGCCTCCACCAAATCATCAAGATCCCCCTGTATATTAGCGTCCGCCTCTCCCTAAGTGGTATGATCAGAGAGGATCAATGCAGAACCAGTTTAAGTAGAGAAGACCCAATGTATACTCGTTTCGAGAGGACTAAGTCTGCGGCTACTTCATCGCCGCCATGAATTGCAACATGCTCCACATCCCAAAGCCAAGAAAACTCGGAGAAGTCAGCCGCGATGACAGGATAGATTATTGTCCCTACCATCGAATGTTGGGGTACAATATTCGAGAATGCTTCATCTTCATAGACCTCCTGCAAATGATGTTATAATCCGGGCAGGTCGAGCTGGGACAACCCCCAACACATGTGACATATATTTCCCCCACCGACTCTGACAAAGTAGAGGGGTGGAAGGAAGTCACCAGCAATAAGGAGTAGATATTTTCTAACTAGATGACTTAGAAGACTATCAATTGAGCCCAGGGCATACCCCGAGCTCAACTACATCTTCCAGTATTGCCGCCAATAGCCCCTGATGCCGCACATCTGACAATATCGGCCTCACAACCCTCCACAAGCTGGTCATCCAGGTGTAATAAAAAAGGGAGGAAACAAAAGCAAGAGAAGCAGTCTGCAATGAGGCCAAAGTTAGCTCCGACATTGTCAGAATTTATGCCCCTGAACATGGCGCCATGGGCACCAACCCACCAGACGTCATCGTCAAGGATAACTGACTGGGTTGACTTGTTAGAGGATGAGGAGCCAATTTTTGGTTCCATCAACATCATCCATCTAATGGAATCGTTCCTTGATGAAGGGTATGGTTATGAACCCAAATTCCCAACATAAAGGGCTGGGAGGGGGAATCACAGAGGCAGGGGATACCTGGGGAGATGCAGTCGAGGCCGAAATAATCCCTACGGTTGGACCTCAGCCCAAACCATTAATATCGCAGAAACCCGTGGGAGAGCCTTTCAATGGACTCAGCAGAAGAAAGAATATCCCTCCACCTCATTAAGCGTCAACTCTACCCCCGTCATACTGTGGTACCCATCAGTGGAGGAACAAGTGTCTAGACTCCTAGTGTGCACAAACAGACCGGCCGGGCTGAATCCCCAAAACGTGGGGAAACCATTGCCATCCGACCCCGTGACCAGTCCCTCCTCGTTTTATATTCCAACTCCCAAGATGTCCGCTAAGACTCCCCCACCAATAGAGAAGAGTCGACCGCTGGAATAGAAGTATGACATCCTCATGTAGCTGGCGTTGGTACCAGCCAAACTGTCGAACCCGGATGCCCTAAGTTTTTCAGCTGACCTCAGGGAGGCAATTATAGATTCCTTGCTCAGTCCCCAAGAGTTTCACGCCGAGGTAGCTGCCGCCGAGATTTACCGGATGGAGACTGGCTCGGCTGAATGCGATGTGGTGATTTCCTTCACCGATCAGGATGAGGATGCCATCATGCAAGGACACATCAAATCACTATATGTGTCTGACTCACTAAATGATGTTGAGATCCACAAAGTCTTTATTGACAACGGCTCTAGAGTTAACCTCCTTCCCCTACAGACACTCCATATGTTGGGCTATAGTGAGGGTGATTCAATACCCTTGGCCAAAACTCTGCTAGGCTGCAACAGGTGTGAACAGAATCCAATGGGACAAATTAAGCTAAAGCCCCATTTTGGCGACCTTATGGCTTACTCAGAATTTCTAGTGGTCCGGATGAACACAACATTCAATGCCCTGCTTGGAAGGCCATGTCTCCATAGGCACATGGTCGTTATTTCATCCTACCACCAGTGTATTAAGTACTGCATTAATGGGAAAAGTGGAACATTGCACTTTTACAATGCCCCATTCGAGCTCTCCGAGCCACAGTACATTAACGCCAGGTTTTATGATCAAAAGAAGAAGAAGCCTTTGGTCGATGGTGTCAAATGGATCCCCGATACAAATGGTCTGGAAATTGTTCTTGACGACCCCCTTATACTGCTTGGAAGAGACTACGTACTTCCCATCAACCATATTGAGACCAGGGGTTCAAGATAGGACACTTACTCACCTTTCCTCATGACTTCAGCCATAACAGCCGAACGTGACAATGCATGAATGTCATCTAACCCACAATCTAATGGTGAATACTTGAGTGAGGATGCCCACAATGCCTTGCCTCCTGACTCCCCAGAGCCCAAGTCAAGGGATCTCCCCTCGCCGGATCAAGAAGATGGGGATTTGGGAGAAGAAGAGGAGGATGATCTCAGGGATGCACCTCCCGAATATGAGGAAGGTATCTCCACCACTATAGATGGGCTCAGGGAAATAAACCTGGGTAACAAGGATGACCCAAGGCCCACTCTCATTAGTGCGGTCATATCCCCTAAGGAGAGCAAGGTATATACCTCGTTCATGAGACAACACCAGGATGTTTTTGCCTGGAATTATACAAAAATGTCGGGACTCGATCCTGAAGTGGTGACGCATCACCTAGGTCTGCCAAAAGACCACAGGGTCTATATTATGGTAGCCAGATGGACACACCCCTCACATGCAGCCAAAATTGAGGCTAAATTTAATAAGATCATTAAAGAAGGCTTTATTCGGGAGGTCCAGTACCCCATATGGTTGGCCAACATTGTCCCCGTCAAGAAAACGAATGGACATATCTGTGTCTTCATTGATTTTAGAGATCTCATTCGGCATTTCATGAAGGATGATTTTCCAGTCCCGATCACCGAGTTATTAATCGACGCAAAAGCCGGGTATGAGGCTCTATCCTTCCCGGATGTCTATTCTTGGTTTAATCAAATCAAGATGGCCCGAGAAGATGAAGAAGACACTACCTTCAGGCCCCCTCTAGGAATATTCTGTAACAGGGTTATTCCCTTTGGACTCAGGAACTCTGGCACCACATATCAGTGTGCCATGCATCGTATCTTTAAACTATTCCTTGGGAGATTCATCAAATGCTATGTGGATGACTTGGTGGTAAAATCAATACAGTGCTTAGATCACCTATCATACCATGAAACCATCTTCAACAAAATTCGACAGAATAGCCTGATGATGAATCCCTTGAAATGCGCCTTTGGGGTTACATCATGGAAATTCCTTGGCTTCGTCATATGCCATCATGGAATCAAAGTCGACTGTGAAAAGACAAAGCCTATCCTCGGCCTGCCACCCCCCGCAATATCACCAATTTGAGAGAATTCCAAGGGCACCTGGCCTACATATGGCAATTCATAGCCAACCTGGCAGGAAAATATTTTCCCTTTACTAGGTTAATAAAGAAGGGAATCATGTAACAATGGATAGATGACTGCCAAGAGGCCTTCAGAAGCACAAAGAAGTATTTCATAATCCCACCGGTGCTCATGCCCCAGGATGAAGGAAGACCTATAATCCTATACGTAACGGCCCTAGATCAGTCGCTGGGATCCTTCCTCGCACTGAAAATTGACGTCGTTGTGAAAATGATATCTATTATCTAATCTGAACCATGATTGATGTTGAGACTCAATAATCAAACATCGAGAAAAGTTTTTTTGGCCTTGGACATTGCAGTTCAAAAGTAGCGACATTATCTGCAGCATCCTGAAGTCCATTTGGTCTCGCATAGTAACCCACTCAACTACATTCTCAGTCGCTCGATGTTGACCGGGAGCCTATCCTGATGGGCAGTCATACTATAACAGTTTGACATCCGGATTGTGCCTCCAAAGGCCATCAAAGGCCAGGAATTAGAAGATTTTCTGGCAGAGCACCCTTCATCAGCGACCGCCACACCATACAACGACCTTCCGGATGAAGACATCTTCTTGGTTCAAGAGGAGTTCCCATCATGGGAAATGTACTTCGACGGTGCCTCCTGAATCCCAACTAGGAAGAGGATGGAAGACCACAAATTTAACATGGAGGGTTTAGGGATAAAAATCATGTCCTCATAAAAAGTTATTCCATACATATTCCTTCCTTCTGTCATAAGGATGTACGAACAATGAAGTGGCATATCAAGCCCTCATTGCAGGCCTGGAGCTAGCACTCCAAGCACAACTACAACACCTTAAGGTAAAAGGCGACTCATAACTGGTCATCATACAAGTCAATGGTGACTATGATACTAAAATGGAGGATCTGATTCCCCTGTTTGACGATGTCCGAGGGTTAATGGCGGAATTCACCACAGAACCAACATTGACCTATATTACCCAGTCTCAGAATGCCCAGACCGATGAATTAGCTAATGCGGCCATGACCCTAGCCGACCCAGACTGGGATGAAATAGTAATTAGTATTTATCATAGTCGAATGGTCTCGCCGTTTGTTCAAGATAATACGAAAGAAATCCACCAAGTCAGTCCTGTCTCTGAACCATATGCTCCCGTCACTGGCTGGATGACCCCAATTGCAAACTACCTTCAACGGGGATAACTTCCACCAGATAGGGCCGAATGAGATCATATATAGAGAAGGGAAATCAAATTTTTCCTATATGGCAGCGCGGGTTAGAAATAGGTCCTCTACAAACGAGGCCTTTACAGAATACTCCTCAGGTGCATTGATGGAGAAGAAACCGCTGCCGTCATGACTGAGGTACATGCTGGAGTATGTGGGGCACATCCGGAGGGGTCCAAGATTTCCCATCAGGTTTGAATACATTGGTACTATTGGCCCACAGTGTCACGGGATTACGAGCGCTATACTGAAAAATTCCACTCATGCCAAATTCATGCCAACTTCATACACCAACCCCAGAGTTACTTCATCATGCCAAGTACTCCTGGCCATTTTCCATATGGTTAATGGACGTCGTGGGACTATATCCTCCCGCCACGTCCAAACAGCTGAAGTATATCCTCATGGAAACTGACTTTTCTTCCAAATGGGTAGAAACTGTACCCCTTAAAGATGTTGGGGGAAAAGCATTATCAGCATTGTGAAAAACAATATCATCACCAGATTTGGTGTCCCTCATACCATACTGACAGATAACGGTACCAAATTTTTCTCTGCTGAATTGGAGAATCTATACCAAGAATATGGTATCAAGGCTAACCACTCATCCTGCTACCATGCAGTGGCCAACAGACAGATAGAGGCTTTAAACAAGACCCTGTCCAATATTCTCCAGAAAATGGTGAACAAAGACAACATGTCATGGCTAGATAAACTCCTCCATGCATTGTGGGCTTTCCGAACCACAATCTGCATCGCAACTCAGGAACCTCTGTACTCATTAGTATACGGAACAGAAGAGGTCTTTCCCTTTGAGCTCTAATTTACCTCACTCTGTGTTGCCATTTGCGATCATTTATCCAATGATGACCAATCAAAAAGGTGGCTAGGTGAATTGGAGCATCTAGACGAGAAGCGGTTGCACACTTTGCACCATCTGAAAATCTACCAGAACCATATTTCACGAGCCTTAAATAAAAAGGTTCGTTTTCGGTCTTTCTTGGAAGGAGAAACAGTGTTGGTCCTACGGACCCCAATGATACCCGAAAATAATCCTCCAAAGCTAGAGCCCAAGTGGGAGGGACCATATGTTATACACAAGGTTTACTCGAATGGGGAATATTCTCTGATCTCCATGGATGGGAAGTTCACTACCGCTCCTACAAATTAAAGATTTTTTATGAAGTATTTCACATAACTAAAAGCAATTATCATCCGAGCTATAGGATGTTAAATTGTAGAGAACCCAATGGTCCAATCTCTATGACCCTAAACTAAGAGTATTTCATCCTCACCGCACGATGTTAAACTGCACGGATTTTACAGAACTACATATGGCTTGATTCCTGCCCTCGTAGGATATGTAGCGATGCCATGGTTCCCCATCCTAGCCCAATCATCGCCAAATAAAATTTAAAAATCCCCTCTCCCCCTGTGTACGGACCAGCCCTACACGTGGTGTATTTTTTTCGTCCGAGCTGCAGGATGTTAAACTACCGAGCACCCAATGGTCCAAACTCTATGACCCTAAACTAAGAGTATTTCGTCATCACTGCATGATGTAAAACTACACAGATTTCATAGAACAACGTATGGTTTGATTCCTGCCCTTGCAGGATACGTAGCGATGCCAGGGTTCCCCATCCTAGGCCAGCCATCCCCAAATAGAAGTTAAAATTTCCATCTCTCTGCATGTACGGACCCGCCCTACATGGGGTGTATTTTTTTCATCCGAGATACATGAAGTTAAACTATCGAGCACCCAATGGTCCAAATTCTATGAACCTAAACTAAGAGTATTTCATCCTCATCGCATGACATTAAACTGCATGGATTTCAGAGAACTACGTATGGATTGATTCCTTCCTTCACAGGATACGTAGCAATGCCAGGGATCCCCATCTTGGCCCATCCACCCCCAAATAGAAGATAAAAATTCCCCCTCCCTTCATGTATGGACCAGCCCTACACAGGATGTATTACTCGTCCTTACCGCACGATGTTGAACAGCACAGATTAGAAGATTTAAAAATTCACCTTTCCCCTATGTATAGACCAGACCTGCATGGGGTGTACTCCAAACAGAACTACGTACGGCTTGATTCCTACCTTCGCAGGATACGTAGAGATTCCAGGGTTCCCCTTCCGGGCCCATCCATCCCCAAATAAAAGTTAAAAATGTCCCCTTCCCCCGTGTATGGACCAGCCTTACACGGGGAGTACTTCTTTCATAGAACTATGTATGGCTTGATTCCTGTCTTCATAGGATATGTAGCAATGCCAGGGTTACCCATCCTGGCCCATCCATCCACAAATACAAGTTAAAAATACCCTTTCCCATTGTGTATAGACTGTCCCTGTATGGTGTGTATTCCTTGTCCTCACCGCACGACATTAAAACTGCACGGACATCGTTATTACCACACGGCGTTAAACTGCACGGATAAGGATAAAAGAAAAAAATAAATGTCATCTTTCCCCTTGTATAGACCAGACCTACATGAGGGGTAGTCTTCTTCCTCATCGCACGACATTAAAACTCCACAGACTTCGTCCTCACCGCATGACGTTAAAAATACACGGACTTCGTCCTCAACGCACGACGTTAAAACTTCACAGACATCATCATGACCCACCCAAGATATATGGTGAAACGAGACAGAAATACTCTTTGTGTATTTGTATGAATCCCCTCTATACATCAGACTCCATGGCCTGGATAATTATGGATCCTCATAACCATTCATGGCCATCGAAAGTGGATGGTTATTGACCTGTGGATACCTTTTCATGACTATGCATACCATGCCCTTAGCGGCTCTGCATATTGATAGCCCATGGACTATCTACCAAAGGAAATATTTCCTCATGCGATACTCTTCCTAGCTCCGTATGCTTACTGGCCTCAGAGCCCCCCATATCATATCTCCCGATCCAGAAATTTATGGCGCAATGGATTACAAGTTCGTCCCCATTTTTACATCCAAACATTGTTAGGGTATCCCTACCAGGTTAGACTATGTATCGTCCCGTGTTTCACATGAAGATAGGCATCTACGAACATCAAGCTGGGGCTAGGCTACTTTGACTCAATGGACAGTTGCAGTGAAGATGATTCTTGTATGCTCAGACACCATTATCCCCACAGGTCGAACTCAGTACTGCAAGCATTCTCGGATTTTCATAATCATTCATGGCCATCAAAAGTGGAAAGTCATTGACCTGGGGACACCTTTGCATGACTATGAATACCATGCCATAGGCAGCTCTGCATATTGATATCCCCTGGCCTATCTACCAAAGGAAAGATTTCATTGGGCGGTATTCTTCCTAGCTCCGTGCGCTTACCAGCCTTATAGCCCCCTCACCACATCTCATGACCTGGGAAACCTCAGAGTTACCATTTACAACCATCATCCCCCTCCCTCTTCAGAGTATATCAGAGCATTGTAACTCATATATCTTTCGAGTGACTGCAGTAATAGTCACCACACTGGTCCGAGCTCTATGACTGCTAAACTATGAGTACTTCATCCTTAACGCATGACGTTGAACTGCATGGAGTGAAGATACACCCCCACGCAAAAGATAAATCAGCACATGGAGCTCTCTAAGCTTTTACAGCAACTAGGGCCGAATATGCCCGACATGTCTAGACATTTTCTAACCAAATGATAGACTTCACGGCCTAGACAATCGTGGATCCTCATAACTATTCATGTCCATCGGAAGTGGAAGGTTATCGACCCTTGGACACCTTTTAATGAATATTCATACCATGCCCTTAGAGGATCTGCATATTGATAGCCCCTGGAACGCCTACTAATGGCAAGATTTCTTCAAGCGATACTCTTCCTAGCTCCGTACGCTTACTGGCCTCAGAGCCCCCTATCATTTCTCATGATCCAAGAAGCCCTGGAACCATTATTTACACCAATCCACCCCTCTCAACATATTGGGAATGAAGTGATGTTCAAGACCAATTAAATTCTGATCAAGAGTGGCCTTTGCAACTACGTCCTTACCGCATGACAATTAAAAATGCACGGAACATGTCTTTGCCACTTAGAGACAAACTGCAAAGACCCAACATTAAGAATCCAAAGAAATTCCTCCAATTGTAATAATTTTCAAAGATTTAAAAATGCTCCCCTATCCTCACTGCGTGATGTTAAACTGCACAAAATCCTCAAAATGCTTCTCATACTTACCGAATGACGTTAAACTGCACAGAACTTAAAATGTCCTCTGTCCTTAATGAACGACGTTAAAACTGCACAGCGTCAGCAAAAATGCCCTCCCTTCCTCGCTGCATGAAGTTAAACTGCACAACATCCTTTAATAATGCTCCACATCCTTGCTTCATGACGTTAAACTGCATGGTCAATCCTGTCATGGGTTCCGTAAGGAACGAAGGCTTTTCTCTATCACTCAGTGCATGGGTCAGACCTGCACAAACCACCGTCTCACACCAGCGTGAGAAGGTATGACTTCACCCATTCTCAAAAAAATTAGCCTAGATGTTCCTCCCGTATCTACACACCCTCTCCTCATAAACCATACTCTGTACTTAGAAAAAGTTGAACTCTCATAAACCACCCCCAATGGTCCCGAATGTCGAACATCATTGATGTTGTCAAACTATCGAGAGAATGAAATAATTGATCTATGGACACCATTGCATGACTATGCACACCATTCCCTCATCGTCTCTGCATATTGATCACCCCTGGCCTGTATACCAAAGTAAATATATCCTTGGGAAATTTTTCTCTCCGTATGCCTCTTGGCCCCTGATCCCCCATGCCAATCCCAGGATTCCGAAACCCTCTGAGCTATAGTTTACCAGCCTCTTTCTCGAGCCTTCATGAATATGGTGGAATGTCTCTGATGAGATTTTCGAGAACCAAGAGAATTAATTCCATTTTAAATGATTTCCTAGCTTCATGACTTTAAACTGTGCCAAGCTCCAACCATCCATTATCCTAGATAAATGTGTAGTATAAGGACCTTTCTTCCACACTCCTGGTTAATAAAGATGTTCTCAAACCCTTTCAGATGACACACACCTTTTCTGAGCCACCCCTGGTGGTTTTCATAATTAACCAAGCAACCCATGGTGGTTTCCATAAGCTAGACTTCCTTGAAGTCCTTAGGCCATCAGAAATGGAGAGTCAATGACTTAAGGACACCTTTGCAAGAACATGAATACCATTCCCTCAGCGGATCAATATATTGATCGCCCCTGGTCCATCTAAAAAAGTCAATATTTCCTTAGGTGATGTTCTTCCTAACTCTGCACGCCGATACGGCTCCCATGCCTTGAGGCATTCCATGCATGTTGTTCGAATCTACACATGCTCCCCCCACATGCATCTGGAGGATATTGTGACATATTTTAATCAACCAAACCTCATTGGGGACCTCACCCCACTCTACCTAGTCAATGCTATTCAACCTAAAACATCAGTAATGATAGTATTGTCGGCGGGACTTTAAACCGCTCACAAAAAGAGGCGCAAAGCCTGTTAGGCCAAAAACCCAAAAAGGGAAACATAAGAAATGTCAGGCCATACCCGCTGGGACCACACGAAATGGGCCCAGAACAAATTAAGGTATTAAAAGAAAAGACAAAAAGTTTGTGGGGTTTTTCTACAAAACCCTAGAAATAGTCAAACTATGCTAGCTGGATCCCCTGTTCCTGGAAAAAGTTAGAGTTTGCTTCTATTTTCCTAAATTATGATTAGTCATGATTCAGTGAGTTTTAATTTACACAAAAATTGTTCCAGTAACAATCATATTTTACAGTAGGTAAATATTGGCAAAGATTGTATTCTGTTTGAATGAAAAGGGAGGACATCCACAAGCAGGGGACTCTCCCTCATAGCAAAAAAATAAAGAAGAAGGGGGGTGAGAAAAAAATATTGTACACGAATGGCTCTGATCATCACAAAGGAGCACAGCTCGCTCACTCCATCAGATCGGAAACCATGCGATGGAGGTTGTTGCAGGTCGGCTCCAGAACGGCTCTCTCCCTAGCCTCAACCTCGTCCACCGAATGAGTATTCCCCATTATTTTGTGGAGATCATTGATCCCTTTTCTGGTGGCTTTAAGGTTGCGAGTCAGAGCTGAAAACTGAGCGCTCAGCATCACTGCCCGTACATCACACTAATGCAACTCGGTAGATAGGGTGGCCACTTGATCTAGAGAGCTCGCCTCATATTCCATCAGCTTATGGAGCTTTATCATGGCTTCCTCCATGGCTTGGATTAAACAATGAGAGGAAGTGAAGTGAGAAAGTTTGCGTTCATTATTGAAAACTTCCTCATTGGCTGTGACAACCTAGAAAGTGAGAAAATGAAACTGCCGATAGTCAAAGCCACCTGACCCCAATCCCAGGATGAGTTTTCAAAGAGCTTCAGTTTTAGTTGCCATCTCAGCCAGAGGAGATTCAGTGACAATCCCGCAAATCAAGGTCTAGGACAACCTACGCACTACTTGGTGGTCTGCCATGACATGAGGATCTTTGGTATCCTCTCAAGATAGTACAGGAACAAAATTCTAGCATTGCGATCAGTTCAGACCTGTGCATGCTTGAAGATGGTTCCAAAGCTGGATGGTCTGAAGCTTATAACCCTAGTTCGGGCTTGGTAATAAAGTTGTGAAGTCTGGTATCAACCGACAAAACATTATGAATTGTGTCTCTGTGACCATAAGCTACAGGGTCATCCTCATCCACATCCAAGAGGGTTGGGTCCATCTAAACTTCGGCCGTAGGGGTCTAGGAGGGGAAAATCCCCTGAGTCGTTTTGACCAGCGAGCCATTAGTCAATCCTCCCTCAGAGCCGATGAGGAAGGTGTCGTAGGCACAATAGCCTCAATGACTACTGATTTTGGAACCTGTCGGACGGCCTTTCCCCGGATCCCATAGGGATAATGTTTTTCCCAAATTATTTTGTACTCCAAGGATAGGTTGGCAGCCACTCCTATGTCTGGAAAGGTAATGTTTGTGTTAGATCCCTCCAACATCAACATCAACCACCATTGATAGAGATTGTCCGGGTGCATTCATCAAGCCCGAGGAAAGGGAAGGGAAACTTGGAGTTGCATACACCTAAACTTTTGGGAGAAACGATGGGGGCATACAACTTTCCCAGAAAAACCCCTTCAATTCGCACGTACTAAAACCCATCCCACAGTGAAATCATGTAAGAATGATCCTCCAGTCTCCCCCTAGGGTTGTTAACCATGAAGCTGGAAGGGGTGGGGTAGGGAGTGAAAGCAATCTGGGAGAAGTCAATCAGAAACATGATGGCTTCATCAGAACTGAGGAAATTCAAGAGAACCCCAGCTATATCAAGCAAGGTAGGTCGAAAGGTAGGAAGCGGGATGATTGTGTTATGGAAATACTCATAAAAATGACATTGATTCGCTATCCAGCTGTATAAGAATATAAATGGCCCACTCAGATGGTAGGGTGACCCGCCCTCCTGCATGTGGCTCAGTAGTTCGTAAATACGAGCCAAAGTGGGCACGACCAAATTCACCGGGCAACCCTTTGCTAACTCAACTGCCATCATCAAGGTGCAATACCTGACGCATGGGTTTATATCCTAAGAAGGGAATATCCACCTACTCAAAAACATAGCAAACAGTCCTTCCAACCTGAGCATAGGCGGCACACTGGGGCACACCTCGTAACCCCATGAAAGGTAGTCGCCTGTTTCCAGAACCACCCAGTAGGAACCTGGGATGGTTCGTGACTGTTGAGATGGATGAATCCTAGGGTTCTTGATATTTGGCACAGGACCAGTGTTGTTCTGAAATAACCATATCCAGGTGCTATAGGTAATAAGAGAGCGGGCATGCAAGGCCTGACCTAATGACTGCTCCGCCATAACCATCAGAACCCTCACCAAAGAAGGCACTTGTTCGACATCGTCCCATGCATCATGAGTGGGTAGAAACTCATCATACATATCACCAATGATTGTAATCCCTCCCAACTAGCAGATTTCTCATAAACTAATTCCAAATTCACCATGGGAAAGGTGGAAAGTATTAGTGCTTGAACAACAGTGACTGAGCAGGTCAGGCAGGATCAAGGATGGTGGGTAAACAAAAAACTGGGAGGCCCACACTATGGAGTACAGATTGACTGCTTCCAGTAACTCAGGGGATTCCCAACAATGATGGTGGAACAAGAAGTCTGATGACCATTCATTCGATAAAATCCCACCAGACCAAAGATCCCACCTTGGAATCCACCCCATGTCAGGGTCCACAATAGCAAGGTTGATTATAGAGGTGTAAATCTTGAGGACTGCTTCTTGAGAGAATTCATCTGTGTACTGATCTCTTTGGGTCCAGACAGAGCCTCTCAAAATGAAAGTGTCTTTCAAGTTAGGATCAGAGATTATCTCCCCTGATTGGGTGAGGTTCGCCTGAATGCACTTCGGCGATGCTTCCAAGGAATGTGACGGAAGACCTGAGAAGGTAGGGGATATATGGATGACTTCTTGAAGACCGAATCCATAATGCGGAATTCTATTTGATAGTTGATAACCTAGGAGATCAGGAGAGAGAAGGTCCTTCAAGACACCATCTTCAGGAATGATGGACTGACTAGGATCCTCTTTAACGATCGTTGATCTGAAAATCATAGCTAGACGTCTCCCTGAACCAATGGGGAGAGGCTTGGTAGCAGGCCTGGGTGTGGGGTGAGGGGGAACCAGGTTTTCTCCCTACATTATAAAAACTAGGAAAATTCTTAGTCTAGAATAATAAAATCTTCAAAAAAATACATAGCATATGGCAATGGAGTCCAGGAGCCATCATGACAGGGTCCGCAAGCAGGCCTCAAAATGTGGTTCGCAATGACTACATCCTGTGAACCAACCCTAAGCGGAAGAGGTTCGCAGTAATCTGGCCCGTAAAGCATTGACCAGAAAAATGCTAACAAGGTTGCTCCACAGAATCTTAATCTTGGATTTATGTAGTTAGGTTCAGAAGACTTATGAAATTTTCAATGTCAGAATATTTCAAACTGCTGACCTTCAGAACCACAGAGCAAGTTCCTACGCGGCCTGTCGTGACTTACAATTTAATTATTTAAAATTGTTAGTTCACGGCTGAAAGGTTGGTCCACGAATGAAGTATGGAATGAATGAAGAATGGTTCATTGAAGTGGCAGCTGGTTTGTGGAAGAATCTTTTCACGAAGGAGCGAAGACGCGAAGACAAAAAGAAAGAGAGCTCTGGTTTTACGATGAATCCGGAAAAAGACAAAGGAATGTCCCTTGTATTTATAGGTGTTGTCCCCTACCGGGTCCGCTCCCATACCGCAAAAAATACATGTTTCTGGACCACTCTACATCGGAATGGCCTCCTCTTCATTCCAATCGGACCCCATTCCGATGGGGGGAATTTGTAGGGTCCTGAAAAATCAGCAAAGGAGAATGAGAATCCCCTTTAATCTAAGGGATATTCTACCCAATTTCCCCCACAATGAATTGGGGAATAGTGTGGAGAATATTCAAAGGATGGAATAAGCCGAACTGGTCCGCAGATCGGTCCAATGATAATGGTACATGGCCGGTTCTATGAAGCACCCACTCCATGGACTGCTCTCGTTCACAGAACGGAGGCGGGGATCCTCCACGGGCGCGAAGCAGGACTAGCACTGAGTCGGTGCACCATCACGAACCACCCCAGCCATAGACCATGTCGACTGGCACAGGCCGCATCCACTGTCGTTCGCGGAAGAGAGGCAAAACCCTCCGTAGCCGCGATGCACTCCCCGAGCTAGTTTGGTTCGTGGAGAAGGTATCCTCAATGCCCCCAACGAGTTGCAGATTGACCAAGTCATCTGAAAACCGAGTTTCCGGTCATGGGCCTTCGCAAAAGGTTCTTCATGGGTACAGATACATCTCTTTCCCCACTCTATAAAAGGAGAACATGGGGGAAGAAAAGAAAAGGAAATTGGAGATTGATCAGATTCCGGTGGAAGTATTTAAAAGGAAGGAACATAGGATTTCACAAACAGCGAAGTTCCAGTTCGTGAAGCAGGATAGGTATGAAGATGGAAGCGAATTAATAAGGAACCAAAAACACATAACAACTTGGTGAACCGTGAACTCAATATAACAAATGAATGAAGACCGCTAACCAAGGCCCCTCCATGGATGCACCCCCCGTGGACCAAGGATTTAATGCCCCTTTTCTGATCTGTTGCACCGTGTAGCACCCTCCTACAAGGGAGAAGCCCCAATCGAAGAACCGTCGACCGGCATCGCCATCGGCTACCACTGATCGCATGGACCCATCCGTGTACCACCCTAGTACAAGGGATGAACCTGGAGCCGCGAACCAACCTAGTTCGCGGGAAGCCCATTAGTCCGTGGACCACCCTGGGTCACGGACAGCCTCTCCAGCCACATAGCACCTCCCTATACTAAGGGTGCCACCACTTATACACCTGTGTGGCCCGTAGGATCATTTGGAGTTCCCATTCCCCATGCCAGATAAAATCATTCCAATCCAGAATGATCCTCCGCAACCCCCTCATTGGCCCATTCATAGACCCCGAGCCGAGGCCTCCACCAGAGCCACTGGACCCATGTGGTGTGACCTTCAAGAATATAATCATGCCTTTTTGAGTTCACATACCCACGGTAAGCGAGGGCGAAGGGGTTTCTCCGACCCTTGAGCAGATTTATGAAGCATTCATGGGTTCACATTCCCATGGTAATGCCGATTTCAAGCCCAGGATCCCCCTTTCTGCCCCTCCACTTGTTAGGACTGGGACACTTTTCCCCTTCCCAGGGCGTGGCAGACTTCCCATCAGAAGGAAGCCCCCACGCACCTCCGTACTTCCCCACGACCATGTCCAAGGTAGGGCATAGTGGGGAAGGGCGTTGCTCCGTTCTTCTTTGGGGCCAAGTACCTCTCCCGCTACTCTTTGTCGCCATGGGCATCCATTTCGGAGTAAGCCCCTGACTTTTTGGGCTGCTCCATGCATAAGCCTCACACCACTTCCCACGGACGCACCATTCGCGATGTGATCGTCTAGACCCTGCTACCTCTTATTTCTCACATAGAGAATGACTCACGTGGGCTTAGAGTAAGCATTGACCATGAAATCCTCTCCTTGGCCTCCTCAGAGTGTAAGCCCCGATCCATTACCCTAGGCTACCTCAGAGCGTAAGCCCCACTCCCATTCGAACTACATGGACATTGATCCCTGTCTCCTAGGTTGGGTATGTAGTAAGCCTCTTCGAGGTTCATGCCTAATAACCAGTTAATCCAACTATCTTCACATCAGTTCACCGCACTAACCCTGGGCAGCCTGTAGTATAATCCCCATACCAAACCGAACTACGTGGATTCTGATTCCTCCCATTGGGATACGTAGGAAGCCCGTATCACGAGTTTCATCCAA
Source organism: Viscum album (assembly GCA_963277665.1). Taxonomy (NCBI): domain Eukaryota; kingdom Viridiplantae; phylum Streptophyta; class Magnoliopsida; order Santalales; family Viscaceae; genus Viscum; species Viscum album. Next base: position 1,414,209,004 of record OY728125.1, on the reverse strand, counting down.
ATGCTCAAGTCATTATGTGTACCCCCTAGATGAAAATAAACTTTAGAACAACCAGTTATAAGGCTTTAAATCAACACAGTCTCAATGAGTCCAAACTCTTAGATTCATTAATCCAATGAGGGATGGTAAAACTTAGGCCTAAATGATTCTGAACCCCTGTGTCCAGCTGACCATTGCCAACCCGGAGTAATCCGTGGATACTGTGCTTGCGTATAAACCAAAGATTCGCCAACATATGAATATGTCTTAAATCTATAAGAGAGTCCCATAACAAGAAATAAATTCCACCCAAAAGGGTGAGATGAGCCCAACTTCCCATCCTCTCAACCAATGTGAGTTCTTAAGCATCACTGGTCAAACCACCCAGCGAACGCCTTCCTTTGGAAAGGCGGTCCACATATTGTTGGATATGTAACCATTGGGTGTTTTGAGGTGAAAATGGTGCACCTGATATGAGAGATTAAGCAGAACCCAATCTTCTCTAATCAACTGTTGGGTAACACACGTTTCTCCCCCATGACCTCATCGTGCACCGTGAGACATTATGACATGATTATATATGAATATATCACCATATTATATTATTATATATTTATATTTTTTAAAATGGAATTTTTGATCTTAAAATAATAATTTAATAGGTTAATTATCACTTCTAATATTGTGCACGTTTCTAGGGTTTTCATTGTTTCAATCTCATTTTCCTGTGACATGATTCATGTTCTTCACATTGTTTTCCTCTTCTTTGTACATTCTTCCTCTTTGAAATTTTTTGGAATATTAAACAATGAAAATAATTATCTTTATAGATCCATATAATACTTGTTTTTTCAATTAATTTTTATTCAAAAGTATCCAAATCAACAATGAAATCATTTTATAATCATTATTCTTTTCAATATTGTAAATTTTCATAGATTATTTGGATAAATCATATACTATTACTTTATTAAACCAAATACATTTTATTAAAATATATTCATGAATTTTTTACATGATTTCCTTTTATATCCTCCCATTCTGATTTTGTAAAGGATAATAATGTTTTTTATTTGATTCTGATATTTGACCTTATTTTAGATTAATAATAATTCCCACCTATATCCATGTTTTATAAAATGTTTTAAAGAATTTTTTAAACTATTCAACAATGATTTTATAAAGAAATTTTTACATATAATTTATTTTTTCCAAAATAATTTTAAAAAAATTCATAATATCATTTTTCAAAAAAGGTACATTTTATCAATGGTGAAAAAATATTTTTATCAATTATTGTATTAATAGAATTCTCCATCAGTATAAATGATAAAATATATGAGTATTTATTTGTAATATTCAATGGTTATTCAAAAAGATGTTTCTCAAAATTCTCTATTAATTTTTTCTTTTAAAAGTGTCTTTCAATGTAGATAAGACATTTCCTCCAAAATGTATTCAATGATCTTTTTATAATATTTAAATACATAAATTATTACAAAACATGATGTCAGTTATTCTTCAATTGGTAAATATTTAAATGATATCCAATTTATTATTTATTTAGAGGGATTAATATTTTTTCAAATATATTTTCATGAAACTCATTTTTTTCAGTTAAGGAAGTAATTAAAGGAATAATGGTGGATTATATGCCTTTTATGATGAAATGAAATCTATATATACTTTTTTAATGTTATAGTTATTGGAAATTATTTAGGATAATGGTGGTTTTGTTATAAAAAAAATATAAGTGGTTCCTTGATAAACCAAGGATGTGTGGCTATGTTATAAACCAAGGATGTGGGGCATATTTAGCTCTCTAATATATTGGGTAATAAGAAAGATTTAATTGGATGTAAGATTCTCCAAATAGTATATGGAGTTTTGTTAATCCTAAGAGAAAAAATAGTTTTCTCGTTATAGTATACTATAATGAAATGTTGTAATTATTTAGTTAGTTTAGTCAATGTAGATTATTTTATGTCTGAAGATACCTACACTGTTTCAAAATTATTTCTATGAGTTTTGATTTATCTTTCATTCAAGGATTTTGTTTCACATTACTCATGAGTATTAACAAATAAAAATAAAGTAATTTGATTAAAATTTATTTAATTTATCATAATTAATGATCCATTTTTTATGGGTATGAATTTTATTATTTTATTCCCATGTATTTTGATTATGTCATCATACAATTGTGCTTATATTGTTATGGTTGATAAAATTAATTTATTAATGCCTATGGTTACCTATACAGATAATTTGATCACAACCTAATTTTTCTTTCCTTTTTCCCATGATATGAAGAAATTGCTTTTGTATTTTATACGTTATAGGGTAAATATATGTGAAGAATTCAGTGGGTGATAACGCAAAATATTTTGAACCGAATATTTATGTATCCAAGTTTATATACCAATATTTTTCCTAATTATTTTATATTATTAATGTGAAAGGTCCTTGGTTATGTGATGGATCCAATATTTACATTTTATTTTTTATTTTTTGGATAGTTTAAATTGGATCTCATTATTGATATGTAAGTAATAAATGTCATGGTTATATTTTTATCATTGGATATGGGATTTTAGGTCTGAGGCTTTTATTTTTAGTGTCTGAGCAGGTTTTAGTCAACATTGGATATTACAATATTTTCAAGAGAGGATATCTTTATAGAAATGGATAAAATAATGAATTTATTATATTAAGGCTTATAATCATTGAAAAATATTATATAAACATATTGATGTTTTAAGTCATGGGATGTTATGGTGATTAATGAAATTTTGGGAAACATTTTATTGGGATGAGGTATATGTAACCCTTAGGATTGACATGATGTATTATTTTGAAAGGATTATATTAAATTGTTTCTATGTATACTAAAGTTATGAGATAAGAATTAATGTTAGAATTTTATTTAATATTTATTTAATTATGGTTATTTTGGGATATGAGGTTATTTATTTATGGAATGATCTATGTTAAACCTTTTTTCTTATTGATTAATATTAGATATTAATGAATTTGTTGCATCATTTAATGGTTTATATATTTTCAATATTATATAACATTTTTATTACCATTTTAATATTGTACAAAATAACAATATATGAGGGATAAATTGATGTAATATTATGGATTTTGTGATATGTTACATTTTTATTTTTGTACATCAGGCCTGAAATTTTTTTTTTCAATACACATCATTTTGAGAAAAACATAATATTTTAGTAGAATTGAATTATATAGTGATATTATATTTGAAAATTATGTATACTTCCTAAATTTATTAATATATATGTTTATGTCATTACTAAAATCTAAGAAAAGGATCTTGAAATAAAAAATGTATCTAATTACAATAATTATTTATTAATTGATGGTGTTTTCCCACCTCATTAGATTATGATTTTTTTCATCAACGTTCTTGTGATCATTAAATTTATTTTGATTGATGTTATATATCTATCTCGATCATTATGTTTACATTAATTCTTCCTCTATATAAAAATTTTAACTTCCCATTAATTTTATTCTATTTTAAAACCTAGTATGTGTTAATCAATAAGACCTTCGTATTTCAGATCTCCTCTTTTTAATAGAATGTTTTATTTATCCTTTTATGATACTAGTGTTCTACACATGTATATTCAAATATAAAACTATTTATTACCAATATGAGGTTCATATTGAAACAATAAAACCTATTAAATGTGGGGAATGTAATATAAAGATATATTAAAAGAACACTATATCTGATAGCATACACAACACAGAATAACAAGCATCAATAAACACAGATATATTAATATTTAGATGTTATATTTGTTAAATAGACATTAAATAGGGGGGAATGAAAATTAAAAATATAATTTAACATTATATATATATATATATATATCTACATTGAAATAAAAATGTATTGTATTGATTCCTAGGAATTAAAAACTCAATTTTTAGTAGAGTCATTTTATTATTTTAAAATATGTTTACTTAAAAAATGATTTTTATATATATTTTTAGATTATAATGTAAAACAAATTCCTGACATTTTGGAAAATAGATTTTATTTAAATGGATTTATTTTTTAAATCATCATGTCGTAATTATCTAATATTGAAATTTTAGATTTTAATGTAAACATTGATTTTTAGAGAATTGTGTAAAAAAAAAATTTGTAAAATTATCAGTTATTTTAGTTAAAGATACCTATTATGATTTTAATTTTATATTAAATTAAAATATTAATCCGTTATTTAGAAATAATATTGTTTTTTACATAGGAATCAACTATATACTTATCTTTGTATTAGTTCATTTTTGGCAATACAAAATATTTTTCTAAAAAAATTATTCACTTTTATTTTTTTTGTTTTTATATAAATTTAATTTATTAAAATTATGGGAATTTAATATTGAAAAATGGATAAAATATTCTCAATCATTTTATTAATTTTTTTTAAATAATTGAATTTTATTTTTTTTATTATTAATAGTTACCTTATTAAATTTTTTTACCACAATAAATGTAAATCCAGTACTTCAGATTAAGAAATTATATTTTATCCAAATCATCTTAAAAATTATTTAATTCTATTTTTATTGTATATTTAATCAATAAACATAAAAAATAATAAAAGGGTTAATTTCTTGGCACATTGTTTTTATTAGAACATTTTTATTTTTCTATATGAATATGATGTTAAAAATATCACTCTATTTTAATATCTATAATATTTTGTGACATGAATTAAAAAAGGATTATTTATATTGGGTTATAATAAATATGAATTAATATTTATTTTTAATTTATTTTTAAATTTTTAGTTATGAAATACTAACCGTAAATTCATAGGCATTTACAAAATTGTTCTTTTAAACACATTAAACAGAATGAAATAAATGCCTTTATAAATACAAAAAAAACTAATTTTTCTGGTTGAGTAATAGTATCCCAAACATTTTATATATAAATATAACATATAATTTTGTGTTTTAAAGGCTTATAATCACAATATATTTACTTAAAACCACTAACCAACTCATATTTGTTGATTATTTTAATCATAATTATCCATGTTATACAATCCCATGATCAAAAAAGTCTAGTGTTTTTATAAGACTAGGTACATAATTATAAAAAATGAAAAATATAATAAAAATTAATTTTATTGAACTCTAAATTGATATACTAACTCCCTTTGAAATCCTTTGATAGAATAGGATAACTAGTGGAATATATAAACAAAAGGCATGACCTATAATGCTAATTAGGGGAATAACCATTGGAATAAAAATGGGAATGAGTTAGAAGGCGTAAATTGATAACATAAAATGAATGGATCATGAATAAGAATATCCAATCATTTCATAAAGTACATTGAATCATAATATCATGGGAATATTTAAATGTGGAAGAAAAAAAATAAAATGGTAGAAATGTTTAAGAAAGATGGATTACATGACTATATTATATTGTAGACAAAGTCTCATAATGGATTAGGTTTACTAACAAATCTTAAACATGAATTGTCATTAATGAAAAAATTTCCCAATGAATTGGATCACTCTCATGTTGCACCCATCATAACATTTTCGTTCATATGTGTGTCACATAAATAATAATAAATAAATAATAAACATTGGGTTAACCCATAGAAATAAGTGGGTGTCATAATCATACCACAAGGAATAAACAATGAGTATATCATAATGGTATCAATGAAACATGGGGATTAAATAATTTATAGACATTAATAAGGGAAATATAATATTACATCATGAATAATTATGACCAAATAATTTGAAAAACATTAAAAATGGCAGTTAATTGGTTTTAGGAATCTGCCACATGAATATAATTTTAGGGAAAAGAATAACGAGTCATTAAAGAAGGTAAATTTTTAATTATATCATAATACCGTAATATGTTTTTATAAAAATTTATATTAAAATCATTTATTTTAGAAAATATTTTTGGAATATCATATTTTATGGAGTGTACTTGAACATGTTTAAGAAATGGAGAAGTCCCTTTGATTGGAATTCCTTTTTAACAGGAGTTCAGATAAAGAAAAATTGAAACATGTGTTTCCCCCATAATAGAAAGATTAATGGAGTTATATTTTTTAAAAAAAATAAGAAAAATAGTTTTTGAGAATTATATAATTATAATAATGAAGAAATAAATTGGGGTAATTATAGATATATCGAAACTCATAAGAAAATGGAGTTTTAGAGAGATCCCTTACCATATGTCTGAATGAGGTTTGAAATTTAACATAATTTCTTGGATAATATAATTTGATCAATTAATTTATTAATTTGAAACCTATTACACATTAATTTTATTATTATAATTTTAATTTGTTAATTTATGTCCATTTTGATGAGTTATAAGGTTCAATGACATCGTTCTTATAGTTTTCATTTCATGGATTCAAGGTCATTACACTTGATTATAATTATTAAAGTTCTTGATGAATGGGAATACTGTTTTATAAGTGAAATAAAATGTTATTTATAAAAAAAAAGAATTTTAAATGGTCACATATATCATTTTCCTTTTTTACATAGGGATGATTTATTTGATAAAACAATATTAACAAATGTTTAATTTTTTTGGTTCTTTTTCAGTCCATCATGAACTCGTTTTTCCTTATTTAATATTATATATATATATATATATTAGTTTCATAACATGTAATAAATTATAATGTACTTATTAAAATATTTCTTATCCATAATAATTCATTTATGACTAGCCTTGAAGGTGGTCATGATAAAAAAAATTAATGTCTACATAGTTGGTAAACCACGATATTTTGGACTATGACATTATTTCTTTAAATAAAATGAAATAAGAAAAGTGGTAAATGTAAGATATTAAATTATAAATATATCATTCTAGTAAATAATTTATACTATATTTATTATTCTTTTCTGGATTAATTATATGAGAATAAGGTATAAAAAATGAAAAGAAAAGTGATTGTTTGAGAAAGTTACCTCTTTACTATCTCCTCCTTGAAGGACACATTATGGAATACAAAATTGGACTTATTTTATACCATAAGATCCTAGGTGTGGGTAACGCTTAATAAGGTAATTTTATATAATGTTGAATGTCTAAAAGGCTTAAAAGGTTTGGGGATAAGGTGTGGTGATTGATGGTATGTATATGTGGAGGATAAGTGTGTTTTTTATTATTACATTCATTAGTTTTTTATTTTGGATCAATATTACCAATAGTGTTGATTCATAAGAGTAAATATAGTAAATGGTTCATGATAATTTTAATCAATGTGTACTTAAATTATCAATGACACAAAAATTCATATATTTTACTTATAATGATAAATATTGTAATTTTTCATATTCCACTATTCACTTAAAATTCTATTATTTGAGAAAAAGGTCACAAATTTACCCAATGTTTTTTACATATAGCAATAAAAAATATTATAAATTTTAAGAAAAAAATTCTAAATATGATAAATTTTATTTTAAATTAAAATAATTATTTATTTGAAAAATACTAATTTTAATATTATAGATAGTGTTTTTTGACTCTTTGAACATGTAATTATGGTCAAATAAAATTTCCTTATAATTATGATACAACATAATAATAATTCATCAATCTATTTTATGAAATCATATTTTCATTAAATTATTATATTAATTATAAAATTTCAAATAATCATATATGTTTTATAAAAATACCGACACAAAACTTATAATTTTTAAAACATTAGTTTTCTTATGACATGAAACAAATATATTAGTTTGTTTTTGTTTATTAGATACCTCAATTATATTTAATACTTTAATAGGTGAGTATTCTATTCTAACAGCCAAATTTCTATTCCTAATAGTAAAATTAATATCCCAATTATCATATTTATAATGATTATATTGTTTTCTTGATTTCAACAAATACTAATTATTTCTTTAATTCATTATTAGTTTCTACTTTCTCACAAGTTATAAATTATCATTTCAAAATTATTATTATATTATAAAAAATATATTTCAATAGATTTTTTCATGAATGTGGTTCTTCTAGTAGATCCTAAAGATCGAATTTTTCTCATTCATGTTATCTTATATTCTATTTATTATCCAATAATAATATTTAGCATTATTATTGTATTATTTTCTTACTAATGTTTCATTATTGGTATATGAGAATAATGTTTTTATTAGGTTATTAATGTGATATTTGCGTTTTATAACATATAAAAAGAAATTCCATTGCTAAATTTTTTTGTGATTACACTATACTATATTTTTCTCTTTAAAATCAAGATAAATTAATAGAGTCAAAAATGAAATTAATGATATATAATGTTATACAAATTTTTTTTCATTTATTTAAAAACATAAAATATTTCAATAGAATAATTTAGATGATAAAATGAATAAATTTCCATCCCTTTTCCATTTATGATCCTATTGAAACCATAATAGTAAAATTATGACTCTTTAATATTGGAAAATTAATTACCTTGTTTAATGTCAAAATTGTATAACCATGGGTTAAACCAAAATACAACATTTAAATAATTTCTAAACCAATATAAAATTTTTATTGTGATTACAATAAGTTAATTTACTCTTTATAATTGAATCCATGTCATTTTATATATGCATCTTTTATTATTTAGAAACATATTATATTATAATATTTCATATATTTACAAAAAAGATATTATAGATTTTTTAAAATAAATAATAATTTTTTACTTGTTTTAAAATTAGTAATAATAGATTATTTACCCATTTCAATGAGATAATATTTAAAATATCAACCATGTACCATTTATCCATCATTTTCTCTTTTATTGTATCCTTTTCAACTTCTAAATAGAAAAAAACATTAATATGATGGTAATATTCAACAGAGATAATGAGGGTTAAAACAAAAATATAATCGTAAAAAATAATCTATTCATGTCAAAATTTTATTGGATGATATTATGTATACTCACACTCATCATATATATTAATTATTAAAAATTGGATCTAGTTAAACATAAAAACTTATTTATATTATTTTAATACAATGTGAAATTTCAAGAATACCCCTCCCCACATTTATAAAAGGTAACCTTATCTTCCCTATTCCTCACACCTTTTTAGCACTCTATAATGGAAAATTACTACCTAAATACCTTTATAAAATCCCCCAACCACATTCTAGAGGTCTCATATTAGGTTTAATACCAACTTTATAGTACATAACATGTAAAAAAATGAGTTTTACTGGAGAAGTGGAATATATTTTAACCAAATATATTAGTTTTAATTCTTCTTAAACCCCATTGAAATTTGTTTCCATCCTCATAAAATAATATTACTAGAATATTACACATATTTATCTCTTTTTATTTTAATGGAATATCATATATCCATTATGATCTTCCGTCTAATGGGAAATGAATCTATAATTCATGTGTATGGAGGACTACTACCACACAGAACGATGTAATTTGTTTTCCATCACCACCTCTTACGGTTGGTTATGGTGAAATATTTGTTGTATATACACTACTAGAAAAACAGGTATTTGCGACGTGTCATTTTCGATGGGATCCCGTCGCAAATGGCCTTTTGCGAAGGGGTCCCGTCGCAAATGACCCGTTGCTGAAAACGGTGTCGCAATAATAATTTTTTGCGACAGACCCGTCGCTAAAGCCCTTTTCCGCGACGGGGAGAATCCCCGTCGCAACTAGTACTCCGTATATTTGAAAAAAAACTATTTGCGACGGGGCCCGTCGCAAAAACTCTTTTTTAAAAAATAAAAAAAAAATAATACTATTTGCGATGGGAATAGTATCTCGTCGCAAATACTATAAAAAAAATAAAAAAAAAATTGTTAATAAATTATTTTAATTAATATAATAATAATCCAATTATAATTCAAAAATAAAAAATAATAAAATATTATTAAATGATTTTAATTAATATAATAATAGAATTATAATTCACAAATAAAAATAATAAATTATTTTAATTAATATAATAATAATAGAATTATAATTCAAAAATAAAAAATAATAGAATATTAATAAATATTTTATAATGAGACAGAAACTATGAATAGAAAAAAAATCATATTTTGATTTCACAAATTTTATAACATAAATACAAACTCTAATCTGAAGGAGGGGGGAGGGGGGGATCTGCAGATGGTGGTGGAGTAAACTCCATCCCTAAAGCATGTGTGAGTCGGCGCATGTACTCCATCTGCTCCTGATTCTGCTGCTGCCACCGACTCGTCTGCTCCTCATACAGCTGCTGCTGGCGTCGACGCTCCTCCTCATGCTACTGACGCATCTACTCTTGCTCCTGTCGGAGACTCTCTATCAGTGCAGTCTGAGATCGCAACTGATCCTCATACTATGTATCAGAAGAAGATGCATGAGCTCCTCTCGAGCAGGATGCCGACATCGCAGCACTTCCATAATAATCTCCGGGAGTCAGTCGAGAGCTGATACCAACTACCCGGCCCTTCTCGAAGGCATACTAGGTGGCCTGCATCCATGCTGGCTCATCAAACTGACGGCCAGTGGTCTGATCTGATGACTCGGCCTGACTCTCAGGTCGGGCCTGTGACGTTGCGGCCTCATATGACTCCTGTAGTTTCAATTTAAAATTAAAATTGTGAATATATTATATACAGTTAATTTTTAAACTTGAAAACAAATAATACTAACCAAGATGTGATGCTGACGATCACCTCTGAGCTCCCCAGTAGCAGGATCACTATACATCATCTGATATACATCGTACTAAGTAATATCGGGGTGCTCGAAAGCCTATAAGAATAAAAAATAATCTGTTAATATTTATAGTTATATAAAATATTTATAAATAATGTACGTACCAGATGCTGTCTATGAGTACTGAATGAACAACTCCCAGTTCGATGAGTCACCTCCTGTCTCCCCCGATTCTGCCTCCCCACCGATGATCTCCTCTGAAAGGCCCAACTCAACCAGTGCGCACATAATCCATCCCATACATGGGATGAAATGTACTCTGGTCGGTGTGCTCTACATGACTGGTCAAAATCTGACACTCCTGCTTTCTTCATCATAGCTTTTCTTAAATTGTGCAAAAACTGATGAATGCGATCATGAATGGCCACCTCCCATGCCTCGTGGATGGCGTCATGCATGGTATCCTCGATCGGATACCATAAACCATACAAATAAATCAAAATATCAAGTTAAAAATGAAATAATTTTCCAAATAAAAATTATTTATTTACGTACGTACCAACCAATGGCCGAACATGGCCTACTGCACATCAATGAGAATCTGCTCCCATGTGGTCCACGACTGAGAGAAATAGTTGCGCAAAATAGCGCTGCCCTGTCCGACTTCTATATGCGGAAAACTGTAAAAATAATAAACATTTATTATGTGAAGAGATTAATGAAATCTTATACAAATCAACAGGTTATCACACAGGTTATCACACCTCCGTGTGCGTGGATCAAACCCAAGACGTGGACGTCGCTCGGGGACGGGGTCAGGAATCATCAATCGTGCAAGACCGCGCCCATCCGCGTACTCCCTGGAGCGCCTTCAGGCTGAGGGTCATCTGGCAGCAACTCATCCACATCGAAAGTCAGGTCAGCATCCGACAACTCACGAAATGTGGCGTCGTCCATCTGAAACATAAAATGTTAATGTTGTTAGAAAATAATTAATAATTACTATTATATATACATATATACATATTATGATTGTATATAAATACCATGTAATTCTATCAGTGTTCATCTTCATCATCATCTTCATATATGTCAATGTTATCTTCATATTCCTCCTCAACATCATCGATATCCATTCGAGTTATAGTTGCTTCATCTCTTACCATTTCAAATTCATATGTGACATCATTAACATCATCATCATCACCGACTCTTAAATATGGGGTGTCGTCATCGATACTCATGTCTCTTTGCAAAAAAGATTGATTTTGTGTACTCTCTTGAAAAACATCAATTCTTTGCACATCAGTGAGAGGACATTCACTTTGACTAAACTGATTGTCTCGAATTTTGCTTTTTATTACACTCCACCAATCAGTCAAGTCTCTTGATGTAGCACAGTACTTTGCGTAATAAACATGATGTGCCTGTTGAGCCAATAAGAATGGTTCATTTACTGCGAGAACACTTTTACATTTAATATCGATGATTCCATGAGTCGGATGAACATGCACGCCTCTCTCTGTATCCAGCCTCCGACATTTGAACATGGTTATGTAATGTTTTCCAAGATAACAGAGTTCAATGATTTCATCATGTATTCCATAAAAGTCAACTTCATTTTCTCGATGATGAGATCCTCTCAAGCTAACTCCAAAATTCATTGTTTTTTTGATTCCCCATATGCATGTGTGTGGGATCGAAATCCATTCACCACATATGCATTATAAGTTTTAACAAGTTTGGAAGGTGGGTTACTCAATACACACAGCCGTTTGTCAATTTTATCAGCATGTCGAGACACCTGAAAATTTGTGAAATAATTATCAATATATTAAACTATACATTGAATGAGTTGCAAAAAGATAAAGAATTTATGTTACCAGTTTTTGAAACCACTGAGAGAAATTTTTCAGTCGACGTTCTTCGAGAGCAGCTGCTGTAATTTGTGGAATTTGTTTCTTGATATGATTATCATACAACCTATAAAAACCAAATTTATTTACTGTAACATAAATGATAGAATAGGTGATATAAACACTTACAGTACAACTGATGTCATCTCTTCACAGTTGAGCAGAACATACGTATGAGCTCTATGATGTTCATCATCTGAAAGCCAGTGTTCATAAACTCCACCAAAACCAAGCTATGACTGGTTGAAAACAGATATCTGATTATTGATTTCATCAATATTCCTCTCGTTCCGTCCCATTCGGTTGTGTTTTGACGGATACTCAGATTCAAAATAATGGGAGTAGAAAAAAGATATTTCCTCTTGCAAATAAGCTTCTGCAATAGATCCTTCAACAGATGCTTTGTTACGTACTTTTCTTTTCAATTTATTCATGCATATTTCAAATGGGTACATCCATCGAAACTGTATTGGACCTCCACATTTGGCTTCATATGGAAAATGTAACATCAAATGTTCCATTGAGTCGAAGAAAGACGGAGGAAATATTTTTTCCAATATACATATAATTACAACAACATCTTTTTCAAGTTTGCCTAGAGCATCATAATCTGCTGTAGCCGCAAAAATTTCCTGAATAAATTGAGACATGTATGTTATGGAATCCCAAATCACAGAATTCAACAGAGCTCTTAAGCCAATCGGTAGCAGTCTTTCCATTATAACATTAAAATCATGACTTTTTAATACAGTAATATAACCATTCTTTACACATCTACCCAAATTGGAAGCACAGCCATCTGGGAGTCTCAAATCTGCAATCCACTGACAAAATAATAAACGGTTTTCTTTAGATAGTGTATAAGATGCTTTTGGTTTCAGTAACCTTTCTGTTCTGACATTCTCAAACAGTTCCAATTCTGGACGCCTGCAAATTTGGGCAAGATCTAAACGTGCATTTACATTGTCTTTTCTCTTTCCTGGCGTATCCAAAATAGTATGAAACAAATTATCAAAACAGTTCTTCTCAATATACATGACATCTAACATGTTTCGGACCAACAAATCAGACCAATATGGCAAATCCCAAAATATGCTACGTTTAATCCAATTGTGTTCTTTCCCAAAACCAGAAATTTTCTGTTGGTTTATTGTGGGACCAAAAGTGTAGGGAGGTAATGAAAGTACAACTGATTTTAACTCCAAACCTGATAGCATTTTTGGAGGTCCTTCCCTTTCAACTGTTCCTTTTCTGAAACGAGATCTGTTTCTGCGAAAAGGATGATCAGATAGAAGAAACCTGCGATGGCAGTCAAAATAACAAGGTTTCTTTCCATGAATGAGCATAAATGCTTTGTTCTCTCCCATACAGTAAGGACATGATTTCTGACCATGTGTACTCCAGCCAGATAACATCCTATAAGCCGGGAAGTCACTTATTGTCCACATCAATGCTGCTCTCAGTATGAAATTCTATTTTGTTGCAGCATCATATGTACTGACACCAGTACTCCACAATAAATTTAATTAATCAATCAATGGTTTCAAATAAACATCAATATTTTTCTTCGTATGTCCTGGAATTAGTAAAGTCAAAAAGATATATGGCTCCTTCATCAACATCCATGGAGGTAAATTGTACGGAGTTAAAAAAATAGGCCAACATGAATATTGACTACCATAAGATCCAAACGGACAGAAACCATCAGTGGAAAGCCCTAGTCGAACATTTCTAGCTTCTAAAGCAAAGGATGGATGCACTCTATCAAAATGTTTCCATGAATCACCATCGGCTGGATGATTCAAGCTTTTATCGGTTGAAATATTCTCTTTATTCCATGACATCATTTTCGCTGTATTCTTAGACATGAATAAATGCTGGAGTCTGGATGTAAGCAGAAAATATCTCAACTATTTTACAGGAATCAAACCAGACTTCCCGTGTTGTCATTCTTTATATCTCAGTTACCCACATGTGGGACAACTATCCAACGACTCATTTTCCCCAGAATATAAAATGCAGTCATTTGAACATGCATGAATCTTCTGACAAGTAAGTCCCAAATTTCGAACCAGACTCTTACTCTCATAGTAATTTGCAGGTAAAACATTTCCTTCGGGTAACAGTTTTTTAATCAAAGAAAATATCTGGTCAAAACAGGTGTTTGACATTCCGTTATCTGATTTGATAGCCATAAATTTTGCAACTGCTTCTAATTTGCTCATCTTGCAGCCAGGATATAATGCATCCTCAGCAGACTTCAACAACTCATAAAATTCAGATGGTGCCAACTCAGGATTTGAAGCTATATCAGCCGGAGTTTCTGTATGTTGAACAGATGAACCTGCAACATCGTGTACTAAATCTTGAAACCGGGATGGATCCGGAATCAAGTTGGTATCACCTACTCTGGAACTGCGTTCACCGTGTTGATACCAAAATACATAATCTGGTTGAAAACCAAAACGCAAGAGATGTTCTCCCACTTTTTCAAACGTGTCAAACGTTCTCAATGCACATTTTCTGCAAGGGCATTTTATTTTTCCTTCTGAAACAAATTCTGGATTTGATGCCGCAAATGATAAAAAAGTCTCCACACCCTCTAAATATTCTGGATTTAAACCAGAACCGTTTGGATTTCTATGTTGATTTATCCATATGCGGTCACCTAATAATGATTGTTAACAACCTCGTTGTTCCATATTTCTCTATAAAATATAAAATCATTACTGGTTTTGAATAATTTGTTAGAAAAAACACTCAAGCTAGGATAATTATAGAGTTTAGATCATACACGACTGACGCAAACTTTTTATTGAGATAGACCTAAAAATTGACCCTTTAAGAATTGAATATGTTGAGAATAAAGCAAAACATGTTACAAATATTGATAATTTTAATATTATATAAATTTTTTATTATTTTCATAGTACTAATATTATTGGTAAGTATTATTAATTATTACTGATTATTACTAATTATTGGTAATTATTACTAATTATTTCCAATTATTGGTAATTATTACTAATTAATACTAATTATTGATAATTATTACTAATTATTGGTAATTATTACTAATTATTGGTAATTATTACTAATTATTGATAATTATCTGTAATTATTGGTAATTATCTGTAATTATTACTAATTATTGATAATTATTACTAATTATTGATAATTATTACTAATTATTTGTAATTATTGGTAATTATTACTAATTATTGGTAATAATTACTAACTATTGGTAATTATTATTAATTATTACTAATTACTACTAATTGTTACTAATTATTACTAATTATTGGTAATTATTACTAATTATTACTAATTATTACTAATTATTTGTAATTATTGGTAATTATTATTAATTATTACTAATTAATACTAATTATTGGTAATTATTACTAATTATTGGTAATTATTACTAATTATTTGTAATTATTACTAATTATTTGTAATTATTACTAATTATTTGTAATTATTACTAATTATTACTAATTATTGGTAATTATTGGTAATTATTGGTAATTATTACTAATTATTACTAATTATTGGTAATTATTGGTAATTATTACTAATTATTGGTAATTATTGGTAATTATTACTAATTATTTGTAATTAATACTAATTATTGGTAATTATTGGTAATTATTACTAATTAATGGTAATTATTGGTAATTATTATTAATTATTTGTAAATATTACTAATTATTGTTACGTATTACTAATGATTGGTAATTATTACTAATTATTGGTAATTATTACTAATTATTACTAATTATTTGTAATTATTACTAATTATTACTAATTATTGGTAATTATTATTAATTCTTACTAATTATTGGTAATTATTACTAATAATTGGTAATTATTACTAATTATTACTAATTATTACTAATTATTGGTAATTATTACTAATTATTACTAATTATTGGTAATTATTACTAATTATTACTAATTATTACTAATTATTGGTAATTATTGGTAATTATTACTAATTATTGGTAATTATTACTAATTATTGGTAATTATTACTAATTATTGGTAATTATTACTAATTATTGGTAATTATTACTAATTATTGGTAATTATTACTAATTATTACTAATTGTTACTAATTATTGGTAATTATTACTAATTATTACTATTTATTGGTAATTATTGGAATTTATTGGTAATTATGACTAATTATTGGTAATGATTACTAATTATTGGGAATTATTTCTAATTATTGGTAATTATTTCTAATTATTACTAATTATTACTATTTACCGGTAATTATTACTAATTATTCTTAATTATTACTAATTATTGGTAATTATTACTAATTATTGGTAATTATTACTAATTATTGGTAATTATTACTAATTATTGTTAATTATTACTAATTATTGATAATTATTACTAATTATTACTAATTATTACTAATTATTGGTAATTATTTGTAATTATTACTAATTATTGGTAATTATTACTAATTATTGGTAATTATTACTAATTATTACGAATTATTACTAATTATTACTATTTACCGGTAATTATTTCTAATTATTACTAATTATTACTATTTACCGATAATTATTACTAATTATTACAAATTATTGGTAATTATTACTAATTATTGGTAATTATTACTAATTATTGATAATTATTACTAATTATTACTAATTATTACTAATTATTACTAATTATTACTAATTATTACTAATTATTCATAATTATTACTAATTATTCCTAATTATTACTAATTATTACTTATTATTGGTAATTATTGGTAATTATTACTAATTATTGGTAATTATTACTAATTATTACTAATTATTACTACTTAGCAGTAATTATTTCTAATTATTACTAATTATTACTATTTACCGGTAATTATTACTAATTATTGGTAATTATTACTAATTATTGGTAAATATTAATAATTATTGCTAATTATTCCTAATTATTCCTAATTATTTCTAATTATTCCTAATTATTCCTAATTATTCCTAATTGTTACTAATTATTCCTAATTATTACTAATTATTCCTAATTATTACTAATCATTCCTAATTATTACTAATTATTACTAATTATTTCTAATTATTCCTAATTATTCCTAATTATTACTAATTATTACTAATTATTACTAATTATTCCTAATTATTGGTAATTATTGGTAATTATTCCTAATTATTCTTAATTATTACTAATTATTCTTAATTATTATTAATTAGTGGTAATTATTAGTAATTATTAATAATTATTACTAATTATTGATAATTAGTAATAATTATTACTAATTATTACTAATTATTGATAATTATTGGCATTTACCAATAATTAGGAATAATTACCAATAATTAGGAATAATAACATTATTAGTATATTTTATTATTAATATTAAAATAATATAATTTTCTAATTTATATACAATTCTCCTTTCATCTGTCTGTTTTCTGTCTCCATATACAAATAATACATGTGAAGACAGCAAACACACAGATGAAAAGAGAATTGTATATATATAAAAAATTATATTATTTTAATATTAATAATAAAATATATTAATAATTAAATAATGTTATTATTCCTAATTATTAGTATTTATTACTAATTATTAAGTAATAAAACAATGTAAACATAATTAAATTACAACCAATTAAGAATAATTAAAACTAATAAAACATTAAAAATAAATATTAAATTAAAATAAATATAAATACCTTGAAAATTGATCTGAGGTTGATCTCTGATTGTTCTTCAAAATTTCAATATCAACTCCGAAGAAAAAAATTAAACTTGAGAAAAACTGAACGGTAGAAATAAAATTTTGAGAGAAGAAGAAGATGGAATTTGAGAATGATTTGAAAAAAACGGATGGGGGTATTTATAGGTTTGCTTAGTTGCGACGTGCCCATTTGCGACGGGTACCGTCGCAAATACCTTAGCCAACATTTATTACGGTCAACGGTTAAATAGTTATTTGCGACGGGTCTCGTTACAAATAACCACCTGCCGACATACTATTTGCGACGGGGGAATATTCCCTTCGCAAATACCTTTTACCGCCGCCGGTTATTTGCGACGGGAATATTCCCCCGTCACAAATATGTTTCCCGCAATTTGGCGCGCAAAGGGCGCCAGTCTTTTTGCGACGGGGAAAGCTATCCCGTCGCAAAAGGCTACTTATTTGTGACGAGCAAATACCACCGTCGCAAATAAGTTTTTAACAGGGCTATTTGCGACGGGATTTATTCTCGTCGCAAATAACCCGTCGCAAATACCCATTTTTCCCGTAGTGATATATGATATTAATGAAATATTTAAAACTATATTAATATAATATGTCATCTTTTTCTTACCATTCTATCCATTGAAAAATTATTTCATCATTCGATCATACGTGTGGATTACCACCTCCACAAAGCAATGTCGTTTGTTTTTCATCACTGCATCATACGGTAGGTATATATAAAGTATTTAAATGAATAATTTGATAATTATGATATAGTGATATTTATATAAATAAAAAATAATACTTATCTTATTTCTCTTATGTTCGTTTATAAATGTACATGTTACTCATTTATACGTACGACCTGTCTACTCCATTATTATAACGTAGTTCATTTTTCATAATCATCATTCATAGATACTTTTAAAATAATGGTTTTTGTATAAATATTATTATTATTTAATTAATAGTAATATCTATATAGTAGAAAAACAATCTTTTTTACCACGTTCCAACATACTAAAGTCGTTTTTCAATTATGAGTTGAACATCCTCAAAACAACTAATCTTGTTAAGATCCATTATATAATAAAATATTTCATTGAATTAAATGGAAAAAATGAAAAAAAATAATTTAATAAATAAAAAAAATACTAAATAAGAAAATAAATTTTATATGTTTATTCTACCTTAGTTAATAACATACATAGAAATTCTAGACTTGAGGTAATTAATTTTGTCTAAATTTTAAATTATTATGGAATATTTCCTTATTATGCATAAAATTAATTTTTTATGCTATATATACAACCATTTTAAATATTTTATCATTAATACATCATGTATCAAGGTATTTTATGTTGAAATTAAAATTATTTTAACCATGTTCATTTGAATTGAATGATTCCAAGTCGAATATTTTTTCTTAACTCAATTCCCTTTCATTGGTTTATAAGTCATCATCATTGAAATTGTTATGAACTAATTATGTGTAAATTGATCACTAAAATAGTTTATAATGTATTTACACGTGATTTATATCAATTTAAAAGTTTTCAAATAATCACTTCATGGAATTATTATAAGTTCAAATGTTATGATCTTTATAAAGATTTTCTTTATCTCAATATCATTTTATTGTGACATGATTAATGACATACACCATGATATCCTTGTAGGATTCAATTACTAACACATGAATAAATTTCATAATATTATTTAAAGAAAATGTATTATATTTTTAGAGGAACATAATAATCATCTTTTCAATGACTTTTGACTAGAAAGATACCAAAATAGTAAGGGATTCATGTTATAATCTCATTTCATTTCATCATTGTCTATATTCTTGGTTGCTTTCGGGAAATCATAAAATAATATTTCATTTAATAACATATCACTATTATCATATGGTTAAGATTTTTTTTACATCTTTTATTTCAATTACATAACTTATTTGTTGAAGAAACATCAAGAATGATTTTTATAAATGATAATGATCTTTTACCTTATTTTAGATCAAGAATATTTTTCTTTTATATCCTTGTTTTCTAAAATGTTTTCATGAATATTTCTCACTATTATTAAATAAATCTTAAAAAAAATTTATTTTTTATTTAGGTTTTAAGAATACGAAAAATTATTTTTCATGTTCATTTCTATACAATTTTCTTTTATCAAAGGTGTTAAAAACAATTTTTCTTAACATTTATGGTGTGACAGAGATTTCATGGAATCATAACCAGAAAAATATTTGAATATTCCCTTAAATTATTAGGATTTTATTTAAAAATAAAATAGCATTCCTTATATTATAGAAATTATTGTTTTTTAATATTGATATTCATTTTGGAAGTGGAATTTTCCTCAATAATATTTTTAAGAATCATTTTTTCTATTTATATTCATCAATGACAACAACACATGATATTTTCTAAACATCACTAGTGATATTTTCTAATGATATTATAATTATTATATCTCTAGATAAATTATAATAGTTTCAAAACGATTTTCATGAATCCCATTTCCTTCCTATGGGTTAATCCCATTATGAAATTAATAATTGTTGTTTCTAATAATTTTAAAATTAAATGAAGGATATATTTATTTTCTTCATGATAGAGTTCTTGGAAAATTTTTATGATAATTGATGGATCCATTATAAACCAAGGATGAGATCTTCTATTATAAACAAAGAATTTTTGGTTACATTTAAACCAAATAAATTTTGGATTTTTATATACATCAAATGCATTGGATAACGAGCTAGAATTAATTTTATGGAATATTTTTTTAAGAGATTATGGTTTTATGTTACTCTTATGAGACAATATAGTTTAGTAGTTACAAGTTACTACTAATTGAAATGAGAATTATCTCATCTGTGAATTACATGATGAATGTTTGATGTTCCCACATACCTATAAATTTTTTCCATGCTTTCTATGGTTTTAATTGAATCATTTGTTCGGTGGTTTTTTATAAGGTATCATGATTATTATCAATTATAAATATCTTCTTATAATAATAAGTTATTCTATATATCATAATTTGTTTTCCAAATTTTATGTGTTTGAATCTGATTTTGTTTTTATCATGTAGTTTTAATAGTTCATCATACCCTTACTCTAATTTATGTTCATGGATGAAATTTAATTGTAAATTATTATGTTTACCATTAAAAAACATTTAAATTCAACAATCTTATGATTTCCATTTCCATATTTTTTGAATTTTTTATTAATGTATGATATAACTAATAGGGTTACATGATGTAAGTAACTGAGTGGGAGATGATATATTCTTTTAATAATCAATTCTTGTAAGAATCAATGTTTTTATATCAGAGAATGGCCAAATTTTCTTATAATATAATCCTAAATGGTCCTTAGGTATCGAAGTGATATAATATTTCCATTTTATGTTTTAGGTTTTTGGATGGTTTAAATTGTGTTGTTTTTTTATTATCTATGAAAATGTTAAGTTTATGATTTAAGAACTAGAATCTAGATTGAAGGTTTAGGGATGTTATAACAAATATCTACTTTTTATTTTTTAAAATTGTACTCAAAATTTATCTCCATAATATTTTGGAAATCAGGTGACCTGCATTATTGGTTTTTCTCATCTCATATTATTTTTAGTTTATCCTCTATATAACCCCATTTTAATAAGTGTTATATATATTATTATATTGATTCTTTATCCAATGTTTAAAAATATAGGATTTAAATTAATTTATAGAGATCACTATTTTATTATCAGTTATTAGATTCATGATATCAACTCCCAACACTAACACATTGTCTAATTTGGAAACTTTTAACATCATAGTAGTTTCTGATATATTCTTTATATAAATCACATTAATAAATCATAATAAATCATTAATAAATGTGATTAAATAAAAATATAAAATTTATGATTGATTTATTATTTCCATACATAAATTAATGTGAATCAATTCCAGAGTCTAAGTGGAATGAATTTTCAATTTATTTTGAATTACATGTATGAATTTTACATATTGATTTTTTTCAAATATCTACAATTTATATTTTCATTTGATGAAATATTATAACCAAAAAACTTCTTGTATTCATAATAAGACTCCTCAGACAAATATTTACAAGTCCTTTATGACATAAATTATTATTATCTTTTAATATAAAGATTTATTAATCATCTTATTCCACTATCTAAAATAAATTACCACTCACTCATTATCCATTTTTAAAAACCCTTTTACCCTTTTTTCTCTCAATGAATCATGAATTATTACAAAAAATAAAATTCTTCCCATTATAACAAATATTACTGAAACTAAAAAATATTGTTAATCCCATCTAAAAATACATCTAATATTTAAGGGTCTATCATTCCAAAAATTGATAGTGCCTCTATCATTTTATACAATATTCCCCAATATTTATGTGTCTCTTATTAATTGAGTCAATTAGCCAATATCAATTATTCATGGATTTCTCATATTAATTACTTTAATAAAAAAATAAATATATATTGACTTCTCATATTTTTAACTTCATGAAAACATCTATTCATTAACAACGTAATGAGTTGGTAGTATTTCTTTTTTCTTATATTTTTTATCATAATAACATGGTCAGTCACACCTTCTGAAGATTTCATTCAAGTAATAAAATATATTTTGAGTGGTAAATATTGATATATTTATGTTTTTTCATTATTATACTTAATTTTTTTTAATTTTCATTGGATAGCCCCCCCCCCCACTTAATCTTATTCATCATTGAAAACATGTAAATGAAATATTGTACAATTAGAAAAAATATATGTTCCAAAATACTATATATAATTAAAATTAAACATTAAAAGACATTGATAAAAATATAATTGAAAATATATTTGTTGTTTGGGTGCATTAAAAACATCCTTTTACTTTTTCATGGGGGACCCTCTCTTTGCATCTAATTTGAAATGCCTATTAATATAGAATTGATTTTTTATGAATCATTTTATCCCATACATATGTTGTGTTGACTTAAAAAATGATGGTGAAAATAGATGTGGTAACCTTGTTGTAATAAATAATGGTTTTGACCTTCTACTTTGGGTTCACATTCATTGTAACATGAGATGCAAATTTCTTTATTATAAACCTCTTGTATCTTTTTCATGTTATTTTCATCTTTACGAAACTTATATTTTTTCATTCTATACTCTTGTTTCATTAAATAAAATTTGACATTAGGATTTTTTGTAATTTAAATTTTTATGCAATTATTATATTAATATTCTAAAATTATTTATATTAGTCATTTTTATTCTTGATTAATTCATATTTACCTTATTTTCCCATCTCAAAATAATGTAATGTTCTTTCGAACATAATTTTCAATAAATTATTCATGTTCAACTTTCAATATATGTTTAGTTTAACTCTCTCTATATTCATTATCACTCTTATAAGTGACGTAGTTCTCTTCAACAAGATCCATAAGAAAAGTTTTTCATTTATTCTTACATGATATGAATCAATACTTTTTTATAAGACTTTGTCTTCTTAACCATTTCTCGCCAGATTTTATCTCAACATTCTTATGACCTACATATTTCATAAATAAGAAATTTATATTTTTCACTATATATTTATTAAAACATACTATTATTTCACACAATAAATAATTATGTATATTTTGTCTTTAAAAAATTTATTAATAAATCCCCAATCCCTATAAAATTAAATAACATTACAGGAAGGTTACCTTTTTCCTTTTTGAATTCATAATTTATTTTAAATGAGAGACATAATTCTCTCATGATTTTCATCTCTTTCTTCATTTACTTCATCTTCTAAAAATTATTTATTCTAATTTCCTTTGAGCTACATATTATTCCCTGATTTAAATTCAATTTATTTCACCTCATTAATCGTCTCCTTGAAAATATAATTCCCATTAATTAATTAATAAATAATGAAATTATTTTATTCATAAAGAGATAATTCATCTCTACCCTAGAGGGTAGAAGCATACAAATCAAATCTACCAGGGTAATTTCTTATCATCATTATGAAAATCATGGAATATTCGAATGTGTGTCCAAAACCATCAATGTTTCTAAAAATTAAATTTCATACTTGTGAATATCATCAAAATTTCCAATCAACCTATATTTTCTAGATTCATTAATGTTAACATTAAACTAAAAAATATTTTGAAGATATCATTATATATCCTTAGTAGTATGATGTCATATCAACATTATGTGTACTTAGTCTTATAAGGATAGAAGAATTATATTCCTTTTTTACCATAAATTGCCAAATTTATTTTACCAATAAAACATCATAATTTAATCTCTCTTAACTTTTTTAAACCCCACTATATTAAAATCTAAAACTTCTAAGATAAGAGAGATAATAAAAAATCATCTTTTTCTCTCATTGATGATAATTATTTCCATAAAATCTACAAATTAATCTATTTTTTGATAAAATTAAGCTTCTCCTTTTCCAAATTCAAACATAACAACATCTCTCATTAGGAATAAAGATATACTCTCTTACAAATTAATGTTCTCAGTTATACGATAATGTATCACCAAGAATGTGTATGAATCATTGAAACTATTTTCACAATTACCTTTCCTAAATTAACTATTTTAATGGTAAAAGTATCTATACACTTTTTCATAAAATCTCACACTCACCTCTATAAAACTAAAAATGTTTCTATAAGTAACACATGGATTTTCAAAATGATCACCCCCAATATGGGTGAATTTATTTTTCTAGTTTTAGGTTGATGTTCATGCACCATAATTAAAATCTGACATCAACAGTTAGTGAAAAATTAATCTACCAATAACTCAATTTCTAGGAAATCTAGAAAACACTGTATTTTTTACAGTCTCTTAACAATTTAAAATAAGAACTAAAAATAAAACCAATATTATTATCATCAGTCTCTAGGATGATAAAATATTAATATAGTATCTTATTAAATAATTTTTAATCTGAAACAAAACATTATCATCTTATTTATCATGATATTGAAGTCCAAAATATGTAGTAGGATATAGTGGATTTTTTTGAGGCAGGGTATAGTAGATCTCTAGTATTAAACTCTATATATGTATCTTATTCTTCTTAGTAATTCTCATTATTGATGGATATGATCTTTGATATTATCATAGCATTATGTGTCTCTCACATATATTCATATTTCCCACCTTATTTTTTATATAATGTTAGATCCTCACCTTTTGAGGAGGTATGTTCTTATTTTCATATTAATCTATGACCCATTAAATTGTGAAATGAAATGTTTCCCAATTGAATAATAGGTTTTAATGGTGGCCAGGTGTTCAAGAGTATAGAAAACAATTAAAAAAAGACAAGATTGTATTGAGTGTATGGTTTTTGTTGAGTTAGTAGTAACTATGAACCTTAATCATGTAGCCTATGGGGGAGTTTGATAGATGACAAACCACACAAGGAGAGCCTTTAAAAACTTTTCGAACATGATTATATCATAATAAAAAACCTCTTTATTGTTTTAAAAAAAAATTGGGGTCTATATAAAACATTGTGACCCAAGTTCCCTATTTGGAAGAGGGTACAACACTATTAGCCCATGGTTAAAAGAACCATGCTACTGAAATCTGAGAAAAAAAATATTATAATAGTTATGATGGATATAATTGAAATAGATGGTGAATTTTAGATTAAAATTTTTATATTATAAAAAATAAAAAACCTCCTAATTGAAAATTTTATGACTCACACTTCATCTAATTATCATAGTGAAATAATTATAATCACAATTGATCTGATTATATGAAAGTATGTTTTCATCATATTCATAATAGAAAATTAAAATAATTTTTTTAATGATATGTGAGAATAATAATTTTATATTACATTCATAGTGAAATATACTTTTGAAAACAAGTACTACAGTAGCTCGTAAAAATACGAATGACATACAAGCTATATTAAAATATCTACCTATTTTAACCATAATAAAAAACATAGTCAATAAAATTGAATATATATATATCCACACTTTTATAGTTACTTTAATGTTTACCATTCCTTAATAGTAAATCCCTTGATATGATTATCATAATAAGCACTATTCTCATATCCTCAGAATCCCTCAATATGATGATCAGTGTCTATCTGCCAAGACATGTAAGCCCTCGATCTGATGGATTGGATTCATCATCTTCTTGTCCCCAAAATCCCTTGATTATAACAATTATTGGACGTTGTTAAAAAATTAAATTCATTCTAATATAAAAACCCTATCAAGTATTCCTTAGAACTAAAACTCTATAAAGTATCATAAATATATTTGAATAATAAATTTATACATAGCACACTTTATCCATATTTAGTCATGAATTTGACCATATCTCTACTATTAAAATTACTAACAATCCATGGTTAAATATCCAATGGTCATGTTTCTAAGTTAGCTAGAATATCCTTGTACATATAAAAATTTTATAGCTTCCAATGCTCAAGAATAATTGAATGTCTGATGTCCTTTTTCTTTATTATAATTAATATGCTAAAATTATTCTGTAAAAAGAATTAATTATTATGTAATTCCAATTAAAAAAAATTCAGAATGATGGAAATCGTAATTTATTGTAAAAATGATGAACTATGTGAGTATTAGTTCTATCTATTGGTACCAAGATCATTCTGATGGTCATTACTTTGGTTAGTTATGTAGAAAAAAGTCTAACCACTGGTTTGATCAAAAGGAATTCTGATAATAGGGTTCACCATCATTCTGATGTATCATGTTGATTAATATATATTTTATATTACATATAAATTAAATCAATTCTATATATGTTAGAATTTAATTTTTTAATCCAAAACATATTAAATACATCGGACATAAAAAATTTTGTAAATAACATTTTAAGAGAGTGTTTTTGATTTCCAAGACTAACGTAATGTAAAAGTAATAGGATCAACCTCTAACTCAATAATCTCACTATTGTTTGGAAATAAGAATACCAGAAAAAATAAATTAAACAATAGGAATTTAATTGATTATATCCCATAGTGATTTTAATAACATTGAAGATATTATTTATAACTCACCCTATGTTTATAATTCATTGTTCGTATGATGAAATTTTTTTAATATCTCCCCCTCTGAATACTTATCCCATTTAATGAAAACCTTCTCCCCCAATGTATAACATCTCCCCATTAATAATATATATTCCTCCTTTTTATAATATATTACCCACATTATGATTTTTAAAAAGTAATGGGAAACAATATGAATTTTTATAAAAGGTTATAGAAGTAACATAAAAATTGAATTGAACTAATTAATAATCCATGAATAATATGATAGAAAAAATTTCCAATATTAATTGAATAAAATTAAATCACCTAGAATTTGGGTGAAAATATCTTTACTTTTATCAACAGTTATAATGTTTGATAAAAATCATTGAGAGCTGAAAAACTATATTCATTATTTCCTCATAAAGGTCTTCACAAAAGCCTCCATCTTATTGAACACATGCCTATCCTTTCTAAGAATTTTGATTTTTTCATCCAATGCATCATGTTTTGAACATTAGTCTTCATGCATTTAACATCCTCAGATAACTATTTATTCAATTCCCTCATAATGATGCATTTATCCTTACAATATCTGAACCTACTCATATCAAACTACATATTACACATATTTCTTTGAAAACATTCCCACATTATGTCAATTCGTCTTTAGTGTATCAAAGATCCTCTACAAATATTACTCTTTCTGAAAAATATGATTTTAATATGTTAAAATATTTAATTTTTTCTAACAAGAGTTTCTTTATATCCATAAACATATTACCATGCTCTTGGATATTAGAATCTATTTGGTTGAACCACTTAACCATATAATTATATGAATACTTTTTATTTCTGAACTTTTCTTGAAAAAATTTCTAAAAAGTATCCATCCTGAAATTTTTTTTAGTCAATACTTTGAGTTATTCTGCATTTTCATTCATTGATTCCGGAAGCAAATTACACATTGATTAAATGATTTTTCAATATGAAATATAATCACTCAACTATTTATATGTGACAGATATAAAATAAAAAACTTTTTTAGGTATAGTTTCTTTTGATTTCGATTGATCAGGATCAACCTGAGGTGGTTTTGGTTTTATTGTTTATTAATAAACCTATTATATTTTCTAGTTAACATTATTTAAAACTATCCCTTCTACTTTATTGGAACATTTGTTTTATTTGAAACATTCATAACATATATCACATTATCTTATTCTACTTATCATTGAATTTTTTATTTCAATATTAATTTGGTTCTTCTTCATTAGGGGATTGATTTTATTCCTTTTATAATGAGAAATGTCTTGAAAACAATAGAACTTTTCATCCATATGACACTCTTAGGGTAATGGTTTTATGAAATATATAGACTCTGATAACTTTTTTCCTTTAATTCCATTAATTCTTTTTATTCTTCCTCTTCTTATTCTTCAAAATCTTATTCAACTTCCTTTTCAATTTCTTCTTATATATTTTATTATTATCCTCATAATTCTTCACCTTATTCCCCTAATTAGTCATCAAATTCTTTATCAAGTAAATTTTCTATGTGTTTTTAATATAACTTTACCATCTTTTTATTGTTTTGATAATTTCTTAGTTACATTTGGACCAGATTCTCCATCAACTAACTTTACCTTTCCCTTTTGAGCTACTAAAGGGATGTTAGTAAGAAAAATAATAGCTTCTTAAAAAACATATTATACTTCAAAAATTACCTGATCATCGTGAGAAATTTGGAGGACTGCATTCTTAGAAGTTAACCCAACCTATTTTATAAACTATCAATAAACCTTTATTAATGAAACCTCATCCTTTGCATCTTTCTTTTATATTCATCCTCGAATTAATTTTCTGTCCGAATTTTTTGTTCATTAGAGTCAATATTATTAACACAAAATTGTGTATCCTCTAAAATATTTTGATCTTTATGTTTCATCAAATTCATAAACTCATCATCAAACAATCACTTTTCCTAAATTGTTTAAAATTCCGGGAATTTATCTCCATTATCTTATTTTTAACTTATTTAAATTTCCTTCATAGTAGGGAATCAAAAATACCACTATCATCTATTATAATAAACATTTATGATTTTCATTCAACAAAAAATTTGATCCATGACATTTTGTATTCACCATAAAAATAAGTCATTTTTAAGATTGGGTAGGTATTATTCTCAACCTTAAATAGTTGCATACATTTCACTACAATATTTCTGATCAATGGTAGTAACATAATAATAATGCACTTGATGGAATTGATTTTGATATTTTCCACCAGAATGAGGATAATAATTACCGAACATATTTTCCTTCTGTTGAAAATATATTTAAGAATAAAACATCCAAAACATTTAACGTATCCCTATCACCTTTCCTAAAAAAATTATACACTTTCATCCACAAACCAATAAGTATATTTTCATATTTTAGATGAAAAATTATTCCTACCTTCTCATAAAATGATAATAGATAATCTTCAAACTTTTTCTATGAATATTCTATGACCTCTAGGTAACTTGTGAGAAGGTAAATAATCTTCTACATTAGAATGAACACCCACAAGATATTCATTTATTTTAAGTGATAGTATATATCATTTTCCAAACATCATAAATAGAACTGTATCCTTAACATCTCCTATATCTAACTAAACGGAGGTATAAAAATCTCTAAGAATATATAGATAATAGATATTAAAATCTCTATCAAGATTCTCGACACGAATACTTTACCATACATAAAAATATATTATCATTTTGAGAGTGGAATCATGTTTACTAAATCGGAATATTTTCATGATTTTTCTCTGAATGGAAATAATTTTTCATAAAAAATTTTCAACTAAAGGGAAATAATACTGAAAATATGATGAAAAAAGAAATAATTAGACTTTTCTATTTTAAGGGTGTGATGTCTCGGGAGGAAAAACTATAGAAAACTAGTTAGGATAATGGGGTGACACACCCTTTTATTAGCACTAGGGGTAATGATTTTTCTTCCATATTAAAAAAAATATTTTTTGATTGAAACCTGTTATTATATGACAGACATGATTTAATAGAATAATGTTTTAAAATATTATTTATGCTTTAATGGTCTAATAAATTTTATCATATAAAAAAATTTGATTACAACATGTTTATAATATTTTGAAAATGATGTTTTTATAAATTAAGACAATAAATATGGAAACATAAGAAATTATAGACTAATGTAATGAATCAATACAAAAAATTAATAAAAGAGTTCCTTTTAGACTGAAATGTTAGATCGGTGTGATTAATCTATTTGTCTTTTTTATATAATAATCACATTATTATATTTTTATAATGCAGAGAAATTAAAATATTTTTATTAAGCAAACTTTATTACGATAGACATATAAAAATAAAAAAACTCTGAAGCTTTTGAGTATGGAATGTTTCTAAAAATTTCTGAGTCTAGGAAATTATTTTTGAAATATGACTCCAAAATTTTATTGAGATATTAAGTTTGAAATGTTCATTACCATAGAATTAATATTTATAAAAAGTAATATTTTTTAAAACTAATAAATTTTATAAAAAATAGTTTTTTGAAAAATAAATATATATGTACGCCCCCTATGAAAAAATATATTAATGAATGGAGGTGAGTAAATAAAAATTAGATATTAATGATTATTTCACATTGATCATTCTTGACATATTTTTATTTTTTTTTAAATCTATCATAACTAATGGGGTTTTAAATATATTAGCATGTTGTTCTTACCTTCTAATAATTGTAAAATCAAATCTCTTATAATTATGTAATCCCAAATAAAATCATGTCTTATATCAATGTGCTTGGAAAATGGGTGATATGATGGGTTTTTAAATAAGTAAATAGAACTTGTGTTGTCACAATGTATATTATTTTTTGTAAACCACATGACATATGTAGTGAGTGCGTGTTCTATCCAAAACACTTGAGCACATCAACTTCCACCAGCCATATATTTGGGATCCGGAATGGAAAGTAATACTGAGTGTTGTTTCATAAAAGATCAAGAAACTAAATAATATCCAAATAATTTTACATGTCTTGAATGTACTTTTTCTATCCATTCTATATCCCCTAAAATCAATTTTTGGAAAAAATGATAGTTCAAAAAATTTCCAAAAATAATACAATAATCCTAAATCCATAGTTCCTTTAATATATGAAAATAAATTTATAGATTTATGATGGGATTATTTTGGAATTACTTGATCTATTTCACATAAGAAAACTGATGAAAATTTATCTTGATAACTAGATGTTAATTAGAGTAAAATTCTAATCATCCCAATAAAAATATTTTAATCAACCAGTTTCTTAGACTCAGCAAGATCTAAAGTATTGGAGGTAACAATGCGAGTAATAATAATTTTAGTATTGTCATAACCAAATTTCATTATAATATATTTTTTATACTTATTTTGATATATATAATTTTTAACTTCTTTTTTTTTGAAATTAAAAACCATGAAATATATTAACTCACCAATAAAACTCATTTCAAACCCATAATTCAGAAGATCTGAAAATGATTCTGTAAATTTTTTTGAGTTGAACATAATACAATGTCATCAACATTGTTTTTTATAATCATAATGTTTTTATTATATTATTTTATAAAATGTGTTGGATCTGCCTCTCCCAAAAAAAATTATTTTTTAAGAAAAATCCAGTTTACCTATCAAACCAAGATCTAGAGTCTTGTTTATGCCTATATATTATTTTCATATGTTTTTAATAATTTTTGGGATGTTTTGTTTTTTCAAAACAAATATGTGTTTCTTCAAAAATTCTACATGAACATGTTTTTTATGAAAATTGAACATCACATTCAATTGTAGTAGGTTTGAATTAATGAATACATTAAAGTCTAAAAATATTTAAATAGCATAAATTCTTACTAACGTAGAACAAGTTTCTTCATAATCTATTCCATTATATTTATTATAAACTTTAGAAATATGTCTATCAATATTTCTAATTATTCTGAAATTTTCATCACATTTATTTTGAAATACCCATTTTACACCAATGATAGTAGCTTCAATAGGTCTTTCAACTAAATTGCATAATTTTTTCCTTTCAAACTCTTTGTGTTCATCTCTCATTGCATTAATCCAATCCTCATCGCCTAAAGCCTCATCATTATTGTTAGGTTTAAATTGGTATAATAGTTCAATATGATCAATTTTATTTCTTACTAATATTATAGTCTCAATAGGTTGATCTACACCACCAATGATACATTCTTATGGATTATTCCTTGGGAAAAAACTTACTTATTGGGTTTTTGAAAGTCTTTTTCATCAACATTGGTAGAAAATATTCCTACGAAATAACTCTAAAGTCCTATTATACAATTAAATCTTAATAAGAAGAACATTAATTCTAATATTGATAAAAAATTAGAAATAACATTAGAGTATAAAGGTTGAGGTTTTTTGAAAACAAAAGTATCAGTTTCATTAACATTAACATGAACTATTTACTCAATAGTACATGAATTTTTATTTGAATGACTATAACTCTTATACATTTTTGGATATACTAAAAAAATTACTTCATCAAGTATAGGTGAAAATTCATGTAGAATGACTATATTATTCAGAATGAATGCTTCATAACCAAATTCATTGATGTAATATAATTTTCGTTTTCATAATATCCACCCTTTGTGAAGAGTTTTATTATGAATATATATAACATAAAATTTATTTATTGAATAGAAGGAAGTAGTAATAACTTCATCCCAATAATTCTTAGAAACTGAGTAATCAATCACCATGGTTCAACTAACATCCCGAAAATTTAAATTTCTCTATACAACTGTACAATTTTTCTCACGAGTTCAAGGGGATGAAATGATTTCTTCAAAAACATTTTTAATATAAAAATAATAAAAATAAGAATTTTCAAATTATTCACCATGATCACTATAAATAGTTATCAAGGATACGTTTCATCCATTTTTAATTATAGGTGCAAAAGATTTTAAGAAAAAATAAATGAATTTTATTTCTTTTTATGAAAATATACCCATCTATTTCTAGTTTAATCATCTACAAATACATATATGAAGTATTTTACAATGATACTTATAATTTTTATAGGACCAAATAAGTCCATGTTTGATAATTTTAAAGTGACACATGTTGAAATTTAAATTATTTATTTAAAATATGGTTTCATGTTTCTTACCATATGTGTCAAAAAAATTAATGTATCAAAACAATGTTCTTGTATATACATAACAAGTCCTTTCATAGTCAAAATAGCCATGATTATATGTTTTCAATGTGTAAAAAATCTATTTCATAAAAAATATTCATCTTCTGTTTCACTAAGACAATGTAATTATTGGATCCTAAGGTCGTCTATGTTTATCGTGACAAAATTATCAAGATTATTCATATATTTAATAAATTTATCCTTGGAAAATGTAAATAAATTCACCATTCCCAATGTTCTCAATGTAACATTCATCACATAATTGACTTATTGTTATTATATTTTTCCTATGATCTAAAATAAATAAATAATTTTAAATAAGGACCTTTCCAAGAAGTACAATTTGACAATTTCTTATAATCTATCCTTTATCATTATCTATAAAAGTTACTTTTTGACATTTCAACTGGATTTTCTTCAATTAATATTTTACTCCATTCATAATCCATTAAGAGACATTATTCATCTACCAAAGGTTTTTATTGTTGGAACTTAATTTTTCCTAAAAACTAAAAGATTATTTTTTTCTGAACCCAATCCTTATTCAGTCTGGTATGATAGGGATATAGTATTATAGAAAACAACATTTGTATTGAAAAAAATCCTTATAAAATTCTAAATATTGTACCCTATTCAAAGAAATACATTTCTTCTAGTGGCCCTACTTATTCCTATATAGAAACAAAAACACCCCATTAAATGTATTATGATTCAAATGGAATATCCAACCCCTGGTAAATAGATTAAAGAGCCATAGGATCTCCATTATCCATGTGGTTGATGCTCCCCAAAAATGCCCCACACAATACCACCCAACACAAAACAAAGGATTAAATCAATGGTGATAAAATTATTATGTCAAGGAATAACAATCCGGAATCGAACCCCCAAACATGTGGAATAAAGAGAATGACCCAACCACTAGGCCAACCCTATTGGGGCTCAGTTTCCCCACCCTAGAACTTATTTCAAAAAATGTTCACTTTTTGATCAAAATAATTTTTTATTAAATTTGGTTTTTATTGGTAAAACCCATTATGATATTATCACTATAAGAAAAAATTTGCATAAAATTAAAATCAATGATTTCCTTGAAATTTATAAACATGGAAAAAAGTATCTTTATGAAATAAATTTCATATTTTATTTTAACAATTACATTCTTATCTTTATTGGGAATATTTGTGAACAATGTTATAAAAAACTAGTTTCTAAACTCTTTTTCTCAAAAACTAGGTTTTTAAAAAAATTTGAAATTGATTATTTTTATGAATTAGATTTATCAATATATTTATAAAGATATTATATTCCATTAGTCAAAAGGGTTTTATCATATCTTTCATATCATGTTTATCTTTGGAATTATCATGTTTTTATAAAGAATATAATTTTTATTTTCTGATAATTTTAAAAAAACTAGAAACATCATCAAAACTAGGTAATGTATTACCTTCTAATGAGGAAGATTCATTGTGATAAGTTTTTTAACTTTAATCATCAACATAATTTTCATTTAAAGACATATTATTAATGGATTTTTAAGTGTCTACTATTTCTATTAGACACTGATTTTCTATAGTTAAATTGACAAAATATTAATGTTCATTTTTCCACAACATTCATTATTTGATGAAGTTTCCATAGAATATTTACCACTAACACACCATGTGTCAGAATATTTTAAACCAATATGGAATTTCAATTTGTAATATTACCTTTCATTTATATCAATATTTCTTTCCTTTTAGTCTTTCTTCTTGAACTTTAGAAAATTAGTTCTGATATGTCTAGCTTTCTGATATGCATATGAAGTGACCAATAAATCCATCTTTTCACCATTATCCTTAAGGCCTTTCTTAAGTCTTTATTGAAAATATTTCATCCCCATTGTCATGACCATACTAATTGAAATATCATCCAACTTATTTTCACAATGTTCCGATGTACTATAATATGATTGAACAACAAATTTATTCTTTTGTGAATATTTCACAACTATCTCGGGTCATTTTACTTTATTAGAAATAGTATAAGTTATATAAAAAGCACAACTCATTTTTTTCTTTTTTCCTTTCACAAAATCTATTTTAAGACTTTACTCGTACTACATAATAGTACAAATTTGATCAGCTAAAGTAAGATCATTATGCTTTCGTGTATCATCCACAATAATTATTTTTGATTCCCACTCATTGGTAGTTATGTCTATAATAATTTCGAACAAAATATTATTATGGATTCTATTTTGCCCATGAAAATGTAAAATAATTATAACATTCATAAAAAATTGGTGCATCTTGGAAACTAACACTCTAGGTACAAACTCAATTTCATGGTAATCAGCTCTAATCATAGCACTTTTTTTTTCTATAAGATTGGATGTACGAAAATGTGTTACTTAAAATTTACCCCAAATATTATTTACATATTAAACAGATGATATCTGACTAAATTCATTCCTCATCATAGAATAGAATAACTTATTTTCAACTATGTGGTTCAACAGATATTATTTCATATCTGTATTTGTAAAATTCAAAACTTTCTTTTTAGGAATCTTGTATTTTCCAGTAATCATAATGATGTTATCAACAATAATTATGATAAAAACATTAAATTCTATCAATGTATAAAAGTATATATTATACATAAAAAATATACATCTCAATGTAATATTATTAGAGTGAGACTTTATCTGATTGTCAGAGTAAAAGAATTATAATCTAATTTGATCCAATTATATGAAAGATTGATTTCATCATATTCATAGATACATTAATAAAAAAATAGTATAGAAATATAACTATTAATAATATCATTGTATTATATTCATAGTGGGATATACCTGTATAAACAAGTAATATATAATCTAGTAAAAGAAAGAATGACGTATAAGCTGTATTAAAAGATTTAACTCTTTTTACCTTAAAATTAAAGGTATTTAATAAACATTACTAATAATATCTAATGATTTTTAATTACTATAAATTCTTCCATTCCATACCCTGAAATCACTTGATATAAAGATTACAATAGTTTTTATAATCATACCCTCATAAATCATAAATACGATGATTGACCTCTTTATTCGTATCCCCAAAAAACCCTTGATCGGATGGATCTATTTTACCATTTCACTATCCCTATAATCCATCGATTTTAAAAATGATTAGACATAATTATTAATGAAAATATGATCCAAAAAACAACATTGATAAGAATTACTTATAACTACAAATCTACAATGTTTAAAAAAAACATTTCAATAAGATGTCCATGTAAAGAAAAATATTTAATGATTGAGTTATAAATTTGATTAGCTCTAAACTATTAAGATAACTGGTTATTTATAGGTTATCCTCGAATGGTAATATTTCCATGTTTGCTATAATGGCCCCAGATAGTTTTAGCTTTGAAATCTCACAATGATCTTGTATAACTGAATGATGGACCTCAATTTGTTTTATCACCATTACCATGAAAAATTATTCCTTACAATAGATATATTTCGTTTATAGTTCTTATTATATACTTCAGTAAAATAGATATACTTGTTAATTGACTTTCAATACAATGAACTGAATGGGATATTGTCTGATATATCATTTCTAATGTCATTATGATGGCCATTAATTTTTTCACTCAGGTAGATAAAACATAAGTCCAACCACTATTCTAAACAAAAGTAATTCTGAAAATTGGAAACACATTTAGTCTGATGTGTCATATTGATTAATGTAAATTTTATATTCATGATACATAAGAACAATTCAATATATGGTATAATGTAATATTTTATAAAAACAAATTAAACTTCTATGGACATAAAAAATCTACAACAAAAGTTTAAAGAGAATTTTTGTAATTTAAAAAACTAATATATTTGAAATATAACATGTAAAACATCTAACAAATCACTTTTTACATCATTAATGCATCGAAATTTCCCATTTTTCCCTCATTGGGATATAAAAAACATACCTCATTTCTTCTCCATTTTCTCATCTCTTATACAAGAGTGAGAACCAAAAAATCCCAATATTAACAATTGTGATTATATATCAATCCATATAATTTTGCTGTATCATTGATTAGAAATCAAATCTGTTGGTCTATCTACCACTTCCCATTCTTATATTCTGTTAAAGAAAAATAGTGGGATGTTTTATCTACTTATTAACATCTAAACCATTGTTTTTGTATAAAATTTGTATATTGGTAAATAGGGATGTTATGATTGAATCAAGGGCTAGGTATAATATTTAGTTTTTCTATGAGCCTGAGGTAGTTTCTCCACAATTTATATCCCATATAATTGGTGTTTATTCAAGTTTATGTGGTTTGTCTATTATATCTTTATGATTCTATTTTGATTATATGGAAGGAAATGATTTAATGGTTTATTAAGTGATGTGTTGGACCCCACATGATTCTCATTGGATATGTTTAGGATGATTATACTAGTCCTATGGTCACCCATAGGATGCAACACACAGTTGAACATGGGAATTGGGTTTCTGAACGATGAATTTATAGGAATATTAGATTAAACCAATGATAATTTTGTGTGGAATGTTAACATGGAAAAAATTGGTTTTTGGTTTAACTTGAATATGTTAAATGAGTTGTGGGTTATAAATTGATAAATGTGGTAAATGGGTATAGAGGAATGTTCATGTGGTCAAATGGCATGAATGAGGTAAAAATGGGTTTTTATCCTTAAATGGTAAAATGACTAGTAGTGGGGGTCGAGAAGTTGTTTCATGTAATTAACAATGGATATGTGATAAAATGAAAATGTAGTCACTTGTCATTATCTTGTGATAATAGTTCACTGAGGTTTTATAAGGCCCCGGCCTTAAACCTTACTTAAACTTGAGTTATTACAAGATTACACATTGAGGATCTTTTCAGGTTTAGAGTTTTAGAGAATTAGATCATGAAACTTGCATTACATTCCACATTTAAACAAGGTGGTTACATAAAAGACAATATTCATTCTTCCCATCAATGGAAACCTATTTAAAATAAAACACGAATTCTTTCTTGACACATCCTTGACACTATCGTCACATCATGTACCTTTCCCTTGACCTGTGAAAAGCATTTCAAAAACTTGGGATGAGCATAAAAAGCTCAGTAAGGGTTATAAAAATATGGAAAGGAAACATGAGTTCATATATACATAATAATGAAATCATACTTTACCCATAAAACATAGGCATATCAAATCATGAATAAATCATAGAAAACATAAGACATAAAGGTAACTTGAGGCATTCATAACATTCTTACGTAGGGAGTAACCCTCTTGGTTACGTTTGGAATACCCATCACAGTATATTCCTTAAATCTCTTCGGAGAACCCTTAACGTTTCACTCCTTCGCGTTACCCAATGCATTGGAGAGCTATATCGGGCTCACCCGCCCTTAGTTTATCACAGAACCACCCGTTCTTCATAACAATGCCCAAGAACCATAACATAATCGTATCACATAAACATGAATAAAGGAAACATAACATTTCGACATTTCAATCACAATATTACATTTTAGGATATTGAAATAATGAATCCATTCAAAAAGAAACCACTTCCAAAACCATTTAAAACATTTAATAAAGAGATTTTTGAATCAAAGTGTCCCATACCACCTTGAAGCTTTTAACATTTTAAACCATTAATATCCATATAAATAAATCCTTAAAACCATTTTGAAAACATGGATATTAATAAGAACAAATAATTAAAACATTTAAAATGATATTTTGGTTAAAGGGGTTTTACCAAAATTAGAGACACTTGAATACAATAATCGAGGAATAACATTTAGTCAGAACTTTATAATATCATGAGAATAAAAGGATTCATGATATAATACTCTAAAGGACAGTATATACACCATATAAGAGTGAAATGGTTCATAACAACAATGAACCCTCAATAGAAATGTCAAATGTGATGAAATCCCTTATAAAGAAGGTATCCTTAAATTAAGGACAAATAAATCTCAAAAATATGTGTGACAAATATATATACACCCAATATAAGTGGATATTATGTGTAAAACAATAAAAGGTCATTCACACATATTCAATTGATGACATATTCAATGACTACAAGTTGAACCCAAAGAAATCGAAATCGGGTTAAAAAGTTCCCTTGACAGCCTAATGGCATCACATCAAAATGAGTTGATGAGAGATAAAAAGTGTATCTCATCACTTGGACATAAAATTTACATCAATAAGGATGTATGAGAATATATCCCAACATAAAAATATGTAAATTAAATGATCCAATAAAAGAAGTCTTTTAAAAAAGAGGAGGGTGAAAGGTTCCCTTACCGACTTGGGTATCTTTCAAAACATACACCCCCTGAAAGAAAGACAATAGGTCATTGATGTAAATACTCATAAACGAAATTATATTACACAAAGATTAGAATAATGGGCAGTACATAGACCACTCAATGGAATTTGTGGCAAATGTAGCATAAATCTCACGGGAATAAAAGTGAGAAGAAAAATCCCTTACGAAAACTCGGCAGCCTAACAGTGCCACATAAAACTTCTGAATATGAATTGATGAGATCAAATAGAGTATACCATCATATTACAATAGAATTTATAGCAAGTGGATATAAAATAAAATCCCCCAACATTGCAAGGAGGAGTTTAAAAGAAGTGACATAAAGGAGAGTACTTAAAAGAAAGAGAGAGGTTAGATCTATTACGAAAGTTCGGCAGCCTAACGGCGCCACTCAAAACTTCCAAAATGGATTGATGAGAGAGAATAGGGTCTCTCATAACATGAACATAAAAATTACAGTAAATGTAATATAAAATAACATCCCAATCATAAGAAAGATGATCTTAAATTAAATGACATAAAAGAGTGTACTTAAAAAGAAAGAGAGTTGTAGGATCCCTTACCTCGGGTCCGACTTGACTCGATCGTTCTTTAATCTCCTGAATAATAAACTTGAGTTAATTTATAATTCCTTAAGAACCTTTTTAAAGTTCATTATTACTTTTATACCACTTATTACCATGTCATAAACATTATGTAATCATTTAAGTTAATAATATTTGTTTTGCCGATATTTGGTTCTTAAGTCGAAAGTGGACTTCTTACAATTACATGTTGTTCGTGTGGCCAAATGTTTATTATATCCATAATTGTATTCATTATGTAGATATCATATATGTCATATATATCCAGTACATTCATGCATTTATAACATTATATAATCATTTAGAGGTAAGAAATGAAATGCACCGTTCATGGAGACGGTAAGCCGTACGTAGGCATGAACGCTACTTTCATTTATATTTCGTATTTTATAGAATGGAATAATAATGAGATAAAGTTATATTATAATTACAGTATAATATCATATATAATATCATATTTACATCCTTTATACATCCCACATATGGTATTTAACGAATCAAATCACTTTGAGGGGGCGCTAGTTCGCACTTCCTTAAATGAAGATATCGCGTATACCCATAATGGAAGCCATAAAGGTAAGACAAAAATGAAAAATACAGAAGCATAAATACAACATAAACATATTATATATCATATATAAAAATAGTGACATCAAAATGGCCACCTTTGAAGGTGTTAAATTAGTATTGAACAATCATCGTTTCGGGAGGCACAATTTCGCAATCCACGGAAACCGTATGTTCTTTAACCATTTGATGTAGTTGTGTGAGAGTGTAGATAGAATAAATCTTATAACAACATCCTAGTATATTTAAGATACTGGTGTTGTTACAAAATAAATAAATAAAAAGATTTTAGGGGGTTGGAGAAGCAAAATAATACAAATGAACATGAGAGAATGAATTACCTTTAAAAGTGTAACTCCTTTTGATTTGAGCCTAAAGGCATCCTTTGAAAGGATTATTCCCAAAGGGAATCCTCTAGGATGAGGAGAGGGATGTGGAGAGAGTAAATGGGAAGGGGTTGGCCGAGCCAAAGGCTTGAGGAGTGTGTTAAATGAGGTAGAGGTGGGGGCCTTTTATAAGAGGAGAGGAGGGGTACTTTTGGAAAGTAAAGAAATATTACTTTATTTGAAGATGTGTTTCGGTTTCAAAAGGTCCCACATAGATATAATTCGTGTCTAAGGTGATAAAGCTTCGAAATCCACTCATCCAATAAGTTTTGTACATGTGTAGTTCATAGATTTTACATTATCTTTCCATTTTATTTAAATCGTCAAATAATGATGTCATCGCTGCATCATTATTATGTCATAAATAATTTAATTTATTTAATGTCTAAAAATTATAAAAAAACTACTATGATGTAGTAAATCTTTTTAGCCTTCCAGTGAATATTTATAATCAAAAATATGACTTGTATAACCCCACTTAAAAATTGTTTTAGTAAAACATATCATGTTTGTGTCAATTTTACTTTTACATTAAATAAAATGTTATTTATGTCATTTCCCAACCAAAGTGGATCCATGGGGTCCCCAAGTTGACCCATGGCTTGTCTTGGTCGGCCATGATAAACCAATGAGGGTAATAAATGTGTCAAGGTCATCTCATTTTATTAAAGCATTATTTTTACCTTAAACTACACTAATTACCACTAATCGCGATTAAAAACTTAATAAGTTACTATTCACCAAAAAATTATTTTAATCTCATTGAACCACATTTTACTTCTTAATGACAACCATGTATGTCGGATTTTTGAAAATCAAAACACAATGATGGCAAAATTTCATTTAAACGTAAAATCAGTTTTTATAAGTACCACTTAGTGGTTTCACTATTCATCAAAATTGAAGTTTTTCAGAAAAATCCCAAAAAATTCACCCTAAGCTATATTTGATATTCTGAATTCAAAAATGAAGTCCGTTTTACAAAATTCAAAACATATAAGTCAAATTAATTAATTTAATAATTAATTCCTGCTGTCATGACAAAAAGCGTGTTTTATGAAACAATAAGTATCAAAAGATTGACACTAGTTTATGTCTGATTTCAAAGTGAAATTGATTCCAACGACCACTATTGGATTTAATGGTAAAAATATTTTCTAATTTCACTTTAAAACCAATTCAAAATATAATCTAATCATATAAATAAATTAGATTAAAAAGTGGTTTTGAATTAAAATACAACATTTTACACTATTCATTAAAAAAATGAACTTTTTCGGAAAGATACCAAAAATTTACACAAAGTAAATTTTGATGTCCCGATTCATAATAAGAGTTTTATATGGTCCAAAAGAATGTTTAAGAGTGAAGAAAACTATATTTAATGACGGTTCTCCATCAAAAGGTGATAAGTGAACCTTTAGTGAAAACTAGGGCATATACGCCTAAAATTGAATTCTTTCCGTATTTTAAGCCTTTATCTTTTATTTTATAAATGTAAAAATATTTAAGAACATATATAATCATATTTTAGTTATTTCTATCCATTCCCGTCATTACAACGGCTACATGTTAACTACCATTTAAAATAATATTATTTTATTATTAGAGTGCAACGTAAGATTCCCAAGAAACTTGTCGTTGCGTGTTGGGTACGCCATCGAGCATAGCGTCCCCTTTAAAGTCTTTTAAATATTTTATTCACAAATATGGATATATATGAAATTTCATATTCTTTATTTACCTAGGGTGTTACATCCTTCCCCCCTTTTGGGAATTGCGTCCTCGCAATTTTAAAATTGCGCTTGGAAACATCCTTGAAAGTCCCACATCGGAACAAAAGTCGGTAAAACAAACACTTTAAAATAAAGAGAGATAAGCCCA
The DNA here is from genome assembly GCA_963277665.1 of Viscum album. Taxonomy (NCBI): domain Eukaryota; kingdom Viridiplantae; phylum Streptophyta; class Magnoliopsida; order Santalales; family Viscaceae; genus Viscum; species Viscum album. Next base: position 1,414,165,511 of record OY728125.1, on the reverse strand, counting down.
AAGGTCACCCGAGTTAACCCATACTAGGATTCCAAGTATGAAAATATGGACATGGAGGAAAAAAACAAAGGGTCATGTTCTGATGGAGAGTGATAGAAAACATTTTTAGGAGAAAGTTAACCACGAGAAAATCACAAACTTCTGATGGGTTAAATGGTATTCGATTCCCCAGTAGGAAAAGTTAATAGACAACATTTTTGTTTTAAATTACTTTTTATTGAGGAATTTATTCATAAGGATACATAATCACTTATCATATTGACTTTCAACTTTTATTAGATTCCTTACACAAACTCATATTTTCTCCAAAAGACGAGTATTTAGGAAGACTTTTTCACATTAAGAGTACTACAATCAACTTCTAGAGAATCACCTAATCCACAAAATAGAACTATATACTTCCCATGTCATTAGACTTTAACCAAAACCAAAACCAAAAAGGCTAGTACAAGATCAGATAATCCAGAAAAGGATAACCCTTTATAAAAAGAAAATCTATTCTTAATCCTCAAAATTTGTCCAACAAAACCCAAAGTTCAACGAGGACCATTCTATAATCAATTTGTCCATAAAATTCTTCAAAGTAAACCAATATAAGATTGAAACCCAAATATTTTAAGGATTTAGTCGCATAGTCTTCCAAGATAAATCGTAACATTTATCTCTAAACAATATCAGTTGCTCCTAAAGTCTCGTTTTGAAAAGTAATTAACCTAATCACATATCCTCCATGATAGGTTAATCATTTTCATAAATAACCCAAAATCAACTTACTCTTAATTCATAAAATCATATAACTAGAATGAATCAGTCAAACTAACCAGGGACTTCACGTAGTCTAGTGGTAGGCGATAAATACCAGTAGCACATTGGTTGTGGGTTCGATTCCCGCAGCTTTGTCCGACGCGACGGGATGTCAGACGGTCTACGTGTTGTCCTTTTTCCAAAACTATATAATTCTTAAAACATTCCCCAAAATGAGATAAAATCTTCAAGAATAATCATAACATATTTTAACCTCAAGTTTATCTCATTCCTCTCATTTTCCATCATATCATAGAGTAACCCATAATTACCTAAAAATTAAGTATCATAGAAACCCTAATGGTTACCTTAATAATTATTACCTGAATTTCCACATCGGGTTGGCCATCTCGTACATGATGCATTAGAGAACTCACCAAGGTTGAAGTGGTTGATCATGACTCCTTGATATTTGGTTTAGAACAACCACGAGTTTCCTCATTGAATCCTCCATTTTATCTAGTTTCTTAATCAGAGAACCACCACAGTTTCCTTCAAACCTTTTGTCTCTTTGGTGCCTGCTAGATCCATCCATTCACTAAAAATAGAAATGTCAGTGTGAGTATATCAAAAAAACCATCATGTACTAATGAGGAAGGTAAACACTAAGATACACTTACTCATTCACTTTATCTAAAACTAGGACTCTTTCTGAAATCCTAACCATTATGGTATTGTCACTTATGCTTAAAGAATACCCTAACCTCTAAAGTTATCTAAACCGACCTTTGATACCAACTATATGGCCCCAGCCTTAAACCTTACTTAAACTTGAGTTATTACAAGATTACACATTGAGGATCTTTTCAGGTTTAGAGTTTTAGAGAATTAGATCATGAAACTTGCATTACATTCCACATTTAAACAAGGTGGTCACATAAAAGACAATATTCATTCTTCCCATCAATGGAAACCTATTTAAAATAAAACACGGATTCTTTCTTGACACATCCTTGATACTATCATCACATCATGTACCTTTCCCTTGACCTGTGAAAAGCATTTCAAAAACTTGGGTTGAGCATAAAAAGCTCAGTAAGGGTTATAAAAATATGGAAAGGAAACATGAGTTCATATATACATAAGAATGAAATCATACTTTACCCATAAAACATAGGCATATCAAATCATGAATAAATCATAGAAAACATAAGACATAAAGGTAAATTGAGGCATTCATAACATTATTACGTAGGGAGTAACCCTCTTGGTTACGTTTAGAATACCCATCACAGTATATTCCCTAAATCTCTTCAGAGAAACCTTAACGTTTCACTCCTTCGCGTTACCCAATGCATTGGAGAGCTATATCGGGCTCACCCGCCCTTAGTTTATCACGGAACCACCCGTTCTTCATAACAATGCCCAATAACCATAACATAATCGTATCACATACACATGAATAAAGGAAACATAACATTTCCACATTTCAATCACAATATAACATTTTAGGATATTGAAATAATGAATCCATTCAAAAAGAAACCATTTCCAAAACCATTTAAAACATTTAATAAAGAGATTTATGAATCAAAGTGTCCCATACCACCTTGAAGCTTTTAACATTTTAAACCATTAATATCCATATAAATAAATCCTTAAAACCATTTTGAAAACATGGATATTAATAAGAAAAAATAATTAAAACATTTAAAATGATATTTTGGGTAAATGGGTTTTACCAAAATTAGAGACACTTGAATACAATAATTGAGGAATAACATTTAGTCAGAACATTATAATATCATGAGAATAAAAGTATTCATGATATAATACTCCAAAGGACAGTATATACACCATATAAGAGTGAATTGGTTCATAACAACAATGAACCCTCAATAGAAATGTCAAATGTGATGAAATCCCTTATAATAAAGGTATCCTTAAATTAAGGACAAATAAATCTCAAAAATATATGTGACAAATATATATACACCCAATATAAGTGGATATTAAGTGTAAAAAAATAAAAGGTCATTCACACATATTCAATGGATGACATATTCAATGACTACAAGTTGAACCCAAAGAAATCGAAATTGGGTTAAAAAGTTCCCTTGACAGCCTAATGGCATCACATCAAAATGAGTTGATGAGAGATAAAAAGTGTATCTCATCACATGGACATAATATTTACATCAATAAGGATGTATGAGAACATATCCCAACATAAAAATATGTAAATTAAAAGACCCAATAAAAGAAGTCTTTTAAAAAAGAGGAGGGTGAAAGGTTCCCTTACCGACTTGGGTATCTTTCAAAACATACACCCCATGAAAGAAAGACAATAGGTCATTGATGTAAATACTCATAAACGAAAGTATATTACACAAATAGTAGAATAATGGGCAGTACATACACCACTCAATGGAATTTGTGGCAAATGTAGCATAAATATCACGGGAATAAAAGTGAGATGAAAAATCCCTTACGAAAACTTGGCAGCCTAACAGCGCCACATAAAACTTCCGAATATGGATTCATGAGATCAAATAGAGTATCCCATCATATTACAATAGAATTTACAGCAAGTGGAATATAAAAGAAAATCCCCAAAACATTGCAAGGAGGAGTTTAAAAGAAGTGACATAAAGGAGAGTACTTAAAAGAAAGAGAGAGGTTAGATCTCTTACGAAAGTTCGGCAGCCTAACGGCGCCACTCAAAACTTCCAAAATGGATTGATGAGAGAGAATAGGGTCTCTCATCACATGAACATAAAAATTACAGTAAATGTAATATAAAATAACATCCCAATAATAAGAAATATGAGCTTAAAATAAATGACATAAAAGAGTGTACTTAAAAAGAAAGAGAGTTGTAGGATCCCTTACCTCGGGTCCGACTTGACTCGATCGTTCTTTAATCTCCTGAATAATAAACTTGAGTTAATTTATAATTCCTTAAGAACCTTTTTCAAGTTCATTATTTATTTTATACCACTTATTACCATGTCATAAACATTATGTAATCATTTAAGTTAATAATATTTGTTTGGCCGATATTTGGTTCTTAAGTCGAAAGTGGACTTCTTACAATTACATGTTGTTGGTGTGGCCAAATGTTTATTATATACAGAATTGTATTCATTATGTAGATATCATATATATAATATATATCCAGTACATTCATGCATTTATAACATTATATAATCATTTAGAGGTAAGAAATGAAATGCACCGTTCATGGAGACGGTAATCCGTACGTATGCATGAACGCTACTTTCATTTATATTTCGTATTTTATAGAATGGAATAATAATGAGATAAAGGTATATTATAATTACAGTATAATATCATATATAATATCATATTTCCATCCTTTATACATCCCACATATGGTATTTAACGAATCAAATCACTTTGAGGGGGCGGTAGTCCGCACTTCCTTAAATGAAGATATCGCGTATACCCATAATGGAAGCCATAAAGGTAAGACAAAAATGAAAAATACAGAAGCATAAATAAAACATAAACATATTATATATCATATATAAAAATAGTGACATCAAAATGGCCACCTTTGAAGGTGTTAAATGAGTATTGAACAATCATCGTTTCGGGAGGCACAATTTCGCCATCCACGGAAACCGTATGTTCTTTAACCATTTGATGTAGTTGTGTGAGAGTGTAGATAGAATAAATCTTATAACAACATCCTAGTATATTGAAGATACTGGTGTTGTTACAAAAGAAATAAATAAAAAGAGTTTAGGGGGTTGGAGAAGCAAAATAATACAAATGAACATGAGAGAATGAATTATCTTTAAAAGTGTAACTCCTTTTGATTTGAGCCTAAAGGATTTCTTTGAAAGGATTCTGCCCAAAGGGAATCCTCTAGGATGAGGAGAGGGATGTGGAGAGAGTAAATGGTCAGGGGTTGGCCGAGCCAAAGGCTTGAGGAGTGTGTTAAATGAGGTAGAGGTGGGGTCCTTTTATAAGAGGAGAGGAGGGGTACTTTTGGAAAGTAAAGAAATATTACTTTATTTGAAAATGTGTTTCGGTTTTAAAAGGTCCCACATTGATATAATTCGTGGATAAGGTGATAAGTCTTCGAAATACTCTCATCCAATAAGTTTTGGACATGTGTAGTTCATAGATTTTACATTATCTTTCCATTTTATTTAAATCGTCAAATAATGATGTCATCGCTGCATCATTATTATGTCATAAATAATTTAATTTATTTAATGTCTAAAAATTATAAAAAAACTACTATGATGTAGTAAATCTTTTTAGCTTTACAATTAATTTTTATAATAAAAAATATGACTTGTATAACCCCACTTAAAAATTGTTTTAGTAAAACATATCATGTTTGTGTCAATTTTACTTTTACATTAAATAAAATGTTATTTATGTCATTTCCCAACCAAAGTGGATCCCTGGGGTCCCCAAGTTAACCCATGTCTTGTCATGGTCGGCCATGACACAAAAAATGAGGGTAAGACATGTGTCAAGCTCATCTCATTTTATTAATGCATTATTTTTACCTTAAACTACACTAATTACCACTAATCGTGATTAAAAACTTAATAAGTTACTATTCACCAAAAAATTATTTTAATCTCATTGAACCACATTTTACTTCTTAATGACAACCATGTATGTAGGATTTTTTAAAATCAAAACACAATGATGGCAAAATTTCATTTAAACGGAAAATCAGTTTTTATAAGTACCACTTAGTGGTTTCACTATTCATCAAAATTGAAGTTTTTCAGAAAAATACCAAAAAATTCACCCTAAGCTATATTTGATATTCTGAATTCAAAAATGAAGTCTGTTTTACAAAATTCAAAACATATAAGTCACAATAATTAATTTAATAATTAATTTCCGCTGTCATGACAAATAGCTGGTTTTATGAAACAATAAGTATCAAAAGATTGACACTAGTTTAAGTCTGATTTCAAAGTGAAATTGATTCCAACGACCACTATTGGATTTAATGGTAAAAATATTTTCTAATTTCACTTTAAAACCAATTCAAAATATAATCTAATCATATAAATAAATTAGATTAAAAAGTGGTTTTGAATTAAAATACAACATTTTACACTATTCATTAAAAAAATGAACTTTATCGGAAAGATACCAAAAATTTACACAAAGTAAATTTTGAGGTCCCGACTCTTAATAAGAGTTTTATTTGGTCCAAAAGAATGTTTAAGAGTGAACAAAACTATATTTAATGACGGTTCTCCATCAAAAGGTGATAAGTGAACCTTTAGTGGAAACTAGGGCATATACGCCTAAAATTGAATTCTTTCCGTATTTTAAGCCTTTATCTTTTATTGTATAAATGTAAAAATATTTAAGAACATATATACTCATATTTTAGTTATTTCTATCCATTCCCACCATTACAACAGATACATGTTAACTACAATTTAAAATAATATTATTTTATTATTAGAGTGCAACGTAAGATTCCCAAGAAACTCATTGTTGCGTGTTGGGTACGCCATCGAGCATAGCGTCCCCTTTAAAGTCTTTTAAATATTTTATTCACAAATATGGATAAATATGAAATGTCATATTCTTTATTTACCTGGGGTTTTATAGGTTTACCACTAGAAATGTGGAAAATGGTTGGTGGTATATTGGACCGATGTGTCTCTCCATTGGTTGGGAAAAACCGAGGAACCAAGTAACCCGTTTAACCATTGTTTATAGAGTATGTACTAATTATCTTAACTATAATGGTTCCGAAACGGAAATCTATACCATAATTGGGATTATTGGATAATGTGTTCAAAATTGCAGTTTGATACTTGGACTGATACTCCTCATTTAATGTCTTATGACCTAAAAATTATATTATTGGTATGTTTAGAAATTGAATTTAAAATTTTAGTGGAAAAAATGGAGTGATGATCCTTAAATTTCAACCTGTTACCTCTATGATATATATTTTAGATGTTCAGAATAGATTGAAGAATATTTGATGTGTATGGGTATCACATTTAAATAAGAACATAAATGGTTAATTTAAATAAAAATAAATAAATAAACCTGTTTAAGTTTCTATCTTGTTTATTCTTTACTATACTTCTCCATACAATGTTTTAGACTGAAAATGATTATATAAACTATTTGGGATATCCTAATGAGTTTTAATCAAACACATATCAAGCCGTCGAAGGCTACCCATGAATACATCATGGTTACATATTAGTATGAGGGAAAAGTCCCTATGTTATGTGAATAATATGGGACATTGAATATATAAGGATTCAGCCATAAACATTACATAATATTTAATTAAATGATTAATTCACATTGAGGATCTTTTGAATTTTTTTTTTTTGAGAATTAGGCTATATCTATTACATTTCCTTTAATAAAATACAATGTAGACACTTGTACTTAGTTTCCATTTTTTCACAAAAAAATAACTCCTAAAAAAGAGTCGTGTCTAGTTCCATGTTTAAGACAACATGAAGTTTCCTTGATCCATTCCTTGACCCTATTCCACATTATGTCCTATGAAAAACATTTTAAAACATGGGATGATCATAAAAAGCTCAGAATGGGGTACATAAAGATGGAAAACTATTAGTTTTTTAAAACAACAAGTAAACCATGAATACTTTAACATAAGTAATACTTTTCACCTTTATGATGTAGTATATACTCTTTATTGAATAAAATATCACTACTTACCCTTTTATAACCAAAATATTACCATAAAACCCACATAATGAACACATAACATATGAAGGTAACTTGGGACATAAACAAACATAAATGTAATAACCACATGGTTGACTTCCACACATATCACAGAATGGAATATCCAAACGGTTCACTTCCATACATATCACTAAATGGAATATCCAAATGGCCAACTTCCATACCCAATGAATTGTACGTTATAAAATAACCACCCATCCAGGTTTATAATGGCACCACCCATCATTTGGTTTATCATGTAACCACCTGTTAAATGTTCAAGTACCATTATAAAATCATAACACATAAAACAAATATAAAGGAAAGAAAATATTTCCACATTTCAATAAAAATATATCACTTAAACATATGGACATGACAAATCCATTATGAAAACCATTTTCAATACCAAAATACATAAAATAGTATATGGTATTTATTTTCTTTGAAAAAAAATTTACAGCTTGTTAAGGAATCCAAAGAACAAATAATACTCACGGCAGCGAACAAGGTCGTTATCATGGCTTACGTTAAAAGAAACATTCTTTTTGTCGTTTAGTAAAACGCTTCATAGAAAAAGATTCCTTTTTAATAAAAGTAAAACTCAAAGGGGTTTATACTCCATTTAAAATAATGTTGTGTATAAATGAAAATATGCCTCAGTGAAAAGAGAATGAGATGAATCCCCTTACCTCGTGTCCAACTTGACCCGTTCGTTCTTTAATATCATGAATAATATTCTAAAGTTAATTTATACTTGCTTAAGAACATTTTTCAAGTTTATTATTCCTTTTATATCACTTATTACCATTTTATACACATTATGTAATCTTTCAACTTAATAATGTTCGTTCTGTCAATATTTGGTACCTGAGTTACAAATGAACACCTTATATTTACAATTTGTCCATTTTGTAAATAGTAAATTATATCCCAAATGATATTCATTATTTAGATATCATATATATCATATAAATATATTATATTTATTAATTTATTTATTTTTAAAAGTACATATAATTTAGAGGTAAGAAATGAAATGCACTGTTCATGGAGACGGTAATGCTTACGTACGCATGAACGCTACTTTCATTTCTATTTCTTATTTTAATTAAAAAAAAATTATAAATAGGTATATTATAATTATATTATAATAAAATATATAATATCATTAAATCCATCCTTTATAAGGCCCACATTGGAATTAACGAGTTCTATCCTTTTGAGGGGGTGGTAATCCACACTTCGTGAAATGAAATTATTGTGTATACCCATAATGGAAACCATAAAGGTATTATATAAAAGAAAAATATAGAAGCATAAAGAAAACATAAACATAATATATAATATATAAATATATTTACATCTTAATGGTCACCATGATAGGTGGTCGGAGTTAATCTAACAATCATCGTTTTGTGAGGCATTAGTTTTCCACCCACAGAAACAGTATGTTCTTCACCCATTAGATGGAGGCGTGTGTAAGTGTAGTTTGAATCCATATCATAACAACATCCTAGTATATTTAGGATACTATTTTTGTTATAAAATAAAATAATAAAAAGAGTTTTGGGGTTGTATAATTAAAATAAAACAAAATAAAACAAAAGAATTTAAAAGAAACTGTTACCTTTAATTTGGGAAACTTCCTTTGGATTGAACCAAAAGAAATTCTTAATGTTCTTTATGACTAAGTTAAGGATTCTAGGAGTAGGAGAGGGATGTAGGGAGCTTAATTGTGTAGAGTATGGATGAGAAAAATGGCTTGAGAGGTGTGGAGAATTGGTTAAAAGTGAGGGATTTTTATAAGGGGGAAGAGGGGCTATTTAGGAATGTGTGATAATATTAATTTATTATATAATGATATTCTATTTCAAAAGGTCCAAATATCATTAATGTCAAATATAAGATTAATAATAGTCAAAATAAAATCATCCAATAAGAATTGAATAGGTTTTGTATGTTATTTTAATATTTATAATATTATTTAATTAAATGATTTATTAATGAGATAAACACTGCATCATTATTGAATCAAAAGTAATTTAATTTATTCGATGTCTAAAAATTATAAAAAATTCACTATGATATAGGAAATATATTTTTCCTTATAAATAATATTTATAGTAAAAAATATTACTTATATATCATGATATAAAATTTATTTCATTAAAAGATGTTTATTTATGTCATATTTTCCTTTACTTTAAATTAATTAATCTAAAGTGTCATTATCATTCATAAGTGGCTCCATGGGGTCCCAAAATCGACCCAAGGATGTCCATGGTCAGCCATTACTCATCCAATAAGGTTAGGATATGTGTTAAGGTAATTTTGAATTATTATATTAATCTTTTTACCTTGAATTACCTTAATTATCTTTAACCGTGGTAAATAAAAGTCAAAAGTTACTATTCACCAAAAATTATTTTCATCTTATTGAACAAAATTTTACTTACTAATAACAACCATGTATGTCGAATTTTTTAAATTCAATTCAAAAAAGTGGTAAAAATTTATTTAAATGAAAAAGTCAGTTTTTTAACTACTACTAAGTGGTTTCTCTATTCATCAAAAATTGATGTTTTTCAGAAAAATACCAAAAATTTAGCCTAAGATATATTTGATATTCAATATTAAAAAATGATATATACTTTAAGAAATTCTATACATAAAAGTGAAATTAATTAATTGAAAATTAATTCCCATTGTTAAAACAAATAGTGTGTTTTTAAGAAACAATAACTATCAAAAGATTAACACTTGATTATGTCAAATTTCAAAGTGAAATTAATTCCAATGACCAAAATTGGATTAACTGTTAATAATATATTATAATTAAACTTTAAAACTAATTAAAAAGATAACCTAACTACATTAATAAATTATATTAAAAGTAGTTGTGAATTAAAATATAATATTTTCACTATTCATTAAAAATTGAACTTTTTCTGAAAAATTCGAAACATTTACACAATGTAAATTTCGATGTCCCCATTCTAAAGTTTGATTTTATTTGGTCAAATAGAATGTATAAAAGTGACCAAAAATATATTTAAAGAGGTTTTTCCATTAAAAGGCGGTAAATCGACCTTTTAATGTAAATTATGCTTAAAATTAGATTCATTCGCATCTTAAGCCTCTAAATTTTATTGGATAAAAGTAAATACATTTAAAAAACATGTATAATCATATTGAAGTTAGTTTTGTTCATTCTCTCCAATACAATGTCTAGGAGTTAACTTTCCTTTAAAATAATTATATTATATTATTAGTGTGCAATGTAAGATTTCAAAGAAACTCGTTGTTGCATATCGGGTAGGCTATCGAACATAGAATACCTTTTAAAGTAAAATTTATATTTAATTCACAAGTATTAATAAATATGAAAATATTTTATTATTCATTTACATGGGATGTTACATCCTTCCCCCTTTTAGAAATTATATCCTCGTAATTTTTACTCACAAATCAAAATAAGTGGGGGTATTTATACTTCATAGAATGGTCAGATTCCCAGGATGCCTCTTCAACAAAATGGGTTTTCCACAAAACCATTACATATTGAATAACCTTATTCGGCAACACTTTCTCTCTACGGTCAATAATCTGAACAGGTTGTTCTTCATAAGAGATATTCTCTTCCAACTGAACTACCTCTGGACTCAAAACATGAGATGGATCTAGAATATACTTTCTCAACATCGAAACATGAAAAACATTATGTACCTAGGATAAACATGTAGGTAAAAAAACTTTATACGCCACTGATCCAACTTTCTCCAAGATTTCATAAGGTCCAATGAACCTCAGTCTAAACATTCCCTTCTTACCAAAACTCATCACAATTTTCCATGGAGAAACATTGAGAAATACATGATCACCAACCTCAAAAGAAATATCCTTCCTATGGTTATCCGCATAACTTTTATATCTTCTCTAAGCTGTTCTCATATGATTCTGAATCAACAGAACTTTCTCTGCCATCTCTTCTACTAATTATGGTCCCATCAGCTTCCTTTCACCAACTTCATCCCAAAAAGATAGTGTTTGACAACACTTTCCATATAAAGCCTCAAATGGATCAATCTGTATACTGGAATGAAAATTGTTATTATATGAAAATTCAACTGAAGAAATATGTTGGTCCCAACATCCCAGGAAATCCAGTGAACAAGCATGTAGCATATCCTCCAAGGTCTGAATTGTTTATTCTGACTAGCAATTAGATTGGGGATGAAAAGTTATAATAAAATTTAATTCATTACCCAACAACTTCTGAAGGCATTCCCAAAAGTTAAAAGTAAACTTAGGATCATGATCAGATACAATGGAGAGGGGAACTCTATGAAACTTGACAATCTTTTTAACGTACAATCTAATAAGTTGATCTAGAGACAAAGTATATCGAATAGAAATGAAATGAGCATATTCAGTCCATCAATCAACTATAACACATATTGCATTATTACCTTGATATGTCTTCAGTAATCCCATAAAAATGTCCATGGATATATTTTTCCATTTCAAATCTGGCACTGGTAAGGACTGAAGAATACCTTTCAGTAACTATCCCTCTACTTTAACCTGCTAACAAGTCAAACACTTCACAGTAAAATCAGAAATATCTCTTTTCTTTCCATCCCACCAGTAGTACTCCCGAAGATCTCTCTATATCTTATTACTTCAAGGATGAACTGAAAATGGAGAACACTGAGATTTACATGACAACTCATTCTTCAACTTTGAATCAAAAGGCACAAATAATCTCTTCCCAAACCTCAAAACACAATCATTATCAATGTTAAAATCAATCAAGTTACCCTTCTGAACCAAATCAACCTATTTCTGTAACTCAATCTCTTCTTTCTACACTTAATTTATTCTCTCTGATAGAGATGATTTCACTAACACCTAAAACAAAACAGAATAATTTTCTGCACCAACAACTTCTATGCAAAAGTTTATCAAATCAAAAACCAAATGTTCTTGTTACAAATGTAGCATGGTCAATGCGACATTAATTTTCCGACTCAACGAATTAGACACTTTATATGATCATACCTAATGGAAATGGATCATGCAATCATAATCCTTGATTAATTCTAGTGATCTCCTATGTCACATGTTCAATTCTTTTTTAGTGAATATAAACTTTAAAATTTTGTGATCAGTGTATATTTCAAATTTTAATCCATACAAGTGATTCCTCAAAAATTTTTAAGCAAAAACAACAGCAGTTAATGCCTAACCATGTGTAGGGTAATTTAACTCAATTGGTTTTCACTGCCGTGAGGCATAAGAAATTACCTGATCATTCTGCATTAGGACACAACCAATTCTTTTCAACGAATCATCACTATAGATAAAAAACTCACCATTACTAGATGGCAGTGCCAAAACTAATGCATTCACCTATATTCTTTTGAATTCCTGAAAAAAATCATAACATTCTTTTATCCAAATGAACTTAACACCTTTTTGAGTTAACTTAGTCATTGGAATAGATAACCATGAAAAATTCTCAACAAACCTCCGATAATAACCTGCCAAACCAAGAAAACTGCGGGTCTCGGTTATATTTGTGGGTCTTGGACAATATTTAACAACTTTTGTTTTTGCAGGATCTATAGTTATGCCATCCTTAGAAATAATGAGACAAAGGAAATAAATTTGTTGTAACCAAAACTCACACATGATTAATTTACCAAAAAGTTTCTTTTATTTTAAGGTTTGAAAGAAAACACATAATGAATTTCTTGTTACTATTTAGTTTTGTTATAAACTAAAATATCCTCAATAAACACAACCTCCATTTTTTTAACTGAGTCAACTAAGCCGACACTACAAAAAACTGTTCAATTTTGATTCTAACCGTCATAGGATACTGATTTTAAAGGTCATTTGCCTTTGTATGCCTTCCCAAAAAAATCTACTCTTTTTCCTCTATGAAAAACCATTCTTAACACAAATATTTCTTAGTCGATGCAACATGGTAATCTTTAAATGATATATCATTTAAATATTACCATAAATTAATTTATGGACATTTATTTAGCAACACCTTAACTCCTAAAGTTTCCTAAACTTTCCTCTGATACAAACTATAAGGACACGTCCTTAAATATTACATAATATTTAATTAAATGAATAATTCACATTGAGGATCTTTTCAAGTTGATAATTTATAGATAATTAGGCTATAACTATTAAATTTCATTTAAAAAAAATACAAAGTAGACAATTCTACTTAGTTTCCATTTTTTTTAAAATAAGAACTCGTAAAAAAGATTCATGTCTAGTAAAATGTTTAAGATAGAATGACATTTACTTGATCCCATCCTTGACCATATTCCACATTATGTCCAGTGAAAAACATTTCAAATACCTGGGTTGGGCATACAAATCTCAGTAAGGGATACACAAAGATGGAAAACTAATAGTTTTTTAAAACAACATGTAAACCATGAATACTTTAACATAAGTAATAATTTTCACCTTTATGAAGTAGTAGATACTCTTTATTGAATAAAAGATCACTAATTACCCATTTACAAAAAAATTATTATCATAAAACCCATATAAAGAACACATATCATATAAAGGTAACATGGGACATAAACATACTTAAATGGAATAACCATACAGTCTACTTCTACATATATCACTAAATGGAATAGCCATACGGCTAACTTCTATAAATAACACTAAATGGAATAGCCATATGGCCAACTTGCATACCCAATTTATTAGAGGTTATAACACAACCACACATCCTGGTTTATCATGGAACCACCCATCATTTTTTTTATCATGTAACCGGCCATCAAATGTCTATGTACTATTATAAAATCACAACACATAAAAAACATATATAAAGGAAAGAAAAAAATTCAACATTTCAATCACAATATATCACCTAAATATACTGACATAAAAAATACATTATCAAAAGCATTTTCAATAACAAAATCCATAAAAGAGTATATGGTATTTATTTTCCTTGAAAAAAAACATAACGTCTTGTTAAGGAATCCAAAGAACAAATAATACTCACGGCGGAAGTAAAGGTCGTTGTCACTGCTTACGTTAAAAGGAACATTCTTCTTGTTGTTTAGTAAAATGATTCATAGAAAAAGATTTCTTTTGAATAAAAGTAAAATTCAAATGGTTTTATACACCATATAAAATAAAGTTGTGTATAAATGAAAATATGCCTCAATAAAAGGAGATTGATATGATGTCCCTTACCTCATTTCCGACTTGACCCGTTCATTCTTTAATATCATGAATAATAAACTAAACACAATTTATAATTTCTTAATAACTTTTTTAAAGTTTATTATTCCATTTATATCACTTAATACCATGTTATAAACATTATGTAATCATTCAAGTTAATAATATTCGTTCTGTCGATATTTGGGACCTTAGTCACAAATAAACACCTTGTATTTACAATTTGTCCATTTTTTCAATTGTATATTATATACAGAATTATATTAAATATTTATATGTCATATATATCATATATACATGTATATATATATTTATAACAGTACATATCATTTGGAGTTATTAAATGAAATACACCATTAATGAAGACGATAAGCCTTACGTACACATTAACGCTGCTTCCATTTATATTTATTATTTTAATTAGAAAATAATTATAAATAGGTATATTATAATTACATTATAATATCATATATAATACATTAACTCCATCCTTTATATGTCCCACATATGGCATTAATGGGTCATATCACGTTGAGGGGGCGGTAGTCCGCACTTCCTCAAATGAGATTATCGTGTTTACCCATAATGGAAACCATAAAGGTATGCTATAAAAAAATATAGAAGAATAAATAAAACATAAAAATAATATATATCAAATATAATATTGTGTCATCTTAATGGCCACCATGAGAGATGGTAGGAGGTAATCTAACAATCTTCATTTCGTGAGGCGTTAGTTTGCTATCCACAGAAAGAGTATGTTCTTCACTCATTAGATAGAGGTGTGCATAAGTGTAGTTCGAATCATTCTCATAACAAAATCCTAGTATATTGAGGATAATTTTTTTGTTATAGAATAAAGGAATAAAAAGTGTTTAGGGGTTGGAGAAGTAAAATAAAACAAAATAAAACAAAATAATTTAAGAGGAACTGTTACCTTTAATTTGGGTAACTCCCTTTGGTTTGAACCAAAATGTATCCTTGATGTGACTTGTACCAAAGTTAAGGCATCTATATAGAGGATAGGGATGTATGGAGCATCATTGGGTGGTGGTTGGAGGATCCAAAAGGCTTGAGAGGTGTGAGGAATTGGTTATAATCAGGGCTTTTTATAAGGGAGAGGAGGGGCTCTTTAGGAAGGTGTGAAAATATTATTTTATTATATAATGAAAATCGGTTTTAAGCGATCAAAAATAATTACAATCAAATATATGATGACTCATAGTCAAAATAAAATCATTGAATAATAATTGTATAGGTTTTGGATGTTATTTTAATATTTATAATCTTATATAATTTAATGATTTATTAATGAGGTAAACAGTGCATCATTATTGTGTCATAAATAATTTAATTTATTCGATGTATAAAAACTATAAAAAACTAATATGATGTAGGAAAACTAATTATTATTCTAAATAATATTTATAGTCAAAATGATAACTTATATAACACCATATAAAAATTAATTCACTAAAATATTTTTGTTTATGTCATTTTTGCCTTTACTTTAAATTAATTAATCTAAAGTGTCACTATCATTCATAAGTGGATATATGGGGTCCCTAAATAGACCCAAGGATTCCCATGGTCGTCCATTACTATTAAAATATGGTTAGAACAAGTTTTATGGTAATTTTAAATTATTAAAATATTCTTTTTACCTTGAATTACCCTATTTACCATTGACTATGGTAAATACAAGTCAAAAGTTACTATACACCAAAAATTATTTTAATCTTATTGAACAAAATTATAAATACTAATAACAACCATGTAAGTCAAATTTTTGAAATTCAATTCACACAAGTGGTAAAAATTCATTTAAATGAAAAATTCGGTTTTTTAACTACTATTAAGTGGTTTCACTATTCATCAAAAATTAAAGTTTTTCAGAAAAAATAGAAAAAATTAAGCCTAATATATATTTGATATTCCAAATTCAAAAATTATGTATATTTTAACAAATTATTAACATAGATTTAGAATTAATTAATTTAAAATTAATTCTCATTGTTAAAACAAATAGCGTGTTTTTAAGAAACAATAACTATCAAAAGATTGACACTTGTTTATGTCCAATTTCAATGTGAAATTAATTCCAATGACTAACATTAGATTAAATGGTATGAATATATAATAATTAAACATTGAAACCAATTAAAAATATAATCTTACTATATTAATAAATTAGATTAAAATGAAGTTCTCAATTAAAATACAATATTTTCACTATTCATTAAAAAATGAACTTTATCTGAAAATTTGCAAAAATTTACAGAAAGTAAATTTTTATTTTGCCATTATAAAGAATTATTTTATTTGGTCAAATATAATGTATTAAAGTGTCCAAAACTAGATTTAAAGAGGGGTTTCTATTAAAAGGTGGTAAATCGACCTTTTAATATAAATTATGCTTAAAATTAGATTCATTCACATTTTAATCCTCTAACTTTTAATGGATAAAACTAAATACATTAAAAAAACATGTACAATCAAATTTTAGTTTGTTTTTTTCATTCCCTCCAATACAATGTCTTGGAGTTAACTTCTATTTAAAATAATAATATTATATTACTAGTGTGCAACGTATGATTTCAAAAAATGCGTTGTTACGTATCTGGTATGCTATCAAACATAGAAACCCTTTTAAAGTAAAATTAATATTTAATTCCAATATATTTAAAAATATGAAAATATCTCATTCTTTATTTACCTGGGATTTTACAAAATATATCCTGGATGAGGGAACCAGAATTAATGTCGGTGCCTGATTTGGGGATTGTCCTTTGAGTCATCATATTCGGTTTCTTATAACACATGACACTAGTTTACAATAGCATAATTATTTACAAGGTTGTGGGTATTTACCTAGTGTTGGGTAATATTATCTGATTCATGTTTATTTATATTACATATTCAATTTTTTTTTTATTGATTTCATTGGTGGTTTTATTATATTAAGGGTTGTATAATCTCACCACATAGCTCTATAGATGTAGCAACACAACCCTATAATGACCAGAGTCGATCATATTTGATATTAATATATCATATGATACTTGAAAATGTATCTTGAAGGGATTATTAGTTTATAAGTCTTCATAAACTAGATACATAAACAAGTTTTACAATAAAAAATTATAACAAAAATATTTTATTTCATATTTAACTTCATTCAATGTAGGGATTCCATGCATATCATTCATAGTAATCTACAGTGATCCAAAAGTAAAGGAAACAAAATAATGGTGATCTCAAACCCTCATTAAGGGTTAAGTACAACTGAATCTATCATGAGTCAATATTGAATAATCAATATGGAGCGGTAAACAACTAAACACACATTCTATTTAAATAATGGAATAAGGAATAATCAATATGGAAAGATAAATAACTGAAAAAAATGAAATTTCATCAATAAAATGATAATTAAATCCCTCCATATATTTTTCACAATGTAAATTTTTTGAGAATAATAATAACAGAATTTGAATTAAGAAATGCTTAATTGTGGGACACCATGATTCCCAGGTACACGGAAACATTACCATAAAGACATTTTATAATATAGTTTGAAAATTATGGGTAGAAACACATTTATGAGTTTCTATCCAACTGGTCAATCACATGAGACTATATATGCATCAAGGTTATCATTAACTGATACCCACCCTTTTCTTTAGGTATAAATAATTCTTCATATATATAATAATAGATTTAATTCATAAAAAAATTTCCATATAAAATATCAATATTGAGTAAATCATAAATATTTAAGAATATTTTCCTATATAATAAAATAATTATAAAGGTATATATCTTATGAAAAACTTTTATAGACCTTCAGTAATAATCATAATCATGATAAATAATGTGGATATTTAAGGGGAATTTAATGTCTAATGGTAATAAGAAAGTGAATAACTCTGGGAAAATTTAATTGCTAAAAAAGGATTCAGGAATGTAAATTTCAAAACTATCTATCATAAGAATAATAATAATACATCCAAAGACATAATAAAAATGGTATGAATATGATGTATAACCATTGGATTTAGAATAAGGGTAGTTTTTTTTGATGAAATTACAAATATCATTAAAACAAATTCATGAAAATATACATTATATTTTGAAAAACAGTTTGAAAATAATTTTATATTAAATTCCCCTTTAAATTAATTTTCCTAAAAATATCTTTATAAACATTCAATGGAAGATTTTAATAAGTGACGGTGGGTAATTTCATAAATTTCAATTAAGGTAAAAAACATTCTGTTTGCATTATAAAAAATGTTAGGAATGTTTTTTATTGGAACAAATATATAAATATTACATTCATAAAATTTGATAAAAAGTCAGAATTGGTGAAAATTTGTTGAGTAAATTATTTTTAAAATGAAAAAAATATTTTAAATAAAACATTTTTTTGGAAGATAATAGTTTTCTAACCGATGAGAAATATGAAATTAGGTTATCTTAAACAAATTCTAAAACATTATATGTAAAATTGATTGGGAATGGTACTATTACATGAGGATATTCCTAAACAACCATAGGAGAAAAAAATTAATTATTTTATTAAACAATTATCATTTAATTTCTTCTAATGGAAATCCCAGTGTAAACAATCATGAATAAAATGAGATTTTGAAGTAACCCCTTGAAAAAATATTAACGTTGAAGTGAGATTCAAAAGAACTAATCAATTGTGAGTTTAAATATAAATCCAATAAAATAATTTAAAATACCAAAATATATTATAAAAATTGATTACAAAAATAATATTATAATATTGATGATAATTAGTGTGTAAAATAAACCAATGAAAAGAAATTGAGTTATTAAATTTTTCACCACATGGGAACTCTTAATTAAAATCAATTTTGATGAAATAATTTAAATTGAAACATAAAATACCATAAATAATTAATTATAATGTTATTACATATACAATTTATAGTAAATACACTATATAAAAGAATCTAGGTTCATAAGAATAAAATATACTTCAATGAAATGAAATTGAGAAGAAATCCTTTACCTTGCACATTCCATTTGGAAATATGTGATTAAACAACCAGTATAGAATTTTTAAGAGTTTTATTAACATTTATATTTACCATATTAATATTTATTATATCATATAATATCCTCTTATAACATATTATTACTCATTTATTAATAATCATTCTTTATTTTAATTGTTTCAAGTAATAATTCCCTTTTTCGGATTATGTTTTGAATTATTGTTTATTGTTCTTCTTATGTTGATCATGATTTTATAATCTATACAATGTAATAAGTGATTTAAATATCATATATATTCATTTATTAAGTATTTTGAGTAATCTATGTAAATTGGAGAAAGGAAATGGAATACATTATTCATAGAGATGGCACAACGTGCGCACACAAGAGAATTGTTTCCATTATCTTATCATATTGAAAGAAAAGAAGTAAATTCTATATATATATATATATTATCATTAAAGTTCCATTTTTATTTCATATATGTCACATTTTATTATAAATCCCATTCCATGTGAAATGTTAATAAATGAAATCACTTCCTGAGGTGGTAGTCTGATGTACACCCATGCGACGTTATCATATTCCCACAAATTGGAATTATTGATGTTATGGGTTATATAATAATTAATTAATAAAAAAATCATAAATATCCTATATAAACAATATTTCAATCATTATTCACTACCATGAATGGTGGTAATGGAAAAAACGAATGACATCAGTTCGTGATGTAGTAGTTCATCGTGCACATGAATGATGATATAAACACACACTTGTTGGATGTGTCTGAAGTTATAGGTCATAACATTGAAATCCAGACAATTAAAAATATTTTATATAATAATTTTTTATCTAATCATGATATAATATAATTTTAATGATGTGGATAAGGAAATAAAATAAATAAAATTTAGAAAATCATTACATGTTATTTAGGTATCCTCCTTAGGTTTTCAATAATTGATTACAATGTTGTTTGTATTCCCATTATAAGAACTATATTATTATGTTAGTGGTATTTTGGATTTTATTGGTTAGTGTTTAGATGACGGATATTGATTGAAGTCTTTGAGTAAGTGTCAGGATGAAGTTCCCATTTATAGTGGAGGAGGAATTCAATTATTGTAAATACCAAAAAGTAAACAATCTTGGGTGGTCTCCTATATATAACGTGTCTCTAATAATGAATCATTTTAAATAAAATATTTGATATGGTGTTAATATGTCTATCCATTGGGTTTTGTAATTGTTTATAGGTAATTTTTCACAATATGTTTAAATTTTTTTCTCTTACTACAATCTTTTTTCACTTAATTTTAGTAAGTAAATTTAACTAATTCATCAAATCCCTCGGGAAAAATATTATGTTCGACTTATTATTAATTATAAATTTTCCTAATTAAAAATATTAAATACTAATTTTTAAATTCAATCCACCTAGGTCGAATACATTATTTTAAAATTATTCTTTTGGTGGAAATGATAAAGTGGGTTTTTATAGGGAAAATGTTAAAAGATTACAATGTTTTAATATACTATTTCAATATTAAATTTATTAAAATTACCTAAATTGGATTAAAATTTGTATAAATGAAATATTATTAAATTATGTCTAGTTTTTAATAAAATTTATCATTTTAAATTACTTAAATGAAAACTAATTGTTTTAATTCAAATTTAGTATTTTTCATTGTTCGTTAGAAAAGGAAAATTCTCTTTAAAATACCAAAAAATCACCCTAAACTAATTTTGAAATTATGATTTCAAAAAATATGTATGTTTTTCAATTTTTTTTAAAAGTATCATAATTTATTTTCCAAACAAGTTTGCAACTAAATGGCTGAAAAACTATATTTAGAAAAATATATCATTTTTGGCAAATAAATATATGTTTTCCATCTATTAATCATATTGAATATATTGTATGAATTTACAAGAACATTATTGTATATATATATTTAGTTAAGGTCATACAATCATATTAATTAATTTAATTTAGTAATATTATATGAGTTCATGGAAAAAAAAATTTGAAGACATTCCCTTTATATTCAATTGGGTTTTATAGTAATTTCTAATTAATTTGTTACCAATGAATTCGAACACATATTTTCATAATTTATTTAATACTATTTCTAACCAAAAAATTAATATCTATGAGATAACTACCATATTAAATAAAAATATTAATAGTATTAAGTAAAACTCAATCATATGTGTAATGGAAGCTATCGAAAAAATTAATTATTATATATTGGGATAGATAACTCGGTATTTCATGCATTAAATGATATATAATAGGTTTAATTTTTTTAAAATAATAAATATATCATAAATTTTCTAGATTTTATATTCCTTTCTATGCTTTTAATGTCATATCATACATGCTATCAGATAAATTGTTATTTTTATAGAATTTATTGGCTGTTACAATATATCCTTGTTACAAGTCATCAAAACATAGCCTATGTAGAGGCATGCCCGAGGTCATGTGGTGAACTGGCTCAAGGCATGGGGTTAGTGTCCCCTGATATGAGATATTAAAAAATGATATCATAACCTTTCCTTTTCTATTTTTTTACTATTTTGGGAAGATAGTTTTGAGGTAAGGTTTTTTGGGCCCTGGAAATAAAATCATGTATGAAGTAACTAGACCATTTGTTGGGGGGAAACCCAATGTTCATATAGAGTGATTTTTTGTTTTTGATGATTTCAATTATAGTTGAATTTTATTTCACCTTCGGTGATAAACTTGTTTTGTGATTTTATTGTTTTTTGACATTTTATACATGTATTTTCATGGAATCAGGTTTTTATATGTTTTACTAATTCTAGGAAATAATGGAGTTATGTGGCATATATATTATTAGGAACTTGCAGAAAATAAATCCATGGTTGGGTTGTGGGAAATGGAAAATATTTCAGGATTAATTTTTATTTTAGGAAAAAAATTTCCTAATAAGAAATTTGGAAATTAAAGTGTAAACATATTAATTTGAAGTGGATAAAGAAATATATTTTAGTAAAGATTTCATAATTGTTAAAATAGTATAGTGATACTAAATGGTATGGTTAAAATGGCATATTATGAAAAATTGAAATTTCAATGTTGGTTTACCATTTGTTATACGTGGACCATGATAAAGATATTTGAGGGTAGTGATATAGATGTGATTATATCTTTGGTATGGTGTATAGAGATTAGTTTGTTTGTGG
This sequence comes from Viscum album, assembly GCA_963277665.1. Lineage (NCBI taxonomy): Eukaryota > Viridiplantae > Streptophyta > Magnoliopsida > Santalales > Viscaceae > Viscum > Viscum album. The sequence goes on along the minus strand of OY728125.1, from coordinate 1,414,142,543 downwards.
TATATTGTGATCCCTCTTTTGTGTAAACTATTAATACCATATGTTATGTGTATTGATATTTCTGTTTGAGAATGTAGAGAGATCAACTTAGATGATGTTTACTAGTAGGGAGACTAATGGAAATCTACAAGAATGCTCCTCCAGTCATGGGGAAATAACCCACATTGATTATAAGTTATAAAAGATGCAAAAATTCAATGATAAATATTCTAAATTGATGTAGTTTATCGATAGAGACCCAGGGGAAGTGTTGGGTATTTCTAGCCTAAAAAAGCGAGTTTCATCTCAAGGACCCTCTGATATTTTCCAAATAATGTGGACATTTGGTAGTTGAGTTCAAGATTAAGTCTTTTTGAAGGATTCCAGATCACTTAGATAAAGCTACTTATAAGAGAGTTAAGTCATCAACCTATATGTTATGAGGGCTTACAATGATCATATGGGATATTTAGGCTTATAAATGGAATTTTTAAGGAATGATATGGAATGGATTCCCATAAAAGTACTTAGAGAACTTTTACCATGTGGCCTTGATGTGAAGAATATATATAGAGTTTATGAATTTGAAATGGGGAGGTAAGATGGTGATGAATTATGATGTTCAATTCACTCACATGCAATATATTTCTCTAATGCTGGCGAGAGTTGAGACAGAATGGCCAGACATTATTAGGATGGACTTTGATATGAGATCATGCCTCAGATAAATATCATTCACGTGAAGGGATTTTATGGGGTAGTTGATCATGATATCTTTTTTACGTTAACTTATAGGAGGATTCTAGTGATGGGTAGACAGTTTCAATTGGGTGATTGGGAGGTATGTCTATTGGTAGTAAGAACCTCCTCCAGAGTAGTGGCACACATAGTGTTCAAGTGAGAGGATCTTCCTATCAGAGAGGTAATTATGTCATCTAATATTAGTTTAGAATTCCATGTCACATACGGGCTCAGTTTCCACAACCACTAATGGAATGATTAGATTATGGTAGTATGGTTTTCCTAAATTTGTTCTGCACAAACCCACTCCAGCTCGATTGTGGTGTGGAACCTATGATAATATAGAGTAACGATAGGGGGTATTATACCTCATTTAAATATGGTAATTCATGTTCCTCAGGATATAATTTTCAATAGATTAAATTTTTGAATTTTGGGGAATAGTTTCCATATAATCAGGTATGTGCGTTCTAAGGGATTCATATAAGGGAAATGGGTTTTAGAACATTCTAGTTTCATGTTGTTTAGTATATACCTATTTGTGGTTAGGCTGGAGCATTAACTATTAAAGTAATAATTCTTGTATCTTCCATTATTTCAAGGTAGTTATTTGATATTGGGGAATCCAATTCATTTACATCTACAAGGATTATTAATGGTTTGTGTCTGGTAGTAGATCATGAGTTTTAGATAATTTTGATTAACATGTCATTAAGAGTATTCTCATGGGGTATCTATCAATGTAATGATTTTACCCTCAATTTTTGAAGGTTTTTACTCATTTTGGATTTATATGTTCATGGGATGATAGGTATTGATAGTATATTATGTGTTTATTTTATAGTTACATACCATTATCTTGTAGAGTTTTATCATACGACATTGAGTTTCACATCTCCAAAGAAATACACTGATGTCCATCATGGGGAATCAAATATACAAGTAGGTCATTTATGTTAAATATATCTAAAATTTTGTAATCTCACACCATAGGTGTCAAGCATTAAACATAATGATGGTGGAATATAACATGATGTCTTCCCTCTTATAGATGATGAGTTTCCATATTTGTGTTTGGATTATTTTTCAGGGTTACCACCCAAGATAGAGGTTGAGTTCATGATTGTGATAGTGCATGTAGAAGAGCCAGTTTCAATTATTTCATATAGATTGACCCATAATGAGATATATGAAAATACTAATTTTCAGATTATTTCATGGATAAAGGATTTATCTATGGAAGAACATCACCATGGGTTTCCCATGTTTTGTTTTCTAATAAAGATGATGGAAGATTGCGGTTTTGTTTTGATTACTAAGAGTTCAATTAGATAACAATTAAATAATTGTATTATCTTCCTTGTACTGATGATATTTATGAATATAAGAAGGGTTATTCTATTTTCTCCAAAATTTATTTGAATTCAGGGTATCACTAGGTTTGGGTGAGACCATCCGATATACGAATTCTACTTTTATAAGTATGTAGGTTTTATATGAGATTGTCATAACGCCTTTTGGATTGACGAAGTCTCTTGTACTGTTTATGTATTTGATGAACTGAATTTTCCACCAATTCTATGAATAGTTTTTATCCTTTTTTAGATTACATTTTCATTTACTCCTATACTCTGGACAATCATGCCACACATCTAGACAACATAATGAGTACACCGAGAAAGAATTATATTTATAATAAGATATCATAGTGTAACTTATGGATCAACTAGGTACACTTATTGGGTTACGTCCAATTTAAGGAAGGTGTTCTAGGGGTCCTAAATAAGGTCCTACCTATTGTATCTTTTGAGAATCTGTATAATATAATTGATATATGGAGCATTCTTGGTTTAATGGTTTATTATTGAAGGTTCATCATGGATTTTTTTTCTTGGCATCACCAGTTTTGGTATTGACAAAGAAAAATATAATGTTTGAGTGGCTTATATCATGTTAGAATACCTTATGTATGTTAAACAGACATTCGACCATAACACCAATTTTGATCTCAGCTTATCCGGTTAAAGAGTATATTCAGTTTTTTGATGGGTCTGGGTTAAACATGGTGAAATCTTGTCCTAGGGAGATATATTTTTGGTGTATGAATCATGAGATTTGAGGCCACATGAATAGATCTATACTTTTCTGGAACCTGAGTTAGATGTAGTGGTGTTTGTAATGAAATTTCTATGGTATTATCTTCTAGACGAGAAGTTTATCATTTATACCAACCATGAGATGCTTAAGTTTATCTCTTTTCTAGAATGATTTGAATATTTTTCAAAAAATATGGTTCAAGTACATGCATTACATTCACATTGAGATAGTTCATATATTCGGGAAGGAAAAGTGGAGTATTGATGCATTGAGATAAAAGAGATGGAATCAGGCAGTTTAGGTGTCTAGTTCTACGTATAATATGATTTCATTCTTTAATTAGATTCAAATAGGTGTTTGGAAGGATCATTAGCTGAAGACACTCAATTCAATTTCAATTAATACATCTCTTTTGAATATTGTTAGGAGGTATACGTATAAGTATTCCGAATGTATGACTTTGAGATATAGTTTTGATGGTGGGAGCCATGTTCTGATTGGATTTTTGATGTGGATTGTATTATTCAGGTTTGAGGACATATTTTTTCCCTACTTATTTTGTTGAATAATTGATGCATGAGTTTTATTCCTAGAAGAGGTAAATGTACCCTAGTTTGGGCAAAATGTATCATGATTCTCCAAGACAGCATTGGATTTTTGGAATGGAAAAGTAAATCATAAGTTCCATGACATGATGTTATACCTTTAAAAAGGTAAATGACAATAATCAGTAACCTACTAGGCTTTTACATCCATTTCTAATTCTAAAACAAATGAGGGATGATGTTTACTTGGATTTATGTTAGTTAATCCAATTATGCTTCAAGAGAATGATGTAATTTTAGTAATTTTAGATTTGTTGACGAATTTATCTCATTTACTTATTTATATAGGATACTTTGTTCATTTTTCAATTAGATAACTTATATGTTAGGTAAGTATTGAATTTACATGGGTTAACTCAAATTATTGTTTCAGATTGTGACCCTCATTTTACTTCTTTATTCCAGATTGGATTACATAAGGCATTGGGTACTCTAGTTATTTTGAGTACATATCTCCACTCACAGATGGACAAGAAATCGGTTCATGATATCCATGAGATAAAAGAAATTTTGAGGAAATGTTTCCTAGAAATTGGTGGATCTTTTGAGAAACACTTAGAACATGATCAGTTCACTTACAACCACATTTATCAAGTAACTATTTTGATGGAACTGAATGAGGCACTCTATGGTTTGATGGGTAAATATCATTTATGTTGGATTGATGCTAGGGTATAGTGACCCAAAACCTTTACACATATTATTTCATGATTTTTAGAATAAATATCTAGTAAATAAAATGTAATGATAAAAAGTATGTTGTCTATGAAGACTAAAAAAATTGGAAAAAATAAAACAAGAATAAAATGATTTTTTTTATATTTTAAATCAGCGCTTTTATTCCTTTCATGAAATATAACTACATAGGACAACTTATGAAATACATAGAATTATGAGATGAGATAAACATCCTAGTAGGGATATAAACATGGAAAATATGCATTTTTTATGATTCATAAGGAATAACATGATAACATAAAGGTCATGGACAATGAATAAAAATATAATTGAATAAAAAATAGAACAGGTAATCATGAGATCATGGAAGTAATTGAATATTTAAGCAACATATATCCTAACATAAATATGATTCAAGGCTAACTTCATAGATGACAACACATGGTGGATTGAGACCCATAACGAATTAGGTTTACCCCCAAATCCCATATATAATGTTTCTTGAGACAAAAAATTACCCAACACATTAGAGTGATATCTATGTGCACCCATCATAACATGTACAGGAATATCTATTCAAAATAAATAAATCAAACATAATAAATAGTCATAAGGTTTGATCATGGAATAATATGGGTTTTATAACAATGTCATAAGGCATAACCAAAGGGTGTATCAAAATGGTATCCATGAAATAAGGGATTAAACATTATTAGATAATAATAAAGTAAAAATATGAATATATGATGGATAAATATTTCTTACTGACATAAAAAAATAGAGTTTAGATTTCTTTATAAATGTGAAAATTTAGTGCGGTTAAAGGTAAATCATTAAGGATTCCATAAAGTGGATAAAGGCCTAATTATTTCTATTAAAACAAAATTGAAATAAAATAGTTTTTAATGGAAAATGAGTGAATTTATTAAATATATTTGGTTTTAAACACATTATGGAGTGTACATGAAAATGGGTAAAAATAAAGAAGTTCCCTCTAATCGAGTTTTCTTATCGAGAGTAATTGACAAGGGAACCTTATAAAACACATACATTCAATAAAAGAAATATAAATTTATATAGATATATGAGTTTTTGTTACATATATATATATATATAAATATAATATAGAAGTATAATATAATAATAATAAATAGATAAATTTTCAAAATGGTAGACAAAGCATTACCCAATAGAAAATGGAGGATAAGTGTAACGTCCTGGATCCGGGTGCCACACCACGGGTGCCCCGAACTTGGTTGGTCACATGACCTCAAGAGCAATTCCCCAAACTCTAGAGGTTGTCGACTAGCAGTGAGGGATCATGTCTAATAGTGGGGAAACAATGCCCTCATTTTTCAAAGTTTAGCATAGTGGAAATGATAAATAACATACAAAAACGGAAGCGGTAAACAATATACAACTGAAATGGATAACTGAGTAAAAGAGAACCAGTAATCATTTATATATATAGATTCATCATGTCACAAATTCTACGAAAATACCCAGAACAGGATACACTGAAATACCATACAATACAATACAACTCAAAGTAATGGTATAACAAAAAAACAAAACAGTACAACATGAAGTTAGCAGCATCGCAAGCCTAATCTCGGTCCCATGCTCTCCTACTCCTCTGCATGAATCATGTGCTTGTATAGGGACCCTTTCCCCTATCGACACCTGCATCGACATAGTTTGTTTGGGTCGAAGACATGACCCTAACAGGGTGTGAGAAATAAATCCCATTAGGCACCCACCAAAGGCACGTGCCCAACGATTAGTGAAAATATGAAATAGAAGTGTGCAAAAGTAAATTCAGAAAACTAGTAATTACCCAGATGTAACTATCACTACTAATTTTATTACCATTTTTATATTCATTTTAACCATTCAATTTCATATTATTCTGTGCTCATCAGAACCAAACCCTTAGGCCAATCAGAACCTTGCCCTTAGGCTAATATAATATAACTACTCCCTCAGGATTTCCCTCAGGCTATTAAATATTTCCTTCAGGCATATCATATATTTCCCTCAGGCACCAAAGTCCCTTCCTTCAGGCATAAGAAGTATTGACCTCAGGCAAAATAGAACATTTCCCTCGGGCTAAACAGTACCTTTCCCTCAGTCTAAACAAATAATTCCCTCAGGAAAAAATGAAAACTACCCTCAGGCACAAGTAACCAGGCCGAGCCCAACAAATAAGCAAGAAATTATGTACAATTCCTCTCAAGGCAACTTAAAGCATGTTAAAATTTAAGGTATACCCTTCGGATAACTGGGCTAAATAGCTAAACCGAGGAACACACCCTAAGGGCAGTCCTGGATCCAAGAAGTGATCCAAAACAATAGTTTATTATTACATTCAATTACCTATACAATTCTAGGTATTTCAAACTGCCAAGTCCTCAACCACACGACACCCCAGACATGGGTTCATGGAACAATGGTACATAATTTCAACACCACGGTTGGAAAAAAACATCAGACCACCTAACTTGATTGCCTCTGATTGGTATATGTGGACAACGCCTCATGAAATGTACAAGAACAACGTAGATCTGGGATAAAATAATTCATGTACATACACAAATAACATCCCTTAGAGGAATAATTGGTAAGAACAACACAAGGAGAAGGGAGAGATTACACGTACGGTCCAAATGTGATCAGCAGAAGTGGAAACGGATTCTCGTTGCACGGTCCAGAGGTCTCTGATGCTTCGGTCATCCTCCCGATCTATTCTAGCGTTCTAAGCTTCCTCTGTGAACAGAGGAGGATACTACCCATTTTTATAAAAAAAAACAAAATACATGACATTTACTCTCAATTACACATCGTGTACTTTTCACATTTAACTGTTCCTCTGGCGGCTACCTTTTCACCGCTGAATTGTCCATTCATTGACATGAGTACATAACATGTATTCCCAATTACACGGTGTGTACTGTCGCTCCGCTAGTGACTGTTTTCACCAACTTACTATTCACATGCCGACTGAATACACAGCGTGTAATACCCAATACATGGTGTGTAGTTATTTTTTACAACCTTCATTGCAGACAGGCCTACACACCCTATGTACCCATCCCACATGGCCAAAGTACACGGTATGTGGAAAATTAAACGGCGTGTAGTTTCAAATTTTGGGATTTTTCACCATTTTCCTTATTTTTTCAAAAACACTTAAGGAAAAGGAAAAGAAGAAACCCATACCTCATTAATAAGAAATAAGTTATTACAATCTTCCCCCCTTCCCCGAATTTCCCTTCCAAGGGTGGTGAAGATACAGTTGAGAATAACTCTGGCCACTGAGCACGTACATCGGTCTTCCGCTCCCAGGTTTTGTCATGCACTTGGACATGCTTCCATAGCTCCCATACGAGAGGAACTGACTTGTCTCAGAGAACCTTCTTGCTTCTATCAACAATACAAATCAGATGCTTCTCAAAGGACGCATCGGCCTGAAGCTGAACCTCCTTAGGCTGAAAAACGTGAGACAGTTCTGAGTCATAACGACACAACTAAGATACATGGAAGATGTCGTGCGGGTCCCGATACCTCTGTGGTAACTGCAACTGATAGAAAACCGACCCGACATTCTCCAGAATCTCAAACGGCCACACATACCTCGGTGAAGGTTTACCCTATCTCCTGATCTGCCTGAATCCCAACCTCGGTGAAACACGCAAAAACACCAGATCTCTGAACATGAACTCTAAGGGTCATTTGTGCTGATCAACATAAAATTTCTGATGATAATGTGTAGTATACATCCACTTCTGTATCAACTGGACCTTCTCTGATGACTCCTGAATAAGATTCAGTCCTAGAAAAGCTACCTCACCTGCCTCCAACCAGCACAGAGGAGATCGGCATGGCCTACAATATAGTGCCTCTTATGGTTCTATCTAAATAGTTGCCTGAAAAATATTATTATAAGAAAACTTGTCTAGGGGGGTATGTTTTTCCCATGATCCTCCAAATTATAGGAAGCATGCACGCATCATCTCCTCAAGCACCTGTATCGTACGCTCTGACTGGCCATCGGCTTGAGGGAGGTAAGCTGTGCTTAGAAGAACATGTGTACCCAGTGCCCTCTAAAAACACTGCCAGAAACGAGACGTAAAACGGGCATCCCTAACTGAAATAATAGCATGAGGTACCCCATGAAGATGTACGACCTCTCGAATATACAGCTTCCTAAGATCATCAACACCAAAGGTCTCCTTGATTGGAAAAAAGTGATCTACCTTCATAAGTCTGTCCACAATGACCCACATGGTATCATTTCCTCAAGGTGGTCTTAGCAACTCATTCATGAAATCCATCATGACATCATCCCATTTCCATTCTGAAATGGGTAACTACTATGAAAGTTCAGTTGGCCTCTGATTCTCCGCCTTCACCTGCTGACAGGTGGAACATCTTGTAACAAAACCAGCTATTTATCTTTTCATACCCAGCCACCAATACTAACGTCTCAAGTCACGGTACATTTTGGTAACCCCAGGACGAACTACCCAAGGTGAATTATGAAACTCTTGCATCAACTACTCGTGGATGTCACCAGGAAACCACACGCGTCCATGGAAATACAGTACCTCATCATCACCTATCGCCCTACTAGGAGGAGGGTCCTCACTTACCACTGACTTCTGTAGAACTAGGCCTTCAGATTCCGATAGCTATCCCATCCTAATTCTATCCTGGAGGGTAGAAGTCACAGCTAAGGAAAAAATATAGGTTTTCCCCTGACTATCATGCACCTCCAGATGCATCTCAGAGAACAAAGCCATAATCTGCCACGCACCACTGGCCTCATGAACTGCTTGTGCCTAGGTATTCCAGCTCAGTGCATCAGCAACTGCCTTACCATTACTGGGTGTATAGGAAAGCTCAAAGTTGAAGGAATGAAGCTATTTTATCCACCTTCACTATATCGAGTTAAATTCATGCTGGGTAACGATATATTTGAGACTTCTGTGGTCCGTGAACTCCACAAAATGCTCTCACAAGAGATAATGTCTCAAACAGCATAACACATGAACAACTGCAGCCAGCTCAAGATCATGCGTCGGGTAATTACTCTCATGTGGCCTCAACTACCAAGACCCGTATGCAACTACTCGATCGCCCTGCATCAACACTGCACCCAACTCAATACCATAATCATAACAATAGACTGTACATATCTTCCCTTGTACTGGAAGTATCAGGCTTGGTGGTGGTGACAACCTTCCCTTCTACTCCTAAAAGGCTATCTCACAAGCTTCTGACCAAATGAACTTCACACCCTTTTTATTCAAACCCTTAAATGGAACTTCTAAGCAGGAGAAGTACTTAATAAAACTCTTGTAGTAACCATCCAGCCCCAAGAAACTCTATATCTCATACACGTTCTTAGTATACTCCCTGGAAACTACTCCTCTCACTTTATCTGGGTCTACTGCAACTCCTACCTCTGAGATAATATGTCCTCGAAAGTGTATCTAGTCCATCCAAAAGTGGCACTTTGAGATATTAGCATATATATTATGCTCTCTCAGTATAATCAACACGATCTCAATATGTGTGGCATGGTCAGGTCGATTGTGAGAGTGCTCAAAGATTTCTTCCCCAAAAACCACCACAATAAAAGACCAGATAAGGGTGGAACACACGATTCATCGGTCAGGAAAATTGGTGGCGCGTTCGTGAGTCCGAATGGCATAACGAAGTACTAGTGGAGACCATATTTTCTTTGAAATGTTGTAAGAGGTATGTCTGATGGTCTAATGTGTAACTAATTATAATCGGATCTCTAGTCATTCTTCGAGAACACTCGTTCTCCTCAAAGTTGATCAAAAAGATCATCAATCCTCGGTAAGGAATCTCGTTTTTAACCATTGGTTGTTTCAGCTTCCAATAATCCACACAAAGTCTGAGGGTACCATCTACCTTCTTAGCAAACAGGACATGCGAACCCTAAGGAGAAGTACTAGGTCGAATGAAACCCTTTTCCTGTAACTCCTCTAACTACCTCTTGAGGTCTTTAATCTCAGGTGTAGCCATCCTATAAGGAGGAATGGACACTAGTGTTTCCCCTGGCAGAAGCTTAATAGATAAATCCACCTCTCACTCTAGAGGAAGACCTGAAAAGGCATCCGGGAAGACATCCCAGAAATGATCAACTACTGGAGGGAAATACTTCTGACAAGTCCCCTGATCATCAAGATATAAACTCGAAATTTGGGTTGTCACTCAACCTCGCCAATGACGCTCAGGTCCACCTTGACTCACCTGAACCTCCCATTCACCCTTGTGTAGAAAATCTTCGCCCTCTTGTGACGTGAAACTCACCCTGCGACAATAGAAATCTACAATGGCTTGAAAGGGTACCAACCAGTCCATCATGAGAATGACATCATAGCTCGTCATCTCTAGGTTATAGAGGTCCCATAAAAATTTACACCCACAAAAATCTAGGGAGAACTCTCTGCACTGACGCACACCAGTCGTTCTAGTCCCCAACAGAGTGTCTAGAATCATAACATCATAAGAAGAAGAAAAACAGATCCCAAGACTCTCCACAACAGGAACCGATATAAAGTTATGTGTAGCACCCATATCAAAAAGTACTAAAGATAAAACAGAGGTTACATAAATAGGACCTCTGACAGTAGAAGGTCCAAGATCCTTCTCAAGTTCGGTATGTTGCAATGCATATGCCTGCCCAGTGTTATATCCCTATGACACAGCCTGGCTACCCTGAGCTGTCCCACCATGTTGCCTCTGAGATCCTGGTGTCTGGCGACCATGGCCATGACCACCATCTCTTCCTGCATGCCCTGACGTACCCCAATTTCCTGACTGGTAAGAAGCTGTCGGTCCTGCTCCCGCATGCGGAGTCAGAACAGAACTCCTCTCACTATCCATTTGTATAAACGCAATGCAAAAGCGTTGCAGATGACCCATCTTGTCGCAAGCTCAGCACTCCACTGGGTCTTAGGGACACTGAGTTCACTTATGCCCCTCTCTACCACACTAGTAGCAAATAAACATGCCACATGAATTATTATTCTGCCTAGTAATTCCACCTTGAGAGAAGCCCATCTATATCTTCCTCTTACCATTATAAATAGTTCCAGCAACTGGTGATATACTGTGCTGGCCCACACCACTAGCTTCCAGTAGGTTCCGCTCGGTAATCAGTGCCTGATTCACAATATCATGCACTGTAGGAAACCTAAAAACATTCACCAATGCTCAGATTTCATATCAAATTCCATCCTCAAAGCATCTATCCATCAACGTCTCATCACTAACTAGAATAGGGGAAAAAATCTAAAGATTGGTGAAGCGAGCAGAATAATCCATCACTAAAAAGGCACCTTGCTGCAGATTCATGAACTCTCGAGCTCTATCTTACCTCAGCGTCACTAGGAAAAAGAAGTCATAGAAAGCCTCATGAAAAATCTTCCCATGCCATGTCACGGTGATGCGCAGACTGGGTGGTAACATCCCACCATCTCTTGGTAGAATCACGCAGAAAATAAGTCGCAAGCTTGATCCTCTTCCCTGGAGGTATCTCAAGATGTTTGAAAATAGTCTGCACTGAATCTAGCCATGACTCTGTAGCCTATGGTCCTCCATCCCCTGAACACATAGGTGGATGCTTCTGTTGGAAGATAAGATTCATCCCTACCATAGATGTGGTGACCTGTGGTGTACCCTAGAAGGTCTGTATAAACCACATGAAGCCTTCATAGAATTGTGCCTCTGCACCTGCGTCCGGTATAACGGCTGGCACCGCATCTGGCACTACTGGAGGACCAACTGGTAGCCCATGACCTACCATCTCAAGAGTATAATCGTCATTTCTCTCTTGGTGAGAAACTGGATTTTGTCTCGTCAGCATGACTCTACAAGTTAAAATGCCCGCGTTAGATCATGGTTATCAAGGATTGAAAAAAAGTATACCAAGAAGGGAACAAAATAAAGAAAGCATTCATGATTTTCAAAACATGACTACATGGTGGGTATTTAAACTACACGGTGTGTTCTTTCAAGCCATTCACATGGGCGTGTACTCCAGCTAAAACTAGTCGTGTAACACCCCAAACACATGGCGTATCCTTGGACTACACGGCGCTTACATGAATCCTCCTTCCCTACCCGAGTCCTTCGACACGGCTATGGCACACGACTCTCTACAAGTCGTTTATAACATCAACATTACGTGTAATGTTCAATTTCTAAATACCCATGTCGTTCGTGACATGGCCGACTACTCGGCTGACCATACAAAGCGTGTTACACCCGCCCACGGTGTGTACACCACCTCGTTTCCCAAGCCACACGGGTCAGTCCACACGGTCCCATAGCGGTCGAAACTACACGATGTGTCCCACAGAAACATAGTGTGTACTTGGTTGGGTAACTCCAACCCGTGTTGTTATGGACACGACCGGGTACCTGGGTAGGACTACACATTGTGTTCAGGGTGGACACAGTGTGAATGTCTTAAGGTTCCACTGTCCATGTTGTTGGTTACACGGGCGGTCTATGGGTCACTACAATACGACATGTACAAGTGGCACACGATGTGTTTTCCCAAACCACTATCTACCCTATGTCCCCTCCAACATGTCCTATGAAATGAGAACAGACTACATAGCGTGTACACAGGGTTCACGGAGTGTACATAAAAATTTGCTTTTTGTTCCCGAATAGAAGATTAAACGGTGTGTAATCATAGACCTACACGACGTGTATTCTGGTTTTCCAAGACAGTAAGCCTTTGACACTACATCGGATCCCAAAACACACTAAAATGGACACCTAAGTGACAAATTCCAATACGTGAGGGCCCATTCTCCCAGCGAATCAATGTTTGGAATCTTATACATGCTATAAACAAAGTAAACAGTCAGTGATCCACCAAATTCCGGTCATTGAGGGCCCATACTCCTCAACAACCAAAGTTTGGAATTAATTCTACTAACCTTACATAACAATACACTATCAAATAGAAGGTAGTTGTCAAAACTTCTATCACAACAACACGCTTTTCTAGCACAAAATATATCACAACAGCATGCAATTTATAATGCACATACATGGCATGTAAACTATGCATGGCAAGTGATTTCTAGCATGTTCCTAAATGATGCATGAGATGACATACACTCATCTTATTAGGTAGAAATGAAATAGAACCATGTATAACATATTACATAACAATCACAAGTGTGTCACCCAATGGTGAAAATAAAATCAACTTTAAAAGGTAAAAATCTGTAATAATTACCAAATTGAGGTAGAATGGATTTTCCCTGTACATGAGTTAGCTACTCTCAGGCTCAACATATTACGAACTACAATGTTCATCCCATCCCTGACTATGGCTCCAAATAGTATGTCAAAGAAAATAACTCTTTTGATACCACTTTGTAACGTCTCGGATCCAGGAGCCTCACCACGGGTGCCCTGAAGCCGATTGGTCACATGACCTCAAGCGTATTTCCCCAAATGCCAAAGGCTACCGACTAGCAGTGAGGGCCCAGGTCAGATAGTGGGGATACTTTGCCCTCATTTTTAAAATGTAGCACATCGGAAAAGATAAATAACATACAAAAGCATAAGTGGTAGACAATATACAACTAAAATGGTCAACTGAATAAAAGAGAACCAGCAGTCATACATATATATATAGATGCAGCATGTCACCAATTCTATGAAAATAGCCAGAACAGGATGCACTGCAATACAATACAATACAATACAATACAATAAAACTCAAAGTACAATTTACAAAAAAACCAAACGAAACAGTGCAATAGGAAATCAGCAGCATCGCAAGCCTAAGATCGGTCCCATTCTATCCTACTCCTCTACAACAATCATGTACTTGTAAAAGAACCCTTGACCCTATAGACACCTACAACAACATATTCTTTTTAGGATGAAGGCATGACCCAAACATGTTGTGAGCAATAAATCCCAGTAGACACCCACCAAAGGCCTGTGCCCAACTGTCAGTTAAAATATGCAACAGTAGTGTGCAAAAGTAAATGCACTAAACTTGTAAGTACTCATAAGTAACTATAACTACTAGTTTCATTACCATTTGGATGTTCATTTTAATCATTCAATTTAATATTATTCCATTCTCATCAAAACTAAACCCTCGGGACAATCAGAACCTTGCCCTTGGGCTAATATAACATAAACATTCCCTCAGGATTTCCCTCAGGCTATCGAATATTACCCTCAGTCAAATGAGATATAACCCTTAGGAACAGAAGTCACTGCCCTCGGGAATAAGAAGCATTTCCCTCATGCGAAATAGAGCATTTCCCTTAGGCTAAGTTGTACATTTCCCCCAGGCTAAACAAACAATGCCCTCGGGAAAAAACGAACACTACCCTCAGGAGAAAGTAACTGGACCAATCCCATCATATAAGCAAGAAATTATATACAATTTCTATCAAGTCAATTTAAAGCATTCTAAAATTTACGGTATACCCTCGGGTAACAGGGCCAAATGGATAAACAGAGGAACACACCCTATGGGTGGTCATGGATCCAAGCAGCGATCCCAAATAGTAGTTCATAATTACATTCAATTACCTATACAATTATAGGTATTTCAAATTGCCAATTCCTCAGCCACACGACACCCCAAACATGGGTTCGTGGTACAATAATACATAATTTCAACACCATAGTTGGAAATATACATCAGACCACCTACCTCGATCGCCTCTAATCAGTATACATGAACGACGCCTCCCGAAATGTCCAAGAATGAAGTAGATCTATGAGAAAAGAATTCTTGTTCAAACTTAAATAACATCTCATAGAGGAAGAATTAGTAAGAAAAGCGCAAAGAGAAGGGAGAGATTACTCGTACGGTCCCAACGTGATCGGTGAGAGTGGAAACGGATTCTCCTTGTGTGGTTGGGAGATCTCCGAATCTCTGATCGTCCTCCCAAGGACCTCCGGTGTTCAAAGCATCCTTTGTGAATAGAGGAGGATACTTCCTATTTTATGAAAAAAAACAAAATACACGGCGTGTACTCTCAGGTAAATGGAGTGTACTTTTCTCATTTATTTGTTCCTCTGGTGGCTACCTTTTCACCGCCGAACTGTTCATCCATCGACATGAGTACACGACGTGTACTATCACTCCACTAGAAACTGCCTCCACCACCATACTATTCACCTACTGACTGAATACACGGCCTGTAATAACACATACACGGTGTGTAGTTAGTTTTTACACCCTTCATTTCGGACTAGCCTAAACGCCCTGTGTACCCATCCCACACAGCCAATGTACAGGGCGTGTTGAAAAGTACACAGCGTGTAGTTACAAGTTATGGGATTTTCCCCATTTTCCTTATTTTTCTCAAAAACACTTAAGGGAAAGGAAAAGAAGAAACTCATACCTCAAGAATCAGAATTGGGTTCTTACAATAAGAGAGCCCACTTTCCTTATGTATGAATTAATTCTGCACTTAAAACTAATTTAATTGATAATAAAATTATATTCAGTAATTGCATAATTTTAACCTATTCCATATATATTAGATTTTTTTAATTATATTGAGTTCATTTATATAAATTTTGATGAGTAACAATGTTCAATATTCATTTTTTGGGTGTGTATGTTTAATGATATCATGGTCAGTTCACTTGTGTATAATTATGGATGTTCTTTTGAAATGGAAATAATAAAACAAAATTGAAATGAAGTTTTATTAACAATCATAAATTAGTATAGACTATCCTTTATATCATTTTTTACATGGGAATGATTCTTTGATTAAAAAAGTTATCATTGTATGATTAGTTCATTTAGCCAATTTTACTGCCCATGATAGTATCATTTTATTTAATATTATGATTTCATATTAGTTAAAAAACATAATAATAGTTATTATATACTTATTAAATCCTTAATAAACCATAATAATATTTATATTACCTTATTTAAAGTAAGCTTTGTAAAACATAAACTCATTAAGGATTTTTTTCATGGAATTAGAGGATATGAGAAATAGGTAAAAAGAGAAGATATTAATTTATAAATATAGAATTTTTTTATATACATGATATTGCAGTTATTATTATTTTATGGATGAATGATATGATGAGAAGGTAGAAGTGGAAAACAATATAAATGATGTAGTTTAAGAATTTAATCCCTTGAATATCACCTCCTTGAAAGACCCACTATAGAACAAGTAAATAGCCTTTTGGTGAGACCAGAAACATTGAGACATGGTTAAAGTGGTAAGTAGAGGTTTTTCTAGATATTTATAAATATTCATGCTTTATAATGTGTGAGGAGAATGTGTGGTGAGGGGTGGTATTTATAAGGAGAGAGAGGGGTGGTTTTGATTATTATACTCATTTCATTATTATTTTTGATCAATATAACAAATTGTATTTATTTTCGTGACTATATGCAAAAAATATTGAATGTTATTTTTAAATATTGGGTTCTTACAAAATTTATGACTCATAAATTATTGTATTTGACTTATAATTTCAAATATTGTAAATTACTGTATTTCACTATTCACTAAAAATTAAAGTATTTTAGAAATGTCCCAAAACATGACCATAACCATTATTTATATTAAAATTTAGAAATGTAATCCATTTTATTAAAATATTTTTCTAAAATTGAAAAATTCATTTTTCAAATAAAATTCACTTTTATTCAAAAATACATATTTTAATATTATAATTGATCTCATGGATCACTAAAACATTACTTATGTCCAAATAAAATTATTTAATAATTATAATATAATATTATATTAGTTTTTTAATACATTTAATGAAAATAAACATATATTTAAATCATTATATTGAGTGGAAATTTTCAAATAAAATAATTATTTTTAAAAAAAATACGAACATGTAATTTATCATTTTTAAATCATTTATTTACATGTACCATATATATATATATATCATATTTTAATTTTATAAGACAAATTTATATTATTTTACATTCCCATTGATATAGTTTCTATTCAAGGTTCATATTACTATTTCTTATTCTCATATTGTTGTTCTAATGATTATGTTATTAGTTTAATGGGAAAGGTTGGTTTTCCAATGGTAAGATTTATAATGGTCAATGAGTTTACTAATTCCTATAAAACCTATTATTATATTAATTCATCATTCAATTATACATTTTCTCAAGTATATATATATACTTTTATATTTAGAAGGAATATTTTATTATTAATATTTTGCTTTAAATCTACATAATTGTTCATAATTGCAATCATTATGGAATATCAAGCATATTAAAATTATCATATTCTTAATTTTTTATTTTTTTATTTGTTGTCCCACTGTATCATATTGAGTTATTATATGTTTATTTTATAACTAATGTATAATTATTCATTATTTAGAATAATTTTTCATGGTTCCTCTCTATGATTTATATGATTAGTAGAACATGACATAATTATATGAAGAGAAATTCAATTGATCAAATTCGGGTTCATTACATTATTCCCCCTTAAGAAATTTCACCATAAAAATTTCATTTTACATAACAGGTTTAGAATAGGATAGGGTTATTATTTTATATTTCTTCCACTTTTTCCTTTGTTTCCTCTTCATATTTAGTGTTATCTCATAGAACGTTTTCCAAGTGAGTAGTATTGTTGCGTAAAACGTTATCTCTATGGTCCAAGATCATCACTGGTTACTCCCTACAAGAGAAATCATTATCCCATTATACCACCTATGGATGCCCTATCCGTTTACACATATTATTACATGATTTTAAGAATAATTAACCATTAAATAAAAACTATGTATGGTAAAGTATAGTTTCTTTGGAGGGTTATTTACCTAAAACTGAAAATAGGAAACTAAAATGAAAGAATATATATCTTTAAATACATAAGCATATCATAACTCCCAATATGATATAACATATTTATATGATAACCTAATGAATACATGAATAAATGGATGATATTAGATTCCTATAAGGGAATACAAATAAAAATAAAGCATAAAACTGGGGTTAGATTGCATAACATGATGACATGAAATTTCATGGAACATGAATTATCATATAGAAGCATAATAGTTAGAACAAAGAATAATGTAATTTTGGAATCATAAAAATGTGGAAAACAACACAACATGGAAAAATCATAATTCAAGTATAACCACAAATACCATTTTACATGGAGGATCATGAGTCCTGACTAACAAAAAAGATCATTTTACGTGATTAGTATGAGTCAAGGCTACAAATATGGGTAATTAAATACAATGTCTCTTGAGACTAAATATTATCCAACAAATTTTAGTTATATCTAGGTTCACTGGTCATAAAATTTTCATGAATTTTTGTAACCCATTAATAATCAATCATACGTGTTACCCATGGAAATAATTTTGTATAACAATCATGTCAAAAGGCATAATAAAAGGGAATAGCATAATACTGTGTATGAAATAATGGAATTAAATCATACATAGAAATTTATAAGGTAAAATAAGAATATATAATTGTAAAGACCCGTAAATTTTAAGGAAATTTTTTTCTTAATTTTTTTTGGAATTTTACAAGAACACAGTTTCAGACGGCACCTGATTCCGAGGCCCGGTGTGCCAGGAATCATTTTCCAAAATTTGGCTCGGGTACGTTCTGTGAACGAACGAGCGGGTTTTTCTAACCTTTGAACCGGTGCTCGGAATAAAATTCTGAGGGCACCGATGATATCACAACGCCGATACTTTCTTAGAAACGCCTCTTTCGGAGTTGCGTTTTTTTGGGTGTAGTTTTTTATTTTTGGGCTTTAAGTTATGAAATAAAATAAAGTGGTGTGAAAACTTTATTTTTATTTCACTTAAGCCACTTAATGCTGCTTAAGCTAAGTTAATGTGGATAGGGTGCTATCCAAAAATATCCTACCCTCTTGGTAGGATTTTTGTGAGGTGGGGCCCGCACGATCCCCACCGTTTCTTTTCCGCTAAGTAACGCACCCGCGAAAACCCACATTATGAAGGTCAACTGACGCTTTTTCTTAAATTCTTAACGCACTAATTAATTGGGCGGTTTTCGTAACCTGTTTACATTCTGTTGGCATAATAATAAAATAATACCAATGCACGACTTCTGGAGAATTGCTCGTTGAGAGGTTTTGAAAAATTTTGTGCCTTCATCCTCCTTCGCGAAGAACGCGAAGAACGCGAAGAACGCGAAGAACACCATCACCCTCGGAGACTGATGATTCTTCTTCCGAGACATTCTTCCCTAAAATGATCTCCGATCACCAACTGCTTTAGTTCGTCGATGTGACACCGTATTCCGCAACAACGCGACACCCTTTCGCGACGACGGGACGCTCTTCTGCAACGACGTGACGCCCTTCCGTGACGCGACGATCACCTCCTTCTGTGACGATCAATTCTGCGAAGAACGCGCACTCGACGACTACGGCGAGGTAGGGATTTTTATTTGAGAACAATATTTAATTCCCATGATTGTTTCTTTTAAAAACAATGAACATGGATCAAGTTCAATTTTAATTCTATTAAAATTGTTCCTTGCTTGTTATTCATGTGTTGAAGATTTTATTCCTGATTGTTATCACCTAACGCGGAGGGTGCGGGCCAAACAAACACAGCCCGACAACCCTCTGTAGTTCTTCGTTGATGTGCGGATTGGCGGGCGACGACAAAACATGCCGCAGGGTTGATTCGTTGTTTCCGCAGGGAATTACGGGACCCTGGAGGAGCTACGGTGCAGACAGAAACAAAATCGGACCACCGGAGCAACTCCGGTGGCCCGCGGAACCCACCGGCGGCACGGGTCACCGGCGCGGCTGTGCCCCGGCGCGCCGCCATACAGGGCCGTCGTGGCTTCAGCCGTGGCCGCGCGGGTCCGGCACACATGGGACGTGGCTTTGCCGAGTCCGCTGATCCAGCGCGGCCCCACGCGGGGCCGCAACACCTTCATCCCGCGGGGGCAGCGCCCCGCGGCTCCATCGCTCGGCCGCTCGGCCGGGTTGCCCCCTGGCCAGGTCGGGCCGCGCCGAACCGGGTCGCCCCCGGACCCGGGTCAGGACGACCGGGTTCGGGCCGACCCAGGGGGCTTGGGCCGGGTTGGTCTGGGCCAAGACCCACCGTCCTCGGACCATTTTCGGTCTTTTGCCCGTAACTTGAGCTACGGGCCTCCGAACGACGCGCCGTCAGCGGTGATGCGATCCTTGGATCGAGACGGTCGTTTCAGTATATTGCAATCAAGGTTTCGGAATACTGTGGGTTCGACGATGAAAACTATCGTACTGGAATCCTATGTGGGATCGACGATGAAGACAATCGTACTGGAATCCTATGTGGGTTCGACGATGAAGACAATCCTACTGGAATCCTATGTGGGTTCGACGATGAATACTATCGTACTGGAATCCTATGTGGGTTCGACGATGAAGAAAATTGTATCGGAATCCTCTGTGGGTTCGACGACGATGTCAACAGTGCTTGTATCCTACGTGGGTCCCAGTAAGATGAATCAGTGACTACATCTGATCATATCTCTTGCTTTTCAAATGATGTGTACCTGTGTGAGCTGAAACCCTGTTTTACTTTCCTTTGTGGATTGTGTTGAGCTATCCTGTGCGGATTTACGTTTTACTTTCCTTTGTGGATTGTGTTGAGCTATCCTGTGTGGATTTACATTTTACTTTCCTTTGTGGATTGCATTGAGCTATCCTGTGTGGATTTTACGTTTTTCTTTCCTGTGTGGTCTGGGTTGTACTTGAGCTCGAATGTTGGAGCTGAGCGAGAATTGATGACATAGTTATATGTATGGGCATATACCTAAGCAGTGTCAGATGTTACTTCGTGATTGTATCTTTCCTTTGTGGATTATCCTTAGTGGATTCTGGGAGACCTTCGGGGGTCTCAGGGTCCCTACTGAGTAGCTTATACTCACCCCTGCACGGGATATGCCCGCACTACGTTGTGTTGGTTGCAGACGACGGATAGAGCTGATCGTGGTGGAGGCTTGCGGAGCAGGACGATACATGGAGGTGGACCACTGGGTGGGATGTTCTCGGAGCAGTCGGCTGGACCCAAGGAGCAGTGGAGGCTTTCTGTACCCACCCTTCAGGTGGGACTTCTAGAGGACGGCTTGACACTGTGGCTTTTCTTTCAGTTGCTGTTTTTCCCCTTTCAGTTGTACTTTATAGTTGGGCTTGTATTTCCGGCCCTCTTTACTTTTCCGCACTTACTGTTGTATCATCTTTTACTTAGTGTTTACCTTTTTTCCGCTTACTTACTCTATGGTGCTTGTTTACTTTACAAAGGCAACGCCTTCCCTTTTTACCGGTATTTACGCCTTGGTGCTAGTCTCCAGCATCTGGCCTATGGAAGGAGGGCTTGGGGTAGTCACGGCACGGGCCCTGAGGACGGGTCATGACAATAATGATGATTTATCTTAAACTAAAGTGAAATAATTTAAAAATAGTGTTTATGAATCTTTATAAATAAAATATTTTAGTGTAGTTTAAGAATAATATTAAAAATCATTTAAAGTGGAAAAGGGAATAATTTATATATATAAACCAAAAATTTAGGAATTAATTTCGTGATTAATTAATTTTTTTATAATAATGGGGAGTTGTAACGCCCCGACCCCAGTTACCAAAAGAGTCGGTGCATTATTTCATAACATTGACATGATCACAAAAGATAAAGTCTCTAAAGACCGATTAGTTTAGTAGCCATGAAAACACTAAATACATTCATAAATGTTACATTACATCATAAAGTGAAAAACCACAGTAACATAGTCTCCATAGTCTATACATCTATCCCCTTCAGACTATCCCTATAGGTCATTAATAAAATATTTCTTCACATCCTGGGAAAATAAAACCTAGAAAGGGGTAAGCTCAGATGCTCAATAAGGATAACAATACAGCGGAAACGTTCATAAATTAACATAAACATTTAAGTCAATGTATAACTAAAACAAAAGCCTTTTAAACTTGAACTTAAGCATAATATGGCAAAAATAAAATGAAATAATTTCATTTACTTATTCACATTAATATTCTACTAGTCGAATAATCACATGAAATATCAATAACCACTTTCGTAATGATGGAATGCATAATGCCAGACTATCATACCCATGTAGCCAAGGCCTCGTGACAAGACTACAAATAAGATTTTGTCAAAGCCTTGTGTCAAGACACTAGTTTGTCTCTTGAGATCTACTGATGCATCAAGAAGCTATAGCAGGCTCCACCAATCACTAATTAAATCCAATGCATTCCTCATATGAACAGGTTTAAACTTATCATAAACCATAACATAATTGTATCACATAAAACATGCATAAAAGAAACAAAACATTTCCACATTTCAATCACAAGATATAAATACAACACATTGAAATAATAAAACCATTTTAATTTCCAAAATAAAAGAAAAGTAAAACTTGGTATTTATTTTTCATTTAAAAAAGGATGTGGCTTGTAGAGGAAGCCGAAACTCAAAAAATGGTCACGGTGGCGGAGAAGTCATTGTCTCCACATACTTATGGAAAAAAACATTCCCTTTTTTCGTTTAGTAAAATGAGTCATATAAAAAATATTCCTTTTGAATAAACATAAAAGTCAAAGGGGTTTATACATCATATTAAGGAATGTTTTGTAAAAAACAATGTATGCCTCAATGAAAGAAGATTGAGATAAAGTCCCTTATAAAGATCATTTTTTAAATAAAATAGATCAATTATGTGTATTCATTATATGTACACATAAAGAATGTACAAATACAAGATAGGACATAATAATATCATGAAATAATTTGAAATTAGAAGATTAACCCAAAGAACGGAAATTGGGTTAAGAAGTTCCCTTACCTCGTGTTCGACTTGATCCAATCATTATTTCATCTCTTAAATAATAAACTAGAGTTAATTACTACTTTCTTAAGAACCTTTTTCATGTTAATTATTCCTTTTATATCACTTATTACTATGTTATTAAAATTATTTAATTATTTAAGTTAATAATGGTCGTTTTGTCTATCTTTGGTACTTGAGTCAAAAATAAATTTTTTATAATTACAAGTTGTTCATGTGGTAAAATATCCATTATATCCATAATTATATTCAGGATTTATATATCATATATAACCTATATATCCATTATTTAAATTCATTTATAATATATCATAACGTTTAGAGGTAATAAATGAAATGCACCGTTCATGGAGACGATAAGTCGTACGTACGCATGAACCCTACTTTCATTTCTATTTCGTATTTAATGGAATGAAATCATAATGATATAAAGGTATATTATAATTCCAGTATAATATCATATATAATATAATTTACAACATCCTTTATACGTCCCACATATGGCATTAACAATTCAAATCAATTTGAGGGGGTGGTAGTCCGCACATCCTAAAATGAAATTATCACGTTTACCCAAAATGGAAATCATAAAGGTATGCCATAAATGAAAAATACAGAATCATAAGGAAAACATAAAAATAATATATATCATATATAAATATAGTGACATCTTAATGGAAACCATGATAGGTGTTAAAAAAAGATTGAACAATCATCGATTCGTGAGACAATAATTCACCACTCACAGAAACAGTATGTTCATTAACCATTAGATGAAGGTGTGTGTAAGTGTAAATCAAATAATTCTCATAAAAACATACAATTATATTTAAGATACTAGTTTTTTTTAAAATAAAGGAATAAAAATAGTTTAAGTGGTTGGAGAAGCAAAATAAAACAAAAGAACATAAGAGAAGACATTACCTTAAAATCGGGTAACTCTTTTTGATTTGAGCCAAAGGCTTCCATGGAAAGATTTATGCCCAAAGTGAGGCTTCTAGGGGTAATAGAGGGATGTTGAGAGAGCATTTTTACAGAGGTTGGCTGAGCCATATGGCTTTGACTGTCTGAATAAGGTTGTAGTGGTGGGGGCCTTTTATAAGAGGAGAGGAGGGGCACTCTTGGAAAGTCATGAAATGTTACATTATTATGAAATGATTTTCAGATTTCAATGGTCCCAAAATGATATATTTCGAGGATAAGGTAATAAGGGTTCTAAATCCACCCATACAACAGGCTTTAGACAAGTTTATGTCTTATATTTTACCTTATCTTTTGATTTTATTTAAATCGTTTATTAATGAGGTCATCGATGCATCATCAGGGTGTCAAAAATAAATTTATTTATTTAATGTCTAAAAATTATATGAAAATAACCATGATGTCATATATCTTTTTAGATTTACAATGAATATTTATATTCGAAATGTTAACATATATAACCCCATTTAATAATTGTTTTAGTAAAACAACACATGTTTGTGACAATTTTATTTTTACATTAAATAAAAAGTTATTAATGTCATTTTCGTACCCAAGTGGCTCCATGGGGTCCCCAAGTTGATCCATGGATTGTCTTGGTCGGACATGACTCATTCAATAAGGGTAGGATAAGTGTAAAGGTAATTTCATATAATTATAACATTATATTTACCTTAAATTACACTAATTAACTTTAATCGCGATTAATAAAACTTAAAAGTTACTATTCACCAAAATTTATTTTCATCCCATTGAACCAAATTTTACTTACTAATGAAAACCGTGTATATCGGATTTTTGAAATTCAATTCATAGAAGTGGTAAAGATTCATTTAAATGAAAAATTGTTTTTTTAACTACCACTTAGTGGTTTCCCTATTCCTCAAAAAAATGATGTTTTTCAGAAAAATACTAAAAATTAACCCTAAGCTATATTTGATATTCCAAAATTGATGTCTATTTTACAAAATTAAAAACATATAAGTTGAATTAATTAATTTAATAATTACTTCTCACTGTGACAACAAATAGCGTGCTTTCAAGAAACAATATATATCAAAATATTGACAATTGTTTATGTCCAATTTCAAAGTGAAATTAATTCTAATGATCACCATTGGGTAAAATAGTTAAAATATATTCTAATTATACTTTTAAACCACTCAATCTTATAATTTATCATTATAAATTATTTTGATTAAAAAGGTTGTTTTTAAGTATTTTTCACTATTCATCGAAAATTGGAAATTCTCAGAAAAATACCAAAATTTCAACATATGATAATTTCAATATTACAAATCCAAAAATGAAATCTATTTTAAAATATAAAATTTATATAATTTAAAAAAGTTGGTATTACTATTCACAATGGCGATTTTGATTGGTCGTGGTGTGTTAGAATCTCGAACTTGCATACAATGCAAGCTATTGCATTATCGAAAGTGAAGCATATCATAGAAGCTTGGGGTGTTACATTCTCCACTCCTTTAATAAATTGTGTATTCGAAATTTGAAATTGTTCTTCTAAAATAAAAGGTTCAAAGTAGAAAATACCTTTGTGGAAAACCCATATCCGATATAGGGTTAATAAAAATATAACTTTAAAAGAATGAAAGAGAAGTACAGAGGTCACCTGTGAGATCCCATACTAGGATTCTATGAAAGCATGGATATGGAGAAGAAAAAAACCATCAAGTTCTGATGGAGAGTAGTAGAAAATTGGATTAGGAGAAATTTAACTACAATAAAATCACAAACTTGTGATTGGTTGAACGATCATTGATTCCCCAGTCAAAAAAGTTAACTGACAACGTTTTTTTATGTTACTTTTCCTAAAGTTGAGGAATTTATTTACGATATTTAATAAGAACATAAGGAAATATACATAATTTTCATATAGTCTTTCATTCTTTAATAAATTTTTACCAAAAACCCATCTTTCCCTCAAAAAGATAATAGAACAGAGAAATAATATATTTATCCTAATCGTACAAGGTTCCAATTATTAACACATACTATTTAGATTAGGAAAACTATTTTGTAATAACCAGGGACTTCCTGTAGGCTACTGGTAGGTAATAAAGTCATGTCCCACTATGGTTGTGGGCTTTATTCCTACAGCTTTGTCTGATGCGACGGGTTATCCACCGACCTAGAGGATATCCTTTTCCTAAAACTATAGTATTATAATATTGCAAAAATAATATTCAAAAATGTTTTAACCTTAAACAATACTATCCAAAGTTAAACTTAATCCATTCTAACCTTAATAGTTATCCAAAATACCTCTGTCTAGACTTTTTCTAAAAGGTCTCTAAATTCCAAAATCAATTGTAACATCAGATTCCCCAGACGAGGTAGAGTTTCTCTTATTGTCACATACTAAAAATATGATTACCTTCATCATACTAAAAACTTAATGAAAACAAAAATTACTGCAGTACAATCCTTATATATATTTCACATTAGTATTATAACCATAATATTGTTCTTGAGTCCAAAAACACAAATACAATAATTATTCAACTTCATCTGTAGTAGCAGCATAATCTTGGCCTTGATCCATTGGTATTTTCTGAGGTAAATTTCCCTAATTCTTAGAACATTCATTTGTATAATTCCCCATTTCTCTAAAATTGTAGCATCCAACATTGATAGCCTCTTTCTTTCTCTTACAATCACGATCCTGGTGACCTTTTTCTCCACATTTATAACAAAATCCCATTCCTTTTAGGCAAGTACCGGGGTGATTATTCACACAATTATCGCATAACGGAAAATCATTCTTTCCCTTTTTTCCTTTATCTATCTCTTGTTCCACTATTCTCTTATTATCTTGCTTTACTTTTTTGTCATAAGACTTAGAGAATTCTTTTTCTGTCTTGACAGCACACGAGAAAATATCTTTGTATGACGAGAAGGTTTGTGAGACTAATGCTCGATAGTGAAATGGTTTTAAACCATAAAAGAAATGATCAATATTACATCTTGGGTTACGTATATAATCTGCAGCATGCCACACTAAATGTGTAAAGCTAGCCTCATACTTTGTGACATTCTCATCCTCCTTCTGCCTCAGGCTCAGAAATTGCCTTTCAATATCTGCTCAATGGTCATGTGGAAAGTATTTTTCTAAGAAAATTTATTTAAACTCCCTTTATTCCATACGTGATAATTATTAATCTTCCTTTATGTTTTGAATCAGCGACCACCATTGATCGGCATCTCCAGTGAGGCGGTAAACCGCAATGACAACTTTCTCCCTTTTGCTACTCCCCAAGGCGTGGGTACTCCATACGAGTAAGGTTATTATTCCTAACCTATGTGAGTTGACCTAGTATGGTGATAAGATGGTCAGCACCAGTTGTATCACCAGCTCCATTATAATTATCTTGAGCAGGAGGTAAATCCCTACATGGAGTGCGTGCATTGATACAGTTTCTATTCCTTACACTAGGTGCCATTTCTATACAATGGCATAATCTAGATCAGTTTATGAATAAAAATACATAATTCTATACTTGTAAGACACTTAATATAAATTGAACAGTTTATGGATATAATCTATAATCATAAAAATGTTTTCTTTGTGGATGTATATACTCACAAACCCTTCATAATGGTTTGTAAAGAAAATGAGAATTTTCCTAAGCAAATCCCCTGGGACTGTCATACCCAAGAGTGCAGCAAGGCTCATTGTTGTGCACCAGTTCCCATTCTAGCCTAGCTCAAAATGGTGCTTTCGAGGTTTACCACTAGGTACGTCTGTGCTAGAGCCACCTCTACCTACTCGTATTCAGACAGGAATGTATTGCTTGGAAAACTCAAAAAATCACTATAATACAAAAATTCTAGGAAGTTCTTCTATACTAATCCTCGAAGTCTATCTTAGGGCAATGTTCTCTAATCAGAGTTTATCTAAATCTGGCTTCCAAGGTTAGTACTAAACTGCCTCTGATACCAACTATAACACCCCAACCCCAGTTACCCAGAGTTGGTGCATTATTGCATAACATTGGCATGATCATAAAAGATCAAGTCTCGAAAGAACGATTAGTTTAGTATCATTGTAAACACTATATACATTCATAAATGTTACATTACATCATAAAGTGAAAAATAACAATAACATAGTCTCAATAGTCCACACTTCTATCCCCTTCAGATTATCACTGTAGGTCATTCATAAAATATTTCTTTACATCCTGGGAAAATAAAACATAGAAAGGGGTGATTTCAGATGCTCAGAAAGGATAACAATACAGCACAAACTTTCATAAATAAACATAAACATTTAAGGCAATGTATAACTAAATAAAAGCCTTTTAAAATTGAAATTCAGCATAATATGAAAAAAATAAAATGAAATAATTCCATTTACATATTCAATGGGTATTCTACGAGTCAAGTAATCACATGCAATATCAATAACCACTTTTATAGTAATGGAATGCATAATGCAAGACTATCATACCCACGTAGCCAAGGCCTCGTGCCAAGACTACAAATAATATTTTTTCAAGGCCTCATGCAAATACACTAGTTTGTTTCCTGAGACCTACCGATGCATCGAGGAGCTATATCGGGCTCCACCCGTCACTTATTAAGTCCAATGCATTCCTCATATGAACAGGTTTAAACATATCATAAACCATAACATAATCGTATCACATAAAACATGCATAAAGAAAACATAACATTTCAACATTTCAATCAAATGATATCAATACAACACATTGATATAATAAAACCATTTTCAATACCAAAATAAAAGAAAAGTAAAACGTGGTATTTATATTTCATTCAAAAAACGTTATGGCTTGTAGAGGAAGCCGAAGCACAAATAATGGTCACGGTGGTAGAGAAGTCATT
The DNA here is from genome assembly GCA_963277665.1 of Viscum album. Lineage (NCBI taxonomy): Eukaryota > Viridiplantae > Streptophyta > Magnoliopsida > Santalales > Viscaceae > Viscum > Viscum album. The sequence continues at coordinate 1,414,113,668 of OY728125.1, read as the reverse complement.
TTCACCGCATACGTATGATAAAAGACAATCCCTTTTGTTGTTTAGTAAAATGCTTCATATAAAAAATATTCCTTTTGAATAAACATAAAAGTCAAAGGGGTTTATACACCGTATAAAGGAAAGTTGTGTATAAAACAATATATGCCTCAAAGAAAGAATATTGAGACAAAGTCCCTTACAAAGATCATTTTTTAAATAAAATAGATATATTTTGTGTATTCATTATATGTACACATAAAGAAAGTGAAAATACAAGATATGACATAATAATATCATGACATAATTTAAAATTCAGAGATTAACCCAAAGAACGGAAATTGGGTTAAGAAGATCCCTTACCTCATGTCTGAGTTGACTCGATCATTCTTTAATCTCCTGAATAATAAACTAGAGTTAATTTCTACTTTCCTAAGAACCTTTTTAATTTTCATTATTCCATTTATATCACTTATTACCATGTTATGAACATTATGTGATTATTTAAGTTAATAATGGTCGTTTTGTCGATCTTTGGTACTTGAGTCAAAAATAAACTTCTTATAATTACAAGTTGTTCTTGTGGTAAAATATCAATTATATCCAGAATTATATTCAGTATGTAGATATCATATATAACCTATATATCCATTATTAAATTCATTTATAATATTACATAACATTTAGAGGTAATAAATGAAATGCACCGTTCATGGAGATGGTAAGTCGTACGTACGCATGAACGCTACTTTCATTTATATTTCATATTTAATGGAATTAAATCATAATCATATAAAGGTATTTTATAATTCTAGTATAATATCATATATAATATCATTTACTCCATCCTTTATACATCCAACATAAGGCATTAACGATTCAAATCACTTTGAGGGGGTGGTAGTCCGTACTTCCTAAAATGAAATTATCGAGTTTACCCAAAATGGAAATCATAAAAGTATGCCATAAATGAAAAATACAGATGCATAAGGTAAACATAAACATAATATATATAATATATAAATATATTGATATCTTAATGTCCACCATGAGAAGTGTTAAAAAACATTGAACAATCATCGTTTTGTGAGGTAGTAATTCGCCACCCACAGAAACAATATGTTCTTTAACCATTAGATGAAGGTGTGATTAAGTGTAAATCAAATTCATCTCATCAAAACATCCTATTATATTTTATATACTGGATTTATTATAAAATAAAGGAATAAAAATGGTTTAAGGGGTTGGAGAAGAAAAATAAAACAAAAGAACATAAGAGAAGACATTACATTAAAATCGTGTAACTCTTTCTGAATTGTTCCAAAGGCTTCCTTGGGAAGAATTCTGCCCAAAGTGAGTCTTATATGACTAAGAGATGGAAGTTGAAAGTGTATTTAGGCAGAGGATGTATGATCCAGGTGTCTTTTAATGTGTGAATAAGGTGGTAGTGGTGGGGGCCTTTTATAAGAGGAGAGGAGGGGCACTCTTGAAAAGTCATGAAATGTTACATTATTATGAAATGATCTTCGTATTTAAAGGTCCCACAATGATATATTTCAAGTATAAGGTGATAAGGGTTTTAAATACACCAATCCAATAGGCTTTATACAAGTGTACGTCCTGTATTTTACCTTATATTTTTATTTTATTTAAATCGTTCATTAGTGAGGTAATCACTGCATCATCATGGTGTCATAAATAAATTTATATATTTAATGTCTAAAAATTATAAAAAAATTACCATGATGTCAGAAATCTTTTTATCTTTCTAATTAATATTTATAGTTGAAACGTTAACTTATATAATCCCATGTAATAATTGTTTTAGTAAAACATCACATGTTTGTGACAATTTTATTTTTACATTAAATAAAAAGTTATTAATGTCATTTTCTTACCCATGTGGATCCATGGGGTCCCCATGTTGACCCATGTATTTTCTTGGTCGTCAATGACTCATCCAATAAGGGTAGGACAAGGGTAAATGAAATTTCATATTATTATAACATTATATTTAACTTAAATTACACTAATTACCTTTAATCAAAATTAATAAAACATAAAAGTTACTATTCATCAAAAATTATTTTCATCCCATTGAAACAAATTTTACTTACTAATGAAAACCATGTATGTCAGATTTTTGAAATTCAATTCACAGAAGTGGTAAAGATTCATTTAAACAAAAAATTGGTTTTTAACTACCACTTAGTGGTTTCACTATTCATAAAAAATTGACGTTTTTCAGAAAAATATCAAAAAATAACCATATGCTATATTTGATATTTCAAAAATGATATCTATTTTTTAAAATTCAAAACATATAAGTTGAATTAGTTAAATTAATAATTTATTCCTATTGTCACAACAAATAGTGTGTTTTTAAGAAATAATATATATCAAAAGATTGACAATTGTTTATGTCCATTTTCAAAGTGACATTAATTATAATGACCACCATTGGCTAAAAAAGTTAAAATATATTCTAATTATACTTTAAAACCAATCAATAGTATAATTTATCACTATAAATTATTTTGATTAAAAAATTTGTTTTTAAGTATTTTTCACTATTCATCGAAAATTGGATGTTTTCAGAAAAATACCAAAAATTCAACATAGGCTAATTTCGATATTACGAATCCAAAAATTAAGTCTATTTTGAAATTAAAAATTTATATAATTTAAAAAATTGGGTGTTACTATTCATAATAGCTATTTTGATTGGTCACGATGTGTTAGAATTTCGAACTTCCGTACAATGCAAGTTGTTGCATTATTGAAAGAGAAGCGTATCGTGGAATCATGGGGTGTTACAGGATTAATTTAGATAATGGATAACACTTTAAAATGGGTGATAAGTCTGGATGTTTTCTTTAATTGGGAAAACATATCAAGAATAGTGGAAAAGGGAACCTTTTTAAAACATGTATTTCCCCTTCAAAAATAATTAATTGAGAAAGTTACATATGTTTGGGAAATAAATAAGAATTTATGAAATTTTAATAATAATAATAAACTATTAAATTTATGTAATATCGGAGAAAATGTAACATACTAATAAATTTGGAGGTTTGGAGAGAATCTTCTACCTTCTGTCTGAAAGTGTTCTACAATTACACTTAATGTCCTTTATAATTTGATTATATACATTAATTAATTAATTAATATAATTCTATAAATTTATTTGATTAATTATAATTTTATTATTTCATTTATGGCCTATTTATTATATATAATATACAATTTTATCATTTGGGGTCGTTCATTTCCTTGGTTTTTATGATAGGTATACTTTTATTCATGTATAGAAATGATTGTAAAATGAGAACTATTATCCACGATTGACATTATATGTCATTAATTAAATTCATGAATATTAAATGACATTATATATCATTTTTTATAGCTATGAAGATGATTCATTATAAAATACGGTAATGACCACTATTTATGTTATTTTTACATTTTTTGGTCATCATGAACTACTTTTGTGTTGTCATGTAATATCATGTATATATAATGTTTCCAAAAAATTAAATATTTTTCAATATGTATATTATAATCTTTTTAAACCATAAAATTTACCTAATTAAATTACATTAATTTGGTAATGGAAATTGAAAAATCATCTCTCTTGAATTCGATAAATCAACATATCATAGACGATGTTTTAATTTTTAGAAAGAAATGATAGAGGAAGAGAAACGATGATTCTTTGTTGTATTAATGTAACAAAAATCTAGTATATAAAATATAATATATTTATCATGTTACTTGGAAAAGGATATGTGATGAGGGACTAATAAAATAAAAAAATAAAAGAAATTAAAATAGAACAGAAAGGGATTTAACCTCTTGAATTTCTCCTCCATGAGAAACTACTTAAGAAAATGGATTTCGTATTATATTGATAAAAAAAGATCTTGGAAATGTCTTAGATACTTGAAAATAGGTTTGGGAATAATTTTTACATGATTCGAAACTTTTGAGATGTGATGAAAATAGGTGGTGAAGGGTGGTATTTATAGTGTAGGAGAGGGGTGTTTTTTGAATATTTTATTCATTAGTTAATTATTTTGGATTAAAAAAATCAATAGTTTTGGGTATTATAAATAAATATATTAAATAATAATTTATTGTTTTATATTTTTGTTCATACATCATTCATGACTCAAGTAATAGTTTATTTTAATTTATAATGTTAGATATTATAAATTATTTTGTTTCACTATTCACCAAAAATAAACTATATTATAAAATTCCCAAATACTCATAATGATATTTTTTATGTGTCTAATTAAACAATGGAATCTATTTTATGAAAAATTTTATAATTTTAAAAATTTTAATTTCTAAATTAAATCATCATTTACTCAAAAAATACCACTTTTAAAATTTTAATTGATTTTATGAAATTTAGAAAAATTAATTAAGGTACCATAAAATTATAATATAATCATAATATATATATATATATATTAATTTTTGAATATATCATATTAAAATATATATCCTTTTATATCATTATATTAATTATAAAATTGCAAATAAACATTTCTATTTTATAGAAATACCATAACATAATTTATCATTTTCCAAATATTTATTTAATTACACAATTATATATTTATATACTATTTTTATTTAAAGTATTCACAAATTTTATTTATAATTTCATTGGTGAGTTTAAAATTTTATTTTCTTGTTTACTATTTATAAGATTATTATTACTATTCCAAATGTCAAGTTACAATTCTATTGGTATATGTTTCTTAATTTCAAACAAGGAACTTGTTTCATTAATTGTTCATTTGTATAGTTTTATTAGTGTTATTTATTTGATTTTATGTGATTTATACTATATAAAATAAATATAATAAGGTAAATTTCATTTATAGTATTCTGGGTTGTTGCATTGTTCCAATTATGAAATTTCACACTTGAAATTTCATTTCAAAAACTAAATGGAAAAAGGTTGAGGGTACTTCTAATTCCTTACTTTCACTAGTTCCAATGTTCTATCTATATAATTTTTTTTTCTTTATAGTACTTTGACTGGTTGAGTATTCTTGTTGTGTAGAACTTTTTGTCTATGATCCAAGATCTTCATTGGCTGCTCCTCATAAGTGAGGTCATTTTTTAACTATACCACCTCTGAATTCATTACATGTGAGGTACCTGTTGTATACATCCTTAAAATTCATATGTATAATATATTATTTACTTAAGACATGGGATGTGTAATTTTTAGTTGAAATACCACATCTCTGACACAATCACAGATCTCTATGGTGTTAATATACCTAGGACATAGCTTTCCTTTCTTTCTAAATCACATGATCCTCTTCCATTAAGATATGTGGAGGAATACCATGTGTTTAACCTTAAACTCTAGGTCCTATTTATGATTATTCACTAAGACCTTGTATCTACATTGGGCTTCCATGATGTGTTATTTATTGGTTTTCACCATTTTCACCGTTTATTAGACCATTTCATGCCCTATATCATTACATCTACTAGCCTTATACAAGATTTGCAGTGTTCTGTATACTTTCCCATAAAGGGCCTCATCTAGTTGCATTTTGATTCTTGAGTGGAAAAATTTGTTATAAGAGAAATATACTAGAGGGATATGTTGGTCCCATTCTCTATTAAATTCCACAGAACACATTCTAAACATTTCACCAAGTGTCTAAATATTCCAATCAGTTTGGATATCACTTCGAGGATGATTTTACATACTAAAGTTCAAATGTTTCCTTAGAAAATCATCGATACCATTCCATGTCATGGAGGTAAATTGTGGATCCTTATTAGATACAATCGATAGTGGTACACCATGAATCCTCCCCACTTCTCAGATGCATATTCATGAAAGTTGATTTAGTGATAATTCCTCTCAAATGGAAATAAAGTTATATGTCTGTGTATGATGATCCACAATAACCCAGATAGCATAGTTTCATCTGGATGTCATTCAAATCTGGTAGCAATGTCTATGGTGATTTTTTCCAATTTCCATGTTTGTATGGGTAATGGTTTCATATTCCCCCTATTTGTTTGTCTTTCAGCCTTCAATTTTTCACATATTAGTAACTTTGACGTATATTTTGTGATCTCATTATTCATATTGTTTCACATATAGTTATCTCAGAGATCTCGAGGAATCTTTATGCTCCAGGCTAGAATAGGGAAGGTTGAGCTATGTGCATTATTTTGAATATATTTCTTTATCTCTGAATTGGATGGTACACACAGTCATGACCCAAATATCATGAATCCTTCCTCATTATTTTTGAACATTATGGGTTTTTCATTTCTATTAGCCTCCACCTTATTCTGAATTTCCACATCATTTCATTGATAATCCATTATTTTTTAGGAGAGATCATTGAGAAATAATTAGAGAAATGATTAATGGTGTCCCTCCCTTAATGATTCCCATGTCCATCCTTCATATTTCTAATAATAATTGATATATCTTAAATTTTTTTGTTGATAATGATGTTGGATTCATTCTAATCAGAGAATCTTCCACCTTATTCTCTTTACCAGGATTGTAGTGGATTGAGAATTTGTAATCCTTGATGAGATATAACCACATACATCAGTTCATTTTAATATCCTTCTGTGTGAATATATTTTTTGAGGCTCTAAAGATCATTATAAATCTCACACTTCTCCCCATAAAGATAATCATACAAGATTTCCAATGCAATGAACCCATCTGACAACTCCAGATCATTCAAGGGATTGGTTTATCCTGACATTTAAACTTTTGTGAGACATATGTAACATCCTAATTCAATTTTCAAGTATTCATAGAACCATACATTTAATTTATCTTGGGTTGGGATTCATTTGGGTTAGTTTTCTGTTCAATACATTATGAATTTTGACATTCTGGGCTGGTGCAAAGTTAGCACACAGCTTGTGCATACTTTTCCAAATCGTGCGAACAGCTACAAGAAAATTTAAAGTATTGGATAGAGAGATCAACATGTCTTATGCATGGTTAGTAAACTCATGTTTCCCCTTTGGAGAAATCAAGAGACCCATTTATAACTCACAGATAGTATAATCAAGGATTAACTAAACCATGGGCCATTTCCCAGGAAACTGTGAATACTATAATTTAAGATATATATTTTTTGTAAACAATTTCATGGACCCATTTTCAAACCCTGGATAGATTATAACGAACCATAATAAGTTTCTCCCATCCTCATATCTCCTAAATATTATTCTTATCCCTTCAAATCCCTCTCGAAAGTGATCTGAAGCTAGATAAATTCTTGTTGATCACCTCTGTATTAGTTTCCTCCTCTCATTCTTGATCTCCCACTATCACTCTCTTTATCCTTATGGTTCTATAGACTCTAGGGTGAATTTATAAATATAATTCTCACTACTATGGATCTAAACCTAGGCTTTGATTTTTGATTCTCTTAGACCCCAATGATATTGTTCTTCTTCGGTAAATCCCAATTTTGGTTTGACACTTTGATATCTGTTGGCTTTGAGGTAGGTGGTTTCATTACAATGACCAAATTTTGTTAAAAATAAATTTCCTTATTTAATATAATTTTTTTGGAATTAAATGAAATTGATTGGTTTTAAATATTTTGAGTTCAATTGATTTATTGAAAAGACCCAATTTTGGGAAATTGGGCTCTTATGAAAAAATGGTATTTGTATTGAAATTGGGAAACATCTAATTCCATTGATTTGAGGTGTGGTCATGGAAATTGTTGCAATTTAAATTGTTCAATTTAAATTATGGTTTGGATGGAAATTAAATAAATTTAATTATGGAATTTAATTTAATGAAATGTTTTTATGGAATTATTTTTGGAAAATCTCAATTCTAGTGAATTGGTGTTTTGTGGTGAAATTGGTTGAACTGTTAGAAAATTAATTTTTTAAATTTAATTGTGTCATGGATATTGAAATTTCAAGAATTGGTTTCAAATTGTTATTTATGAAAAATGGATTAAAATCAATTTGGTGGATAACATGGGATTTCATCTTTTTAAAAAAAGAAATGTTTTTATTAAATCCTTTTAGTGATTTTTAATGGGAAATATTGCATATTAAAATGAAGTGTGTGATTTAGTTATATTTTAACTAATAATAAAATAAATTTTCCATCATTTTTTGTACTAGAGAACTTGTAGTTAGTGTTTTATATTGGAAAAAACATCATGAGTTAACGCAATATAAAACATCATATGATCACATCACATCCCTTAGGATATGGTGAAGAATTATCATGGATTTTGTTCAAGGTTCATATGTACATACATTTTCATTTTGATAGAGTCAGGCCCCTATAGTCGGGAATTATCTTACCCAATATGAATATGACCATGTTCCTTGCACGTTTGTATTTGGAATGTATGTATGTGCCATTGTTATAATCAATTTTAAAATACTTATGAATTTATATAAACCATTTTATATAAATATGTTTATTTAATCCATATTGTTAAAATTTCCATTTGTTTAAGGTGTCTTTTTTTATTAAAGGTAAATTTCATCGTTTGAAATGTATTCCCATAAACTGAAATTTTATCCATGAATTGATAAATCTATTTTCCTCATTTAAATCGTAAAGAATGATTTTTTTAAAAAATTATTCTGTAAATTCCAAAACTGTTTATTGGAAAATTGAATGAACATTACCGACTAATTTAATATTGGCATCTTGTTATGTAATCATTGGTGAAATCCAACTGGGATTTTTCTAAAACTCTCATTAGTAATTTGAGTATTTGTAGATTATCTCCTTCTATGTTCAAGATACGGGAAAAGATCTCAGGGAGGTTGATCAAGATGTTGATCATTAAAATTGGTGAGTTGTTTCTATAGAGATTTGGGTTCTGTTTCCAACATTTGTTACTTTGGTTCAAGTACTATTATATTTAATACCATATTGACATCAGGAACATTTCACCCATTGGAGTTTCTTTTGTATGCATACTATCATTCTTGTCTTTCTTTCCTTTCATGTCTTTCTTTTCTCTTGTTTCCACTATGTTTTGTGTAAAATTCATTTCCACAAGAATGCTGTATGATGCCTGGTTCTAGTCACAAACCCTTATGGATCTGAAATTCCCTTCGAGCTATGTCAGGACTATCTCATTCATCGGGTTACCCATGTTCCAGGGCTTGATTGTGAAAAGGTGGTATCATAGGGAGGTTTAGTTTTTATCTTGATGTCAGTATGAATTTGTGAAATCTTTTCAGAACGTATGAGGTAGTTGCGATTGACTGGTTAACTAGACCTCTCCACAATGAACACTAAGTCACCAGGGTTTGTTAGGTAAGGATGTATTATGAATTATATCTAGTATTCCCTCTATTTTAATTTGGACATATTGAAATCCAAATCATCTTTGTTTATCTTCTGGGATTAATATCCCTTGTCACTAAGTTTTATTGTTAATAAAATATATTTTATGCTATGTACTGATGTCGTGTAGCACCATTCTTCATATAAGATATGAGAATCGTATCTAGGAGAAAGCAATTGATGAGCCTCCGTGAGAGAATCGTCCTGTGGACCTCAGTCTTATTGAGGAAATTGTGTTCATTGTCCATGCACTAGTATAGGAAATACTACTAGTTCCCATTTTGGCTATACATATTGAATCTTATAGATATATTCACAAGATTAATTCTCAGTGGTTCCTCCACCATAATCATGCACCATTATATGGCTCAAATGAACCTAAAGAGTATGAATAATGGTTGACTGTAATGGAACATTTTTTTTAAAACATGGAAACACCCAATGAGATACTATTGAAGTGTTCCACCTTCATATTGGAAGGATTGAGTAGGAAATGGTGGGACATGATGGCGGCAGTGAAGAAACATGAGGGCTTGGAGTGGAAGGACTTCAAGTTTCTTTTCACTGACCAGTTGTATCCAAATTCGATGTAGTTTTCCATGTCTTTATAAAGAATCGAGTCGGCTGATAGGACCCTAATAGAATATGCATACCATTTTTCTGAGTTGATGCCTTTATATCCTGAGATAGTATCTAATGAGAGTATTAATGAACAAATATTCTTTTGGGGAAATCAACCATATATTCATTTTCACATTTTATGGATGATACATCCTTATTATGTTGATATAATGGATAGATTTCTGATTTTTGAGATGGACTGGACTAGATAGTTAATTTTTTAGGATGTTTCTTTCTCTCCTAGTAGTAGTGTGAATTAATATAAGGGATATATGAAGCACGATGACTCTAATTGTGGTTCTCGATGGCATGGTTTTTTCTGAACATCATGTATCTCCTATAAAAGGACCTTTAGTATTCTACTAGTTTGGTATAGTAGGTCATTCAAAGAGGGTTTTCACTAAGGTACCCAAGAATAGTGACTCATGTAGATGCTCGAGGTTCCATCAGAGATTCTTCCATATTTATTCCACTCATTTTAGTGGAATAGGATAATATGAACATTCAAAAATAGTTGTGAAATCAGATGTTTCAAGTGAATATGGGTTCCAGCCCCCCAGAATCTTGAATGAATCTTTTTCATGCAATGGATGAGTCTCTATAAGAATTTGATATGGGTCCAATGATCGTGAGAGGTACCATTACTATAGCTTCGTCACTAGTGACTAGTATTTTAGATATTAGTGCATCTCATTCATTTTTTTCAATCTGTATTGTTAATATTCTATTTCTTATTATGGAGACTTTATCTTGTGTTAGGTCCACAAGGCTGAATACCTTGAGAGGGGGGTGAATCAGGTTATGAATAATTTAAAATTAAATCCCATTCTGATCTTGTTTTTCTGTTAAGAAAAACACTCTTATCTCTCTTTCCCATTTCACAATATAAACAAAAAGTAAAGCATGCACAGGACACATCTAGTATTACTTGGTTCACCCTCAATGGGCTATGTCCAAGGAAAATGCATCGGCAATGTTCCAATGAACCAGATACACTATAAGAACACTTATGATTTCAAGGTATGGGATATATCACTTCTATTACCCAGCTCACTACCTTTACAATGTTTAGGGTTAGCTCACTGCTTCCCAAGGGACACTCCCTGTTTCTCTCTCTAGATCACTGCCGGTGGAGAGGATCACCTTCTTCCTCTTCCTTTTCTCACTGCTCTAGAAAGGATCCACTCACAGTTTATAGACCTCTAGTTCTCTTCATTATCACTAATGAATACATCCTCTGTTGTCTATTGATGCTCTGTTGAAGTCCAACTTTCATCCTTAAGTGAATCTCACTTTGCACTGAAGGTATCAGGCAATCATCCATCTTTCACACAGCCTTGAATCACTACTATGATTCAACCATACCTGGAACCCTTCTCCAAGCTTACATGAAAGTCTTTACGCACAAGTTAAAACTGGGGCGCAAGTTGACCTAAACCACCTGTGTGACACCAGCTTCTGAAACTACAAACATGCATGACTCGCACCCTTTTATACCCAAAACAATATTGACTTGAAACCACCAACTATAGTGCTTCATCAAAATATGGCACACAAGTGTCACCAAACCACTTGCTTGACACCCCCTTCTTCAAATCAAAACTTTTCCGAATCCCTTCCTTTCTCGCCCAAACCATTCTGGAAGCGTAACAATCAACTGGCGCTCAACTTCTACTTGTGCGACCACACCACCACTTGCGCGACCACCACACCTGCGTGATGGGAGTATTGATTTTCTCTAAGAGTTGAACTATATGATGAATTAGGGGGGGGGGGGTCAACCTCTATTTATTGGCATTTGGACACCCTGTGCGATGGTGCGCAAGTCTCCCCTCAGTGCGCACATCTCGGTGCGCAAGTCTCTGTCGCGCAAGTCACTTGCGTGACCTACCCTAAAACATTGGTGCCCCTTTTCCCTTTCCCTTATTTTTATATTCTAATCGTGAAACACGTATGGTGTGCAAGTTTCCTCTCCTTCAATAAAATGGCATGCAAATCCCTTTTCCAAATCCACTTTTCTCCATTTCTCGATTTTCTGGCCCAAAATTTGGAAAACACAGGAAAATGGCGTCACCATGTTTCTACTCTATTTGAACAGCCTCCAGATCGATCATTCCTTTGTCAACGCTCTTGAATCAAATATGGATCGTTAACCACATTCCTTGAACTCAACATGCTATAGTGAAATCCCCTTTGTCAACAAATTTGAAAGCCATGGTTTTCATTGTCAAAAAACACAACATATAAGCTTACTTTGTCAACAAACACAATCACCTCAAAAATGAATCAATGATACCTTGAAGTATTTTTTCCCAACATCTTGGGAAATGGATATTACTACACCACATGGTATAAAGAGAGACCATGGTCTCTATAGTCCCACGTTTTTTCACTCTAGTAGATTTTTTTCATTCATGTAGTTTTCTAATTATTAATATAAACCCCTTTGATGTCATTTTTGGGATAGATTTGATAATTTCCAATAAATAATAAATTTATTTTTATCTTTGGTTAGTCTACCTTAATACACCCACTAGTGAGTCTCTTTTCCTTCAAGTTAAATGACACCCAAGGTTCAGCAGAGATATACCTTCTTATCCAAAGTTGGGATAATTAACATCTATATTTTCTTTTGATCTAGAGCGTAAATCATTGAGTAGTGATCTTTGTCCACTTATTTTTGAGTTTCCTAGTGTCATTCAATCTAACTTCATTGGTTTTCCACCAATGAGGGAGTTTGTGTTTTCCATTGACTTAATGTCGGGTACTCAAAGAGTTTATTTTCCCTCTTACTGCAAGGATCCATCTTAAATGAAATAGCTGAATCCCTTGTACAAAAATATTTTAGAAAAAGGATTTATATTCTTGAGTGTGTCACATTGGGTGGCACATTTTCTCTTTTCAAAGAGAGATTATGGTTTAAATCGTCTTTGTGTTTATTATCGAAGACTCAATCATGTAATGATAAAGAAAAAGAACAAATTACCACATATAGATTTTATATTTTATCATTTGAAAGTGGAAAAGTGGTTTTCAATGGTTGATTTTTGATATGGTTACCATCAGTGGAGGATAAAATAATATATCATTAAGAAAATTTCCTTTTAGTGCAGGTATGCCCTTTGAATTTACCAATTATCCTATAGTTTTCATGGATTTGATAGACATAATTTAACATGAGTATTTTGATTCATTCATGTTATTATTTTTATATGACATCTTTGTTTACTCAAAATCTGAGCAGGATCATGTGCATCATCTGAGACCAGTTCTGAGTTTACTGAGAAATCACAAACTTTATGCCAAGCTACCGAAATCTGATTTCTAGATCCGGGAATTGAATTTATTAGGGAACATTATGACAAAACATGGAATCCAAGTAGATCATGAGAAAGTGAAGTCTATTATAACATAGGAAAAACCATGGAATTTATTCCTAATTAAGATTTTCTTGGACTTGGATGGGTATTATCACTGATTTCTTAAGGACTTCTCTATGTTAGATTCTCAGGTGACTGCACTAACTCGTAAGGGAGTAAATATTTCTTGGGATGGAAATTTTCAGAGTTTTTTTGTGGATCTATAGTAAATTTTGACAACCATGTCAGAGTAAACACTTCTAGAGCCCAGGTAGGGCTACATTTTCTTAAATGATTCTTTGGGTTTAGTATTGGGTTATATTCTAATGGAAGGTGATCATGGGTTTTCTTATGGTTTTCTTCAGCTTAGGACACATGATAAAAATTATCCAACCGATAACCTTGAACAAGTAGTTGGGTATCATGACCTTACGAGTTGTATACATTACCATTATATGTAAAATATTAGCATATATTCCGACCACAAGCGGTTGAGTTATAACTTCTCTCGATAATATTTGTATTGCTACTAGAGGTGTTGGTTGGAATACCTACAAACTTTCTATTTTTACATAACCTATTCTTTAGGGAAAGGGAATGTCCTTTTTGAAGCTTTGAGAAATAAGTTCCTAGCCTTGGTAGTGAAATGGTCATTATAAGAGTATAAATTGCCAACTCTTTTTTGAAATTTTCTTATCAGATTCCAAGAATTAGGGGTTGATGATTTTTTGGCCAGTGTTTAGTTGATATTAATTCCACTAGTGTTTATTATTTTGGAGCAGAAGCTTGATGATGAGTTATATCGCATTAGAGACTCAATTTATGTCAAGGAGACCACCCTTCATTGGTTGTTCTCCAAAGAGGCCATTTTATGCTTTGAGAACTATTTTTCGGTATCATCATTGATATAGAAATCTGTGATAGAAGATTTATATAGTTCCCAGTGGTAAGTGAACCCAGGAACCATGAAGATGTTCTGTGACATGGTACCTCAGTTGTGGTGGTCTGGTATGAAATGGTTCATTGATTAGTTTGCCTATTGTTGTTATACAATCCAAAAGGTAAAAGTAAAGCACCAAAAACCTTAAGGTTTTCTTCACCCACGTCGAGTCCCAGCCTATAAGTGGGGTGATATTTCAATTGAATATGTGGTTAGGTTGCTTGTATTGAGAAAAATAATAATTTGATATGGGATGGGATCAATAGGCACACCAAGTTAGCTCATATTATACCCATTCATGATTAAATCAAAGTTATGCAGTTGAAAAATATCTATGTGAATGAGATTATTTGTTTTCATGGAGTTCCTTCTTTTATAGTCTCTAATAGGGATCTATAGTTCACTTCTCAATTTGGAGAGGCCATCAAGAGGAACTGGGATCTCAAAGACAATTGATAATGGCATACCAACCATAGTTATATGAAAAAACAGAAAGAGATATATATATTCATCAGGATATGCATCATGATTGTGTTCTCATATTTGTAAGGGATTGCGATGGTCACATGGAACTGGATGAGTTTTATTACAACAATAATTAATATTCCATGATCATAATGGATTCTTTTGGTGTCATATATGATCGTCCCTGTAAATATTCATTGTGTCTATCCAAGAATAGAGAATGTTCCTTGGTTGGCCAAAGTATGGTACAAGAGACTCATGCAAGGATTCAGTTGATTTTTTAGAGAATGTTTAAGGAAAAAATATGATTATAATGATCTTCATCACAGACTTCTCACTTTATCAGTTAGTGACCAAGTTCTCTTAAATGTTTTAGCTTGGTTGGTTTATTGACATCTTGGGATGCAATGAAAGATTTCTCCTCATTTATCTGGGCTTGTTGTTTCTGAACATGTGGGGAAATTTTTATATCATACTTCAATACCACCATAGTTGATGTTGATATAGTGTTTTTTTCATGTGTCTCATCTTCAAATGTTTTCACCCAGTCCATCTCATATTCTATGACAGCATGATATGGAATTTGAACATGATTTATACGTGACTGAATAAACTGTTAGGATAGTTGATTATGAAACAAAAGTACTTCATGGGAGGATGATAACATTATTTCATGTGTCATGGTAGCACAGTTCTTATTTTCTAGAGACATAGTTGATATAGGCAGTGATGAGAGAGATTTTTTCTCCACTTTTTGACATGAAATCTTCAACATAGGCTTTTTGGGGATAGAAATTTTATATATTGGGGTGGTTGTAACATCCTGTAACTATATTCAAGTATTTCAAAAACCCTCATTTTAATTGATATTTGGTTGGTTTTTTTGGGATATTTCAGGTTGAAATCATTAATAATTTTGAAATTATATATGGTTGAATGGTTAGTAAAAGGCCCACACGTAGTTTTCCAAACCGTGTGAATTACTACAGGAAAATGGAAAGATTTGGATAGAGAAATCAGCATGGATTATGCACAGATAATAATGTCATGCATCCCCTTAAAAGAACCATTGGACCAATTTATAATTGGTTCCCAGCTTGAGAATGGTTTGACCAACCCATGCACATTTTCCAAGGAAACTCCACAGATGAGAATTTAAGAGATCCGGTTTTTTATTAAAAAACTCAAGGACCTACTTTTTAATATACAAAAAGGCCTGTATGAACCATAATTGGTTTCTCCATTCCTCATAGCTCCCAAGAATGATACGTGGACCCTCATTTCCATCTCATAAGCTATCTAAATCTATTGAAATTCTCTCTAATCTCCTCTCTTTTCATTTACTCATCTCATTATTGATCTCTTGTGATCTCTTTCTTTCCCCTTAGGGTTCCATGGATCCTTGAATTTATATCTTGATATAATTCTCTTTCTTGTGGATTTAAAACTATGTTTTAATTATTTTTTATCCTATATCCGTATTTTTTCTTCCTTAGAAAATCCCTATTTGGGTTTGAAGCAATGGGATCTAGCGGTTTTGTGGTCGGTAGTATCGTTAAATTGACCAAATTTTATTAAATCTAAATAGTGTTATTTAATTTCTACTATTTTGAATAAATTAAAATGATTGGTTTTAATTATTTGGATTTCAATTTTTTTATTGGAATGTCCAATTTTTTAAGAATTGAGGTTTTTAAGAAGAATGTGTTTTTCTAGAAATTGGAAAACCGCCAATTCCATTAAATTGGGGTGTGGTTAAAGAATTTTTAGAAATTTATGTTTTTAGATTTAAATTCAGATTTTAATGGAAATTGAATCAAGTGAATTATGGAATTTTGTTGAAGGAAATGTTTTTATGGAATGATTTTTGAAAGCCCCCAATTATAGTTAATTAGTGATTTATGATGAAATAGATGGAATTATTAGAAAATTAAATTTTTTGAATTTAATTTTTAATTCATTGTGAAATATCATTAATTGTTTTCAAATATTTGTTTAAGAAAAAATTAATAAAAATGGATTTGATGGAATCCTAGTGGTTTTAACTTATTTAAAATCAATGCTTTTAATTAAAAACACATTATGGTTTATGAAGGTAAAAATAGAATATTGAAATATAGAATGGGGTTTATATTTATTTTAAGGAGTCTTAAAATATATTTCCCATCATTTTTTGTACTATAAAACATGAAATACTTAGTTAGTTAGTCTGTTTTATTCGAAAACACTTCCTCACTAAAAATTCACTGAAATATCATATCAGCACATCACATCCCCTAGGCGATGATGATGTATTATCATGAAATTGTTCTAAGGGGAATATGTATATACGTTTTCATATTCATAGTGGTGGGTCCCTTTTTCCTAGAACTATCATACATACTTGGTATATAACCATGTTACTCTCTTTTTTTTGTATTTAAAATGTATGTATATTCCATTGTTATAAACTATTTTACACGGCTTATAAATTTATATAAACTAATTTATATAAATTTGTTATTTATAAATTTAGTAAAAATTACCATTTATGTAACATTACCTTTTATTAAAGGTAATTCCATATTTTATAATGTATTTCCATAAATCAAAATGTTAAGCATAGATTGCTAAATTTATTTCCATCCATTAGATTAAAATGCATTATTTGTTTAAATATGCTTTTCTAAATTCCAAACAAATTTATTTGAAAGTTGTAAGATCATTACTAGTTAATTTATTATTAATATATGGTTATGGAATATTTGGTGAAATCCAACAAGGTATTGTCTTAAAACCAACTTGTTCCTTTAAGGGTTTGTAGATTATCTCCTTCCAGGTTATAGAAATGGGAAAGGGTCTATTGGAGGTGGATCTACGTATTGACCCTAGGACTTGGTGATTTGTGTCCTTATGGAAAAAGGCACTGCTTCCCTTTTTTATTACTAGGGTTTTTGTACTGTAGGATTTAGTGCCTTGTTGAATTCTAGTACAATACTCCCTATGAAGTTTTTTTTATCCTTACTCTGTTATTTTTATTTCTTCTCTTTCTTGTTTGACTTTTACTATGTGTTGTGGAAGAAATATTTGCACATGCATGTTGTATTATGTCTAGTGTCAGTCTCCAAACCGTGGGGATCAGGAATGACCTTCAGGTTATGTTAGGACCCGCTCATTCATCTGGTTACCTAGGTTCCCGTGCTGGTTTGTGATACATAAGTTATCACATTATCATTTTGCATTAGTACGCTGCTTGAGCCCTTATTTAATCATCGATGTATGACACAAAGAATTCCCCACTTGTTAGTAGTGTGATAATTTTATAGTAATAATCCTATTTCCAACTGTACGAATCAGTCTTCATATTCACAGGCCCAGATAAACATTATTCCCTTTCAATTCATCTTGGTTAGGGTGTTTGAAAATCATTTGATGTTCTCCCCAAATTTTTAGTAATACACAGCTAGACCAAGGAAACTGAGGATCTCTATTACATATGTAGGCAAGGTACAAAATTCATTTGCCTTTATATTAGTAGGGTCCATAGATATTTCTTTAATATTGTGCCCATCGAATGAAAATAACCCCATCTAGAATTCACATTTGTTATAATTTTTATATATTTTCCCCCATTCCAAAGACATTAGCACAATATTCAAATGATCCTTGTGTTCCTCCACTCTCTTGGAGAATATCAAAATATGTTCAATAAATACTACAACATATTTGGAAAGGAAAACTATGAGAATAAATTTAGTAAAACCATAATATTTACTAGAGTATTAGTGGGTCTGAAGGGAATCACTATGAACTCATAGTGTCCATACCTCATTCGAATGTTTTTCATGGGAATATATTCCATCATAGATTTTAACTGGTGATATCTTGACTGAAATGACCCCCTTATAGAAATAAATTCCCCCACATAGTTGTTAAAAATGTCATATATCCAATTTAGGGGATACTTTTTCTTTGTTTAGATTTTATTGAAATCATGATAATCAATGTATCTAGGAATTAATCCATCATTCTTCATGAAAGAGTGGCCTGATTCACCCCATGGTGAAGCACTCGAGCATATGAAACACTCGTCCTTATTCTCCTGTAACTTATTCTCTTGATCCTCTAACTCAATGGGGGACATTCAATAATTTTTAATTTATATAGGAAGAGATACATGAATAAGTTCTATTTATAACTCAACCTCTCAATCAGGTGGATGATTTGACAGTTCTTCCGAAAACACATCAGTGTATTCCCTCACAATGGTCATGCGTATTAGCATGACACTATCCTTTTTCACAATAATATTAGCTACATATTCTTGGTCATAATGCAGTATCATTTATGCATGATAAAAATATTATTAAAGATATTCATCATCCTCCTTATAATTGTATATAATTGGAGGATTATCTGTGATGTGAAGAGTGATCTTCTTTTCCATACATTTAATGTTGGATTTGAATAATGATATCCAATACATGCCAAATATAGCATTAAACTCCACCAAATGATATAAAAAATATTTTCTAGGAGGTTCATTCAACAAATATTAACCGCGGATGAGTTATATACAATAAATACAATATTTCTTCCATTTTAATTCATAGATAATGTAACCTCAAAATTTTCTGGCGGTTTAGTAATTGTTCTACTAATCTTCCAATATATGAATGAATGCATAGAACCAGAATAAAATAGTATGTTAACTATTTTTGATTGAATAACTATTGTACCTATGACACCATCTATGTTCGGATCCACCTCAATAGTAGTGATATCATATTCCCATCCTTGATTCCTTGGCATTAGTTCTTTTTGATTTCCTCCAACAACCCTTGGATTATGGAAATGGATCACATAATTCCTATGTTCCTTGTAGTTGAAACACTACATTACAAGATGAGTATTGATCAAAACATTTCTTTATTCATCCAATATATTGTTATTCTTCATATAACTTCATGAATTATTATCCAAATTCCCCATTCTTATATAGTTGAAGCATCTCCAGGTTCCATTTAGACAGTTCATAGGATGCTTCTCCTGATTAATTCGGCACATTGGATGTTGGAATTTCTTTCCTTATTGATATTTATCTACTGACCCTATAATATTAAAATCTATTTTATGCTTTATATATCAGTATAAGGCCCCGACATTAATCCTTACTTAATATTGAATTAAATGAATAATTCACATGGAGGATCTTTTCAGGTTTAGAGTTTTAGAGAATTAGGACATAACTATTACATCTCAAATGATTACAAAGTAGTCACTTCTACTAAATTTCCATAAAATAAAAACTCTTAAAAAGAAACATGTCTACTTCCATGTTTTAGATAGCATGACTTTCCCTTGATCCCATCCTTGACCCTATTCCACATTAAGTCATGTGAAAAACATTTCAAAAAAAATTTGGGTTGAGCAAAAAAAGCTCATTAAGGGATAAACAAAAAATGAAAACTGTTGTTTTTCAAAACAATAAGTAAACCATGTATAATTTCTAAAAGTAATACCTTTCACCTTTATGAAGTAGTAAAAACTCTTCACTAAATAAAATATCATTACTTACCCTTTTGTAACCAAAATATTACCATAAATCCGATATAAAGAACACATACATATAAAGGTAACCTGGGATATAAACATACTTAAATGGAATGAACATACGGTCAACTTCCACACATATCACTTAATGGAATATCCATACGGCCGACTTCCATACCCAATGCATTGGAGGTTATAACATAACCACTCGTCCCGGTATTCACGGCACCACCCGTCATAGGGTTTATCATGTAACCACCCGTAAAATGTCCAAGTTCCATCATTACACATAAAATATTGAAAATATAAACATTTCAATAACAACATTTCATTTTCAATCACAATAAGTAATTCCATGATATATAATTAATCAATCCATTTTCAAAAACCATTTAAATGATATTTTTGAATCATAGTGTCCCATACCACTTTGAAGATTTTAATGGAATTATAATTTTAAAACATTCATTTCCATATAAATAAATACTGAATTTTTTTTTGAAAACATGAACATTAAAGATAAATATTTAGAATAATGAATCTTTAAAACATTTAAAATGATATTTTTGTTACAGATTTTTTAACAAAATGAGAGACTCTTGAATACAAACCATTGAGGAATAATATTTAATACGAGCTTTATAATATCATGAGAATAAAGGGATTCATGATATAATATGTCAAAGGATAGTATACACACCATATAAGAGTGAATTTGTGCATAAAAACAATAAAGTCTCAATGGAAATGTAAATTGAGATGAAATCCATTACAAAGATGGTATCCTTAAATTAAGGATAAATCTATCACATAATTATGTTTGAGAAATATAAATACACCCAATAAAAGTGGATATTAAGTATGAAAAAATAAGAGTTCATTCACAAATAATCTTGGAAAAAAACCAATGACATAGATATTTAACTCAATGAAATGAGATTGAGTTATGATTTCCCATACAAGTTCGTAAGAATTTATCAATGAGATGATTATGTGTAGAAATTGTATATCTACACAAAGGTTTGTGGAAATTAAAACATAGTTATTCCACACATAATCTTGGCATAATAAAATCAAGAAGTATAGGTTTCACCCAAAGAATTGAAAGTGGGTTAAGAAGTTCCCTTACAGAAATCTGTCAGCCTAACGGTGTCACTTTAAAATTCTGAAAATGAGTTGATGAGAGAGAAAATGGTATCTCATCACTTGGACATAAAATTTACATAAATAAGGATATAGAAGAACATATCCCAACATAATATTATGTGAATTAACAGACAAAAAAATAAGTCTTTTAAAAAGAGGAGGGTGAAAGGTTCCCTAACCGACTTAGGTACCATTCGAAACGTACACACCACGGAAGAAGGGTCATACCATAAAGATGTAAGTACCCATAATTGAAATTATACCACAAAAAGAGTACAATAATGTGCAGTACATTCACCACTCAAAGGAAATGCTGGAAAACATTGTATAAATTTCACGGGAATAAAAGGGAGATGAAAAATCCTTTACGAAAACTCGGCAGCCTAATGGCGCCACTTAAAACTTCCAAAAATGGTTTGATGAGATCAAATAGGTTCTCTCGTCATATGAACATAAAAAGTACAGAAATAGAAATATAAAATAACATCCCCAAACATAATAAATATGAGCTTAAAATAAATGACATAAAAGAGAGTTCTTAAAAATAAAGAGAGTGGTATGATCCCTTACCTCGGGTCTGACTTGACTCGATCGTTCTTCAACCTCCTTTAAAACGGGTAACTCTTTTTGATTTGAGCTCAAAGGATTCATTGGGAAGACTTATGCCCAAAGTGAGGATTTTAGGAGTAAGATAGGGATGTGGAGAGACAAAAAGAGCAGATCTTGGCCGAACCAAAGGCTTGAGAGGTGTGGGTAAGGAGGTAGAGGTGGGGGCCTTTTATAAGAGGAGGGGGGCGGCACTCTTGGAAAGTTAAGAAAAGATAATTTATTATAAAATGGTTTTTGGATAAAAAGGGTCCCAAAAATATATATTTAGAGGATATGGTGATAAGGGTTTGAAATACACCCATCCAATAGGTTTCTGACAAGTGTAGGTCTTATATTTTACATTATCTTTTCATTTTATTTAAATCGTTAAATAATGAGGTAATCGCTGCATCATCATGGTGTCATAAATAATTTAATTTATTTAATGTCTAAAAATTATAAAAAAATATCATGATTTAGAAAATCTTTTTAAATTTCTATTCAATATTTATAGTAAAAAATCTGACCTATATAACCCCATTTAAAAATTGTTTTAGTAAAACAACTCATGTTTGTGACATTTTTATTTTAACTTTAAATAAAAAGAAATTAATGTCATTTTCCTACCAAAGTGGCTTCACGAGGTCCCCATGTTGACCCATGGATTTTAGTGGTCGGACATGACACATCCAATAATGGTAGGATATGTTTCTATGTCATTTCATATTATTAAAACATTATTTTTACCTTAAACTACATTAATTATCTCTAATCACGATTAAGAACATTAAAGTTACTATTCCCCAAAAAAATTATTTTAATCCCATTGAACCACATTTTACATTATAATGAAAATCATGTATGTCGGATTTTTTGAAATTCAAAACATAGAGGTGGCAAAGTTTCATTTAAATGAAAAATCAGTTTCTTTAACTAGCACTTAGTGGTTTCACTATTCATCAAAAATTTAAGTTTTTCAGAAAAATACAAAAAAATCACCCTAAGCTATATTTGATATTCCGACCTAAAAAATGATGTCTATTTTAAAAAATTGAAAGCATATAAGTTTCATTAATTAATTTAATACTTAATTCCCGCTGTCAAAACAAATAGCGTGTTTTTAAGAAATGATATCTATTAAAAGATTGACACTAGTTTAAGTCCAATTTCAAACTGAAATTAATTCCAATGACCACTATTGTATTAAATTGTAAAAATATATTCAAATTTAACTTTAAAAACAATTCAAAATATAATCTAAGAATATAAATAAATTATATTAAAAAGAGGTTTTGAATTAAAATACAACATTTTTTCACTATTCATTAAAAATGAAGTTTATCGGAAAGATACCAAAAATTTACACAAAGTAAATTTTTATGTCTCGATTCTAAAGAAGAATTTTATTTTGTAAAATATAACACATAAAATTTTCAAAAAGTGGATTTAAAAGAGGTTCTCCATTAAAAGGTGGTCAATCGACCTTCTAAAGTTTATTAGAATGCTTACGCTTAAAATTGAATTCATTCACATTTTTAATCCTATAACATTTATTGTAAAAACTAAAAATATTTGACAAACATACATAATCATTTTTAGTTAGTTATTTTCATTCCCTCCATTACAATGGCTAGTCATTAACTACCATTTAAAATAATATTATTTTATTATTATAGTGCAACGTAAGATTTCAAAGGAACTCGTTGTTGAGTATTGCGTAAGCCATCAAGAATAGTGTTCCCTTTAAATTAATATTAACATTTTAATCAAAAATAGGGATAAATATAAAAAATTTCATATACTTTATTTACCTGGGGTGTTACATCCTTCCCCTCTTTTGGAAATTACATCCTCTCAATTTTAAAATAGGGCTCAGAAACTTCCTTGAAAGTCCCACATCGGAAGAAGAGTCGGTAAAGAAATCACTTTAAAATAAAGAAATAGAAGTACAGAGGTCACCCGAGTTAACCCATACTAGTATTCCAAGTAGGAAAACATGTACATGGAGGAGAAAACATAGGGTCATGTTCTGATGGAGAGTGATAGAAAACATGTTTAAGAGAAAGTTAACCCCAAGAAAATCACAAACTTGTGATGGGTTAAACGGTATTCGATTCCCTAGTAGGAAAAGTTAATAGACAACATTTTTGCTTTAAGTTAGTTTTTATTGAGGAATTTATTCATAAGGAAACTTAATTACTTATCATGTTGACTTTCAACATTTATTATACCTCTTACAAAAACTCATAGTTTCTCCAAAAGACGAGTATTTAGGAAGAATTGTTCACATTAAGAGTATTATAATCAACTTCTTGAGAATAACCTAATCCACAAAAGAGAACTATATTTTTCCCATGTCTTTAGACAAAAACCAAAACAAAAAATGTTAGTGTGAGATCAGATAATCTAGAAAAGAATAACCCTTTATAAAAACAAAATATATTCTTAATCTCCATAATTTGTCCAACAAAACCCAAAGTTCAACGAGGACCATTCGATAAACAATTTGTCCATTAAATTATTCAAAGTAAAACTAACTAATATTGAAACCAAAATATTTTAAGGATTTAATCACATAGTCTTCCAAGGTACAAATTAACTTTTATCTCCAAATAACATCAGTTTCTCTTAAATTCTCATATTGAAAAGTAATAAACCTAATCACATATCCTCCATAATAGGTTAATCATTTCCATAGATAACCCAAAATAAACCTAATATTGATTCCTAAAATCATATAACTAAAAAGAATTAGTCAAACTAACCAGGGACTTCACGTAGTCTAGTGGTAGGCGATAAATACCAGTCGCACTTTGGTTGTGGGTTCAATTCCCGCAGCTTTGTCTGACGCGACGGGTTGTCACACGGTCTGCGTGTTGTTCTTTTTAAAAAACTATATAATTCTTAAAACATTACCCAAAACGAGATAAAATATTCATAAATAATCATATCATATTTTAACCTCAAGATTATGTCATGCCTTTCATTTTCCATCATATTATAAAGTAACCCATAATTACCTAAAAAGTAAGGATCATATAAACCCTAATGGTTACCTTTATAATTATTACCTGAACATCCACATCGAGTTGTTCATATCATACATGATGCATTAGAGAACTCACCAAGGTTCAAGTGGTTGATCATGACTCCTTGATAGTTGGTTTAGCACAATGATGAGATTCCTCATTGAATCCCCCATTTCATCCAGTCTCTTAATCAGAGAACCACCACTGTTTCCATCAAACCCACTGTCACTTTGGTTCCTGCTAGATCCATCAATTTACTAAAAACAAAAATGTTAGTGTGCGTATATCAACAAAATTATCATGTACTAATGAGGAAGATAAACACTAATATATACTAACTCATTTACTTTATCTAAAAACTATGACTCTTTCTAAAATCCTATCCATTATGGTAATGTCACTTATGCTTAGAGAATACCCTAACCTCTAAAGTTATCTAAACCGACCTCTGATACCAACTATAAGGCCCCGTCCTTAAACCTTACTTAATATTGAATTAAATTAATAATTCACATTGAGGATCTTTTCAGGCTTAGAGTTTTAGAGAATTAAGACATATCTATTATATCTCAAAAGATTACAAAGTAGTCACTTCTACTATATTTCTATAAAATAAAAACTCTTAAAGAGAAACATGTCTAGTTCCATGTTTTAGATAGCATGACTTTCCCTTGATCTCATCCTTGACCCTATTCCACATTAAGTCATGTGAAAAACATTTCAAAAAAAAACTTGGGGTGAGCATAAAAAGCTCAGTAAGGGATACAAAAGGAATGAAATTTGATAGTTTTTCAAAACAACAAGTAAACCATGTATACTTTATCAATGTAATACCTTTAACCTTTAGGAAGTAGTAAAAACTCTTCACTAAATAAAATATCATTACTTACCTTTTGTAACCAAAAGATTACCATAAAACCCATATAAAGAACACATACATATAAACATAACTTGGTACATAAACATACTTAAATGGAATAACCATACGGTCGACTTCCAAACATATCACTTAATGGAATAACCATACGGCTGACTTCCATACCCAATGCATTAGAGGTTATAACGTAACCACCCGCCCTGGTATTTACGGCACCACCCGTCATATGGTTTATCATGTAAACACCCGTAAAATGTCCAAGTTCCATCATTACACATAAAAAATTAAAAATATAAACATTTCAATAACAACATTTCATTTGCAATCACAATAAGTAATTCCCAGATATAGAATTAATCAATCCATTTTCAAAAACCATTTAAAAGATATTTTTGAATCAAAGTGTTCCATACCATGTTTAAGATTTTAATGGAATTATAATTTTAAAACATTAATGTCCATATAAATAAATACTGAAAACCATTTTGAAAACATGAACATTAAAGATAAAGATTTAGAATAATGAATCTTTAAAACATTTAACATGATATTTTTGTTAAATAGTTTTTAACAAAATGAGAGACTCTTGAATACAAATAATTGCGGAATAATATTTAATCCGAGCTTTATAATATCATGAGAATAAAGGGATTCATGATATAATATGTCAAAGGATAGTATACACACCATATAAGAGTGAATTGGTGCATAAAAACAATGAAGTCTCTATGGAAATGTAAATTGAGATGAAATCCGTTACAAAGACGGTATCCTTAAATTAAGGATAAATCTACAACATAATTATGTGTGAGAAATATAAATACACCCAATATAAGTGGATATTAAGTATGAAACAATCAGAGTTCATTCACACATAATATTGGGGAAACAAAACCAATGACATAGATATTTAACTCAATGAAATGAGATTGAGTTATGATTTCCCATACAAGTTTGTAAGAATTTATCAATGAGATGATTATGTGTAGAAATAGTATATATACAAAAAGGTTTGTGGAAATTACAACATAGAGATTCCACACATAATCTTTGCATAATAAAATCAACAAGTAGAGGTTTAACCCAAAAAATTCAAAGGGGGTTAAGAAGTTCCCTTACAGAAATCCGATAGCCTAACGGTGTCACTTTAAAATTCAGAAAATGTTTTCATGAGAGAGAAAATGGTATCTCATCAATTGGACATACAAATTACATAAATAAAGATATATAAGAACATATCCAAACATAATAGTATGTGAATTAAAAGACATAACAAAAGAAGTATTTTAAAAAGATGAGGGTGAAAGGTTCCCTTACTGACTTAGGTACCTTTCGAAACGTACACCCCATGGAAGAAGGGTCATACCATGAAGATGTAAATACCCATAATTGAAATAATACCACACAAAGAGTTTAATAATGGGCATTACATTCACCACTCAAAGGAAATGGTGGAAAACGTGGTATAAATGTCACGAGAATAAAAGGGAGATGAAAAATCCTTTATGAAAACTCGGCAGCCTAATGGCACCACTTAAAACTTCCATATATGGTTTGATGAGATCAAATAGGTTCTCACATCATATGAACATAAAATGTATAGTCAGAGGAATATAAAATAACATCCCCAAACAAAATAAATATGAGCTTAAAAGAAATTACATAAAAGAGAGTTCTTAAAAAGAAAGAGAGAGGTAGGATCCCTTACCTCGGGTCCGACTTGACTCGATCGTTCTTTAACCACCTTTAAAACAGGTAACACTTTTTGATTTGAGCTCAAAGGCTTCCTTGGGATGAATTTTTCCCAAATTGAGGCTTCTAGGAGTAAGAGAGGGATGTAGAGAGACAAAAAGAGTAGAGTGTGGCTGATCCAAAGGCTTGAGAGGTGTGGGTTAGGAGGTAGAGGTGGGGGCCTTTTATAAGAAGAGAGGAGGGGCACTCTTGGGGAGTTAAGAAAAGATACTTTATTATAAAATTATTTTAGGATTAAAAGGGTCCCACAATTATATATTTATAGGATAAGGTGGTAAGAGTTTGAAATCTACCAATACAATTGGTTTTTGACAAGTGTAGGTCTTAGATTTTACATTAACTTTTCATTTTATTTAAATCGTTAAATAATGAGGTAATCGCTGCATCATCATGGTGACATAAATAATTTAATTTATTTAATGTCTAAAAATTATAAAAAAATATCCAGATATAGGAAATCTTTTTAGCTTTATAATGAATATTTATAGTCAAAATAAGACCTGTATAACCCCATTTAAAAATTGTTTTAGTAAAACAACTCATGTTTGTGACATTTTTATTTTAACTTTAAATAAAAAGATATTAATGTCATTTTCCTACCAAAGTGGCTCCTTGGGGTCCCCAAGTTGACCCATTGATTTTCTTGGTCGGCCATGACACATCCAATAAGGTTAGTAAATGTGTCTAGGTCATTTCATATTATTAAAACATTATTTTTACCTTAAACTACAATAATTACCTCTAATCGCGATTAAGAACATAAAAGCTACTATTCACCAAAAAATTATTTTAATCCCATTGAACCACATTTTACTTCCTAATGAAAACCATGTATGTCAGATTTTTTAAATTCAAAACACAGAGGTGGAAAAGTTTCATTTAAACGAAAAATCAGTTTCTTTAACTACCACTTAGTGGTTTCACTATTCATAAAAAATTGATGTTTTTCAGAAAAATACCAAAAATTCACCCTAAGCTATATTTGATATTCTGAACTCAAAAATGATGTATTTTTTACAAAATTCAAAACATATAAGTTGAATTAATTAATTTAATAATTAATTCCCACTGTTAAAACAAATAGCGTGTTTTTTAGAAACAATATCAATTAAAAGATTGACACTAGTTTAAGACCAATTTCAAAGTGAATTTAATTCCAATGACCACTATTGGATTAAATGATAAAAATATATTCTAATTTTACTTTAAAAAGAATTCCAAAGATAATATAATCATATAAATAAATTATATTAAAAAGAGGTTTTGAATTAAAATACAACATTTTTCACTATTCATTAAAAAATGAACTTTATCGGAAAGATACCAAAAATTTACACAAAGTAAATTTTGATGTCTCGATTCTAAAGAAGAATTTTATTTTGTGAAATATAACACATAAAATTGTCAAAAAGTGGATTTAAAAGTAGTTCACCATCAAAAGGCGGTTAATCGAACTTCTAAAGAATATTAGAATGTTTACGCTTAAAATTGAATTCATTCACATTTTTAATCCTATAACATTTATTGTAAAAAGTAAAAATATTTGGAAAACATATATAATAATTTTGTAGCTAGTTTTCTTCATTCCCTCCATTACAACGGCTAGGCGTTAACTACCATTTAAAATAATAATATTTTATTATTATAGTGCAACGTAATATTTCAAAGGAAATCGTTGTTGCGTATTGCATAAGCCATCAAGCATAGTGTTCCCTTTAAATTAATATTAACATTTTATTCACAAATAGGGATAAATATAAAAAATTTCATATTCTTTATTTACCCGGGGCGTTACAATTAGGGCACATGAGACTGCTAAGAGTCCTAAATCTTTATTTCAACCATATTGTAATGACAAACAATGTCCTCATTGCTATCAAGGTCTTCAATCACCATCACTATTAATTGACATGTCTTTAATCCGCTAAAGTAGTGATCTACCATGATTTCAGTGTTCATTAAATAGTCTGAGGCATATCATGAAATCATTTTGAAGTTTTTCTGTACACCTCTATAGAATTATCTTCCTTCTGATTTAGTCTAATGAACTCCCTTTCCTTATTAAGATGAGGGTTTCACGGAAAATATTTTTTGAAAAATAGTTTCATTAAATATTCCCATTCTGTGGAATCAATTTAATTATTTTACATTATGTTCTTGATCAGTTTCCACCTCTTATCGGCTTCCCACTCAAAATTATTGACCACCAACAAAAATTTATCTTCTTCTGAGCACTAGAAGATAGATAATATCTTCTCAATATAATTAATCCCCTATTTTATGGGAAGGAGTTAAGAAGATCCACTAAACATGGTATTCCGTTTTTGAAGAAAGAAGTTTATTGCAAATTTATCTTTCTTAGGAAAAGGAGGGAGTTCCATATGATTTATTTTATTATTCATAACTTGAATAAGTTGTGAAAGTACTATCCTGAAGGTCTAACCACACGTTTATATCAGATTTGGCATATCATTAGGAAAATCATCAAATTGTCTATCACATTGATTGTTGGAACAAGTTCTTATATTTCAAGTCATTAAATATGAAAATTTAATTAATATTATGGGGATTTAAAATTTATCTAATAAGAATAGTAAAACTAATCTTTGAAAAAATTGGGATTAACTTTTAAATGAAAATCATATCCAAGCTTTTGATTCTATATGTTTCAATCTGGGTTATCCATGGTCATAGAATTATCCATAGGGTTCTTATTAAAGTGATCGAGTCAGAATCTAAAAAAAACCCTAGATTATCCTATAATGTGAAATATTATGGCCCTAGCCTTTTACACATATTATTACATGATTTTAAGCATAATTAACCATTATATAAAAACCAAGGATTGTATATTCTAGTGTATTTGGAGGATTAGGTACCTAAAACTGAAAAAATGAAACCATAATGAAAATATATTTTATTTAAACTATATAATGAGATCCTACGACCCACTAATCTCTAAAATCAATATTGGGTAACCTAAATGATACATGAATAATGTGATGAGATAAAATCCCAATAAGGGAATAATCATAGGAATAAATTGAATCACATGGATTAGAAGGCACAACATAACGACATAAAAAGTACAAGAACATGTATAAACAAATGGAAGAATAACATATAGAAAATGGAACCATTTAATCATGGAATTAAGGAAATTTGGCATCAACATAAAACATGATAGAAGCATGAGATATGGTTAACTACCAATATCATTACACATGGACAAGCATGAGACAAGGCTAACTACCAAGGCCATTTCACGTGATCAACATGAGTCAGGGAAAACTACTAATATCATTGCATATGATGTATCATGAGAGGAAAAATCACCCACTAAATTGGAGTGATATCTAGGTGAATCCATTATAACATGTTCATGAATATTATTTCCACATGAAGAATTAATCATAAGGGTTTTCTATGTAAATATTGGGTTTAATAATCTTGTCATAGGTCATAACAAAAGGAAATTTCATAATGGTTTCCATAAAATAATGGATTAAAATCATTCATGGACATTTATAAGTAAATATAGGTTCAGATCATGATAATATATCTAAAACATAAATGAAATCATATAAAAATAGGTTTTAAGAAACAATACAAACAAATCATTTTAGTGTGGTTTATGGAAGTTATTGAAGAACATTTAATGAAAAAAGCATAATATTTTATATAAAACAAAAAATAATACATGTATTATATACATGATTAATTGGTTTATTTTATATGTATAATGGTTTCATATAACATATTATTGAGTGCACTAAAAATGGGTGACAAATCGGAAAGTTTACTTTAATCGGGCTTGCATATCGAGAATCATTGAGAAGGGAACCATTTTAAAACATGTATTTTCCCATAACAGATTGAATAATTGATCTAGGTAAATATGTTTTGAAAAAACATAATTTTGATGGAGTACACCAGAATTATGGAGAATTATATTCCGGTAAATAGGGAGAAAATGTAACCTAATGAAAATGTTGGATGTTTGGAGAGAATCCCTTACCTTGTGTCAGAAAGTGTCTGTACTTGCACTTAATGTACTAGGTAATCATATTAAGTACATTAATTAATTAATTATAAAAAAATTCATAATTTATTTGACATATTAAAATTTTATTATTTTCATTAATTTTCTTTTTTATGAGTTATAACATTCATTTTTATCATTTGGGATCATTCTTTCCCTTTGTTATCATCATTGGATTTGCTTGTATATATGTAATGAAATTCAAGTAAAATGAGAATATTTTTTTCAGAATTGAAATAATATGTTATTAATGAACTTAAATAATACTTCATGGTCTTATATTTTTTTCTATATTTGTGGATGATAGATTAGATAAAACATTAATTATATCTTCTTAGATTGTTTTGGTATTTTTTGATCATTAGGAACTAGTTTGGTATTATTAATTAATATAATGTAAATATAATTGTTATATAACATTAAATATGATGTAATACATATATTATATTCTTGTTTAACCATAATAATGTTTTATGTCCATTCTTGATGGATGTAATGGAAATTGAAAAGTCAACATCCTTGAATGTGATAAATTGACACATCACGGATATTTGTTTCATTTTATTACACAAAAAATATGGAAGAGAAAAGATGATAGTTATTTTCATTGTCATAATAAAATTTATGTATATAGATTATACTAGAGTCATAATGACACTTGTATAAGGGGATGTTATGTGTGAATAAGTTAATAAAATTTATATAAAACAAATTAAAAGAGAACTGAAAAGGATTTAACCTCATCAATTTCTCCACATTTATAACCTACATAGTGAAGTGGGTTTGGGAAGAATTTGGACATGCTTCGTGGTTTATAGGTGTAAGGGAAATAAGTGGTGAGGGGTAGAATTTATTGTAGATGAGAGGGGTGTTATTTTAATATGGTATTCATTTGTTTATTATTTTGGATCAAGACTATAAATATTGTTGAGAATTATGACTATATATATTATATAATTAAGGTGATTTATATATTATGGTGATTGTGTTATCTATGTAACACCTTGATGTTTTATTCGAAATATTTTGTTTTTATGTACTATGTTATATGAAAAACTAATGGAATATTTCACTATACACAACACTATCTTGTCTTGCGTTACATGCAAGAGAAACCTTCCTCGATAGCTTGCACTGTATGCAATACCGAGTTTCACTAAACAACGAGATGTTATATTATATAAACTAGCCATTAGGAATAGTAATACCAAATTTTTGAGATTTTATATATTTTATTTTTTAAAATAGACATCTTTTTTGGATTCGGAATATTGAAATTAGCTTATGGTGGTATTTTTCTAAAAACATTCATTTTTTGATGAATAGTAAAAACACTTAGTTATAGTTTAAAATCGAATTATTATTTAAATAATTATTTATTTTATTTAAAATTATTTTAGGTAAAATTAGTTATATAATACATATATAATTTCAATGTAATTCATTGAAGTCATTTTATAATAAATTTAGATATATAAAAATCTTATTGAACTTTTTACGGTCTTTTACCCACCTCGTGGGAGAATTTTCAAATTTACATAAAACCGTATTTTACCACTTCTACGAGTGGAATTTCAAAAATCCAAGATACACGGTTGATATCAGTAAGTAAAATATGGTTCAATAAGATAATATTTTTGGTGAATAGTAACTTTTTACATTTATTTACCATAGTTAAAAGTAAATAGGGTAATTAAGGGTAAAAATGATTTTATTATTACCCTAACACATGTCCTAATTCTACTATATAAGTTTAATTCGACCAAAAACAACTTTAGGAATAAAATATGAACCTTTACAGCCCCTTGGATAAGATTAGAACATATATTATTATTTAATTCACTGAAGAGTTAAAAGAGTTAAAATCAAAAATTAATAACTAGAACATTTTTAATATAGTGTTATACATAAAATAAATTAGACTATAAATATTCATTATAAAGATAAAAATATTTCCTACATAATGATATTTTATTTATAATTTTAATAAATTATATAATTTTAGTCATTTATGACACAATGATGATGCATGAATTACCTTATTAATAAAATATTAACATAATTGATGTTATAAATAAATAAAAAAAATATTTGAGACTTTTTATGAGTTAAAATAAATTTCTAGGTTAATATAAGATATTAGGGTTATTTAGATGAATTTTCTTCGAATTCATTATGTTGTTATGAATTTAACAAAAACAAAATACCAAATATTGTCAAAAATGACAAAAAAGAGTTTTTAAAACTAATATTATATTGTTAATTGTTATTCTATTCTTAAAAATATAAGGTTCATCCAAAAGACTTATAAAATAATATATATGTCATTAATTAACCAATTGGGGTTCTATTGGAAGTTTATAGTGTGTTTTTAACAATATAGTGTAATAATATAAGAAGACACGGTAAAAGTTAAATTATTTAACTTATAGTTAAATCTAAATGACAATGTTAAAATGGTAACCTAAAATTTCCTAAAACCTATTGGTTGAGATACTTTCGACCCATCACTACCCTATATTTCAAATAAGCCACATTGGAGCCATTATAAAGTGAATATGACTTTATTATAAAATAATATTTTATGTTTTTCCTAAGGTTCCCCTCTCCTCCCTTATAAAAGGGAAGCTCTTCCATATCCACTTTACAACATTTTGATCCTTAAATCTGGGCCAAAACCTGCCCATTTACCTTCTCAACTTCCCTAGAAATATACTAGAGGTTATATTCTTCTTCAAAGACTGACTTTAGTGTCCTAATAGGAGGTTTAGAAGAGGCTCATCGAAGAAGAGGTAATATCCTTTACCGATTATTTCACAATTATTTCTTCTTCTACTTCCTATTATTTGTTTTTATCAGTGTAAAGTAATAACATCAATATCGCTCATATACTGATATGTTATTATAAAAATTAAACAATTCTATTTCACCTTCTATCTATCCAACAGAAAACGAAATCACCGCGCATGCGTACGTACATAATACCGTCTTCACACCGTGGTGTAATCTTTTTTTGCACCACCGCCTTACTTGGATGGATATAATTGTGTAAATAATAAATATATATGATTATTATAACATGATACTAATTCTAAGATAATCAACTCCAAATTAATTCATATAATTATGGGAACGATATCATCGCTCGTACGTACGTACGACCTACCGTCTCCACGATGTGTTGTGACTCGTTCTACATGATCATCATTGATTAATGATTATATAAATGAATTGAATGAATATATATGATATATATTACAATAATACCATTTTGTAAATGAGGTATCTATAACCTAAAAAGAGTAACAAGAATTTATTCGACAAAACATGCATAAGAACATAAGGCAATGAACACCTGAATAACAAGTAGCTATGAATTATTACTAATAAGATAAAAATATGACCATATATGATATAATAACAATGAATATGATTCTGTAATTATTCAATGAC
Source organism: Viscum album (assembly GCA_963277665.1). Lineage (NCBI taxonomy): Eukaryota > Viridiplantae > Streptophyta > Magnoliopsida > Santalales > Viscaceae > Viscum > Viscum album. Next base: position 1,414,078,527 of record OY728125.1, on the reverse strand, counting down.
ATTATTTAAATTATTATACAGGAGGTTCAGATACATACGAAGCATATCAGACCCAAGGTAAGGGAAAACTCTTCCAATCTCATTCTATCATAGATTATTTATTCGTATGTATTTACTGGGGTCATATTTATCATCAACATCCATGTTTCCTCAATATGTAATATTATTTCTATCCTCATAAAATTGTTCAAATCCAATTTTACCCATTGGTGAGTATTTTTATAAAAGATATGAAAGGAATATTTTGTCATTTTTAGTATAAGGTACTTTTTGAATTTAACGGCCAAAGTACGAGAAGAATGTTTTTTTAACTTAAATGACATAAATAGATTTTTATGATTTCATAGAACATTATTTCCATGAATCTTATTTTACATGATTTCATGTTTATTTTCAATTAACATATTTTAGTTTAAATTAGTATGACATGTTGAGAAAGGAAAAATGTTTTTGAAGTAAAAAAGGATATTTTCCTCAAGAATAGAGTTCATGTTTTTTATCAAAATTATTTCCCATCTAAGATAATATAGGGTTATATTTATATACTTATTATTAAATTAATTTGATTATATTGTGATGTAATTGATTTATTGAAGTCCTTTATCGTATATATGCTATGATGGCATGAGGTTTAAGAATCCCATTTTTATTACATGGGTTATGCTACGATGTATGATTTAAGATTTTGTGGGACATATATGAATGGTATCATTATGAGATGGGTGGGACCTATATCTCCCTCCAATGCATTGGGTAAAGATTTATATCTCATGAGATAGACATGGCTAGAATGACAAGTTAATCAGGTTCAGTGATACCAGACTAGAACGAGGAGTGAACTCGGTTCTGAAATGGATTTTTTCTGCTATGATAGTCTTGGAAATGAGTCCTGACTAATATGAAATTATTTTCTATGATTATGTGTGAATGACACAAAGTTTCATGTATTATTTTAGGATTATTGGGATTACATTTCACTACTATGATTTATCTCATGTTATGAAATTATGATCTCTTTTTCATGTTAATATTTTCAAAATGATATGTTCTTATGAATATGATATGATTGATATTTCCATTTTTTACCCTTACTGAGCATTTGACCCCACCATTTTCTATTTTTTCTTTTCCCTAGTTCATAAAGAAGGGTATTAAGTAGGATATGCCAAAAGCGACTCTAGATATGATTAAATAAATGTGAGACAATTTAAATGCTTTATGAACAAGTTGGTTTTGTTTCCCAGATTCTATAGACACTATACCTATATGTCCCTATCATAGTTTTGATATATATTTTAATAATTATTCTTCAATTATGATGTAATAACAATGTATATAAAGTATGGGTCGTTATAGTTGGTATCAAATGAAAGGTATAGTCAACCTTTGGAAACTAGGATGTGAATGCCTTAATAAGAACCCTAAGGATATGTCTAATCATAGAACACAATATTACTATTTTAGAAATGGCCATGAATAACATATGATAAGACCTAATGCGTGAAATTTTATTCTTGATTATGTTGTTTCCAAATTATGATTAGTGTTTCTCACACTATGCTTAATGGTTTTAGTCAATGGATTGAACTTGAACGAACCGTGTTAATACTGAATGCGACGGGAAATAAAATTATTTTCCCCTAGAGAAACCAAACGTTACGAGAACTGGAATGAAAAATATTGTAGCCATGATCACACAACTTTCAAAATCTATGAATCGTGCCAGACTTTCAAAAGATAAAAGTAAGGAGAAAAATTCTGTTTAATCCTTCATGAGGCAGTGTCCACCCTCATTCCGTAGGTATACTAATCCCTTAGTGGCTGAACAATGGATCAGTACCACTGAAAATATATTTTCAGTTCTTCAACGTTCTAAACATGATAAAGTCATCTTATTAGTATATCGTTTGGAAGGTGAAGCTGATCAATGGTGTAATCTTATCATGAATATCAGGAAAATAGACGAAATTGAGTCCATGGAATGGGACGAGTTCAAGAACATATTTTTCAATAAGTACATCCCTAGTATTATTTGAACAAATATGGAGAAGGAGTTTCCTGAACTAATGAAAAAGGATGATAAACTCATTGGTACCTACAAAGAAAATTTTACAGGACATGCAGGGTATGATTTCAAAATTATTATCCAACCTGAGAATAAGATCGATCGATTCTTTAGTGGCATAAAACGGAGTCTTCAAAGGGAATTAGCCATAAGGTACTTCAATAGCTATGAGGAAATTTTTTGATGTGCTCTCAAGGTTTAGAGGGATATTGGAATAACCCATCAGTTATATGGGTTTGATAAGAAGAGGAAAATGGAATTCAAAGGGAAATCTAAAGACCACAGTAAAATGAAGATGTGTTTTCCCTTATGCTCAAAGTGTGAAAAGAAACATGGAGGAAATTGTCTTAATGGGACAAGTAAATGTTTTAAATGTGGAAAAGAAGGTCATCAGGTATTTGAATTCCAAAATGATGGTAAAAAGATTTCTAGTGATGTGAACAGTGAAAAAGGTACAGAGAATTCACCTCCTACACTTCAATGTTACAAGTATAAGGAAATGGGCATTATTTAAATCGATTCCTAAATCCAAGGGTTGATGATGATGATATACATCAACAAAACTCTTAAGTCCAAAGAAAAAGGAAAGTCACATGCAATTTGTATCATTGACGTGGAGTAAGATAAAGAAGTGGTGAAAGGTACAATTACCATCCACTCTAAAGTAGAAAATGTTTTATTTGATTCCAGATCCACCCACTCTTTTATTTCTAAAGAATTTTATAAGGGTATCATCTTACTACCTCAACAATTAGATGTTCAGTTAGCCGTGACAACTCCTAATTGCACAACGGTTGCATGAAAAGTTTATAATTATTCTCTAATTGACGTTTGTGGGAATGTGCTTCCTAAAAATCCTTTAATCCTTCCTATTGTGTAACTTGATGTGATTCTTGGCATGGATTGGATTTCCTTATATAGAGCTCATATTGATTACCAAATAAGGGAAGTCATATTTAATATTCTTGATCAATATACGATCACCTATCAATGCAAGGATGAATATAACCTTCCAGTGGAAAATTATTCCATTTATGGATCTTGATTCCAATAAATGAAGGTTATTTATCCAAAATGGTTGGATATAAACTCGCAATTAAGAATATTCCCATTGTATGGGAGTTTGCTGATGTCTTTCCAGAGGAATTTCTAGGTCTTCCACCAAATCGTGAAGTTGAGTTTTCAATAGAACTCATACCGGTTGCTACGCCCATTTCAAAGACACCTTATAGAATGGAACCAATTGAGTTGCAGGAATTGAAGAAGAAACTCTAGGAAAATCTTGATAAGGGATTCATATGCACTACTGCATCACCCTGAGGAGCACATGTTCTGTTTGTTAAAAAGAAATATTGATCAATGAGACTCTTCATTGATTATCTAGGACTTCACAAGATCACTATCAAGAAAAAATATCCTCTCCCACACATTGATGACTTATTTGACCAACTAAACGGAGCTAAATACTTTTCCAAAATTGACCTTCATTCAGGGTATCATCAATTAAGTGTCAAAAGGCAGGATATACCAAAGAAGGCTTTCCGTACAAGGTATGGACACTATGAATTTATAGTGAGGACATTTGGTCTTACTAATGCCCCTACTATATTCATCGGTCTAATGAATAGAGTCTTTAGAGACTATCTTGATCAGTTTGTGGTAGTCTTTATAGACGATATTCTTTTCAATTCAAAGAGCAAGGAAGAACATGAATATCACTTGATAATTGTATTAATGTAACACCCGAGACTTTTATGAGAAATATTTTGTTTTTATGTTATATAAATCATCAAAGGAATCCTTCACTACACACAACACTTGATTGGCTTGCTTTACACGCAATCGCGACCTTCCTCGATAGCTTGCGTCCTACGCAATACCGAGTTTCACTAAACAACGATATGCTATTAAAACATTATTAAAACTAGCCATTTTGAATAGAAATAACCACTTTTTGATATTTTTTAAATTTTATTTTTCAAAATTGACTTCATTTTTGGATTCAGAATATCGAAATTATCCTAGGGTGAAGTTTTGGTATTTTTCTGAAAACATCCAATTTTTGATGAATAGTGAAACCACTAAGTGGCTGTTAAAAAACTGAATTTTTCATAAAACATAATTTTATAGCTTATGTGAGTGGAATTTCAAAAATCTGAGAGACACGGTTGATGTTAGTAAGTAAAATGTGGTTCCATGAGATGAAAATAATTTTTGGTGAATAGTAACTTTTTACTTTTATTTACCACAGTTAAAAGTAAATAGGGTAATTAAGGGTAAAAATGATATTATTATTACCTTAAAACATGTCCTAATTCTATTGGATAAGTGTAAATCGACCAAAAAAAACCTTAGAAATAAAATATGACCATTTAGGCCCACTTGGATTAGATTAGGACATTTATTATTATCTAATTCAAAGAAGAGTTAAAAGAGTTAAAATCAAAGTTTATTTACTAAAACATTTTCAATATAAGGTTATACATAAGATAAATTTGATTGAAAATATTAATTAGAAATATAATAAGATTTCTTACATAATGATATTTTATTTATATTTTTTAGACATTAAATAATTTAATTTATTTATGACACAATTATGATGCAGTAATTACCATAATAGTGAAAAATTAGAATAATTAATATTATAAATACCTAAATAAGTATAATTTGAGACTTTTTATGAATTACAATAATTTTATAGGTTAATATGACATGTTGGGATTGATTTAATTAACTTTGGTCGAAGTAATCATTCTGTTATGAGTTTAACAAAAATCAACTATTGAATAGTTTCAAAATTGACATAAAATAGTTTTTAAAACAAATATTATATTATTGATTGTTATTTTATTCCTAAAAATCTAAGGTTCGGCCAAGATAATTATATCATGATAGGTGTGTCATTAATGGACCACTTGGGGGTCTCTTGGATGTATATGGTATGTTTATTAACTATATAATATAAAAATACAAAGTGACATGGTAAATGTCAATCTAATTAACTAACAGTTAAAACTAAAGGATATGGTTAATATATTGACCTAAACTTGTCTAAATTCTATTGGATGAGAGGATTTCGACCCATCCCGACCTTATCTTCCAAATAACTCAATTTGGAGCTATTAAAAACCGAATAAGACTTTATTATAAAATAATAGTTTTAGTTATTCCAAAGGTGCCCCTCTCCTCCCTTATAAAAGGGCACCTCCTCCCCCTCTTCCTCACACCACTTTGAGCATTCAATCTCGGACAACCCATGCCACTTTCTCCACTCCACTTCAATAGAGACATCCTAGAGGTCCTGGTCTTCTTCAAAGACCAATTTTAGTGCCCTAAAAGGAGGTCTCAAAGAATCACTTCAAAGAAGAGGTAATGTCCGTTACATATTCTTTCATCTTTATTTCTTCTTCCACTTCTTCTTCTTTAGTTGTTTCATTATGAAGTAATAACATCAGTATCAACCATATACTGATATGTTATTATATGTATGAAACAACCCTATTTAACCATCTATCCATCCTACGAAAAATGAAATCACCGCACGTGCGTACGTATGGAATACCGTCTCCACGCCGTGGTGTAATCTATTTTCCACCACCACCTTACATGGATGGGTATAATGGTGTAAAGAATGAATATATATGATTATTGTGAAGTTATATTGATTCTTAAATAGTATACTTACACTCTAATATAATTCCACGATCATAGGAATGATATCATCGCTCGTGCGTACGTACGGAATACCGTCTCCACGATGTGATGCGACTTGTTCTACATGATCTTCATTTCATAATGATTATATAAATGATTTTAATGAATGAATATGATATATATTACACTAATACCATTCTGTAAATGAGGTAAATATAACCTAAAAATAAAAATTATAATTTATTCGACAAAACACGCATAAGAACAAAAAGTAATAAACACCTGAATAACATGTAGTAATGAAATATTACTAATAAGAAGCTAATAATATGACAATATATGATATCATAAAAATAAATATGATTCTGGAATAAGTCAATAACATTATTTCAATCATTATACAGGAGGTTCAGACACTTACGAAGCAAATCGGACCTAAGGTAAGGGAAATATCACAATCTCATTTTTATCCGAGATTGTTTATACTTTGGAATTTACTGGTGTGTATTTTATCATCCACATCCATGTTTCCTCAATATGTAATATTATTTCCATCCACCTACAATTTTTTAAATCCAATTTTACCCTTCAGTGAGTTTTTAGTAAAATATATTAAAGGAATCTTTTGTCGTTTTTCGTACGAGGTACTTTTTGACTTTTCCGACAAAAGTACGAGAAAAATGTTTTTTTAACTTATACGGCATGAATGGATTTTTAAAAAATTATTTCCAAGAATCTTACTTTACAAGTTTTCAAGTCTATTTTTAATCAAATTCTTTTAGTTTAGAATTGTATTACATGTTATGAAAGGAAAAGTGTTTTTGAAGTAGAAAGGATATTTTCCTCAAGAATGGAGTTCAAGTGTTTTAACAAAATTGTTTTCCATCTAAGATAATAAAGGGTTCTGTTTTTATCCCTATTATTACATTGATCTGATTATGTTGTGATGGAATTATTTTATTGTATTCCTTTATCTTATATGAATTTTTTTATGATGTCACGATGTTTTTAGAATCCCATTTTTTTACATGGGTTATGCTATGACGTCTGGTTTATGATTTTCTGGAACACATAAGAATGGTGTCATTATTAGATGGGTGGGACCTATATCTCCCACCAATGAATTGGGTAAAGATTTTATATCTCATGAGATAGACATGGATGGAATGGCAGGTTAAACCGGTTCAGTGAAATAGGACTGAAACGAGGAGTGAACTCGGTTCAAAAATGGACTTTGTCCACTAAGATAGTCTTGGCAATGACTCTTGACTAATAAGAAATGATTCTCTATGATTATGTGTGTATGCCAAAAAGATTCATGTTTTATGTTATGATTATTGGGATTACATTTCACTTCTATGATTTATCCCATGTTATGAATTTATGATTTCTTTTGCAGGTTAAGATTTCCAGAAGATATGTTCTTATGTATATAATGTGATTGATATTTCTTTTGTTTACCCTTACTGAGAATTTGAGCTCACCCTTTCGTATACATTATTTCCCCTGGTCAAGAAGAAGGTTATTAAGTACGATATGCCAAAAAAGGACTCTAGATATGATGAAATAAATGGGCGGCAAAGTAGATGCTTTATGAACCAGTTGTTTGTGTTTCCCAGTTTCTAAAGACTCTATACCTATATGGTCCATTCCTGGTTTTGTTATATGTTTTAAAAAGTGTGCTTCAATTCTGAATTCATAACAATGTATGTAAATTGTGGGTCGTTATAATTAAAGACCCTAATAAAGGAGAATATTTATGAAAAATTTACCAAGTGTGAATTTTGGATTCAAAATGTTTCATTTTTGGGTCACATAATCTCAAAAGAGGGGATATCTGTGGATCCAACAAAAACAGAGGTTATCGAAAGATGGTCGAGACCAACAATAGTAACTAAGATCCAATGTTTTCTTGGATTGGATGGATATTATCAATGTTTTGTGAAATATTTTTCACCATTATCTAATACACTCACCAGGTTGACTCGAAAAAGAGTTAAGTTTGTTTGGATAGAGGAGTGTGAAGAGAACTTAAAGGAGTTAAAAAGAATATTATCTAGTGCACCTGTGCTCACACTGCCTTGTAGTGGAGAAAGGTTTGTAATCTATAGTTATGAATCCAAGAATGGATTGGGGTGTGTTCTCATGCAAAACGATATGATGTTAGCTTATGCCTCATGACAGTTGAAAATCCATGTGCCAAATTACCCAACTCATGATTTGGTACTAGCTGCGGTAATCTTTGCATTAATGATTTGGAGGCATTATCTTTATGGTGAAAGGTGTGATAATTATACTGATCATAAAAGTTTATAATATATTTTCACACAAAAGAGCTGAATAAGAAACAAAGAAGACGGTTGGAGCTGATTAAGGATTAGGACTGCTCAATTCATTACCACCCTGGGAAAGCAAACAAGGTGGCAGACGCATTAATTTCACAAGACCTTGCTATCTTATCCATGATGAGGATCAAAAAATATCCAATATTTGTGGATTTACAATGTATGGATCTTGGAATTATAATGGAAGGGGAAAATCATACCTTTCTCAAATGAATGTTCAACCATCTATACATGTGATGATTAAGGAGGAACAGAAAGAAGATGTAGAGTTACAAAAGAAGGTGAGAAGTGTCCCTGAATTCCACATTGATAGTGATGAAATAATAAAGTTTAGGAATCTGGTTTGTGTTCCTCCCATCCCAGAATTAAAGAAGGAAATATTGGATGAAAATCATAGTTCTTCATTCTCAATTCAACCTGGAAGCATAACGATGTATAGGGACCTAATGGAGTACTTCTGGTGGGATGGCATGAAAAGAGATGTTGCTGAATATGTCTCTTGATGCTCGGTCTTTCAGCAAGTTAAAGATGGGAGATAGAATTCTAAGGGGATGTTACAACCATTACCCATACTTGAATGGAAATGTGAAAACATCACTATGGAAATTGTCACTGGACTTCCTAAAACATCTAAAGGTAATAATGCTATATGGGTTATAGTTGATCATCTTAAGAAGTCGGCACACTTCATTTCTATTAGAGAAGATTTCTCTCTTGATCAGCTTGCCAGGATATATGTGAATGAAGTGGTAAGATTTCATGGAGTACCACTTTCCATTATATCTCATCGGGATACAAGGTTGACCTCAATGTTTTGGAAAAGTCTTCAGCATACTCTAGATACAGAGTTGAGTTTCATCCCAACTTATCATCCTCAGATAGACGGTCAGTCTGAGAGGAAAATTCAAACTCTAGAAGTCATTTTGAGAGCCTGGTCTATATATTTCAAAGGTGGTTGGGATCAACACCTACCATTGGTGGAATTTTCTTAAAATAATATATTTTACTATAGTATTAATTTGGCTCTCTATGAAGCTATATATAGAATGAAATATAGAACTCCTACTTGCTGGGATGAAGTTGGGGAAAGAAATCTATTAGTACCTGATCTTGTTGATGAGATGGAAGAAAAGGTCAGATCTATTCAACAACACATAAGATCAGCTCAGAGTCGACAAAAAAGTTTTCCTGACAACCGAAGAAAAGACCTAGAGTTTGAAGTGGGTGATAAAGTGTTCTTACTAATATCTCCTTAGAAGAGAGTAATGGGATTTGGAAAGAAGGGAAAATTGATCCCTAGGTATATTGGTCCTTTTGAAATACTAGATCGTGTTGGGAAGGTAGCTTACTGATTGGTGCTTCCCCCAAATCTCTCGCAAGTTCATGATGTGTTCCATGTATCTCTCCTAAGAAAGTACATACCTGATCCTTCACATGTACTAACCTTAGAAGTTGTACCGCTGGAGCAAGATATTTCTTATGAAGAAAAGACAATAGAGATTCAGGATCGTAGCGAAGAAGTTCTACGAAATAAGACCACTCGCATGGATAATGATTTATGGATGAACCACCAATTAGAAGAAGCTACATGGGAACCTAAGGATATGATGAGGGAGAGGTATCCTCATCTGTTTGTTACGAAGGGATGAATTTCGAGGGAGAAATTCTTTTTAAGGGGGGTAGAATGTAACACCATGAGATTTTATGAGAAATATTTTTTTATGTATTATGTTATACGCAACACAAAAGGAATAATTCACTACACACAACATTATCTTGTATTGTGTTACACGTAAGAGCAACCTTCCTGGATAGATTGTGTTGTACACAATACAGAGTTACACTAAACAACGAGATGTTATATTATATAAACTACCCATTATAAATAGTAATACCATCTTTTTGAAATTTTTTAAATTTTATCATTCAAAATGGAATTTGTTTTTGGATTTGGAATATCGAAATTAGCTTAGGCTGAATTTTTGGTATTTTTCTAAAAACATTCAATTTTTTATGAATAGTGAAAAACACAGAGTTATAGTTTTAAACTGAATTTTTATTTAAATAATTATTTATTTTATTTAAATTTATTTTAGGTGAAAATAGATACATAATACATATATAAGTTCAATGTAATTCATTGGAGTCATTTTATAATAATTTTAGATATATAAAAACCTTATTGAACTTTTTACCTTCTTTTACCCACCTCCTAGGAGAATTTGTAAATTTATATAAAACATAATTTTACCACTTCTGTAAGTGGAATTTTAAAAATCCAAGAGACACGGTGAATATAATTAAGTAAAATGTGGTTCAATGAGATAAAAATAATTTTTTTAAATAGTAACTTTTTACTTTTATTTACCATAGTTAAAAGTAAATAGGGTAATTAAGGGTAAAAATAATAATATTATTACCCTAACACATGTCCTAATTCTGTTGGATAATTGTAATTTTAACCAAAACAACCTTAGGAATAAAATATTACCCTTTAGGTCCACTAGGATTAGATTAGGACATTTATTATTATTTAATTCAAAAAAGAGTTAAAAGAGTTAAAATCCAAGTTTAATAACTTAATCTTTTTTAATATAAGGTTATACATAAGATAAATTCAACTATAAATATTCATTAGAAATATAAAACGATTTATTACATAATGATATTTTATTTATAATTTTTAGACATTAAATAATTTAAGTCATTTATTACACAATGATGATGTAGTAATTACCTTATTAATGAAATATTAACATAATTGATGTTAAGTACCCAAATAAATGTAATTTGAGACTTTTTTATGAATTACACTAATTTTCTAGATTAATATAACATATTAGGGTTAGTTATATGAATTTTTTTTTAAGTAATAATACTTTTATGAATATAACAAAAACAAAATACCAAATAGTGTCAAAATTGACATAAATGAGTTTTTTTAAATATTGTATTATTAATTGTTATTCTATTCATAAAAATATAAGGCTCATCGAAAAGGCTTATAAAATAATATATATGACATTAATGAACCAATTGGGGTTCTCTTGGAAGTTTATAGTATGTTTATTGACCATATAGTGTAGGAATACAAGAAGACACGATAAAAGTTAAATTATTTAACATAGAGGTAAATCTAAATGATAACGTCAAAATGGAAACCTAAACTTGTCTAAAACCAATTTTTTGAGATATTTTCGACCCATACCCACCCTAGCTTCTATATAATCCACTTTTGAGCCATTATAAACCGAATATGACTTTATTATAAAATAATATTTTATGTTTTCCCTAAGGTTCCTCTCTCCTCCCTTATAAAAGGGCACATCTTCCCTCTCCACATTACAAAATTTTGAGCCTTAAATCTTGTCCAAAACTTTTTCATTTCCCCTATACACTTCCCTATAACTTACTTTAGGTTCTGGTCTTCTTCAAAGACCAACATTGGTGTCCTAAGAGGAGGTTTAGAAGAGGCGCGTCGAAGATGAGGTAATATCCTTTACCGATTATTTCACATTTATTTCTTCTTATATTTCTTCCTCTATATTTTTTTCATTATAAAGTAATAAAATAAATATCCCTCATATACTGATATTTTATTATAAAAATAAAACAATTCTATTTAACCTTCTGTCCATCCTACGAAAAATGAAATCACCACGCATGCGTACGTACGGAATACCGTCTCCACGCCATATTATAATCTGTTTTCCCAACATCACCTTAATTGGATGGGTATAATGGTATAAAGAATAAATATATATGATAATGATAACATGATACTAGTTCTGATATCATCAACTCCAATTCCACTCATATAATTATGGCAACGATATTATCACTCTTGCGTACAAATGGCCTACCGACTCCATGATGTGATACGACTCGTTCTACATGATATTTATTGAATAATGATTATATAAATTAATTGAATGAATATATCTGTTATGTATTACCATTATACCATTCTTTAAATGAGTTATCTATAACCTATAATAGGAATAAGAATTTATTCGACAAAACATGCATAAGAACATAAAGCAATGAACACCTGAATAACAAGTAGCAATGAAATATTACTAATAAGATAATAATATGACCATATATGATATCATAACAATGAATATGATTATTTAATAAGTACATGACATTATTTAATAATTATACAGGAGTTTCGGATACGTACAAATCTTATCGGACCTAAGGTAAGGGATAACTCTTCCAATCTCATTCTATCCAAGATTGTTTATTCTTAAGTATTTACTAGGGTCATATTTATCATCCACATCCATGTTTCCTCAGTATGTATTAATATTTATATCCTCCTACAATTTATTAAATCCAATTTTACCCATTGGTGAGTTTTTTAGTATAATATATAAAAGGAATCGTTTGTCATTTTTAGTACAAGGTACTTTTTGACTTTTCTGGCCGAAGTATGAGAAGAATGTTTTTTAACTTATATGACATGAATGGATTTTTACGATTTCATAGAACATTATTTCCATGAATATTCTTTTACAAGTTTTCAATTTTATTTTCAATTATCTTCCTTTAGTTTAAAATTGTATGACATGTTGAGAAAGGAAAAAATGTTTTTGAAGTATAAAAGATATTTTCCTCAAGAATCGAGTTCAAGTGTTTTATCAAAATTATTTTCTATTTAAGATAATATAGGGTTATGTTTCAATCCCTATTATTACATTGATATTATTATGTCATGATCGAATTATTTTTATGAAGTCCATTATCGTATATATGTTATGATGGCATGATGTTTATGAATCCCATTTTTGTTACATGGGTTATGTTGTGATGTATGATTTATGATTTTGTGGAACACATAAGAATGATATAATTATGAGATGGGTGGGAACAATATCTCCCTCCAATGAATTGGGTAATGATTTATATCTCAGGAGATAGACATGGCTGGAACGTCAAGTTAATACAGCTCAGTGATATAAGATTGGAACGAGAAGAGAACTCGGTTCAGAAATGGACTTTGTCATCTATGATAGTCTTGGCAATGAGTCTTGAATAATATGAAATGATTTTCTATGATTATGTGTGTATTCCACAAAGTTTCTTGTTTTATGTTAGGATTATTGGGATTTCATTTTACTAAGATGATTTATCTCATGTTATGATATTATGATCTCTTTTGGAGGTTAAGATTTTCAAAATGATATGTTCTTATGAATATGATATGATTGATATTTCCTTTGTTTACCCTTACTGAGCATATGAGATAACCCTTTTGTATGTTTTTTTCTCCCCAGGTCATGAAGAAGGGTATTAAGTAGGATATTCCAGAAGGGACTCTAGACCTGATGAAATAAAAGGGAGACAATGTAGATGATTTATGAACCAGTTGTTTATGTTTCCCAGTTTCTAAAGACACTATACCTAAACAGTCCTATCATTGTTTTGTTATATTTTGTAATAAGTATGCTTCAATTCTGATGAAATAACAATGTATGTAATGTATGGGTCGTTATAATCTATGACTAAATTAATAGTGTATTTTAATTTATAATGTTATAGACCATCAATTATCATATTTCAATATTCACAAAAACATTCAACTATTTTAAAAAATTAAAAAAAATTACCATAAACATTTACGACAAGTATAATTCCAAAATATAATCTATTTTTTAAAATAATATTATATATATGAGAAATTTAATTTTTAATTAAAACCATCATTTACTCAAAAAATACATAATTTAAAATTATAACAAATTTTATAACACTTGGAAAAAATAATTAAGGTCTCATTAAATTCTATTATAACCATAATTCAAGAAAACATTAATTTATGAATCTATTTTATGAACACATTTTTTCTTTTAAATTTTTATATAAATCATAAAATTGTAAATAAACAATTTTGTTTTATGAAAATACAAACACTTAATTTATCATTTTATGAATATTTATTTACTTATACGTTGATATAATTATATCATATTTTCATTTATAAGACTCAAAATATTTATTTATACTTTCATTTGCGAGTTTACATTTTTTTGGGAAGTTATATATTCATAAGGGTCATATTACTATTTCAAATGTCAAGTTACTATTCCATTGGAATAGGTTATGTAATTTATGAATAATCTTCTTATATATTTCCTTCTATATTTATAAAAATGTTTTACATTATTTATGTGATTTTATGATATTTATATAATATGATATAATTAGAAAACATAAAATTACATTGATATAATTTTGGGTCATTACACAACTTCTAAATTCAATACATTTGATGGATTTGGTATATACTTCTTCAAGAGTTTTATAAGAAATACATCTTGTGATTGTGACATGTTTGGAGTAAGTACAAGCCGATAGTTCCCAAATAATATGGGATCAATAATATCAAAGGGAAAAATATACATGGGCGTTACGTTTCTCTTCTTTTTAAATATCATGACACTCTTCCATTGAGATATTGTGAGGAATAACTTATCTTCAACCTCAAACTACATCTCCCATAAATGATTACCTTCATAACTATTCCTTATAAATTTAAAAATCAAAATCTTTTGTTGAATGGTCTTCACATTTTCTACCATTTCCTTGACCATTTCAGATCCCAACAACTTTTCTTCCCTAAATTCAACTCTGCATGTAGGTGTTCTATATATATTCCCATAAAGGACTTTGTATGGATCCATTTGGAGGCTCTTGTTGAAACTATTTCTTTAAGAGAATTAAACTAGATGAAAATATTAGTCACATTATAATTACAATAAAGGGATAATTGTTTTTAATATTATCCAAAACAACCCATATAGAATTATTTCCAATGTATGTCTTTGTATGTATAGTGAAAAAGTCCACAGTCATGTTTCCTCATTTCTATGTATTTTTGGGTAATGGTTTCATCATACTATTCGACATTTTCCATTAAAGATTTATTTACTGAAAAACCTGGAACATTGATTTATATTCAGGTATATCCTTCTTTATATTTTACCAACAATAGTTCCCTTGAATATCATGATACGTCATTGTGCATCCTAGTTGGATGGAGAAGGTCGATATATGTGTATCATTAAAAATAAAATTATTTATCTACAGTACCCTCAGTTTCTAGTATGTTACCCTTACTTGATTATTTTCAAGGTTATAATGTTTAGTGTGATGAATGGGGATTTGGGAGAACATGGGAAGTAGTTTTGAGAAAAGATAGTAGTCGTGTGGGAAGTACACAGTTTGTCTAACTCTACTACCAAACCGTACGTATTTGGTTCACATGAGGCAATGGTGCTAGCATAGTTGGATTACGATTACAAAGACCGTGCAAGAAAATTAAAAGAGTGTCAATTTAGGTGGTAGATAAAGCACATTTAACACACAATTTGTCTAACTGTGTGAACTAACTGTGCATATGGTTTAAGTGAGATCCTAAAAAATGGGAACTCACATGTTTTTACCTCTAAGTAGCCCATTTGATTTCTACTAAGAGGCCATAACTCGGGATTTTTCTTCTATGAAGTCCAAATAAGGTTCTCCCATCGACCTAAAGGTGATTTTAAGGATTTCCTTGGTGAATCAAAGTCAGATTCTGGAGGTACAGGTTTGTTCATCATCATTCTTGTTCAGTTTCATAGATTTACTTAGATCTACTTATACTCTTCTCACAGTTTCTAATATCTATTCTTGTTATGGGTAGATATAGGTGTTTGGATTCCATGTATGATGATACTTAGTCTTGATCTCTCTAGAAGAATATATCTAAGGATGATTCAAGGGGAATCAACCCAATTTTCTTGTGTGTTCTTAATTCTTTGGTGTTTTCACCAAAACCTTCAAGGTTGGAGGAATCTTTCTTGATTTCACATATTAGAACTGAATGGAACACATTCAAATTGATTGTGTAGTGTTTAATTTATTGTGACTTGGTTCTTGGAATCATTTTGGAAACCTTATTAAATGATAGTGGAGAAATCTGAAAAATTGTGGATTTTGAATGACTGCTTTGGTTCTTGGTTTTATGGTATGGAATTTAAAATGGGATTTTATGGATTTAGGGAACATGTTTTGGATTAGATGTTTTCAATAAAAGGGAATGTTTTATTAATGTGAAATTTCTATTTCAAAATTGTGTTATTCTTTGTTATTTAATAAAATTATTGTTTTATAGAAATGGTTTGAATTGGTTGAACAAGCTTGGTTTTTTGACTTGATGGGAGTCTGTGTTCATGGTTTTGTGAGATAGATAAGGGTTATGGGTCTCTCCCATCCTTAAGGGGATAGATAAGGGTTATGTATCTCCCGTAAAAAGAGTTCATGCAGTATGGATAATGGTTAGGGGTCTCCCCCGTCATTGATGGGGTGGATAAGGGTTAGGGATCTCCCTCATCCATAGGTTCACTAGGGACGACTTAGTGAATGGATGATTCACCACTCGAAATTATAAGGAGATCTAGATTATATGCACTGTTGTTTTTGTATATGTGTTGAATGGATTGGGTATGCTAAAATAATATTGAAAAATGTTTTCAAGTCAATGTTTATTTATTTTTTTGGAAAAATAACTTGTTATAAAAATTTGATTAAATAGATTTCATTTTCTTGTGCTTACAAATGGATTTGGAAATTGATTATATTGTGTTAAAAAATGTTTTCTCAAATAATTTTATTTAAATTCTTTTATATAAATGTTGCTAAATTTACTTTCCTAGTGGCTTGAGTAGGGAAGTCATTGGGGGAAAACCTACTATGTTTTATACTCACCCCTGCTTTGGCACTATGGTTCTTTTGTAGATGTTATCATATGGGAAAGGGTAAAAGGTAATGTTTACCACATTTTAAGAAATACCTCATAATTATTAGGTCATTTGGTGATTATAAATCATGAATCTTGAAGAGCATAGTGTTTTGTAGTCACTTGAGATTCTTGAGTTTTTTTCCTCAGTTTACTTTAATATTGGATTAGTCTTTTGATGTCACATACATTGATGTCGTTCTGAGATACATGAATTTGTTTTGTTTTCTTTATTTTGTTCATGAATCATTTAGTGAATTGTTTGGCTTTGGTTTGTTGGTGTATTGGTTTAATTATAAAAGGGTAAATCATCACCCACTTTTATGTGAAGCATATAGTCATTAATTTCCATCCTTAGGTGTCTTGGGGATGTTGCTTAAGGGCCCATAATGAATCTTTGTTCTTTAAATACTATGGTAATGAGAAGTTCATTGTAAATAGAATATTTTGGGTCCTTTCATTGTGGTAAAAATGTTATCAACTTGTTCAGTACTTGCCTAAAAAGTGGTCATCAATGTTCATGGTCTTGTAGGTGAAATTCTTTCTTGTATATAATTTGGTTTAAAATCATTGAAAGGAGTAGGAATGTCACAACATGAAATGTATAGAATAAAAATACGTAACGAAATATTTTATAAAGAAATAAATTTTACCAGGGAGTTGGGTAAATGAGTGTTTGGAGACACTTCTTGGATCATAACATGTCATTGCCATGGGTTAAGCCAATGAGACGAGCATGACATGAATTGTAGATGAATGACTTATCACTAGAAGTACATACATCGGTTTGATGAATGATTCATGTTGTGAAAAGGTTTTTAGTTTTTAAAATGTATAATTTTTTTTCAAATTAATATTTTCAAAAGGGAATGTGTATGGTATTTTGAAAATGGATTAATTTTTGAAAATAATGAATGAATGTTTTCAAAAATTGATAAACATGGAAAATGGTTATTTTGGAAAAAAATTGTTCGAATAGTTGGTGTGATGTAATTTGAAATGCTAATACATCAATTTCTATAGTGTTATATTGATGAATATTGTTGTTGGTTTAGAAAATGGCTCCCCGTTGGTGTTGTCAAAAGCAACCTAAAGAATTTGTGGAGAATGTGGTTGAACATGAACCACGGGTGAACCAAGAGATGGTCCAGAGTATTTTCCATGATTTTTAAGCTGTGGATACGGGGAAACAGAGGAATAATCCAAGGAATGTGGGCTATACCGTCCAATTCAAGAAGCATAATCCACCTATTTTCTACGGAGATTCCAAACCTGAAAAAAGGAGGTGTTGATAAGTAGGATGAATCATATCTTCTATGTCATTGGTACACCGGTGGAGCTAAAGTTCAAGCTAGTGATGTATATGCTCGAATATCTTGCACGATAGTGGTGGGATTTAGTGGATTAGGCTGAATTCGATGAAGGCCTTACATGGGAGGATTTTGAAGAATTCTTTAACAAACCATGCTATCCTAACACAGTCAAGATCCAGAGAACGATCTACTTCTTCATCCTGAAACAAGTTATCTTTTCTTTCATAGAGTACGTAGCTATATTCATGAATTTATAGTGCTTTGAACCTAATGTTGTGGAATGTGCATCCTCAAAGGCACACATCTGTGAATCAGGGCTACAAAAGGAGATTCAGTCAAAAATTGCAGTACTCTTTGTTCTGGATTATACAGAGATAGTGAACAGAGGGATTGGGGATGAACGTGATATATCTATATCTTTGGTAGGTGGTATGATGATAACTGAAGGAAATAATAGGAACTCAAATTCTAGGAGTATTTGAAAAAAGTCACCTATTTCAAAGGTGGGAGTGGCAATAAGAATCTGATGGCTAGATCAGTGAACCTTTTTCCATGATCCCAGAGGAAATATGGATTCTTTCAATGTGGTTTTCTTAAACACATAAGGAGATAATGTATGGGAAAACCCAAATCATCCCATAACTACAAGAAGATGGGTCACCTTCAACAGTATTTATCAGTGCTCCAAGATCAGGTACTTGAGACACTTCTATGGCATCCCAAGAATCATATGCTTCGATTGGGAGAGGACATCACAATCAGTCTCATCAAAAGAGCAGAGAAAAACATGGTGATTCTAGGAATACCATGACTCCTCAACCAGGGAAATATAAGTATGTCAACAAAGAGATCTGTGTGCCAATGAAATAATTGTATCAAAATTAATAGATGATTTTTGATGAAAAAGATAGAACATGTATTGTGAGATCTCTGACAAAGAAGAATGCCCCATTCCAATGGATAGAGGAATTCTATAAGTCTTTCCAAGAGTTGAATGTTCATTTTAAATTAGAACTTATTTTGATTTTTCCAGAATCAGGACAGGGGTATGTCATATATTAATATGTTTCGGGATCAAGGTTGGGATGTGTTCTCATAAAAGGAGACCATGTGGTTGCATATGCTTAAAGGCAGTTGATACTGCATGAGAAGAATTACCAAACACACAATTAAGAGTTTGCTGCAATCTTCCATGCTTTGAACACATGGAATCATTATCTCCTTGGTGAGAAATTTATGGAGTTCATGGCCCAAAAAATCTTGAAACAAATTTTCACATAGTGAGATTTGAATATTATACAAAGGAGATAGATGGAATATCTCTAATTGTTTAAATTTTAATTAATGTCCACACCAGGAAAAAAAAATTCTATGGATGATATATTTGGGTGAAATTAATATGCTCAGATGGTAAAAGAAGCTTCAGATGAATGGATGTTGATGTTGGTCATGGCTGACATGCATGTGGAATGTGAAGACTGAGGTGCTATTGCAGTTTTCTTTTCCTGTACACTTGTTCCTGATTGGGTACATATAGTCAAAGAGGCACAAATATCTGACGCAGAATGTATGGTTATTAGTTCAAAAATCAATGGTGGGGAGACCATTGAGGGCGGGAAACATGATGGGAGTTCAATTTTATGATTTAGAGATTTATGGTTCTACCTATGGATTTTCAGGAACAACGCCTTCATTCATACCACCATTCGAGATGGGTTGTACATCCAGTTACACAGAAGACGTATAAGGCGTTAAAGGTGCATTTTGGTGGAGCGACATGAAAAGGAATGTGTCCAAATTTGTCTCAAGGTGAATAACTTGTCAGCAAGTTAATGTAGAGCACCAGAGACCATCATGTATGTTTTAGTCCTTACCTATCCCAGTGTGGAAATGGGAGTAGATAGTGATGAATTTTGTTATAGGACTTTCAAGAATGGTTCGAAAACATGATGCCTAAAATGTGCTTGTGGATCATAATTCTATGTCATTCCATTTGATTTGAATTCATGAAAATCTTATGGTGGACGACCTATCGAAAATCTATTTCCAAGATTTTGTAAAGAGGCTTGGAATAACAGTTTCAATCATCTCTGATAGAGATCCATTGTTCACATCTTTTTTTTGGATATCTTTATAGAAATATAATGGGACTCAGTTGATAATGAGCATGGAATATCATCCATAGATAGAAGGGATGTCTGAGAGGAAAATAGAGACATTGGAAGACATGTTGTGGGCCGGTGTACTGGTTTTTAGTGACTCATGGGATGAGCATATGCCCTTGGGGTAGATCTTATACAATAACATATATGTTTCCTCAATACATATGGTTCTTTTTGAAGCATTGTATGGGCGTCCTTGTCCTTCTACACTATGCTGGGTGAAAAAAGGTGAAACATTACTAGTTGAGACAAGCCTGGTCCAATAAAAAAAGAGAAGATACAATTGATTTGAGAGTGGATAGAGATGGCTTAGAGTAATCATAAATCTAATGCAGATCACTATCGAAGACTGTTTTTATTCATTGTGGGTGATCATGTATTATTGAGGATATCCCCATGGCATGGTCATCATAATTTTGGGAAGCATGGAAAGTTATCTCATTGATTCATTGGCCCTTTGGAGATAGTATATTGGGTCGGATAAGTGGCATAATATTTATAATTACCACCACGGTTTAGTTCAGGGCATAATGTGTTCCGTGTATCTCAATTGAAATAGTATCAACCTAATCCTTACCATGTGATCACGACTTCCTAGAGCTGGATTCATCATTGATACATAACTAGGTATGGATTGTGGATAGGAGAGAGAGAGTCTTGCTTGTAAATATCATTGTTCTAGTGTGGGTTTTATGGTAGCATTTTTTTAATTCAAGAAGAGACCTAGGAACATTAGAAGGAGATGAAAGATAAGTAGCCATAACTCTTTCTGGTCAGTGAATGTTTTCTACTTTTAGAGGATTGAAATACCATTGGTTGGGAGAATTTAGTACCCCAAGTTTTTCGTAATTAACCATTGCATGATAATTTTAATGGTTATAAAGTGAAGGGAGAGGAATGGGTGATTTGGGTGAACTTTGAAAGTAGTTTTGAAGTAAAATGGAAGTAGCACGGGAGGCACATGGTTTATCTAATTGTGGAGAAAAACAGTGCATATTTGGTCCTATTGAGGCAGTGTCTCTTGCACAGTTGGTTAATTATTAGGGATACCATGAAAGGAAGCCATGAAAGGTTCCTCCTAGGAAGTATCTAACACATGTTTAGAACAAAGTTTTTCAGACTGTGAAAACTTACCGTGCTGAAGATTTGTGTGAGATCCTAAAAAAGTTGATCTCACAAGTTTTTTACTCTAAGTGGTTTAATTTTGTTCCTAAGTGGCCATAACTTGGGATTTTTCTCTTCTTAAGGCTAGAGAAGGTTCTTCTATTGATACGGAGGTGATTCAAAGGCATTCTATGGTGAATTGAATCAGTATTCTGGATGTATGTTACAGTTCTTCAAAGTTCTATATCAGTTTCTTAGATCCACTCCTTCTCCTCTCTATATTTACCTGATCTATTATCGTTATGTGTAGATATATGTGTGTGTATGCTAGGTATTATTTTATTTTTTTCTTGATCTTTCTAAGAGAAGATATCTAATGTGGATTCATGGAATATCTACCCAGTTTTCTTATGCATTCTTCATTTGTAGTGGTTTTTCCCAAAACCCTTGGGGTAGAAGGATAGTTTCTCGACTCTACTTAGTATAACTGATTTAAATTCATTCAAATTGAATTTTTTGTTGTTTAATTTGTTGTTATTTTGTTATTGAAGAATTTTTGGCAACCTTATTGAGTGATGGTTGTTAAAACTTGTAAAATTGAAGATTTTTTAAGAGTGATTTGGTTCGTGGTTTTAAATTATGAATTTTTAAAATGGGGTTTTATGGAATTGCGGGACATAGATTGTATTAGAATTCTCAATAAAATGAAATTTTTTATTGAATTAAAATGGATATTTTTTAATTGAATTATTTTTGGGTTTCAATAAAAGTACAATTTTACTAAAAAGGTTTGAATTGGTTGAACTCACATGATTTTGGTCATGATGGTTGTGTGTGTTCATAGGTTCGTGGGATGGATAAGGGTTAGGGGTCTCCCCCATTATTAGATGGATGGATAAAGGTTTGGTATCTCTCCATTCAACAGGTGCATGTAGGGAGGATATGGTTTAGTGGTCTCCCCAATCAATAATGGGATGTATAAGGTTTAGGGCTCTCCCACATCAATTGTTTCAGTAGGGATAACTTATTGAGTGGATGAATCACCACTCATGATTATAGGGAGACCCTGATTACATGCATGGTTTTTTGTGTGGATGTGTGGAATGGATCCAGTATACTAGAAGAATACTTAAAAATGGTTTCAAATTAATGTTTAGTGATTTTTTGGGAAAAATAACTTGCTTTAAAAATAGGTTTCAATGGATTTCATTTTCATTTTGTTGAATATTGTTTTGGAACTTTTTTATATTGTGTTAAAAATTTATTTAAATTTTTCTTAATATTTTTATATAAATGGGGATAACATTTCTATCATAGTGGAGTGAGTAGGGATTTCATTAGGAAAAACCAAATGAGTTTTATACTCACCCCTACATTGTCACTTTAGGGATTTCGCAGATGTTATCTATAGGGATTGGGGTAAAGGTTACATTTCCCACGTTTTTAGCACTACCTCATGATGATTGGGTTCTTTAGTGATTGTGGAGATTGGTTCTAAATGAGCATGGAGTTTTGTAGTCAGTAGAGAGTCTTGAGTTGTTTATCTTCTATTTACTTTGATAATATAGTAGTGCCCTATGGTTACATACTTTGATGTGGTCTTGAGATACATGATGTTGTTTAGTTTTTTTCATGCATAATTTATTGAATGGTTTTGTTGTGGTTTGTCGATGTATTGGTGTAATTTTTAAAGGTTAATTAGTCCCCCACTTGTATTTGAAACCCTTATGCATTTATTTCTAACCTTTGGCATCTTGTGGATGTTTCTTAAGGCCATATAATGACTCATTGAGATATCAATCGATGTGAATGAGTAGTTCAATACATTATATCAATATTTTATGGTATACATAGCCATGAACCAAATCTTATAACTCATTCCTCTTCAATTTGTAACCCTTAGGATTTCCCATTTTTTGATAGCCATCACATTCTTTTTAATTTCCACATAATCTCTTTAAGAATATTTATCCTCTATAGAAGGTATGTTTGGGAAATCATACAAGAAAGGAGTGATTATTTTACTTCTTTTATGGTTCAAATGTCCATACACTACATGTCTAAGATGATTATATCCAACTCAATTATTATCATTGAAAAAATTTATTGAATTTTTCTCCTTATTGGTACTTTTACATTATTTTATTTTCCAGGATGGTAGTGAATTGAGAATTCATAATCTATGATGAGATATAACCATATTCTCTAGAACTTATTAATATCATTTTGTGTGAATATATATTTAATGCGCTTATGAAGAGTATATATCTCACAATTCTTCCAATAGTGATATTGTAGCAATATTTTCAATGTGATGATAATAGACAACAACTCTGGATCATGTGTGGGGTATTTTTTCTCATTAAATAGCCACTTATTTGAGGGGTAGCCTCTGAATTCATAATTTTTATCAATACAAAGACTGATCCCCTCTTTTATCCATTGTTGTATACTGCAAATTGTTCCCCGCTTGTGGGTAGTGATGTGTTGGTGCCATTATAATACTATTTATAAATTAATTGATGTGGTAATCACAATCATCAGTCTATAAAAACATTACTCCCTTCTAATCATCGTGCTTATTGGGTTTGAATGTCTTGAGATGTTCCCCATAAATCGTCAATAATACCCATTAAGACCAATGAATGAAAGGACCATCCTTATAAATATTGTTCTTTTCGGCTAATCAATTTCCTTTATCATATAAGGGTCCTTAGATATATACATATTGGTGATATGATGTACTAATAATGATACTTCATCCAAAAAGAACCCATATTTATTTTACGTTGAACATAGTTTCTTCCCTTGCCAAGTCATTAAAATAGTATTCAAAAACTACACATGATCCTTTTTTCGTGGATTATTTCAAAATATCATATATAAATACTACTAAATATTTTTCAATGTAATACATATTCAATATATTCAATAATTATATAGATATTTCTATATAATTAGTGAGTCTTAATGGAATCACTATAAACACATAGTTTCCATACCTAATTCGAAAGGTACTATAAGGACCCAGCCTAAAACATTACATAGTCTATCTGTTACAACTAGATTTCACTTTACATTCCCAATGATCATTTCAATTTTTTTTTCTTAGAATGTTGGTACATAACTCATACAGATCAACTAATAGGAATACAAATACGCTAACATTAAATGTGTATCCATTTCTTCCAAAATATAAAATGTTATACACAAAACAACAAGAAAATTTCATTAATATATCATCATAACATTTAACATGACATCCATCGTTCTCTTACACATCCGTATAAGCTATTTAAAACTTATAATACATGGGATAGTCATAAAAATATTACTAAGGGTTTTAAAAGAAATTAAATAACCCCTTAGTATATGGATACTTATAAACATATGAAATCATTTTCACAAATAAATTATTCTCACCCATATATGCTTACTTTTCGAAACATGTTATTTTCAGAAAACATTAATGATTATATATAAAACCATAAGGGTATTTTGGGGAATTATTACTTATATTATAAAACTCATGAATGCCTTATGATTTTTAACCCTAACAAATACCTTAAAATTTAACCATCATGAATACCTTATAGTGTCACCATCACAGTTACACTTGGAGTAACCATATGAAAAACCTTAAACATACACATACCCAATAAATTTAAGTGAGATATTGGTCCCACAATTCATCATAAAAAATTATAAAGAAAATTCCCCTAAGAATATCATATAATTGGTCTGAGATATTAAAATAATGAAATGAATAATTAAATACTCTATAAATAAAAATAATAAAACCTTAAATAATCATAAATTCATTACATAAATAATATTAATACCACATAATGAATAATGTTGAAGGTTAACCCAAAGAATGAAAATTGGGTTAAAAATTCCCTTACCTCGTGTTCATCGTACTAAAAAATTGAAAAAAAATATGTTATAGTGGATAAAATGGTATTATTGATATTATATAGATGTATAATAATGTTTATAAAACTTTATATTATCATTTTATGATGTCATTCCACCGATTAATTTATAATATTTTGTTCTTTCCATTGTTTCGGGCGCATTCTTTGCATGACTTCAATTGTCAGTTGGTAAAATATTTCCCTACCAAATGGAAGAAAAAAACCAAAAGTGTAATAAAATGGTATTAATATGTATTATGGCTAGAAATATATACAATAAATCATTGTGTTTATGTGGTATGAGGATGAATCATTGGATAAATTGTTAGTGATATTCTTTAAGATCATTTGGCAGTTCTTCAATAATCAAAAAATTGTTTCATCATATAACATTAATATTATGAATATAAGTTAATTAAAGAAAATAATAGATGTCATATTATACCCATTTAAATATTCTTTAACCATTTAAATTGTTTTTAAATTATATATTATGGATGTATGGAAAATTTAAGACACATCATCCACGATGTCAGTAAATCAACACATCAAGGACAATTTTTTTAATTTTTATAATAAGGGGAAATGGAGAGGAATAATGATGGTGAAATTTTTCATAAACATGTTAAAAATTTAGAATATATATTATAATGGATACTTCATTACACATAGATAAGTGGAGGTGAAGAGAGTATAATAAATTAATAGAATTGAAAAGATGACATAAGAAAATGAAAGAGGCTTTTTTCCACTTGATCTCTTCTCCTTAAGATCCTCTTTAAGGCCTTTGTTTTTGGACTTTTGGTAAAAAAATGTGTTGGACATGAGAAAGATCTTTGTTATAGGTATTGGGATGAATTTAGACAACCATCAAAGCTTGATATGTGTGATAGGAAGATGGGGGGAGGGTGGTAATTATCGCATAGAAGATAAGGTGTCTTCCATAATTTTAATCATTAGATTAATATTTTCCCCAAAACTATGAATTTTATTGATTAATGTTACGAAAAAAAGTAAAAATAGAATGTGAGTTCAAACTATGTGAGATGACATTATAAATGATGCTCAAAAGGGAGTATTTAATATATAATGTATATTTACGGTAATTTAAATATATATCATTATTCCTCAAATATCGAGTATTTCAAGAAAATCCCAAAATATTACCCGAACAATTTTTCGATGTGTAGAATTTAAAAATGAAATCCATTTTATCCAAATAATTTTATATATTTAAGGAAATAAATTTTTATATAAAATCATAATTTAATCAAATAATAAAAATTTGAAAACTATAACCAACTTTGTATCCCCTAGACAAATTAATAATGATCTCATTGTCTTATAACATTAATACAATAAAATAATAACATGATTTAATATTATTAAGGGTTACATTACTATTTATAAGGGTATGTCACTTTTCACCAAAAGAAATTGGTTCTATCAGACTGCAGATAACATAATAATTGTAACAGTAGATGTCTGCTTTTAAAAATTCAAATCATAGAAGCAGAAAATTGATGTTTAATGGATAGTTTATAATTATCTCATTAAAAAAGATTCATCATGTAGAGACTCAGTGTTACATGAATTTCAATTTATTTTTAAAATATCATGGTGTTACATTCACCCCACCATCTGGAAATTGTGTCATATTAATTTTATTCAATTATAAAACAAGTGAGGGCACCTTTCCCTATAATATTTTTTTGATTCCCATGATTCTTCTCACCCATTGGGTTTCATAAAAAAACCTTAAACTAGAAGATTAAATTATTCTTAAATACTATTTATTATCAATCAAAAATCGTGACATGTTTCTCTACAAAAGAAAGGTTGTCTTCCAGCTGAACTGCTTGTGGGATGCAAACATGAGATGAATCTGGCACATATATTTTCATTATCAAAACATAAAAAACACAGTTTACCTATGATAAACTAAGAGTCAAAGATACATGGTATTAAAACAGTCCCACATTCTCTAATATTTCATATAGTTTAATAAACTGTGGAATTTTCGTTCATTTCTACCCAAAATGCATTAGACTTATCCATGCTGAGATTCATAGAAAATCATTGTCACCTACCTCAAAAGAAAACTCATTCCTCCTATTATCTACATAAATTTTCTACCTACTCGGAGTTTTACTCATGTTTTGTTGGATCATATTCACTTTCTCAACCACTTCCCCAACTAATTTATGTTCCATCAACTTCCTTTCACTAACTTCACC
Source organism: Viscum album (assembly GCA_963277665.1). Taxonomy (NCBI): domain Eukaryota; kingdom Viridiplantae; phylum Streptophyta; class Magnoliopsida; order Santalales; family Viscaceae; genus Viscum; species Viscum album. The sequence goes on along the minus strand of OY728125.1, from coordinate 1,414,050,942 downwards.
CCAAAACTATTGAGTTCAACACTACTTCCCATACAATTCCCCAAAAGGTTTAATCTGTATACTCGAACAAAAATTGATATTATATGAAAATTCAGCTAAATAAATATGTTGTTCACAACTTCCTAGTTAATCCACTGAACAAGCATATATAATATCATTTTAATTCTAAATCATCCATTCTGACTACCCATCTGATTCAGGATTAAAATTTGTAATGAAATTTAATTTTTTCCCCAACGACTTCTGATGGTCTGTCCAAAAGATAGAAGTTAACCTGGGATCACAGTCAGATTTAATGGAAATATAAACTCAATGATTCCTGACAAGAACATTAAGGTATAGTTTAAAAATATAATTCAAATACATAATATCTTGAATAGGAAATAAATGCGATGATTTATTCTCTCGATAAATAATAACTAGAATCACATAGTTATGTCAAGTTGTATTTGGTAGTCCCACAACAATGTTAATGGATATATTTTCATATTTCCACTCTAGCACTAGTAAATACTGAATCCTACCCTGAATTAACTACCGCTCTGCCTTAACCTATTGACAAGTCGTATATTTCATGATAAAATTAGTAGTATATTTTTTTTATTCCCTCCCACCAGTAATACTCCTAAAGGCCCCTTTACATATTTGTGCTTCTAGGATGTACTGAAAATGGATAACTATGAGATTCGCACAAATGAAATATTCTCCAGCTGAGATTCACATGTCACACATAATATCTTTCATAATCATAGAACAAAATCTCTATTTTTTTCAAATTCTTTCAACAAACCCATTTTATTCAATTCAATCTTTTTTTAGAATCTCCCTATCTTCCTTCTGTACATATTAAATTTTTTCTGGAAAAGATAACTCTATTGAAACCTAAAACAAAAAAATAATAATTTCCTACACCAAGAAATTCCAAGAAAAAATTCATTAAATAATTAATCAAAGGACCGTGTTCTATCCATAACATAGTTAATGAAGCATTTTTTTAACTCAAGGCATCTACTGCATTGTTTTTTTAGGATGGTATTTGATAGTTGAATCTTTATTTTTTTCAATTCATGTAATTTCCACTAGTAAATGTTTAATTCCTTTTATGGGATTATATACATCAGTCTTTTGTATTAAGAATATATTTCAAATTTGGCTCTATATAACTGATGCATCAAAAATTTTAATGTGAAAACCATTTCGGTTAAATCCAAATCTTGTGTGGGATAATTTAACTTATGATATTTTAGTTGTCTTAAAGAATAATAAATTACCTCAAAATGATGCATCAAAACACAACCAAATACATTAAATGAAGCATAAATGTAGATGAAAAACTCACTATTTCTAGAATTTAGGGTCAGAACTGGAGCATTCAATAACCCCCTTTTAAATTCCTTGAAATAATCATCAGATTATTTTGTCCATGTGAATTTAATACCTTTTGAAGTAATCTTAGTCAGTGGACTAGATAACCATGAAATTGTTTCAATAATCTTAGATAATTTCATTCCAAACCAAGAAAACTAATAATCTCTGTTATATTTTGTGTCTTATATTTTCTTCAACAACTTTCATTTTAAAATGATCTATAATTATGCCATATTTAGGAACTATGGGATTAAGGAAAGAAATTTGTTGCAACCAAAATTCAAACTTTTGGAATTTTCGATACATTTTATTTTATATTAAGGTTTTCAAACGAACACTTATATATTTTTCATGCTCCTCTTCACTTATAATAAATACAGGAATTCCATCATTATAAAAAACCATGAACATATCCAAGAAATCATGAAATATTCTATTAATAATATCCATGAATAGAGTAGGTTAATTATTTAACCCAAACGTCCTCACAAAAAATTCATAATGACCATATCTAGTATGGAAATCCATTTCTAGAAGTTCATCCTCCTTCACCTTCAGCTGATGATACTCGGATCTCAAGTCGATCATGGAAAAATACCAAGCTCCCTTGAGATGATCAAACAAGTAATCAATGTGAGTCAAATGATACATATTATTAATAGTAATTTTTTTTAATGATCTATAATCAATGAAAACTCTCATTGAACCATCTTTATTTTTAACAAATAAACATAAGCTCCCCATGGTGAAGTGTTAGAATGAAAGAATCCTTTATCAAGAAACTCCCAAAATTGATTTTTCAATTCAAGATGTTCCATTTGATCCATTTGATAAGGCGGGTTTGAAATTTCATTAGTATCAGGAACAAATTCAATTTTTATTTCAACATCCTAATTAGGTATAACACTGCATGACTCATTAGGAAGAACAATAAGTTATTCATTTACCACTAGATCATCATTAATGATAATGGTTCCCTTATTTTCAATAATATGAGCATGATAATATTAATTTTTATCCTTCAATAGTTTCTTATCTACCTAAAATCTTGTCAATTGTATTGTTTAGTTATTCTATATAAACTGAAACTATTTCAGAAAAATAAATTCTTTATATATATAATTAATCTTATAAATAAAGATAGAAGTCCAATCATTACCCAAAATGACATCAAACTATACTAAGAAAAAAAAAGGTTTGCAGGTACTGTATTTCCATAGATATTAATAGGAAGATTATAAAAATTCTTTTTTTTCAATAATATCCCCATCTAGTGTTATAATAATAGGTTTGGGTGTTATTTCCTCTGGAGAAATTTTCGATTTACTAGAAAAACTATCAAAAACCTAGAAATGTGTAGACCGAGTATCAAAAAAGACATTATAAAAATATGAGTTAAAAAATTACATAATACCACTTCATTGGGTGGACAAACATCTACTAAGAGTGTATCAATTGATCTTACCACACCATTCTTCTTATAGTTTGGTTTCCTTCCATCACTGTGATCTTTTTTTGGGTAGGATTTTTCGTAATGAACCATCTCACCATATTTGAAACATATTATTATTTTCTTATCAGAACTGATATTAATATAATTATCATTACAATCTCGAGCCATATTTCCAAACTTACCATATTGAAATCACTTCCCAGATTTTGTAAAACACTCCCCTGTGTAAATTTTACCACGCTTTTCAGAGATAGGAAACTGGAATTTCTTACCATCATATTTATTTGATCGATTCTTTTACATCTAATTCCATCTAGACCTATTATTCCATTGGTTGTCGAAGTAAAATTGGTCCTCAGTAAACACTATTTCTACCCTCTCAGTATCTTTTGAATTCTCTGGTGTCAAATTCCCTTTGTTATCTTGGATTTAATTCTTGGTAAAATCGATTTCTTTTTCTATCAAGAACCTAAATAATATTTAAATCAAACCCAAGAAATGAGTCGATGTTTTCTTCATAAAAATACATTGAATCTTACACATTTTTCTTCAATTTAAAGAATTACTTATTCATCTTATGTTGAACCACCTTAGGAAAATATTTTTGAAGGAAAAGTTTTTTAAATTCATCCCACTCTTAGTCTTCAATCTCATCACTATCCTAGATATTTTGTACCATTGACCACCTGTTATATGGATCAACTTAAAAATGATAAAGGGAAAGACCTAAAATTTTATTATGTAAATATCTCATACATTCGAATATCATTTTTAGTGCTTAAATACATTCTTTAGTCACTACAGGGTCAAGAGATCAATAGAAATCATAAGGGTGTTGCCTCATAAAATGTTCCACTCATGTCATGTTCTTTTGTGGTATTTATAGTTTTTCTCTTTCATGAATGACATCACCATTTATTAGCTTTGTCATATGATTCATCACTATTATAAAATTATCATGTTCCAATTCCATCCATTCCCAATTAAGGATTTGGAAATATTTCAGCCTATCGGTTCCTTCTTACTTCTACATCCATGTTTCTTCTACAGAAACCCATTATGAATATATAGGTCATATATAAAGAAATAGTGTAATATTTAAATACAATATCTTTTCAACATAAAAAAGGTATATATATTTTATGGTATTCTGTTAAAATATTACCAACTCCTAACATTATCAAAATTTTACTCTAATACCAACTATAAGAACCCGACCATGAACATTACATAATCTATCTATTTCAACAATTTTTCACATCATTACATTCCAAATTATCATTTCAGTTCATAATTTTATGAATTTATTAAATAACTCATATATATCAAACCATAAGAATATATATTTGGTATAATAAAAATAGTATCCATTTCTTTCAAAACATAAAACTTTTAAACCAAAATAATAATATGATTTCATCAAAAAATCATCATTACATATAACTTGACTTTATTTATTCTCTTACACAACATTATAACTTCTTAAAAATATTTAAAAACATGGGATCATCATAAATATCTCAGTAAGGGATATAAAAATATGTAAAGAAACCATTCTTCCATGAATACTTATAAATATATTAATTCATTTTCACAAAGAAATACCTCTCACACATATATATTTACTTAGTGAAACATGATATTTCCATAAAACATTAAAGGAAATATATAAAACAATATGTATATATTGGTAAATTTCTTACTAATATTTTAACACTCATTAATACCTTATGATTTGTAACCCTTATGGCTACCTTACAATGTAACCCACACAACTACCTTATTTTGTAACCATCGTAGGTACACTTAGAGTAACCATATGATTGACCACCAACTTACACATAATGAATGCATTGGAGGGAGATATTTTTTCCATACTTCATTATAAGAAATTCCCAAGAACTGTAATATTATCATAAAACATGAATTGTTTCATAAAAACATTTCTTTTTCATTTTATAAAATAAAATTTTATAAGGGAATTTATAAAATAATGTCCCCAGAAAATATCATATAATTGATGCGAGAAATTAATAAATAGAATAAATAGGTTTAAATTCAATAAAATCACATAATAAAAAATAATATAAAAAAATTCATCACATAAATAATCATAATACCACATAATTAATAATATAGAAGGTTAACACAAAGAATGGAATTTGGGTTAAGAACATCGTTACCTCGGGTTCATATTAAATAAAACATGTTTAAACATATCATATAATTGTAAAAATGGTGTTATAAATATTATAAATATGCATAATAATGTTTATAACACCTTATATTATCATTTTATAAAATAATTTGACCCATTAATTAATAATATTTTGTTCTTTCCATTATTTTGAATGTGTTCCTAACATGATTTCAATGCTTGGTTCATAAAGGATTTACATTTCAAATAGAAGAAAAACACTAAAAGTTTAATGAAATGTTATTAATATGTTTTCATTATAAAAAATTATAAAATAATGACGTTTGGTTATATGGTATGATGATGAATCAGTAGATAAATTGTTAGTGATATTCGTTAAGATTGTTTTGGTGGTTCTTCTATAATCACGAGAATGTTTCATTATATAAAATTAATATTGTGTATATATGTTAATTACAGAACATAAGAGAGGTCATATTATACACTTTAAAATATTTTTGAACCCTTAAAATAGTATTTAAATTAAATTTTAGGGAAGTAAAATAAATTGATGACACATCGTCAACGATGTCGGTAAATCGACACATCACATACTGTGTTTCTATTTTTGAATAATAAGAATATGAGAGGAAAAATGATGACAATTTTTTGGATAAACATGTTAATAATATAGAATATATTTAATAAGTTATCTTTTATTCTTCTTTGATAAGATGAGGAGAAGAGATTATAATAAAAAATCGAAAAAAACACACAAGGAAATGAAACATGTTTTTTACCTCCCGATCTCTTCTCCTTAAGATCCTCAATAAGGCCTTTGGTTATGGATTATTGGTGAGACCATAAGGTTTTGAATCTAGGGGAGATCCTTGGGAAGGGGATTTAGGAAAATATATACAATTTTAAAATCTTTATAGGTGTGTGAGGAATATGGGGGTTTGGTGGTACTTATAGTGTATGAGAGGAGGGGGTTTCCAATACTTTAATAATTTGTTTAATATTTTTTCTCAAAACTACGAATTTTATTTATTAATGTGACCCATAATAGTAAAGAAGTAATGTGATTTATAACAATGCTTTGATGAAATCCAAAATTATTCTTGTAAAAGTGTATTTAGCCTAATATATATATATATATATATATATATACGATTATTTACCATCTTTCACTATTCATCAAAAATCTAGTATTTCAGGATTTTCCAAAAATTTTACAGTAAACGTTTTTTATTGTGTTGAATTAAAAAATGAATTCCATTTTATCATAATAATTATCTAAATAGGAGGAAAATAATTTTTTTTAAATTCATACTTTATTACAAAAATAATAATTTTAAAATTATAACACATTTTATATCCCCTTGACTAATTAATCAATATCTCATTATCTTATAGAATTAATATAATAAATTAATAATATGATTTAATATTATTAAGGGACATAATACTATTCATATTTCTATTGTTAAGGGTATGTCACTATTCGATAAGAAATAAGATGGTTTTATCAAACCCCAAATAACAAGCGGATCACAACAGTAGTTGTCCAATTTTCAAATTTCTAATCATAGTAGAAAAAAATTACGTTTAATTAATAGTTTATAATAATATCCTTAAAAATGTTTCATTACATAGATACTTAGTGTTTCATGCCTTTCAATTGATTTTTATGATCTCAGGGTGTTACATTCTCCCCACCTTCTTGAAATTGAGTCCACAAAATATTATTTACTTATTGAACAGGTGAGGGTGCCTTTTATTTATATAATTTTCCGATTACCATGTTTCTTCTTCAACAATGTGGTTTCCCCAAAAACCCATTACCTTGTGTATTACCTTATTCTACAATACTAGTTGTATTTAGTAAATAATCTGAATAGGTTTCTCATCAAAATAAAGGTTCTCTTCCAACTGAAATGCTTTTGGGATAAAAACATTAGATGAATCTGGTAGATACTTCTTCAAATATAAAACATAAAAAACATTTTGTTCCTAAGATAAAATCAAAGGAAAATCTACTTAGTAATCATTAGGTCTAACATTCTCTAGGATATTTTATGGAACAATGAACAGTGAACTTAGCATTCCTCTTTTACCAAAAAACATAACACATTTCCATAACAATATTCTATGAAAAACATGGTCACCTAAATCAAAATAAAACTATTTACTCCAATTTTCTACATAAAATTTCTACCAACTCTAAGTTGTCCTCTTTTTTTGATGGATCATCGCCACTTTCTCATCCACATCCTCTACTAATTCAGGTCGCATTAACATCCTTTCCCCAACTTCATCTCAAAATGATGGAGTTCAACAATGCATCACATACAATGCCTCAAATGGTTTCATCTATATATTAGAATTAAATTTTTTTATATAAAAATTAGAATAAAAAATATGATGATCCCAAAATCTATGGTAATTCATTGAACATGATCATATAATTTCTTAAAAAGTCTGAATCATCCGTTATGACTACCCATCTGATTCTATATACAAATCTGTTCTGAAATTTAATTTTGTTACCAAAAGATTTTAAATGGCTTTCTAGAAGTATGAAGTGAACCTGGGATCACAGTCCGATAAAATGGAAAGGGAAACCCAATTTATCTTGAAAATATTTTTGAGGAACTATCAAGAAATCTAATCCAAATACATAGTATTGTGAATAGGAATAAAATGTGCAGATTTATTCAGTCGATCAAGAATAACCCATATTGCATTGTTATCTCAATAAGTATTTGGTAGTCCCACCAAAAATTCCACTGATATATTTTCTCATTTCCAATCTAGCACTAGTAAATGCTGAAACATCTGCTTTAGTAACTACCACTCTTCTCCAACCTATTAACATATTAAACATTTCTTGATAAAAATTTTAATATCTCTTTTTATTCCATCTGACCAATAATACTACCAAAGGTCTCTATATATATTGGTGCTTCTACGATGAACTAAAAATAGAGAACTATGAGATTCTCACAATAATTCTTCCTTCAGCTGGGATTCATAAGTCATACATATTCTCTTTCCAAATCCTAGAACAGAACCTTTACCAATGTTAAATTTTCAAAACATACCCATTTTAACCAATTCCACCTTTTTTTGTTACTCCCGGCTTTCCTTCTGTACTTTCTTGAGGGAATATATACTTTAGACTATTCTAGGGAGTATATATTTCACATTTGACTCAGTATAAGTGATGCCTCCAAATTTTTAAAGAAAAAACTAAAACTTCTAATTCCAAATCATATATGGGATAATTTAACTCATGTTATTTTAGTTGTGTTTAAGAAAAAGAAATTACCTTATCACTCTGTATTAAAACACAACCAAGTCCCTTTAATTAAGCATCATTGAAGATGACAAACTTACTATTTCTAGTCAGTAGGGTTATAACAGGAGCAGTCACTAGTCCTCTTATCAATTTCGTAAAATAATAATCACATTATTTTGTCTATGTGAATTTAACTCATTTTTTAGTTAACTTAGTCTGTGGACATGTTAACCATGAAATTATTTTAAAAAACCTCCAATAATGGATTTCCAAAACAAAGAGAACTATAAATCTCAATTATATTTGTGGGTACTATCCATTCTTCAATAACATTATTTTTAGTAGGATCAACTATTATTCCATCTTTAGAAATAATTATACCACTGAAAGAAATTTTTTTCAACCAAAATTCACTGATTCTAAATTTTCCATACAGTTTCATTGCATTTAAGGTTTTCAAAAAACCCTTATATATTTTTCATGTTTCTATTTACTTCTCAAATTTACTAGAATTTTATCATTAAAAACAACCATGAACATATCCAAGAACAAATGAAATATTGTATTCATAAGAACCATGAATAAAGCAGGTTCATTATTCAACTCAAACGGCATAACGATAACTTCATAATGACCATATCAAGTATGGAATGTTGTTTCTGAAATTTCATCATCCTTTACCATTGGAACATGGTACCTGGGTCTCAAGCCAATCATTGAAAAATATAGAGCTCCCTTGAGATGATCAAACAAGTCAATGATGTGAGTCAATTGACACTTATTCTTAAGAATAATGTTATTAAAATCTTTATAATCATTGAAAAGTCTCATGGAATAATCTTTCTTTTTAATAAAAAAACAGGATCTCCCCATAGTGAAGTGTTATGAAGAATGAATCCTTTATCAAGAAACTCATGAAACTGATTTTTCAATTCACGATGTTCATTTTTAGCTTTTTGATGAGGTGTATTTGAAATTGTCATAGCATTGGGAACTAATTAAATTGTGAATTCCACTTATCAATTAGGTAAAACAATAGGCAAATCATTAGGAAAAACATCAAGATACTCAATTACAACTAGCACATCATTATTCAGAACAATTCCCTTCTTTTTGACAATATGAGAAATATAACTATCATTTACATCCTTGAACAGTTTCTTAGATTCTAAATATGTTATCAATTGTATTGTTTCATTCTTGTAAACAAACTGAACCTATTTCTAAAAAACATCTTCTTTATCTCTACAATCAATCTGTTCATTATAAATACAAATCCAATTCATACCTAGAATAAAATAAAAATCTACTAAGGGAAAAATAACAAGGTTTTATGTTAGTGTATTTATATTGATATCACTTAGAGGATTCTTAAAATTCTTTTTTGGAGTAACATTTCCCTTGGAGTGTTTTTTCAATATGTTTTTGTCTCATTCCCTGTCGTAATATTTCCAATTTACTAAAAAATTTCTCAAAAAACAGGATTGTGTGGAAACCGTGTCAAACAAGACTTTATAAAAACCTATGTAAATAAAAAACAAACATAATACTACTTCATTGGATGGCCCGACATCTATTTACATAGTCTCAAATGATCTTACTACCCATTTCTGCTTATATCGTGGCTTCTTTCTATCACTCAGATCATCCTCTAGGTATGAATTTTCATAATGTACCATCTCCCCATATTTGAAACACATTACCATTTTTTTATCAAAATTGATCATAAGATCATTTTCATTATAATATCAAGACAAATTATCAAACTTAACACATCAAAAAAACTTCCTAGTTTTGTTAAGACATTCCCTGGGTTGTTTTTACAACACTTTTCACATACTGAAAATTGGAATTACATACCCTAAGAATTGTTTTATTGATTCTTATCCATCACTTTATATCTATACCTATTCTTCCATTTTTTTACAAGGTACAAGTGATCCTCATAAAACTCCATTACTAACCTCTCATCAACATTTAAATTATTAGGTGTGCAATGCCCTTAGGTATATTAAAATAAATCCTAGGTAAAAAAAATTGATTTTTATATCAAGAAAATAAATAATATTTAGATCATATCGTGCCATTCAAGTGAGGATTGTTTGGTACACGGCCACTGAATCTTCCTTTTGTTTCCTCAATTCATAGAATTACCTCTTTATCCTAAGTCAAACAACCCTTGGAAAATATTTTCCAAGGAATAACTATTAAATTCATCCTGATCTAAGGATTTAATCCCATCTCTATCCTAGATATTCTTGACCATTAACCACCACTTATCACCTTCACCTTAAAAATAATAAATTTAAACACTAAAAGATTGATTTTATAAATTTCCCATAACATCTAGTATCATTTCTAGGTATTCAATCTGTAACGCCCCGACCCCAGTTACCCAGAGTCGGTGCATTATTCTGTAACATTGGCATGATCACAAAAGATCAAGTCTTGAAAGACAGATTAGTTTAGTAGCCTTGGAAACACTAGATACATTAAGAAATGTTACATTACATCATAAAGTAAAAAATCACAATAACATAGTCTCCATAGTCCACCCTTTTTATCCCCTTCAAACTATCCCTGTAGTTCAGTCATAAAATATTTCTTCACATCCTGGAAAAAATAAAACATTGAAAGGGGTGAGCTCAGATGCTTAGTAAGGATAACAATATAGCGGAAGCTTTCATAAATAAATATAAACATTAAAGGCAATGTATAACAAAAAAAAATACTTTTAAACATGAACTTTAGCATAATATGGAAAAAGTAAAATGAAATAATTCCATTTACATATTCACATGGATATTCTACTAGTCGAATAATCACATGCAATATCAATAACCACTTTCATAATGATCGAATGCATAATGCCAGACTATCATAACCACATAGCTAAGGCCTCGTGCCAAGACTACAAGTAAGATTTTGTCAAGGCCTCATGCCAAGACTCTATTTTGTCTCATAAGACCTGCCGATGCATCGAGGATCTATAGTGGACTTCACCTGTCACTTATTAAGTCTAATGCATTTCTCATATGAACAGGTTTAAACATATCATAAACCATAACATAATCGTATCACATAAAACATGCATAAAAGAAACATAACAATCCCATATTTCAATCACAAGATATCAATACAAGAAATTGATATAATAAAAACATTATCAAAACCAGTTTCAATACAAAAATAAATGAAATTAAAACTTGGTATTTATTTTTCATTTCAAAATAAGTTGTGGCTTGTAGAGGAAACTAAAACTCAAATAATGGTCACGGCGGCAGAGAAGTAGTTGTCTCCACATACGTATGAAAAAAAAAGAATTTCATTTTATCGTTTAGTAAAATGATTCGTATAAAAAGATTCCTTTTTAATAGACATAAAATTCAAATTGGTTTATACACCGTATAAAAGAAATTTGTGTATAAAACAAAATATGCTTCAATGAAAGAGATTGAGACGAAGTCCCTCACAAAGATCATCTTTTAAATAAAATAGATCTATTATGTGTATTAACTATATTTACACATAAATAAAGTATAAATACAAGATAGGACATAATAATATCCTGACATAATTTGAAAGTAGGAGATTAACCCAAAGAACAGAAATTGGGTTAAGAAGTTCTCTTACCTTGTGTACGACTTGACTCGATCATTCATTAATCTCCTGAATAATAAATTATAGTTAATTTCTACTTGCTTAAGAACCTTTTTCATGTTAATTATTCCATTTATATCACTAATTACCATGTTATGAACATTATGTAATTATTTAAGTTAATAACGGTCGTTTTGTCGATCTTTGGTACTTGAGTCAAAAATAAACTTCTTATAATTACAAGTTGTTCATGTGGTGGAATATCCATTATATCCATAATTATATTCATGATGTAGATATCATATATATCATTCATATACAGTATATACATGCATTTATAATATTACATAACATTTAGATGTAAGAAATGAAATGCACCGTTCATGGAGACGGCAAGCCGTACGTACGCATGAATGCTACTTTCATTTCTATTTCGTATTTAATGGAATGAAAATATAATTATATAAATTTATAATATAATTCCATTACAATATCATGTATAATATTATTTACACCATCCTTTATACATCCCACATATGGAATTAACGATTCAAATCACATTGAGGGGGCGGTATTCCGCACTTCATAAAATGAAATTATCACGTTTACCCATATGGGAAATCATAAAGGTATGAGATAAATGAAAAATACAGAATAATAAGGAAAAAACATAATATATATCATATATAAAAATAGTTTCATCATAATGGACACCATGAGAGGTGTTAAAGAAGATTGAACAATCATCATTTCGTGAGGCAGTAATTCGCCACCCACAGAAACAGTATGTTCATTAAACATTAGACGAAGGTGTGTGTAAGTGTAAATAAAATCATTCTCATAAAAACATCCAAGTATATTTATGGTACTGGTTTTGTTACAAAATAAAATAATAAAATTATTTTAGGTGGTTGGAGAAGCAAAATTAAACAATAGAACACAGGAGAAGACATTACCTTAAAATCGGGTAACTCTTTTTGATTTGAGCCAAAGGCCTCCTTCGGAAGACTTCTGCCCAAAGTGAGGCTTATAGGAGTAATAAAGTGATGTTGATAGTGTATTTGGGCAGAGTTTGGCCGAGTCAAATAGCTTGGATAGTGTGAATAAGGTGGTAGTGGTGGGGGCCTTTTATAAGAGGAGAGGAGGGGCACTCATGGAAAGATTGAAATGTTACTTTATTATGAAATGCTTTTCGGATTCTAAAGGTCCCACAATGATATATTTTGAGACTAATATGATAAGGGTTATAAACATTCCCATCCAATAGGTTTTTGTCAAGTATATGCTTTAGATTTTGAATTATCTTTTCATTTTATTTAAATCGTTAATTAATGAGGTAATCGACGCATCATCATGATGTTATAAAATTTTTAATTTATTTAATGTATAAAAATTTTAAAAAAAATATCCTGATGTTGGAAATATTTTTAGATTTCCAATGAATATTGATAGTCCAAAAGATAACTTATATAACCCCATGTAATAATGGTTTTAGTAAAACAACACATGTTTCTGACAATTTTATTTTTACTTTAAATAAAAATTTATTAATGTCATTTTCTTACCCATGTGGCTCCATGGGGTCCCCAAGTTGACCCATGGATTGTATTTGTCGGCCATGACTCATCCAATAAGTTTAGGAAAAGTGTATAAGTAATTTAATAATTTTATAATATCATTTTTACCTTAAATTTCACTAATTACCTTTAATCACGATTAATTAAACATAAAAGTTACTATTCACCAAAAAAATATTTTAATTATATTGGACCACATTTTACTTCCTAATGAAAACCATGTATGTCATATTTTTGAAAATCAAATCACAGATGTTGTAATGTTTATTTTAAACAAAAAATCAGTTTTTTAACTACCACTTAGTGGTTTCACTATTCATCAAAAATTGAAGTTTTTCAGAACAATGCCAAAATTTCACCCTAAGATATATTTGATATTCTGAATTCAAAAATTATCTCTATTTTACAGAATTACAAACATATATTTTTCATTAATTAATTTTATAATTAATTCCCACTGTCGCAACAAATAGTGTGTTTTTAAGAAACAATATATATCAAAAGATTGACAATTGTTTATGTCCAATTTCAATGTAAAATTAATTCTAATGACCACCATTGGATAAAATGGTAAAACTTTATTCTAATTAAACATTAAAACAACTCAATAGTATAATTTATCACTATAAATATATTTTAAAAAAAATTGTTTTTAAGTATTTTTCACAATTCATAAAAAATTTGAAGTTCTCAGAAAAATTCCAAAAATTCAACTTTGGATAATTTCAATATTCCGAATCCAAAAATGAAGTCCATTTTGAAATATAAAATATTTATAATTTCAAAAAGTGGGTATTACAATTCATAAAGACTATTTTGATTGGTCGTGGTGTGTTAGAATCTCTAACTTGCGTACAATGCAAGCTATTGCATTATTGAAAAAGAAGCATATCGTGGAAGCCCGAGGTGTTACACAATACATACTTCAGCCACTACTGGGTTAGAAGATCCACTAAAATCATAAGGGTTTTTCCTCATAAAATGTTTTACCATCATCATGTTCCTTGGTGGTATATGTAGTTGTTCTCCTGCATGGATTCTAACACCATTTATTTCCTTTTTTAGCTGAGCCATTACTATCACAAACTGCTCATGTTCCAATTCTCACAATTCTTGGTTGATGATTCGGAAATATTTCAGCCTGTTGGTTCCTTCCAACATCAGTTTACATTTTTTTTTACCAAAAACCATTTTAAACAGATATAAATTTGATAAAAAAGGGTAATATTTTAATAATATATCATTTCAACATAAACCTAAGGTAAAAATTGATTATGGTATTCTATTAAAATTATACTAACTTCTAAATTTATCTAAACTATACTCTGATACCAACTATAATGACTTGGACTTAAACATTAAATAATCTAGATATTTCAACATCTTTCTACTTCATTCCATTCCAAAAGAAAATTTAAGTTTAGAGTTTTATAAAGATAGGACATAACTCATATATATCGACCCATAATAATACAAAATGGGTACCATTAAAATAGTATCAATTTCATCTAAAAAATTTCACCCAAAACAACAACATGATTTTATTGAAAACTATTCATATCATTCTATTTGACATCCTTATTTCTCTTAAATGTCCCTCTGAAAAAACATTTAAAAATATGGGATCACCATAAATATATCAGTAATGGATATAAATAGAAGTAAAGAAACCAGTATTCCACGAATACTTATAAATATATGAAATCATTTTCAAAAATACATACTTTCACACATATATACTTAAATTGTGAAACATGACATTTCCATAAAACATTAAGGAACATATCTAAAAACATAAAGGTATATTTGGAAATTAATTATTTATATTTTAACCCTTATGACTACCTTATGATTTGTAACCCTCACAACTACCTTACAATGTAACCCCCAGCTACCTTATGGTGTAACCATCATAGTTACACTTGGATTTATCTCTATGATAAACCTCCAAATTAAACATACCCAATGAATTGGAGGGAGATATAGGTACCACCCTTAATCATAGGGAATGACCAAGAACTAGAATATAATAATAAAACATTAATATTTTCATTAAAACATTTCTTTTGGAATTTTTTATAGTAGAATTTTAGAAGATAATTTTTAATGGAAAGTCCCATAAAAATAACAAATAATTGATTAGATAAATTAAGGATAGGAGAAGAATTCGTGTATACATAATAAATAATCATAATAAAACATAATATAAACAAAAATTCAACACAAATAATTATATTAATACCATATAATGAATAATATATAGTTAACCTAATGAATGTAAATTGGGTTAAAAATTCCCTTACCTCAGGTTTTCTTTACTTAAAACTTTTTGAAACCTCCATTATAATGATTAAAAGGATGTTATTAATATTTTACATAATAATAATCATGTTTATAACAAAATATATGATCATTTTATACCATAATTACACCCATTAATTTATAATATTTCAGTCTTTCCATCATTTTAGGTGTGTTATTTACATGATTTTAATAGTCGGTTCATAAGGTATTTCGAAAACAAATGGAAGAGAAAATCAATAAGTTAAATGAAAATGTATTAATATGTTTTCATTATATAAAATTATAATATAAATAATTTTGGTTATATGGTATGATGATAAATATTTAGATAAATCATTAATGATATTCGCTAACATCATTTTGGCGGTTCATCGATAATCAGAAATGTAATTCATCATAAACCTTTAATATTATGCATATATGTTAATTATAGATCATAAAGAGGTCATGGATGTGGAGATGATACTTGGTAATGGAATTTTTTAGAATTTATATAGTTTACAATTCATTGGAGGTTTGAGAGGAAGAAGGTTGTGAGGGTGGTATTAATAGTATAAGAGATTAGGTGGTTTACATTATTTTAATCATTAGTTTATTATTATTTCTCAATATTATGTATAGTATTGACACATGTGACCCAAAATACTAAATATATAATTTCACTTTGAATCATGAATTCTTACATCATCCATGATTCTATTAATAGTATATGTAACCTTTAATTTATATATATGGTAGTTTACTATATTTCATTATTCATCAAAAATTGCAATTATTTTTGAAAAATCCCAAAAATTTACCCTAACAACTTCTTGACATGTATAATTAAAAAAATCCATTTTATCATTATAATCTAATAAATATGAGAAAATTAATTTCAAAATAAAATAATAATTTGTTCCAAAAATAACAATTTTAAAACTATAAATCATTTTATATCACCTTGAAAAATTTATCAAGTTCTTATTGTACTATAACCATTAGATAATAAAATAATAATTTGATTTATAGTTAATAAGGTTTGTATTAACAGTTATATTGCAATTCATTTAGTATGTTACTATTCACCAAAAACCAAATTTGTTCTATTAGACTGCAAATAACATACTGATCACAACCACATTTATCATTTTTTTAAAATACAAATCATAAAAGTGGAAAATTTATTTTTAATGGATAGTTTATAAATATCACCTTAAAACAATTTATCATTATGCAGTGAATCAATGTTTCATGAATTTCAATTTACTTCTAAAACGCTGGGGTGTTACAGGTAGTCTTGGTAATATCATTCTACATCAATTTTAATTGGTGATATCTCAAATGGAAACAACTTTACAGAAATACTATACCCAAATAGTTTATCAAACAATTCATCTATACATATTTGGGTATAAATTATCATAATAGTAATTTTTTAATCTTGAAATAATCAATTAAATGTGTCTTGATCCATCCTTATTCTTGATGAATTAGATGGACATACCTCATGGTGAAACACTCGGGTTTATAAACCCCTTGTCCATATTCTTTTATTATTACTAATTTAGTTATTACTACTCAATGGTTAATATCCAATAATTATTATTTCTTATGGGAAGTGATATATGTATATGATCATTTGATTACTCAACCTCTCAGTCAGGTAGAATAATAGGAAATTCCTCCAGGAACACATCAATGTAGTCCCTCACAATTGGAATGTCTTCAAGTATGATACTATCATTTTTATCGATAATTTCGGTTATATATTCATTTTAATCAAGAAATAGTATCCATGATTAAGATGAATATTCCAATAAATAGCCATCCTCTTACTTATATTTTTATTGAATCAGAAGATTTCATGAGCTGTGAAGTGTGGTCACCCTATCCCCATAAATAATCTCAGATTTGTACAAAAATATCCAATCTATTTCCCAATATATAATCAAAATCTACAAAATTAATTATGAGGGGATTTTCTAGGAGGTTTATTCCAAAAAATTCATCTATGAAGAGTTATATACTTTAGATTTGACAAATACCACATTCGATGTTCTCACAGATAACTCAACCTCCATATTTTTATGTAGTGTTTCAATTATTATACTAAAATCCTAAGATATGAAGTAATATATATAACCAAGGTCTAGAAGTATGTTTTATATTATTGAATAAAATTCTATCATACCTATCACCTTATAATTGTAATGATCCACATTATAAGTAGTTATATATTATTCCCTTAATTTCTTCCTTGGATTTTATAATCAATAATTATCCATAACAACCCATGGCATAGGGAATTGTCCCACATAATTCCCATGTTCCTTATAGTTGAAACACATTAGTGTAGGTTGTGTGTATATTTGAAACTTCATTTAATCTTCTTAATTAGGGGGTATATCAAATCTCTTTTTAAATTATTATCATGTTTCCCCTATTTTCCACATTTGAATAATATGTTGGTTCCCTATATATAGTTCTCTAGATTATTCTTCCCATAATGTTGACACATGTGATGTTGGGTTTTTATTCCTCTAATTGATTAATATATTGATCCTAAATTATTAAACACATTTTTTCTAATTTTCATCTCTAACTCCATAAGACCACAATGAGTATCCAATATCTATCTCAACCTTAAGGGCACATAAGACAATATCCTGATAGTTTACAAAATCTCCAATCGCTAATAATTTTTATAGAATTGGATTTTATCCATGGAATATTTAATCTAATTTTCCTTTACTGATCATAAAAAATCAACATGTGTATTGTAAAATCCTTTTTATGTTTGAATTGTTCACCCTGATAGAATAGTATTAATCTTACTTTAGTATAACGAACTCCTTGTCCATAATAAGGTGGATAAGTCAAGGAAAATATTTGTTAAATACTTTTATCCCCACTTATTTCCATTTCATAGAGTCAATAATTTTTTTTATAATTTATATTCTTTATAAGTTTCCACCACATATCAGATTCCCCATCAAAATGATAGACTAAAAAATAACATTATATTCTTCTAATAACTTGATGATAAATACTATCTTCTAAAAAGTGTTAATCTGTTATTCCATAATGAGGGTCTTAGAATATCCACACAATATAACATGATTTTTTTACATAAAGGATTGTGTCGTAACATTCCCTTTATTAGGATGACATAGGAATTCCAAATGATTCATATTATTATTCATAACATGATATAGTTGAGCCAGTATTGTCACAAATTTTTGATCTCTCATTACCATCATGTTTGGAATCTCTTTTGGTAAATCATCGCATTGCATATCACATAGGTTATAAGAACACTTTCTACAATTTATAAACCTTAACTAAAATTGAAAACTAAAATTATGGGGTCTTGAATAATAAGTTAATAAGCACCTAAAGATGGAATTATGAACATAAAAGGAATAATTTATAAATGAAACACGTATCCTGGTATGTCATTCCCTATGTTTAAATCATTTTTATCTATGGATATGTAATTATTCCAAGGTTTCTTAATAATTTTTCCAAGTCTTAATACCATAAAGTGTAAGTAGACCAACCCCTGATACCATTTATAGTGACCCAATGCATTTAAAAATATTATTACATGATTTAATGTATAAATATCCATTAAATAAAAACCCAATGGCCAAAAATTTTAGTGTCTTTAGAATACTAGAAACATAATTAAAAAATGTGAAACTATGAAAAAATCATTTTATTAATATCGATAATGATTTACTAACTCCCATTTATCTCCTATAATTTCATAGGATATCCTAGGGAATTCATTGATATAAGGGATGAGAAAAGAATCCCACTAAGGGAACAAATATTTAAAATAAGCAGAAAATATTAAAAAAAATACATAACAAGATAATATAAAATTTATGTCTTGTGAATAAAATTATAAATGAATTAAATATAAAACATGTAATCATCATATAATGTTAATGTAGGACTGTTGAAGAAACAAATTTCATTATATAATTATAAGCATGACTAACTGTCAAGACAATATCAAAAGGTGAATAGAGAAAAAATAATGGATAAGGTTTACTCCCTAATTCCATACATAACTTCTCATGAGAAAAAATAACCAATTTATTAGATAAAATTATATTCACAATCATAATAACATTTATATGAATATTTTTTCAATATAAATAAATCAAACATCATGAATAATCATAAGGGTTTTCCATGGAATGAAATGGGCATAGACATTCTAGCATAAGGCATAACCAAAGGTTGTATCATAATGATATCCATGAAAGTAGACATTAAATAAGTTATTTTAATAATAAAGTAAAAATATATATGAATATATAATGAATAATTATGTCCAAATGAAGTGAAAACATGAAAAATTGTGTTTCGGTAAATTTAGAAATGTGCCTCTTTAGTGTGGTTTTAGTGGAAATTAATGATTAATTAAAGAGGATAAAGGTACGCTTATTTCACTAAAACCATAAATGAACTAAAAAAATTTAATGATAAAATAAGTGATTTTAGAAAATATTTGTGTCTTAAAAAAATTATGGAATATACTTGAAAAGGGTTTGAAACAAATAATTTCCCATTAATCAGGATTTCTTATCAAGAATAATTTATACGGGAAATTTTTAATCAATGTATTTATTATTAATGAAATATGAGATGGGAAATATTTAAATATTTCTGGAATTAATATACAAAATTTAGGATAATTAAATATGAATTATGAATTGATAAATTGAGGAAATGACAGATAAAGCATTACATAATTGAAATATGGAGCTTTTAGAGATATCCATTACCTTTTATCTCAATTTGTTTTTCACATTCACTAAATATCATTTATAATAAACTTTTATTATCTAATTGTTTATTTAATAACATATAGCACATATATTTTATTTATTATAATTTTATTGAGTTCATTTATGGCTATTTTAATGAGTTATAAATTTTAATTATCATTGTTTTGGGTGTGTTTATTTCACGGTTTCATGGTCTCTTCACATGAGTATAGTAATATAAGTTCTATTAAAAAGGAAATACTACTATATACATAATCATACATTGTTGTAATGATCTCAGAAAAATTTAAATGGTCTCAAATATCATTTTTGGTGACCTAGATATGGTTCTATGAGTAAAAACATTTTTGTTACATGATTAAAGAATTTTGGCAGTCCTTTTGGCTTTGATGAAAAGGTTTCATTTTATTTTTTATTATACATATATATTAGTTCTATAAAGTTAAATAAGTTATAATATAATTATTACAATTTTATTTTACCATAAAAATAGTTGTATAAAATTCCTTGAATATGGAGATAGAAAATAAAAACACATTATCCTTGAACATGGTAAACCTCTATAATTTGGGAAATAGTATCATTTCTTTGAATAAAAAAAGATGAGAGGAATTTTTGGTTAGAATATATTACATTTATAAATATTAAATTATAGTATATAAATTATACATGATTTTAATAGTATTTTTATGATAAATTAGGTGGGGAAAATGTTGTTGAATAAAAGAAATTACAAGTCGTAGATTGAGAATGATACCTCTTGAAAATCACCACATTGAAGGACCCCGTAAGAAACATGGAATCGATACTTTTTTGATACCATAAATAATTTGATGTAGGGAGAGTTGGGTTGAGAGGGTTTGGAAGCTATATTTTATGATTCTAGTCTTAGAATGTATGAGGAGAAAGGGTAATGAGGGATGGTATGTATAAGTGGATTAGAGGGGTATTTTGATTATTATATTCATTTGTTCATAATTTTTGGCTGACGACTATATATATTAATTATTCTTATTACTATATATTGTAAATGGTTCATGTGATTTTGAACTAATGGGTTTTTACAATATCTATGACTCAAAAATTCATGTATTTGTGTTATAATATTAAATTTTATAAATTGTGATATTTCACTATTCACCATAAATTAAATTATTTTAGAAAAATCTCAAAAATTCAACATAATTTTTTATGTGTCTATTTAAAAAATAAAATAAATTTTACTAAAATAATTTTATAATGTTGTGAAATTTATTTTTTAAATAAAATTATCCTTTATTTAGAAAATACAAATATTAATATTATAATAAATTTTCTTACTATGGGAAAATTTACATATGGTCTCATAAAATTATTTTGTAATTATAATAAAACATAATATTAATTTATGAAACAATTTTATTAAAAAGTTATTTTAAATCATTATATTCATTATGAAATAGAAAATAAAAAATTTATGCTTTATAAATAATCCAACAATTAATTTATCATTATTAAAACATGTATTTACCTGTACCATAAATATGTCATATTTTAATTTTATAACATACCTAAATATTATTTTAGATTTTGATAGCTATGTTACTATACTAATGGTTAGACTATTATTCTTAACATCCCTATCACTATTCTAATTGTCATGTAACTATTTTAACAGTCAAATTACTATTCTAATGATTAGATTTTTAAGGGTCATATAGGTTTTGGAATTCCAATAAATACATCTTATTATAATCAATATAAATTAACATCTATTTTAACTCAAGATTATTTGTACTTTCATATTAAAAATTAATATTATATTATTAACATTATACTTTTTTTATAGAAGTTTTTGAGAGTGTGGTAATTTTTGTGCATCGAGAAGTTCAAAATAGTATTATTATTATTCTATTATTTTATATTTATTATCCCACTATAATATTTGTCATTATTCTAGGTTTAATTAATAAATAATTTTTCATTATTATTTCTTGATAGTAATGTTTAGTTGGTTTCTCTATGTGATGTATGTTCTTTTTACTAAATGAAATAACTAAAATAAGGTATATTCCGTTGATAAAATTACAGGTCATTACATAAAGATTAATAGTTATTGGGACTGATCCTTGTGTATGAGACATATGAGATGTTTCTTTGATTCAGATTCATATGGTTATAGCCAAAATCTGGTATAATTTTTCCATTGATCGATGACACCGACCTCTTTAGTTTATGGTGTCTAACCATGTGTTCATTTCTGTTTCACCATGATTTTTTCACCATCAGATTTGGAAATAATGAAATTTTTGCCCAGCTATGTGGGTCCATTTGAGATTGTAGATAGGGTCAGACTAATGGTGTACTCATTATCTCTTCTATACAGGTATGGTTCTGTACATTATGTTTTTCATGTGTCATAATTTTAGAAGTATCACCTTGTTTAGTATCACGTTATTTTTATTTATGGCATCGAGCTTGAGGCTGATATTTCTTTTGATTATAATATAATTCTTGTTATGGATCATAGTGAGGGAGTTTTGTGGAGTAAGAGTTTATAATTAGTCCTATTATTATGGAATCAAGGAAATATTAAGGAGGAAACATGGTAGATAGTGGCACATATGTATGCTTTGAGGGTTAATATCATTATTATGGTGGATTAGTGGTTGTTGGGAATTTTTCTCGAGTACGAGATATTATAAGGTGGGTTAGTTATAAGATCTTGACCTTTTGAGGAGGTATGATCATATTTAAATTTTTTATTTTACACCAGTAAAATTGTTCAATGAAAATATTCCTGATATTATACTAGCTTTTGGGGGTTTCATGGGAATTTATAACACAGCATAAAAAATATTAAAGGCCATACTATTCATGTTGCATGGTCGTCGGAAAGTTATTACTCATCGTGAGCCTTAAGGATGCATCTTTGGGAGGGGGTGAATGGTTGAAAAAACATGCAGGGGTAGCCTGAAAAAATGTATGTCCTCGGAAATATCAAAACACATGGCCTCCACATGGTTTAAAAAATTGTGTCGGCATACCAAAAAGCTGTTTGACCTCATCTGCCTCTTTTATAGAGGGTGTGACAGAATTAGAATATAGTTATCCCAATCGGGCAACAAAAATGTTTTCCTCGTAAAAGGAGTAGAATTTCACATTATTCCAACATGGGATTTAAAAATACATAACCAATTTATTCCCAATTTTCCCCTCTAAAAACCTCATGTGTGAACTTAAAAACATTCAAAATATCCATGGGAGATACTCTTTTGGTCCATGGTTGATTGATGAAAGAATAGTTGTGAAGAAAATATTTGGGATTTTATTCCACTCTTATTTATTATATTCCATAGAATAATCGTGGTGGGATCAATAATCTTCTTCTCAATTCTAAAACACTTGTTTTTTCATTATATTCTTATATTGAGCATTTATTGTTGTTTGGGACTGAATCCAGTGTTGTGTTTAAGAAAACATTAGTGTATAAACATGAGGCATGTAGGATACAAGTTATGTTCCGTAATCATAGTGTTAATTCATGTGTATGAGGGTGTTATTTTTTATCATTATGTTTTATATTTTATTCCATTGTATGAAATGATAAATTGGGTGTTTAAATTTTGTTTTTTACCCCTCATGATTCCCGTTGGATCTGTTTCAGATGATTACCATGTGTTATAACACTCTATAAAACATTTTAATTTGTTTCCTAAATTATGAAATTAAATTATTATGATATTATAGCATTTTTTAACTAGAATGTAAAAATGTAAAAACATTCTGTTTGTGACTTCAATAAGTTAAATGAGTTATGACATGTAAATTGGTATGTGTTGTAAATGGATAGAGATGAATGTTCATGTGGTTAAAAGGCATGAATGAGGTTAAAAATGGTTGTAATGTGATTATGTGGTTAAATGGGATAGCTAAGGGGGTGGATAACATGTTCAATTTAATGAACCCAGGATAGTTGATAAAATTAAATGGTTCTCCCTTATTCTTATTAGGGGATAAGTGGTCACTAATTTTGACCTTTAGAAATGTGAAAAAAGTTTTTTCGGGTGTTGTAATAATGACCCCCTCCCTTGTAAGGGAATGACTAATTCATTATGTTCCATTAGGAACCATGTTATGTCTTACCCCTTAACATTTACTTGAAAAAGTTGTATAACATTACATGGCCTTATGAAAAATCCCCAATATTCCAAAGGCTGAAAATAAATGTCTAAGGGCCTCACTTCATATGGGGAAAAATTTAACCATTAAGAGTAAAATAACTATATCAAAAATACATAACCAAAAAACCACCATATGATGCATGTTAATAATGAAATTCAAATCATTATTTCAAATATCAAAATGAAACTAAAACTATATACCACAGTGAAAGTCTACAATATCGATGTAAACAGTGGAAGAGAAAACACAAAGACTCTAATGAAAACTCCAATATCCATGCATGATACATGATCCAACTCCGAAATATATCAAGTTTCATGAGTTACTTCAAATGATGTGTGATAGTTTATCTTTTCCCATGTATCAATAAAAAACTTTCTCAAAACCACCAATGTTCTAAAACATGGTTGAGTAATGAAACTCAGTATATTTTCCCCCAATGACTTCCCTTTTCATTCTAGTACGATTGAACATGTTATCCAATTTATATGAATCAGTTTAAATAAAAAATCTAAATTTATTTTTAGAAAATTATAAATATGTGCCAATGTAAAATATTTTTCTCATACATCACCAATACCCAAGGAAAGATACAAAACAATGTTCCAAAACCATTTCATAATTTCCACTTTTTCATACCCCAGTCCAATCCATACAACCACACATCTAAACATACATGATTCATTATGACAGGTATATACTAACGAGGGGATTTTCATCGATTTACAAATTCATCACATGGTATTTAAATCTCATGTTCCATTACACCATTGGCACTGAGCACATGGTCAAATTTCAAACAAGCCTCTTAATGTAATATGAACACACACACCATGTATTCCAAAAATTCTAGCCTATATAATCCCGATGAAACCATATAAATGGATACCATTATACTAAAATTAGTTTTCCACATGTTTAACCATGAAACTATTTTAAAATAATCATTTTAAAACCATTTATCAAATCACTTGGCACAATATTTCTGCGATTTCACACAAGTCCACAAACCATCACAAAAGAATTTTTCCAACATGTTTTTAAAAAATCACAATAAATATCAATCAATTTAATCAATTTAAATTAATTTTCTAAAAATATGTGTCAAGGGTGAATCCACCTATCCTTATTTGTATGATGAAAACAAAGAACGACACTTAAAATCCCACCAAACATGGTTTAATCTCCATTAACATCACTTAGTTCTATTAACCTATCAATAAAAATTCCAAATCTAATCATATTAGGAATATAAAAAACTAGACATACCCCAAATTTGTGTAGATCATTAAAACTGAGAGAAGGGGTGAAGTGTATATAAGGAAAACTACCAAAACAACAAAGAATGATGTCTTACTGTGAGAATCATGCTACAATACCGTATTGAAATGATCAAGATCACTTCTAAATCAATGGTGATATTTTCTCTAACATTTGTGAGAAAAAAAACTAGAGTTAGGTTCATTCTGGGTGGAATATATTTATAAGGTAAAAAAAGTGATATACATAATTTTAGAATCTCACTTTTTCCTTTGCACAGTTTGTCACACAAGTTGGAAAACTATGTGCTAATTGTGCACAAGATACAACCTCAGATATTGAACCTAACATGGTTGGGTAGAATATTTTTTAAATAGTTTCAAAACCATTCCAACTCCCACTATCTCGAGTATTATTTTTTCTCATAATATTACACACGGTTTGGAAAAAATTTGTGCAGCCCATGTGCCTTCCCCTTTGCCTACGTCTCACTCAATACAGTTTCTTATAGGAGTTTTATGATTTACCCAAACCATTCTCAAGCATTTAACCTGTAGAAAGTCCCAAAAAACAATCTAAACAATCCACAACCCTTCCCAAACAAAACCCATATACATTATATAAAAAAATACCTAAAAAAGGGTAACTAACTTGAACCCTAGGGTGCTACATTCTCCACACCATTGGCCTTTCCATCCTAAGAATGTATAAAATATTAAATTTCTTTGAAATAGTTATATCCATTAATCTTTTATGTATTTCTCCTATTACTAGGTATCTTCCTATTACTAACCATGTTTCAACAAAACCTACACTAGGCTGATGTTATTTCCATGAATGACATTGTCTTTCCTATCCCAAATTTATATCAGGAAATGTCCCAAGGAAGAATTAGTCTCTAGTTCAGTGTGACCCCATCGAATCACATGGTAAAGATCAAGATGATGCTTATTCAATTGAGATATGGGGGGGGGCACAATATGCACTACAACGATCTATGGTGGTAATGAAAACCAATAAGACACATCACCTACACATTCATGTATCTCAAAAGGGCATATGTCTCTAAATGTTACATCCCCTTCTTCCCAAAATAACAATGTCTAAGGATTGGGAGATCCTTAAGAACACATGATCACTCACTATGAATGAAAATTTCAATATATGGTGATCCAAATATGATTTGTACTGGCTCAATGTTGTCTCTATCTATTTTATGATCAACTAAATATTCTCCATTGTCTCTTGGAGAGTACAAAAACAAACTAGTGATGTCTCACCTCTTTCCACCCAATGTAGTAGAGAATCGAAATGATGACCATAAAATGCATCAAAATGATCCATTTTTATCGATACCTAATAAATAATGTTATATGAGGACTCCAGTAACATAACATGCTCTTACAATGAGTAACCAAAATCTATTACAAAATACATGAACCTGTCTTACAATGTTTATATCATCCACTCAGATTTTCCATCCGTTTGAGGATGACCTGTCATACACATAATTAAATTATTCACAATGTATTTCTATTAAGATATCTAGAAATGATATTTAAACCTTATATTTCTATCTAACAATATCTAAACTGGTATGAAATTCCTTTTTTCCATTTATGAAACATATATTTTTTTCATGTCCTAAAATGTATGAGTTTCATTAATTGGAATGATATAAGATAAATTTGAAATATAATCCACTATAACAAATATGGAATTGTTTTTCCAAACTGATATTGGGAGACTTGTTGTAGAATCCATGGATATCTTATCCAACTTCCAAATAGAGGTAGTTGATGACAACAATATATATATCGATCATTGGTGTTCTACTTTAACTTTCTGACAAGTTAAGCATCTTAAAATAAAATCATCAACTTTCCTTTTCATTCCACTCCACCAGAACTATGCTGTCAATTCCTTATAAATCATTTGTATTCCAATATGAAATCACATATAGAAATTTGATAAGGATTAAAAAGTTGATCGTGACAATCCATTGGTATGACCATATGATTTCGAAACCACAAAACTGAACTCTCATACAGTTACCATCCCTCAATGGTCTCCCCAACTTGTATTTTTAACCTAACCACCACTCATTCTATGTCAGAAGTGTGTTCATATTTAATTATATTTACTAAATAAAGATCCAATTAAATAGGAACATAATCCACTATATCACATTAGTCTTTAATTTCCTCATCATGTCGGTGGGTGAGCGACATCATCATCCACTCATCCGAAGCCTCTTTTTCCAACTCAGAATATGACTTTCTGCTTAATTATTCTACCAAGAAATTTCTTTTTCTAGATCTATATAAAAAGTTAAATTCAAAAATCTATAGGCACTCCATCAATATTCTTTATATCAGATTCAAATATAATTGTGAGAAAATTTCTTTTAAGCTCTCTTGTTCTATAAACATTGAAAATTTCTCACCGAAGAGATAATGAATCATGTATTCAGAGAAAAGAAAATAACTACTAAATACAAATCAAGTGTAAGGTAATTATTCTCATGAAATCATAACTACCATGATCCATAATCCACAATATTATCTCTATGCATGAGAACAAACCCAAACCCTGATCTTGAACTATCAAAATACAACACCTACCCTTGTCGTTATTTTATAAAAATTATGACCGGTTCAAATGTAAAGAAAACATTCATCTCTTGAAAAGACTTATTGAATTAATCATAACATTATAATGGAATATTATTATTTACCAATGATTTCATACGTGAATCAATTATTGAATAATGATTCAAAAAATAGTCAATACTAATTAGCAAATCCAAGAAATTGTTTTAACTTGATGACATTCTTTGGTAGTAGCCAATATATCACAACCTATATCATTTCTAGATCCATAGAAAGTAATTTTTTATATATTAAATTTCCAATAATGTAAATCGATTTTATCCAAAAAAAATACATTTATAATTTGGAAAATATGCAATGATCCCTCAAGATTCCCTACATTATCACCAAGTGTTTCTCATGCTCATCCATTTTCATTGAATACACCAATATGTCATTTAAAAACACTGCCAAAAAAGAATTAAGATATCACTAAAATATTATATTCATTAAATAAATAAATGCTGCTAGTGGATTCAGATGACCGAGAGTCATTACCACAATTCATAATGGCTATATCTACTTTTTAATTCTATCTTTTAAATATCCTCCTTCCAAACTCGCAATTGGTGATAACCTGATCACAAGCCAATCTTGGGGAACCACTGATCTACCATGAATTTATATAATATATAATCCATGAATGGATGGGGGTATATATTATTTATCAAAACTTGGTTAACATTAAGACAATTCACACATAGCCTTTGATTTCCATGTACCATTTAGATAAACAATTTTGGTTCTTCCTATGGAGACATGCTGGGATGAATGAACCCTATTCAATCTAGATCTTCCAACTGATCTTTCAGTTCAATTAATTCTGTTTGTTCCATATTATATAATGGAAGATAAATAGTTTGGGTCTCTATAATGAGATCAATCATAAATAGTACATATCTTATCAGTGGTAACCCTAAGAAATTGTCATGAATGATATCAGGAAACTGATCCACAATTTTTGGAAAATTGTTACTCTCAATCTCTTCCATAGATTCATTGTTT
This sequence comes from Viscum album, assembly GCA_963277665.1. Taxonomy (NCBI): domain Eukaryota; kingdom Viridiplantae; phylum Streptophyta; class Magnoliopsida; order Santalales; family Viscaceae; genus Viscum; species Viscum album. The sequence goes on along the minus strand of OY728125.1, from coordinate 1,414,021,338 downwards.
AATGCTTCCAAATGGTAAGATAAAATTAAAACAACTGGTTCCAAAAAATTCATTTCACCCACCATTACAATCTTGTCTCTAAAAAATAGAGGCTCAGTTCCATCTTCAGCTGTGAAACTAACCATTCTATAATAACAGTCTTTGTGAACTTTGAATGTTTTAAATCAATCCGTATACAAGATTATATCAAATAAATCCATATCAAAAAAAAATTGAATTCTAATTTTATCTCATCTCCATCATTGGTTATACAACATGATCTGAACACAAGGGCATGACACTCTCTTTGACCAAGAGGAGTTTTAGTTTTTATCACAGAAAGAATCATCTCATATTTTAAAATCAGTTAATCAAAAAAACCAGAAGAAATAAAGTAACTGGATGAAATATTGTCAAAAAAACATAAAACAGTGTTGAATTCAAATTAATCACACCTCTCACCATAGATGGACCATACTGATCATCCACAATCAGCTGCTCAAATCCTACAATTTCATCATCACTGCACATAGTTCCTTGTTTCCCTGTGGAGATATCACTACCTGAGGAGTCATAGTATTTCTAAAATTACCATTGATAACTCTGTTCTTCTATGGGGATTTATTTTTTTCCCTTTACCCATCAAATCATATGATGCTTATGATACTTGAGAAGAATATAGAGCACCTGACCTCAGAGTAGTAAGATAATAGTGCTAAAGATGTTCCAAATTATTGAAATTATAGAATTATCTTAGTGTCTTCCTACACTCTTGGTCCATGTGTTCAAATGTAACACATTAAAAACATATTGGTTTTATCATGGGTCTTGTAGGAACGGTACTTGGTATTGAATTCTGATTCAGATGTGTTCCACCACCTAGAGAAAAGGTGTCCCTCTTCCTCTTTCCCTTAGTTCTATAGTTCTCATCAGTTATATATATTTTAAAAAGTGTATCTAGGTGCACTTATAACTCAATGACTTGAAAAGACTGAGAGATGCTATAGACCAACTGTTGGTTCACCTATGACCTAGGTGAAACCACATTCTCAACGTCCTCTTCTAACTAGATCCTATGACACCAGCACAGTGTCATTCTCTAGGAAAACAAAAACATCCATAAGAATCACTCTCTATGTACTGATGTCTTAAAATTTTCAAATTCTCTCACATCAAGCTATCAAAATAATTCCTTCAAAAATTAATGTTTCTTAAATCCCTACATTCTTCTAAAAATCATTCCATTTTCAAAAAATCAAAACTAGAATCTAATTCAAAATATCACATTTGAAAACAATTTAAACTTTTTAAAAAAATCAACACATATGTACCAAATCATATATCATTACTTAAAATGAAATATCTAATCTTAGTGGGAATAAATTCTTCTAATGCATGTCATTCTCATCTCAGTAGCTAAACCCATGACAATGAGATTCAAAATCATTAATTTGTCTGCAAAAAAATTATATACCCAATTTCAGTGTAACTTGATGTTCAGCCTAAAAAGGATAGGTATATTTATTTATTGTTTACATTTCATGTTTTGAAAATCAAACTCCTTTCTATGATCCAGACTCAAAGAATAGTATAGAATAAATTCAACTCCAATACTAACAACCAATATCAAGTAAAATACTAACTAAGACAATGACCACATGTTCCACATAAGAAGGACCAATCTGATACAAGATACCTCAAACATATTTTCAGATTGAACAGGATAATACAACTTTTAACATCCCTTTCCATCTCATTCTTTTGAAAATGAGGTTGAAAATTACTTGGCCTTATGTGACATCCCAAAGACACCAATGTCTTGCAACAAATACAGAAGGGCCTCAATACATGTGGGTGGAAATTATACCACTAAGAATAAAACCACTAACCAACCAATCTATAACCAAATTACCACTATATATCACATGAAAACAATCAACTACAACATACTATCTCATTTATCAAAATCACTTTAAAACAAAGTACCATAGTCGAAGACTACAACATCAAAGTAAACATCAGAAGGAAAAACTCAAATTCTCTAATGATGACAAGAATCACAAAATATGCTCTATGATCATACTCTACAACATTTGAAGTAAAATTAAGTACATCTAAATATGGTTTTTTACTTTACCTTTCCCCATTAATCGATATAAAACATATGAAAAATCACTAAAGTTCCAAATTAGGGGTGAGTAAAGTAACTAAGTAGATTTTCCCCAATGAATTACTTACTCACACAAATAGGACAAAATATGTTAGAACATTTATGTTAAAATACTTATATAAAACAATTTCTAAAATAGTTTATATCAAAATATAAATAAGTTACAATGTAAAATAATTTTCTAAAACAACACCAATTTCCAAGGAAAGAAACAAAACAATGTTTTAATACTATTTAAAAAATTCCACTATGGAATACCCCATTCCAATATACACATCCACACATATAAGAATTTATTATTCATTATGACATTTCCATTCTCATGAGTAGTATAACATTGATATACCAAGTCTTCATAAGGTTTTTAAATCCCATGTTCCATTACATCTGTGGCACCGAGCACAAGGTAATATTTTGACTAAGACTTATAATGCAATACACACGCACACACACACACTATGTATTCCCCAAAATCATGCCAATACAACCATTCAAAAACCATTTAAATTAAAAAAATTCTAATTGAAAACATTTTTCCATAAACCAAATTAAGAAACTAATTTAAAATCATTTATCAATGAATTCTCCACAATATTTCAACGATTTAACACAATTCCACAAACCATAATTAAAGAATATTTCTACCTTTATTTGCACACAAATTTCTATATAAATTTAACTAATTTAAAACTATACCTTGATGTTCTAAATAGGGTATTTGAGAGTCAAGCCTTCAATATTGGGTTTTATAATGAAAACAAAGAATGATACTTAAAAGGTAACGAAACTAGGTTAAGTCTCCACAAACCCTCTTTAGATCTTATATACAATAAGACCAAATAAAAACATATTTATAATCCAAAACATTATATGTACTGATAACATGTGTAGATCTATGAAATATTGAGAGAGGGGGAAGTAGATATAATTAAAAATACCAAAACCCACCAGGAATGGTGACTTACCATGAGAATCAAGATTCAACACAATAGGGGATAACTCCATATCGCTTACGAATATATGGGGAGAGGTTATAAAACCTTTGAGAGATAATTTTTTTAATTTAGAACTTTTTTTGGTAAAATTATTATTTACAGGGGGAAATCATGAGATACACAATTTTAGGCTCTCGCTTTTATCGCATTCATGGTTAGTTACACGATTTGGGAAACCATGAACTAACCATGTGCATGCACTGAATCCTGGGTTGAACTTCACACATTTTTATTTCACGTCTTACAAACCATGAAATAACTATGAAATAGTCCATTGCCTCATATAGAACTATTTCTCCTAGGTTTTCACATGTTTGGTAAAAACTTTGTGCAACCCATGCGACTTCCCATTTGCCTCTATCTCACTGTACATGGTTTTTTCTAGTAGTTTTATGGTTTAACCAGACTTTTCTCAACCCGTGAACATTTATAAAATCCCCAAAAAATTCCAAAAGGTCCCCAAACCTTCCCAAAACTAACCCATACACTTTATATATTTAAAACGCATAAAAAAGTGTAACTTGAAAGTGGTGTTTATACACACCATAGTTTTTAAAGGATATACTAATGCTCACGACTCTTAGGGCACCTAAATGGACTTCCATATCATCATTTTGATTGTCAAATAATTTTTTCTAAAATACAACTAGATACTAAGACTAACAATACTTGTTTTTTAAAATGTGACCCACATATATATGGCTTGGATGATCCAACAATGCATTTTAAATCCCAGTGAGATACTTGTTCTGATTCTTCATGTATTATAACCTATAACATCTATGACATATAGTTCCAATGATCAAAATGTGATGAATCATTTTTGATGTCTATAGGAGTCCCTTGGAAATAATAAAAAATGGTATATTTGAATAATGTTAAATAATAAAATATTTTTATCTTTACACCTTTTCCATTATGTGATCCACTTCTACATACACTATTTTAGACTAGATATTATTATAGGATGCATTGGTGGTGGATTTCTATGTTATACTCACACCATTATTGGAATGAAATTAGGAACCTATGATGACTTCATAGTTGAAGGTATAGATATTAGTAGAGGCCTTATATTAGGTGACTAATATAAGGCATCAGATAGAACATGAATTGGGGAACCGAATGTGACATCGAGATTATTTTTTGGGATTTTCATGTGCATCTTTATTTTTGGTTTCTTATGACACTTGACACTTGTATGACATGGCATGTTTATTTGTATGGTTGTAGATAATTACTTTGTTTCGTGAATGATTACATGATGCATGAATAATTATATTACATCCTTGTTTAATTATATTTTGATTTCAATGTTTGTTTTACTTTGGTAAATAGGCTATCATCTCCCTATATACCTCTATACTCCCTTGATGCTAGTTGGATACCTCGGGTATATGGTATGATGAGTTGTGGTCATGTTGTGATTCGGCTTGGTGTTGAAAGATAGTGACAACTAGGATGGGATGTTAAAATTATTCTCAAGATAAGACCCTAATAAATTCAAACAAATGAATTTTTTAAATTATAATAAATGTGTGAAAATAGTGATTCTATAATTTTTAATACCTCAAAAAACCACATGAATTTTCTTCCGTAATCCTCAATTTATGACTGATATTGTGTTCCTCTCTCCGAGAAAACATATCTAACATTTCACACATACCCATGATTATCGTGGGTCAAAAGGAATTTCTCAATAAGTCCAATATCATTAATATTTGAAAATAAATTCAAAACATTATTCTTGAAATCACTAAAATTATCCAATCATAAATCCATAAATCCACACTGGTATTCTTGTTTTCACTCAAAAACTGTTTATTGCAACACATCATTCACATTGTGACTGAACTCTCACCTTTCACAAGATCATCACAGTTCTGATATGGTATATTGTCTTATGTCGTGAATATAATCTGTAATTATTATTCTATATCTCCCTAAATCATGTAATTATCATAATATGGGACTATATTCATATTAATAGAACCATCATTAGTTATCTCATTAACAGATATTATCTTTCTGCAATTATTGTTGTTTAAGCTTATTCACCATGGTGAAATAATAATTTATTAAATTATTTTAGTATCATGATCTCCATGTTCAGTTGTGATATTAAATTACTAAAATAACGGTATAATAATTATCTTATTTAATCTCTGATAATATAACAATTATTTTTAGTAGTAAGTCTTATTTATGAAATGGATAATCATCTTTATCACAAAACCTCTGATACATTGTTAAATATACATTCAAGAATATCATATAGAATATTTATAATCTCAAGAATATACACATATCATTAGAAAAATATTATGTTTATTATTTTTGGATCTATTCCTTTTACAAAATTCACTACATTTAATGTAACAATACTTATTTCATCCTTGTAAATCTTATATATCATTGTATGGTTTTTTTCCTTTGTCATTTATAAGAACCAGCACCAAAACATTACTTCCATATACACCAAATGTCTTATGTATCAACGATAAGGCTTTTTTCCTTTTAAATATTTTATTTGAACTATAGAAATTATCATACATATGAACTAAAATATCTTTTGTATACACAATGTTTTTTTACTGGTTCTTATTACTCAAATTAGAGTGTTCCTTATGTATCATCTGAAAACTCCTTAAATATTATTTATAATTCCAATACTTTTAAAATATTTTAATTATTATAAAACCTAATGTACAAAAATGTCCTTTTTAATCCAGAGCATTAACTTCTAATTCCAAAACATTTCAAAAATAATCCCATAATATCTTCTTATATCCATACAAAATCATTAATAACTCCATATAATCTTAAAATAATTATGAAATAACTAAAATGACATTCACTAACGATTTAAAACAAACCCAATACACATTCCACTATTATATAGGTTCATTAGATAGCGCCCTTGTAAACAGCATTTGGTCATTACCCCTAAACATTACTAAGGATGGCACTGTATTAACTTGTATCATTTAATATCCTGATAAAAATATAAATAAATCGTTTTAATTATATAATTTTTGGAATTATTTATTTATTTATTTATTTTTTCTGTACATATATTTATAAACCATTTTTGTAATATGTTAGCATTGAAAAAAATAAAGTGTTTGTTTTTTATTCTAATTTAAAGATATTTATTTTAATTTATGAGATTCAGTGGGCTAATTTTAAAAGAAGTAATTTTTAAAATTTAACTACAAATATCTAATTTCATTAGAGTGATGTATTTGATTTTTCATTATTTTACTAGTAGTAAATAATTGTTTTTAATTTCATAACATTTAAATTATAATTTTTAGAATGGGTGAGTCATTCTAAATAGAGATTTCATAGTGAGACAAAGTTTATTGGTCACAAAAAACATCAATATTTAAAAATAAAAAAAATACTTCTTAAATTAAAATTAAAAAACAAATAATATTCAATTAGAAATCAATCATATTTTTTGAAGTTTTAAAGTGTTAACCCACTACATCGTGTTGATGATCTCTTAGATTATCAGAACTAGGTGTAATTGAAGATTATAATTGATGATATAATAATTATTTTCATGAATAAGCATAATTTTATAGATAAATATGATTTTTTTTATAATAATAATTCCAAAATAAAGACATGATTTTACTTTACAAATTACTTTGAGGAATTAAAATCATTATAGATTTTTGTGTAAAATTTTACAAAATTGTTCATGTAATCTCTATTTTGTATACCAAATATGAGCTATCATATATAAATTTGATTCTTTTATACATTAATTAGAAGATTTTTCTATATAGACTCTCAATGATAATATATCAATGATGTTTGTTATATTTTGATTTTATTTGTTCATATACCTTTTTTTGGGATAATATCATGAAAATGAGCAATATTTTCATTTCTCGTATATTTTTAATGTAAATATTTTTTTTATATCTATATAATAACCCTATAATGATGGATTGTTATTTGTTTTAATTAAAAGGATGTTTCAATAGTTGAGTGTAGGAATCTGAAATTTCATTTCATCATATAGAATTAATCCTTGAAAATATAAATTAGTATATAACTATCTAGAAACTCTTCAACCCTTGAATTTTGTTGGAAAAAACCAATTTCATAGTTGGTGGATACTTAGATTAACTATGTATATACTATGTACCATAGTAAAAAATAGGACATAAACATATTCCTGGATGATGCATGTTTTACTTGTGACGTTCCATATGACATGTTGCACCATTAGTAATGGGTGATGAATCAGTGGTGCTATATTTTTTTTTTATTTTTTTCAAAATTAACTTTTTAAACCCATTGGGATTCAATAAAATCACATGGTTACTCATCATTTTTTAATGTAGTAAAGGCTAACCACATAAGAACACAATATTTTTATAAGTTTGTGATCCAATTTGGAATCTTACTCCTTTTTGTGTATGGTTATTACTACCAACCATGGATTTTATTCACTATATCCACAAGTGAAGTCCATTTACATTATTATGAATGTAATGCGAACAAATTCTTCAAGAGCCACACCCATCAATATAACTTCTCATCAGAAAACGAAAATTATTATATAAACTGAAGAATATCACTAGAAGATAAGGTTTCTTTGGAAATAATTAATGTATATCTCTTTCCATTAACCACAAAAAAAATTGAATGGATGTATTGATCAGATGAAGTATTAAAATCACAAAACATATGTAGTTAGACTCAAACCTCAAAACTCAATCCTCTAAGGAATAGATATTTATCAGATATTGATCACTAAATAACAATAAAAATCAAATTCTATCTATCTTGTTTTTTCTCTATATCTCTCACTTCATAAACCACTATTTTACATTGATAGTTTTATCGTTACCAAAAAAATTCCATATCAGTGGACATTGTTACATTTTGTTTTCTATGTAGGGAATACAGCCCCACAATCTATGTTCTCTATCATCTTTTATTTCACTATTATCACAATTTATAATATTCATATTTCTTATAATCACAATATCCCTATGATAGATAGACTCAAAAATTATTTTAATGAGTACTAAAACCACTGTTAATAATATTATATAAGAAACATTTATGAATCCATCAAAAATATATTTGAATCATAGCCAGAGAATGTAAGCCTTTCATTTTGAAATAATTCAATACCCTTTAAGCATCGATATATTTTTTTCTCATTAGAATATTTGAATTTTGAATACATTAAGTAAAAACAATCCAAAAATAGAGATAACTGTGACATGTTTTAGGGGAAAAAATTACATAGAAATCAACATTGTGATACCAAACACAAATATTTTACATATTAAAATACCCTACATGAATCTTCTATGTCAAAATGCATTTGTATACATTAGAAATTGGTTATGTTTTTCTAAGGAAAATAGGTTGTTTGAATGAAAACTACTATATGGATTCTAAAATCAAATCAATCGATCATTCATATAGGTAGTGAATTTGGTTACGTTTTCGAATCGACAACATGATTTTCATATGTAGTTAAAATTTATAATGTTAATTCTACACCACAAAATCATTTATGTCGTTCATCCCATTAATAATTAGAATACATGGATTGAAAATTTTCCATAATAATTTCTTTCAAAACAAACCTCTCATCCAGGATATTTAAACTTATGAAAAACTATTAAAATTATATATATTTGTTCCTTATATATGTTTTTTTTTCAAAATACAACAACCCGTGATTTACAAAACTTTGTAATATCCATGATCTCTTAAACAATACCATATAAACCATGGGGTATGTTAATCACCAGATTTGGATTTATTTATAACAATTTGGAAACCCAATAACATAATAACATTGAAACAAAAAAATCCACTTCACTATATCTAGGAAAATTAAAAAAAGTCATTTACAAAAAAACGCATGGGTTGATGTATAAATCATCCTCCAAGTATTTATCATTAACTCCTTACATGATTTATCATCATTGATTTAATATCTTTAGAATCATAATATTTTTAAATACCCCTACAACTTACACTCCTCCTTTACTAAGGAAATCTCTTCACTCTTAGAAATATAATTCAAAGGTCCTTGGGGGATTAAAAACAATATCAATTCAAGTTTTTTGGGAAGTTTTAACATGAAATTTCATCCTAAATTCCAAAAATCTCTCACATAAAATTAATTTGGAGAATATATTTGAAATATGGTATTTTATTGAAAATATATTCATATTCTTTATCCATATTATCCCACTTTTAATTGATAAAATTATTTATTATTTTAATTTTATTAGATCATGAATGGTGTACTACATTTTTAGTTTGATAAATTGATCATCAATTATCATAAAAACATTGGTGATCACTTTGTAAAAATATTAAAATATTCAAATGTCATAAGCAAATAGATCATCTTTGTACAACCATGTTTTAGTAGAATATATGTTTCTTCAACCTTTCTCAGTGTCACTGAAATCTTCTTCTTTTGACGCCAAATAAAAGAGTAATCTCCTAAAAATAATGTTCCACCTAAATTTCATCTTCTATTTGTATATTCATTTTACCAATATGTATCTATAAATCCTAGTAAAATCATGTCTATACTTTATTGATATAGGATCCGACAGATTAGTGTTCCATTCAAATATCTCAGAATTCTCTTAGTAGCCCTTAGGTGATACTCTTTAGGATAACTCAAAAAACTAACAAAGAGAGTCACTACATAATTTATAACTTGAATTGGTACTATTTGATAAAGTAAGAATATGATAAGTCTTCTGAACTATTTCAAATTTATAACACTTCTAGATTAATCTGTACAAAATTAGTTCACAACTAAAATAGAAGATGAAATTTTGTCTACATTTTCCATTCAAAACTATTTTGAAAATTCTCCCAATATACATTTCCAATGATGTAATGTTGTAATTAAGATTCATATCAACTTGAAATCCTATAAAGTATGTCATGTCACCAGTCAAATATATCTCAATGAGCTTCATTATCTTATCAGTAAAATTTTCATAGAGAAAATATTTTTTTCCAATAAATTATATTTCATCCACAAAGTCAATTATAATTAGAGTGACTTTTCTCATTTCATTGACATACAGTTTAAAGTTAAATTTTTGTTTTTCAAAATTTCATATCCCTTAAAAATCCATATTTTTTTGAATAGCAGGTTATAGGGCTCTATTTGAAATCATAAAATGATTTCGTCAATCATCACACCATGCTTCCACCATTTTATAAAGTAAAACCATAAATGTTTTCAATATAGAAATATTCCACAAGATAACCATTTAGAAAGGTAAATTTCACATCTAGTTGATAAAATTTGTATTTTTAGGATATACACTAATAATAAAATTCCAATAGTATCCCATATTCAAACAAGTTCAAGTTTTTATTCAAATTAAACACCATACAATTTATAATATATTTTTCACACGAGCCTATATTTTTTTCTTGATACATAATCTTTCTTATTTAGATAATTTATTAAAACTCTCATGGTTCCAATGTCATATTTATTTTAAATTCATGGAAATATATACCAAGTGAGATTTTTTTCAGTATAATTAACTTCATAATGTATTTATTTTACCTACTATATATATTCAAAATCTTATACCATTTTCTGAGGACTAAGTTAGTAAATAATGGTCATTCGATTTTCCAATCTCAATATTATACTTCTTTGAACTCAAGAGTACTGATTTATAATTATATTTTCTCTTTCAACAAGTTTTTCTAATTTTTATACTAATTTATCTCATTTATAGCATGTTAAACATCATCAATAAATTTTTCAAAATCAATGTTTGTAGTTATTGAATCCTTCTAAAAAAACTAATTATTCTTCTATTTTGATATACACATTCCATTTTCTGTTAAGTCATCTAAAACTAAATCAAATCTGATGATTGAGTTTTTATTTCTTGAATATATAGAAATATATACAATAAACTATATTTTCCATTATTTTTTTCAAGAATTTATATCAACTATTATTAGACAGTGAAACAATGAAAATATTTTCCTTATCATTCTCATCATATTTTCTAAGATTATTATCCTTGATTTTTGTTTCGAAATGACATCTATGAACACTTAATTACTAAACAGTTATATTTATCTTATACCACATTTCATTATTCCATGTTTCTAATTATTTATTTCAAAATCATCATAGGTAAACTACTTATCATTTTATAGTCTTTGTTTTCTGATACAGATGCCCAAATCCTTATCATATTCCTTTCTATAAATTTTTAACACATTGATTTCTTCTGACTTATACTTGATAAAATTGACAATAGTAAATTGAGTATAATTAGAATGAATTTAATGAAATAAATATAAAATTTCATATTATTTTGTCTTTTTGGACCACATAAGTTTTTATAAATGACATTAAGTGGTCTCGAAGATAGAATTTCAACTCCTTTATGAGAGTCTTATAATATTTTCCCCATTATAAAAAGTTCACAAATTTCTTCTCTATCTCTCTTTATCCTAGGGAGATATCTCAAAATATTATGCTACATATTTTTAATAATATTTTTTTGGAAAATATTACCAAGACATCTATTCCATAGGTTGGTTTATTCATTGTATATCATTTAATAGGAATCACAAGGATCACCATTTTGAAATATATTTTCATTGTTTTCTCTTCCTTGAGAAATTATTCATCCATCCCTTATACTATTGATTATAAATATATTTTTCATGAATACAACTTCATGTTCAATATCACAATGTTGATTAATAGTAATTGAATTGTGCTTTATCCTTTCAATTAATAATATATCCTTAGACATCAAACTCTAGGATTTATTCTCTATTAAAATGAAACATTTACTTTTTAAAGAATAATTATTTCTGAAACTCACTACACCAACCTCATTATTCTTAATGATTGTTATAATTTTTTTCACTAGTCATGTGTGATGAACATAAACTAACAAGTATCTATGAATTGGTTATTCTACTAGCCTTCAATAAAATTTCAGCAATGCTTGATTTTTCTTTATAAATATTTTCATTTCCCATCCAATTCAGAGCATTGATTTTTTTCAGAATATTACACATACACATTTCAAAAAAACATGGTCTTATTTGAAAACATATACAATATATTTCTTCTAAATAATCAAATTTTTTATATGTTGGAAAATAATATGAATTATTATTTATGTTTTTTTTTCATTGGATAATTTTCCTCCTTTTCTAAAAAAATCTCCTCATAGGTTCGTGGTTCAACTTTTTTAGTGACTTATTATGATGTCATGAATAGTATTTATTCCAAAAAACTCCACAACAATAATAGTGTTCATTTAACCTAAATGTTAAATATTAATAATAAAGTTACCTTTAATATTGGTGATATTTTATCTTTATAACCTATTCTTGCATATTATTTTGTGAGAAAGATATTCATTGAGATTATTTCTCTTCGTTTGATTTAGTAAAGGATTTATCTATCATATTCCTACTTCAAAATTTAATACAATTAGTTTTATGACCTAATTTTTTAGAGATAATAGATTTATTCTATGAATCGTAGTGAACTGAATTTACTAAATTCTTTGAATCTGGCAATTTTATAAGATGGAATTATTAATCCTGGGCATTTTTAGGAATATAGAAGTATTCTATAATCCTTTTCTAGATATTTTGTGCTTCATGAAATTTTTTATTTTTTTGAACTATTATTAATCTTTAATAGAATTTTTTTCTTCACATACTTTTACCATATTCTTAATTTCCTATTATATTAAATTGTATAATTTGATTTCATAAAAATAAACATACTCTTTCATTTCACATTTAGCCTTTACCTAAGAAAATTTTTATATTTACTTCAATTTTACCCTCTTATCCTTATTTAGGTTTGGGTTTTTTCTCAAGAGAATATTATAATTAATTCATCAAATAAAGATCTAGATCTATTCTATCATTCATCATCTTCACTACAAGTTGTGTCAAATCATTCTTCTACATGAGCCATGAAATATTCTCATTCACCACATTATGAAGAATTAGCTTCTTTTTATTACCTAAATTATATTATTCTTTTATTTTTAAATAAGTTATTCTTACATCCACCTGATTTGGTTGAATATTTTTCGATTTTTACTAATTTATTATATTTATGTTTCTCATCATCTCACTCAAATTAAGGAAACTTATTATTAGGAAAATTCACATAAATGTTTCCAATTTCATTAAAAAATTTATTCATTGTTGGTAATTTAACTTTTCCCTTCAATTTTATAATCATTAAATTATTTTAATGTGAGGGAAATGATTTTATTGTAATATTTATCTTTTTTATAATCATTTGATTCACATAATATAAGAATTTCCAAAAAAATATCCATTTTTATGTCCATAGAATATATCTCATCTTTAATCTTCTTATTGGATAAAGGGATTTTAAAATTTTCATAATCAATGAAAATGTTATGTTATTTTTCAAGAGTGAGATATTATGTATCTTCCAAATCTTATAAATGAAGATAAAACCTATCAAGAAACTTTCTCAACTATTTTTTAAATAGTTACGTCATCCAACATTTAACAGAAACACATAATATTTTTGAAAATTTCATTGAATATTGTGAATTAGTCCTAAATGTTTTCTTCTTCAATTATCTTAATATCTTTAAATTTTCTTCCCTAAATTTTTCAATTTTTCTTCCTTGACATTTATGTTTTATTTTAAACATCTTACCAGTTAATATCTAATTTCAATATAACTTTTTAGTCCCACAACCCTAGTGTAAAATCTCTTATAATGAGATATTAAAATGGAATTTTGAGATTTTATTTCAACTTACATATTTCTTCTGTTCGAAAATGTAAGATGATAATCCTGAGAAATAGACTGGATTCCTACCATTACATTCTATTTACTCTAATTCAAAGTGATTATTTAAAGGGAAAAATCTTATTCCTAAAACTATGATTTTTCATTCCAAAATATTTTGGGACTGCATACTATTGATAAATTTAAAATTTTACATCATCAGCACTTAATGTACATTGATAGAGTTACCTTTCCTCTAATTCCATATAATGTTCCCATTGAGTTGTTTCACCATTGATAAGGGGGTGAATCAATGGTGCTATATTATTTGTTATTTTTTCTTTTTAATTAACGATTATTAACCTGTTAGGATTAAATACACTCTTATGGTTACTCAAACATTATTGACTACATTAAAGATAAATTTCATAAGAAAACATTATGTTTATACAGTTTGAATCCAATGTGGAATCATAATTCCCATCATATCGAGTTATTCCCTCCAACAATAGATTCTTTTCATTATATCCTAAATTGAAATCATCTTAAAAACATATGGGTGGCATCCCACAAAATTGAATAGGACTCACACCCAACAACATAGCCTCTAACTATAATAAAAGAATATGAATATGAAAACCAAAAAATCATTAAAACATTATTTGGTTTTTGAAACACAGAACAAATATATGCTTACATGAGCCAACAGAACAGACAAGAATGTAATACTCACAAGGCATTATTGAAGCTACTACACAAATATTCTCAGAATAAAAATTCAAAACTCATTCTCCGGAAGACAGATGTTTTATCATATTTTTATCACTTATGTAATTGAAAACTCAAATATAGACTCTCTCTACTTTGTTTTTCTCTCCCATTTGTAAACACCCCTTTTACGCATTAAAAGTTTTCTCACTATCTTCTCTCTTATATGAATCGACAATTATTTTCACTTTTTTATAATAAAGGGAACATGCTTTGAAATATATGTTATCTCTATCCTATTAATCCATATTAATTGTGTTGTGTGATCTCCATATTTTAGTGCCCCAGGATATCTGGGACAACTAAAAAATATTATATGTATCTTGTCTTAAAAAAGTATTTTACTGGGTATTAACATCTCTATTAAGAACTCATTAACAAGCGTTATAGACTCCTCCAAATAATTCGATATTCACATCTGGAAAATTAAACCCTTTGTTTATGGATGAATTTAATTGCTTTTATAGGTCAACAGTTTTATTCCCATTAGAATATTTGAATTTTGAAAACAAGTAGAAAAACAATTCATATAATGGAATAAAACATAATCAACTATGTGAATTCAATTTTTTTTATAAATAGAATACATAGTCATAAAAAATATCATCTATATAGAAAAATAACATTTGTAAATTGGATACATGAATATATATTCAACTATATCACCAATTGGTTGTGTAGTTCTCAAAAAATTAGCTATCTGAATGAAAGAGTAAATGTGGATTATGAAATCAATTTTGTAGATCATTTAGTTGTGTGTATAATTTTTCTAGGTTTCCAAGTTAGTAATTTTTTTAGATAGATAATGAAAAAATTCTACATTAATTCCATTAAAACTAATCAGAAATTTGGATCATACCTTTGAATATTTGGATATATGGATCATCCCTTTCTAAAAACCCATTTCTTACATCCTGAAGCTATATTTCATGATGTTTAACTCTATGAAAAATATTTAATGAACTGTAAAAGTTATGAGTTCCTAAAATCAGTTTTTGGACAAATAAAACAATCGTTTCAAAGATCCATTGAATCTATTGTTTCTCTTAAATAAATCCACTTACAAAAGGGGATTTTAACATAAATTTGAATATAATATATTAATCCTAGAAAAGGTATCCAAGAACATCCCATATACATCCCAATCAACATTTCAAATGAATTCCTGATCCTTAGTCATTGGGGACTATTCGGTGGATGACTAATTTACATATTTTAATCTTTTTCTAAGGGAGATCAATTTGGGATTGTTATCTATTAGGGGAACTGAATATTCATCACATTAAATGAAAAAGTCATTCATTTTTTCTTATATTTATTATTATTTCTTATTTCATCATGAAACTATGTAATTACACTATTTTAAATATAATATTTACCATGATTAGTTACCTTTTCCCTACGAATTGTGGTTATAGATTATGTTATAATACCTTTTATGTAATTTACCATCATTTTTTTGTATGTAATTTATATAGGGATTTTAAAATATATTCGTCTCAACACCTCTCTATTAACTATATGCATCATATTAAATTAATAATTATATATCCTAGGATCTTCAACTGGGTCATATAAAACACTTATATTTCCATTGATTAAGAATTTGTTTCACTATTAATGGTATGTTTTTTGTATATTATTATACGGGTTGATTAATAGAGCAATGAATTAAAATTAAACATAAAATTTTTATGACTTATCATAATAATGAGGTTATGATAAAATTGATTCCCAATAATAAATTTCATTGTAAATGGCATGAGAATTTTTGGTAAAAAATAATTTTAGAAACATCTATCCTGACCTAAAACCATATTTCTTTCTCATATTACATGTACAAAATCAACTTTAGTGTATTTTTATTTTTATTTAACATTTAATATTTTATGTTTTAAATTGATTTATTAAGAATTGTTTTTCATAATTCAATTAATCCATCACTGAATCAAATTATTATATAACAGATCAATTCAAAAAATATACAAGTTCCCTCAAGGATAAACCTGATTCCTCAAATATATTTACAAAATATAGGTTTCACCTTTATGTTGGGCAACATAAAAGTAAAAAGTCAGGTGTAATGACACAAATAACAATTCAAATCAAATAATTTGGTACCATGTAAGTAATCATAATGCATAGGAACATTTTATTGAATACCTACTGTGAATTAAATAATAGTTGAATATTTTAATAATAAGACTCTTCAAACAAAACCCTTTTGACATAACATAAATTTAAAAATTAGTTAATGAAAATATTTCATTCAAAAACATCAAATATAATTCATAAATGAATTTTATTTGTATAAAATTAAATTTAAACACTCAAATGACCATGGTTTTACAATAAAAATTGATAGATATAGATCCACCAATATGAAATCAATGAAAGTGTGATTCCTTCACCAATAAAATATATATTTGGGTTTTAAATTTCATTCACAAGTCTATAACATCAAGATATATGATTTTAAATGAAGGATAATCACAATATAAAACATCCATAACCATATTAAAACATAGATAAATAAAAGAAATAAATAAAATAGTGAAAGAGGGTGAGAGAGATCCCAATATTAAGATTCCTAAGGGAAAACTTATAGAATACTAATATAATCAATGTGATCAGACATGAAAATGCGAGATCTATCCTCTTTATTTTTTGTCCATGAATGGGGAAAGAATATAGTAAGTATCTCTATTTTTAATTTCTTTGACAACAATTATAGAAAAATGATAATAATTATAATAATAAAAACTTTTTCTAGAAATGTAAAATATTATGTTCTGCCATGGTTATTAATAAAATAAAAAACACTTTAATGTCTATATAAAATCCATTATAATAAATATATTAACTACTAAGTCATTAAAAAAATATAATCCCACATTTATATGTAAAAACTATTCTGTAAATATATTTAATAATCACATTATTAAAATATTTAAATAGGCATAATAAGTTTTATAACCATAATATATAGTAAAAAACATCATTATAATATATTTAAAATCAATCATGATATCTACTATAACATCCCATAATTCCAATATATATATTCATAAATATTTTCAATAAAATTAATTTATTACTTTTTAATTCAAAATTTTCTTTTTTTTATGATGATATAAACCTAAAATTTCTAAACATTTTTCAATTAATTAGTTTTATTTACTTAATAATTTCTTGTCTATGAAATATTCATCTTTTGTAATGGGATGCCCTAAATGAATGGAACAATACACATAAATAAAAAATAATTATGTTATTTCATCATAGAAAATCATTGACTATAAAGGATAAATATAATTTATGAAATCAAAATATCTCAATGGGATACTAAATAATAAATAACATATAAAAATTTTAAACATTCATATGGTCTCGATCTCTAAGAAATATCATTTTTTGAACAAATATCCACATAAAATTTTAAATTATGGTGGTTATTTTAATAGTGGAGAATAATCCATCATGATATAAAATTTACAGAGTGATCATGAAATAATAAATACAAATTTATATAATGTATAATAAATGTATTATAAATGAAATAGTAACTAACCGTGACAATAATTACTATCTATTGAATGAGTCCTAAACATTTAGAGTGATAAGATGAATAATAACTAATATTTTACATGAATAAGTAAATAAATTTAAATACTATAGTATCATAAAATGATTTCTATGATTCAAGATACCTAAAGTATATATGATAATACATATATAATAACGTGTGTTTTAATTTATTTAGTCAAATATTAGTTTTTATAATAAAAAATTTAATATTGGAATTAAAATATTCATAATTTTTTATATATTGAAATTAAAATACATAATATAATTTTTTATCCATAGTATAATAATTTTAAAAAATAAAAAAATAAATATTAGCGGTTGTAACAATATAAGTATCAGATAACCTAAATAAAAAACAATGTATTATATGATTATTTTTAAATTATAGTTTATAATGATTAATATTTACATTTGATAAATAAATATATCATTTTTTGAGTAAACATATTAAAAATATATATGGGTAGAGACTTTTTTATCTTTCTTACAAAATTGACTTTTTAGGTTAATAATGAAAATATAGTTGTTGTGTACAACATGTTTTATGTCACCAAAAAAAAATATAAATATGACCCAATAATCTAAAAGAATTGAATGAATAAAAATATATTTAATGATGAAAATCAAAAATTTTAATGTACTAAACATTATTTCTAATCTTATATATCATTTTAAATTTATATGCTACATTGTATTCTAATAAAAAAATATATTTGATTATTTATATTGAATAAAAAATTTCCATTGTTCCAATCCATTTTTACTCTATTTAAATGTCATATGTGAAGATATATTTTATTCAAGCACTAATTTATTTTATAAAAATAGGCACTAATTATAGTATTGAACCTAAATATTAATATAAATAATATTTGTTTCATAGATACCCCCACTTGTCTATATAAACACCACTTATCCACATATTCCTTTATACTCCCAAATCCCTTTCTTCTTCAAAAATAATTCCCAAATCACTCTCTAATATCTTCTTTTCCACATCCATTCCCCCATGATCCATAAAAAACATTTGTATGAAGTCCTTAAACATGATCCAAAAGAGGTTACTCAATGTATAGGGTAAGGATTCTCTCACCTCTATATTTTTCTCTTGTTTTAATTATTTATTCTCAATATCTTTTAAATTATTTTTTATTTTATAAAATTATTTTATTATGATGTTATTCAAATCACTAGAAATCATTACCTATGATAGATTACCGAATCCCTAACATTGAACCCTTTTTAATAATGTAATTATTATTTCAAAGAAAAATTAGAATCAATGTCTTATCAATTCAATTATCTTATAAACCATTGTAAAATATAAGTAATATTTAAAAGTAAAATTAAAATATTTGTTTAATTATAATCTAATTTTTTTTTAAACATAGGTTATTACTATTTTATCTCTTCATTTTAACTCTTAAGAACATCATTCTACCTTTTTCTCTTTAAATTAAAAAAATTGAATGATGATGTTAAATTTTTCACTTATGAATTTCATGAATATTTATAAAAAATTATTTCAAGATTTAATATAAAATTGATAATAAAATAATTTCATTTATATTCCATTGGAATGATACAATTTCCATGATAATAATGATATTAAAATTAAATAGTTTTATTCACTTATAACAGTTAAATACATGACTATGAATTAAAATTTTGTTTTGGAAATATTTTATCGAATATAATAAAATATTTATATCCAATATTTCTAAAATGATATTAAAACTAAAAAATTACACTTATAAATCTTATAGGACAATAGAAAAATGAATTAAATCCATTACCATTGTATCAAAGTGTTTTGGTATTATAAAATGAATATTATTCAAATGTCTAAGGTAAGAAAAAGTTATCTAATAATTGAATAATAAAAGAATAAATAAATAATTATAATAATAAAATAAAAATGAACAAGGATATGCTTAAATTAAATTTTATTTATTAGTATAATAATTTACCAATGAAATGGGGGTATAAATCAGTGGTACTCTTTTACCATTTTTTTTAAAATTAAATTAACCCCTCAGGGATATTATAGTATCCATCTTATCAAATTTAATATTTTACCCTTATGCATATGAAATATAAATAAAAGTAAACAAAAGGAATAAAGGGATTTTACAAGGTTCATCACTCATGTGGGTGTGTACATCCTTTATACGTTTGGGTCGAGTCTATGATATTGATTTTCCCATAATATGAATAAATATTAAAAATTTTATGGGAACATATCATCCTTTACCCAATACTGTTTCAATATTCTAATGTCTACTAAAAAAATATGATATTCTATCATACTATTTTATAATGCTACCACAAGAAATGAGTAATTTAACTTTAAATCATTATTGTTTTGTAGATAATAAAAATCCTCTTCTAAGCCTATAAACTAATCAAAATCATCACATACTCAAAAATTAATCTTCCAACACATTAGTTGAAAATCACATAATTTTTTTATATTAAAAAATTTAGGCTCTTTGAAATTGAATTTGGAATTCATTAAATTTTCAAGACATTTTCATCAACGAAATTGATCCTTTGGAATATCCAGTTTCGACCCTCTAAAGATCTACTGTCAAAATATTACAATTGATCTCTTAACAAAGTACATTTTTATATATACATGATTAATCCCATAAATACATGGAACACAAGATAAAAATATCAAATAATCTACATTTATTTATTCTAAATATATCATAGTATAAAATCAACAAACCACTAAAAATTTTCAATGTCAACCATCTTCAAGGCCTCTATAAATATTATATAAAATCATAAAAACAACATCATATTTTTTAGAAAATAATTTATATTTGAGCATCATAACATTGACATAAAAATCATAGAAACTTTAGATTAAATGACAAAAAATAACATCCTTTGGATCCCTAAATTATAAGTACATAATATTATTCTTTCATGGACTTCATCTATATCTACTTTGGTTTCTGACATTTAGCTCCAAATTAATCAATCATATGTATCATTCAAACATAACATTTGTGTCTTTAAAATAAATATGTTATATATCTTGGTTGTATTGTGTTATACATCCATAGCTCCAACACATCATCAAAACTAAGGCTTACCACATCTCATTGTACATTTAAATAAACCAACTTCATAACTACTTCTCATATTATCTCATAGAGTCTTGAAAATCCTCATATTATTCTATTATTACAATCATAAAGTGTCTAAAAATTAAACATCTTTAAAGACTTTCTATATTTAACTCATACAACATAATTTTCATCATCTTCATTATCTTAACTTCATCTGCACTTTCCTCTTCTAATTTGGTTATACTTAACTCTATATAGATTAGTCAATTATACCTTCATTACATTAACTCTTTTTTATTTACCTAAGATTAAATTATCATCATTTTTTACTACTTCCACTTCCTAACTCACCATCAAGGCCATTATAATTTTCAGGGATTTATCTTTTGAACCTGATGGAATTAGTTTAAGTTTCCAAAATACTTTTTATTACCTTTGACTAATCATATCTACTTCTAATTATATAGAATTTGACCTTAAAATACATATTTGGTTCAAAATTTCAACTTCTATAATTTCTTTATATATCATATAATTCTTTTACCAATTAAATCAACCTCGTATTTTCTTCACATTCATCCAAATTTTGGACACATCACCATCACTCTCAATAAATCATTTTCTACTAAACTCAAAAAAAATCATGAACTACTATGGAATAAAAATTTTGTTTTTATTATTGAACGATCATCATAGAATTGTATGACTCAACATAAAAATTAACCTAGTGAAACATATTCAACACCATAAGATGAAATAATTTACATAAGTATTGGATCACACTTTCATATTCATTGAAATCCCTAAGATACTTTGAAATAATTTAGATATTTCTTAAAAATTAATTCAAATCAATGTAATATACAATTATAATTCATGGATAACATCTAAATAATGAATAAACCCACCGTAAATGATATCCTTCATATATAATCATATATAATTGACATTTTAATCATTAACCATTTCTCAAAAACATTCATAGAAATATGTTTGAAAAAAAATATCAACATAAATATCCACAATTTTATTTTTTATCAACATAAAAAAATACTCAAATTTTAATCATTTCATAATATTTATCAAATAAGAGTTTCCTAACACCACACTTATATATAAATAAATTCTTTTGATCTAATTCCATCCCCAGAGTAGAAGCATTTTTTCGCTAGTGATCATCTTATTATCAACCTTAATCATCACTATTAGCTTATATATCTATTTTTATAATAATAAAATCTTAAAACATAGAATGGATAAAATAGTACCTTGTATATTTCACCAAAAAGTGTTTTAAATTACTCTCCTCTTTGAAAAAAATAAAATAATAGTATTGAATATCATATCTTTCTTATATAAGGTATAAATTATAAACATAAATCATACAACAAGATTATTATAGTGTCCCAATGTCCATAAAATTAATGGACTTATATGAAATTTAATCTATTTTAAATACATATTCTGATCTTTAATACTTATTAGTAACATTATCCATGATGAAATGATATTTTACATAATTATTTTTTGATCTATATTGTTTCACTATATTATTGTAATTGTCAATTAATACTGTTTTAGCATATTTAATTCTCAACATTTCCCCAAATTTTAAATTTAGGTATTCAAATTTCACATTCATCCAAAATATTTTTCTGTATTCATGTGTGGCGGTAACATTATATTTTTCATTTTTACTCAAATAACTTGGTCTTTATTTTTACTATTCTAATTAATATAATGTTTTTCCAAAGATACTTTTCCTCTTAATGTTTTTTTTCTATAATAATAATATTTATCCCAATCAGTATCATGGAGAACATTAAAATTAATTTATTCACTAATTTTATAAATCATATCATATTTCAATATTCCATTGATTACCTTTGGTCTTCACAACCAACATTATTGATTCATTTAAAAGAATTTAATATTTAGAAAAAAAATTCTTATTGAAAAATATCTTGTCATGGTGTTGTATTATAGATAAATTTTCCAATTATCTTCTTGAATTCCTTTTGATTCCCATATTTCCCAACTCTATATTTAAACTGTTTCACACTAATTTTTAGTGGTGTACATACTTCCTTTTATAATTTTATTCCAAAATTATTCAAAAATTCAATAGTACATTTCTCTTAAGATAATAAAATATATTTTCCATTATTCAAATTTATAATATGATAAATAAAATTATCTCTCCATGAATTTTCATCTCAAAATGAATATTTATTTTATTTACTAATTTCCCATAATAAAAATTTATTCAACATAAAAAAATTATGTCACCAACATATAAAATTAAAATTATAGTAGTTGTTCTCATAGATTTATTTTAAATATTCCACTTGAAATGTTTAGTAGTTTTAGAGAATTGTATAGTTCCAATAAAAGGATTTATTTAACCAATACATCATGGTTCCGTCAATTCAATTTATAAAACACAGTGTTGCCTAAATAAAAACATATTCCTCAATATCACATTTTATGGATGATGATTTATTCTCCATATGATAAATTTTATATTTTATGTGACCTCTAATATCCTAAAAAATGTATTTATCTTCAAGGATTTTGAATGTTTACTAAAATCAAAGACTATACCATCAACTTATTAAAGAATTTTAAAATTAATCTAGTGTTGTTTATTAATATCTATCCTATTTTATTGAGTTCATTTCGGAACACCCACATGGTTCTAATAATATTTTCCATTTTAGTCTAGGAATGGATTCCCATGATGTATTATTCTCAATCTGATATATATCTTCCTTCATGAAATTAATCTATTCATTGTATTCAATAACAATTATAACTGATTATTGTTGATCATATAAAAAAATTATTTACTTTCGAGCCATTTTTCTTATATTTTAAATTATTTCTTCATTCTATCCAATGATATTTTTCAGTTCATTGTGATTTTATTTCTTTTTAAAAAATTTAATTTTTTAAAAATAATATTTTCATCATCAATGGAATGATCTTTGTATGTATTGTGTTCATGACTATCTTCCTTCTCACTGACACTTTCATAATTATATTGGTAATCTTCCTCTAATTCATTAAATTATTATTTAACTGCCTTATTTTATATGAGTTTATTTTCTATAAATTTCATGTTATAGAAAAAAACTATCATGTGTCACTGTTTCCCAATATAGTGACCACTTTCATTTGATTTTAATTCAATTAACGTGCCATCCTCATATTTATCATCATTTATTCCAAAATTTTATTTTTTGATGTTTATTAAAAATAATCTTACAAAAACTATAATGTGATTCACTCTATGTTTCACCCTATTCCAAATTTCATATGAATTAATTTCTGTTTCATGTGTCTAATGTCATTTTTTTGAATATTCACAATAATAAATAGTTCTTACCTATAAAATAATTTTTATAATTTTTCTATTGTAATCATAGATCATACCATTTCAAAAAACATTATTGGATTATTTTTAAAAATACAGTATAATGGACAATATAAGAATTTTTTTATTTATATTTCTAAAAATGGTGGATAAAAAAGAAATAATAGTGTACTCCCTGCTATTATTATCTCTAAAATTGATGATATATACACCCAAAACATTCTTAAATTGTCCTATAATATTTTAAATTTCACTACTACATCTGACTTATTCTTCATGAAAATTACATTATTCATTAGAGTTTACTCATCAATGATTGTGATATGGTACAGATTACCAGAAGTCGATTAATGACTTATATAACTATTTCAATTAAATTAAATTAACTTAGGATACCTATTGTATGGAATTTCAACTTTTTTATGAATTCTATATACCAATTCCCCATTTTGAAATTTTTCACAAAGGATATCCATTTCCCTTTTTAGATATATTTAGAATCTTCATGTGTCTTCCATTGAGTGTTTATTAAAATTTCATGAACCAATACAGCCTTGTATTATAAGACAAAATATATTTTAATCTTTATCGCTTTGAAAGAAAGAGTCACTTAGATTACCAGTTTGAATTGATTTACCACTTTTTCTTTCTCTGTTATGGATAATTAATCCATTTAATATGATGTTATGAAAAAAAGAGTTATTTCTATGAATATTTTATTCCCAATAAAATAATTTAGTTTTATAATGAACAACATGTTTTTAATATAATCAATGTTGTAAAAATATTTTGATTTGAGTCCTTGAGATTTAATCAAACTATTGCAAATTCCTCTAATTTTTTTTGGATCCACCATTCCGAAAAGTAAATGACCCACTATCATGCCCTTAAATTTTCTTCAATAGTTTTTCATCAATTATCATATGAAATTAATATCTTTTATCATGTATCATAGGATTAACATTACTCCTATCTTTTTTAGAAACAAAAATAATAACATAATTTTATTACCCATTCCTCCTCTAAAATACATTTTTATCAATCTTGGTCAAAATGAGACCACACAAATGTTGATGGGAGTAAATCATTGATCAATTTTATTTTTAAAAATTATTTATTTTCAATAAAACTTTTATGGATGATTAATGCCTTGAACTAGTCTACTAGGTAATCTCTTCATCACCATGAATAAAATAATAAATGAAAACTATGAACATCATGATTGAAATGGTTCAGTATCAATGTGAGCCTACTCGTTTTCAAGATAGTTAATCCCAAAAACATGGATCATTTAATATATGAACTAATTAAAATCACACATAAATTTTTACAATATATCCCAACTCATGAGTCTACATAGGAGTATCTTAAAATTTCTTCACACAGTGTTACCAAATTCCACATTGGTCTCCACACTCTTGAGTCCCACATAAGGATATTTATACTATATAAAATAATATTCTTTGTATTTAAAGCATGATTTACTACATGATAATCGATTCCACATCATAGTTTCTTATACACTAATAGATGTTTATATTAATGTACGATCTTGTAAAATATTAACCACTAATGTAAACCCTATTATAGGAATGCATTTTTATATCCGTTTTTTTATTGTTCACATTAGTTATTAACCTTCATTATTAAAGTTGATATTGTAAATATGTATTTGACATTGATTAACAAATAAGCTAAAATGATTTATTGAATAGGGTTTTTACATTGGTTATTTTATAACAAATGTGATAAGCTACTTTAGAATAGTTTTTCACATCTGTTGTCTTATAATTGAAGTAATAAACCCTTATAGAACATATCTTATTTATATTATCTTATAAAAATGTGAGAAAACAATTATTCACAACAGTAATAAGATAAAATACTTGTCAAAAATGTAAAAACACAACAATATAAAGAGTGTTTTGAGCCTGTTATCTACAGACTGATGTCAAAAATAGTTTTCCACTTCAGTTGTATAAATACTGGCATAAAAATTAATAATATAGGATGTTCATGTTTGTTATAAAACAACCAATGTGAAAAATTAATTTTAAAATATATATATATATATATCCTTTCATCCTTCTTCTCCACAACTGTCCAAAAAACAGAAGAATCATCAAAAGAACTAGCAATACATATTTACAGTTACAAAATTCAAAATTAAAATATATAATTAAAAAACTAAAATCCAACCAAAACTACCAAATGATTTTTCCTTTCAACATGTAAGTGTATGAGATATTGTGCACTATATGGACATGGGTCATAAAAAGATACAAATTAAAAGGAAAGAATTTAACAAGAATTATAAATAAAACAAATGAAATATGAAGGAAAAAAATTATATTGAAATCTACCCTATTGGAAATTCTATACTATATAAGTTGAAATTATTTCATACATAAATATTAAAACAAAATATCAACATTATTTTATGTTTTCCTTTTTATAAAAACATTGTCTATATGATTTTATCAATTTAAAGTATCATTATCTTGTAATATATCAAAATATTAATAATTATAAATGAAAATTTACATTTAATTTTACATATATTATCTTGAAAAACTTTTTCTTTATAGTATCTTGACAGAAATATCATCCACTATTAGAAAATAATATGAAATAATTTTAAAATTCCTTATAACATACAAGTATTAAGAAATTCAAACTTACATGTCCAACACATCCTTAAAAAGTATTCACACATCACTGTGGAGAGTGAATAACCAAAAAAAGGACTTGTACCTTGGACATAAAACACCTAAAATCCAAGGTTCATTGATATAAAATACGATTCAGTGTTATTTTTTATTTATTTAAAAAATATAAAACACTTCTTGATATATATATATATATATATATATATATACTATAATCGTGAAGATAACAAAACATCCACCATTTAATAATTACATCCATTGGATATCATTTTGGAATATAAAGTACTCTTTCTACTTGCGTCATTTTCCTTGAAACTGGGAAAAAACCGTGGGTCCATAAATCCATATACATATGTCTTGTTATTCTCATTATAAATTTTAAAAATATACCTAACACAAAACAAAAATAATTATAAATTTTTAACAAATTGGATGCATAAAAAGATTTATTTTAATACTTAAAGGGAAAAACATGAATCATGTTGATACCCAAATGATCTATAGTTAGAATATCCCTGATATCCATTTTCAAAAGCACCACTGTCATTTCATGCCTAGAAATCCCATGTTCTGTTGAAATATCATTAACACCTAACAACTATATTGAATATCTTAATAATCTATCAAGACTACGTGAATCTATATCAGAAGCAATCATGCATTGTATTGGTAACAATGCTTCAACTGATTTATCTATAATATCTAGTATACTGACCCTATAATTTTCTATCACAATCTTTTGATGATGAATGTTATCTCCAATTTAATAAATCATCCCATATGAAAAAATTATATGCTTCATATCATCAAAATATAACTCATTATAATGGGAAATCTATTGAGGAGGGTGTATAAGTAGGATAATGAATGTGTCTATAGGAGAAGATGGAGGAATGGGAGTTGTTGTAGGAGGTAGGGGAGTAATTTAAAACTATCTTTGCATGTCTGCTAATATCATCTGTACCGAATCTCTAATATAATTATTCATTATCACATAAATATCTTGAACATGTGCCTCCAATGATTCTAGTTTTTTTATAATCACCTTCCATTGAAGAATATAAATAATGTGGGAACAATTTTTTCACCGATACACCCATTAGGTATCCTTATACATGACCCATGTATTTGGGATTTCCCAGTGTTGCAACTAAAATATCCTACCTTTCCTCAGCTAAAAATACAAATATTTGTTCTCTTTTAAATTACCCTACTTAGCCTTAGCTAAAAAATCCTTATTTTTTCATTTCTCGTAGAGGGAATCATGTTTACATTATTTGAAAAAATATATAACGAATAAAAATATATAAATAATTTAGTTAACATAAATAAATAAATAATGAAAACATCTTATAACCCTCTTAGTTATAACCCTAGACTCTTCTATAAGATATTTTTCTTTTTCACATCTGATCCATCTTCTAATTTTAATGTATATTGGTAGTTATAGTTAGAAACCTCTATTGATCATGAAGACTCATCTCTCATTTTTGGAAATTTCATATCCATAATTTGTTCTTCAAATAATGTATAGCCTCCCCAAGATAAATTGTGAGGTTATACATTTCATGATTGTATATAATGATGAGATCTCTGTAATTTTTTATATTTAATACTAAACAGTAAGTTAATAAATCATTTATAAGATCATTAATATAAAAAAATTATATATTTGTGACATTACCCTTACAAAACATTCATCTTTTATTCTACTTTAAACACATTTCTTCCTTGTCTCTTCATCAATAAATGGATATATATCAAATTGATTTTGACGTTTCCTGTTCCCAAAAATTGAATCTGATGTGAGGGTTGATTTTGAATCCCTCCATCAATTATTTTCTACTGATAAACAATTCCTCCTGACTCCATCTGTGTAATGTATATCATATTTAACTTGATAATAAGAGTAAAACATATATTACTATAAACATTTCATGATTTGTTGAAAAATAAAAAATCATCATACCAAAAGAGTCTCCCAAAATTGATATAGTTTCCATTTTTCAACATTTCTCCAATCATTAATCAGAATACTACTTTAATTATATCCTGAATAGATATAAAACTCTATAATTTATTTGAATTATGTCCTCTTGGAATATCATTAGTATAAAATAATTACAATATCCTCTGGCCCTAACTAAGGGAAACTGATAAATTTGGTAAATGTGTGCATCCATGTCTACCAACCCTCAAACTCTTATTTGGGCCTCTAGTAGTATATATCTCTTTTATAGAAAGATGGGGATCATCATGTGGATCATGTGCACATTCCTCCCCAGAGGTATGAGTATGATCATCACCAGAAGTACATAGTGGACCAGTTGATTGGTCTTTTATTATCCCAATAAGCAAATAAAAAATAATTATTACACAAATATAAAAATCCAAGTATTAAAATACTAATGAAAATAAAAAATAAATAAATATCAAACAAAAAACTAAACTAAATTAAGTTAAAACAATTTAATTGACAATTTTAATAGTCAACTAAAATGATCACAAGAGAATTGAGTTATGAAATTTCTTGTAAATGACTGAAAAAAAATCCATAAATGAATTGTGAATTGTAAAAAATACTCCAACCTAACAATTCATTTTTTCCAAAAAAAAGATAATATTTTCTCAATATAATATTTTAGAATATTTTTTTAACATATAATATTTAAAATAATTGTATTTCAAAAAAATAATTATTATACTAGTTATATAAGGTTAACCAAGTTAAACTAAAAAAACTAATTTAAAAAAATAACTCATTTTTTATAAATTGTTTTTTAATAAATAAAATCAAATAAAAATATTTAACATTTTATGAAATCTAAAAATGAAAATAAGAAATAAACATATGTTAAAACATGTAATTTTAAGAATATATTAAATGGTTGTTTTCCCAAATTTGTTCATCGAGAGTTTTCTATATAGAACAAACCATTTATACTATGTTCTCATCAATATTCTCTATTAATATTTCATTGAAACCAGGGATATTGCATAAATCTCCCTCTTTTTCCAATTTATCATCACCCACATTCCATTTCTTCTCTTGAAAAAAATAGACAACTCCATATCAAATTGATAAAGAATATATAGAAAATAATTCATGTGTTTCCATTGAAAAGTTTCATATATGTGTTCCAATATATTCATATTAACAATTTAAATTACAAATTAATAATATATGACATGGTATTTTTCTGATAAACCATTCGTATTTTAACATTGGAACTTAAATTTAATGTTATTAACCTACCATATTTCATCAATGACTTCTTAATATGCGCTTGATTCAAAAATTGGGTTTTTGTCTTTACCAATAATTAAATTCGTTCTTCTGCAAACACCAATAAAATCCTATTTTGAACTGTATTTCTATTGTTATATCTTTTATGTGAAACTTATATCCATTAATTTCATACACATACCATTTTTTCAAATTTAAACTTGGACCACCCAATGAAATTATCAATTTTTTTGATGCATTAGAGCTGTCAATCATGGTCTCTTTAATCCATAGAAAAAATGTTTGGTTTTTTCATTCAAAATGAACCTATAATTAATAATTAAATAACATTCTTTAAAAACATTAATAGTCAATGTTATATATGGTTTAACATCATCTATGTTATTCAAGATGTATAAATGCATCTTATTTATATTTCCACCTATCAAAAAATTTACTTTTAATCGAGATCCCCCTTTCCCCCATAATTCTCACATTCTTGGAGATATGGGAGAGCAAAAATGTGCTCCACTGTAGACAAGTACCTTGTATGAAACTAAAAAATATCCTCAGAACATATACTTCTCAATAATGGAGGCGTCAAGTTGATATGGATTTTTAATATTCAACCTTAATATTTTTATATACCATTCAAAAGGATACATCAAATGTAGATATACAGATTCACGGGGCATAATTTATATCATTATATGACCATTAAAAGAACAATGATATCAAAAAATTAGAGAAAAATACATTTCCCTTTCAAAAAGTAGAGCAATTTCTTAAATCCCAAGTTTTTTAAATCATTCAGATCAGTCTCCTTATTAAAAATTGAATTGAAAAAAATAAAAAACCATCATTATAGTCATTCTGATATGGATGGTAACAATTACACACAATGAAACAAGTATGTGTTAATGAATAATGATGTAAAAATCACAATATTTAAATCCAATCAACATCAATTCCTTTAAATAAAAAATATATTTACATTTGAAAAATTACCCTGTGGAACATCGATATCATGAAGAAAATGATAAAAACTAATTTTATACCTATATAATAATGTATGACAAGTTGGAGGAAGAAATTTTTTTATTCCATCAGTAGTGGGATCTAACTCCAAATATATTACCATTGTGAATAATTCCAATATTTCACTCAACCCATTTTTAGTATTTCATTTAATATCTGATAATTTTCAAATCATGATTTCAAAGATAATCTTCTCCACATGCATGGCATCAATGTTATGTTTGGCCTCATGATATATCCAATATTATTGCTAAAACATATTAATTGTTTCTTCCAAATATTTCTATCATTATATTATTTATGTGTCTTTCTGAATTCCACATTTGGTTTTTTACCCTATCATAATACTAATTAGTGGATAATGGTTTTTGGAAGAATATCAAATTCTTTTGAGCCATTGAATTAATTTTTTAATATTCTGTATGATTGATTTATATTCGAAAACTCTCAATGAACAATGTATACTATTTTCCCCCCATGCTGAATTTGATAATATTTAGTATCTTATTGTCAAATTTGAAATGTTTTATGCCCTTTTACATTGCATCCATTAAAATTTTCATATGCTGGAATGTCATTTATAGTGAACATAATCATTGCATTTAATTGAAAATTTTCAATTTTATAATCATCATACACCCTAATACCATCCTCCCATAAGAGTTTAAACTATCATTTAATTGTGATAAGAAAAAATCAATATAATTTCCCATTTGTTTTGGTCTATATATCATTAATATCAAAATGAAATATTTTTATTTCATACAAAATTCAAGAGATAAATTATAAATTACCAATAGAAAATTCCAAAAAAATATGGTTGTTACTAAGGATTCAATATGTATTTATTCCATCCATGAATATTCCAAGTATTTGATATATAAATTCATTTCAAAATGTGTATAATTGATGATCAAATTTCATGCATTGTGGATAACTAGTAGGATTTCATAATTTTCTATCACATATTTGCTCATATTCATTCCATCATAACCATTTTGTATCATGTGGATTTAAAAAAAATGTTTTAAATGAAGAATTATATAAAGATACCCAAATTCATTAGAATGTGCCTTTTTAACTACAAAATCAGCATGTAATTTTTCCTTCATCTTATACCACAACATCCCACATTTATGAAACATTGATAAAAATTCATATTCTTTCCTATATCACAGATATCCATTCCAAAAGGAATTTATTTTTTTATAACCTAATCCCATTTGACATTGTCATTTATTCACATTATAATGTGAATTAAGAAGATCAATTTAATTTGGAAGAAAATTTTCAATAATTTAAGCAATTAGAAGAAATATTATCACTCAAACCATGTTTCACCTTCATGTTAATCAATCTTATGACTGATGATAAAACTTTAAATTTCTTACGACCTTGATATAATGGTTTTACAAAATAACCATATATACAATCAATTTTTTGTTCTTTATCAATTTTCTATACCTAATTATCACAAATCATTTATTCAATTTCATAATAATTATCAAATTGAAAAGCATCATCATCAATATATCCAAAACTATTCCCAGTTTCAACATGTGAAAACCAAGATCTCTAACTCATATTAAAACCATTAAAATTTAAATGATCTTTGATCACACTTATTTTCAACTTCCTTATATTTACATATTTCATACATGGAAAACATGTCATTTTTTGGAACATTTCATTTATAACATTCTATAAAATAATCAACACCTTCCTCAATTTCATCACTTATTGATGTTTCATAATCCAAAATCAAATCATTATTATATATAACAAAGACTAAAAATCATTGTATTTTTATAAGAATATAATGGTGATAGAGGTGAGAATAAAATTTTTAATTCAAACTATGTTTAAATATATATCAATTATTTCATGATATAAAGATAGAAAACATGAAAATTTAAAAAAAAAACCATTTTCGAAAAGTATAATTACAAATTCAAGATAATATTTGAATCTAAGTATAAATATAATTTATAAATCTTTAAAATAAATGAACGGAATTTATTTACAAAAAAATATAGATATATTATTCTATAATTTTTCATTTTAATATGGATGAAATTAGATAAAACTTATTATTGAATATTATTTATTATAATCCAAATCTAGCATAATAAGAAAATAGAGACCCCTTCAAGCTCAAAAGAATGTGAACTGATCAAAGGTAAATAATAAAATATACTCAGTCGGTCATGATAAAAACCATTGACTCATCACCATTTTTCATATATTGAAAGGGAACATTTTGATCACCATTATATGTGATCTACATTGGGTACTCACTATGTAATGACACTACATTGATTTAGTTAGAATGATCAACCTTCTCAATGAAGAAATATCTACAGATCGATGCAACATTTCTTCTTAAACTTAAATTATATTTAAATTTGACAATAAAATATCTTATTTGGGTTCTAGTTTTTTATTGTTCAATATTATTTAGAAAAAAAATCATTTTTCATAATATTTACAACATTTACATTTCTAATGAGTTTTCAAATCCTACAAAATCCGAGTTAGCAATAGGCCCATCACATGCTTCTTCTAAATAACGAACCATCAAATTATACCAGATGAAACATTTACTCTTTATTCAAGACCAATAAGTACTAATTATAATGTTCGAGCACTTAAATTTTAAAAAACATTCCTAGAGGCATGTTAATATAAAATACCACAAATGAAATAAAACCTAAAAATAACCAATATGAATCATAATAAAATATTTACCAAAATATAACTTCTTTCATGCTTCAAAAAATATATCAATAAACTGCAATCAAAAAAATACTCAAAAAATATATCCCAGAAATATGGTAATTTAGAATTTTAATTAATTTATGTAACACCCCAAGCTTCTACGGTACGCTTCTCTTTGAATAATGCGATAGCGTGTGTTGTACGCAACCTCGAGTTCTAACACACACCACAACTAATTAAAATAGCCGTTGTAAATAGTAATACCTACTTTTTGAAATCATATATATTTTATATTTCAAAATGGACTTCATTTTTGGATTCGGAATATTGAAATTAGCCTAGGGTGAAATTTTGGTACTTTTCGGATAACTTTTATATTTTGATGAATAGTGAAAATTACTAAATTTTAATTAAAAACAACTTTTTTAATCAAAATAATTAATAGTGATAAATTGTGAATTTGAGGGGTTTTAAAGTATATTTAGAATATATTTTTACCATTTAATATAATGTTGGTCATTGGACATAATTTTACAATTAAACCGAACATAAACAAGTGTCAATCTTTCGATAGTTATTATCTCTTAAAAACACGCTTTTTGTTTTGACAGCGGGAATTAATTTAAAATTAATTTCTGCCACTTCTGTGTTTTGAATTTAGAAAAATGGATTCCATATTTGGAATCAGGATGTTCAAATTGTGTAAATAGGTAACTTTTATTTTTAGACATTTTGAATAATTACTGTGGTAAATATTTTATTTACCATGGTTAAGGGTAAATCTGGTAAATAAGGGTTAAAAAATTATATTATAATAATACAAAATTAACCTAAAACGTGTCCTAACCTTATTGGTGGACACATGCCCGACCATGAGCATCCTTGGGTCAATTTGGGGACCCCTTGGAGCCACTTTTATGTGGTAGGGACACTTTATATTAATAAAGTTAAAATAAAAATAAAAATGGCATAAGCTTACATCTTTTAGAAAAACAATTTTTACATAGGGTTATACATGTTGGATTTTCGATTGTAAATATTCATTAGAAAGATAAAACGATTTACTACATAATGATATTTTATTTATAATTTTTAGAAATAAAATAATTTAAAT
The DNA here is from genome assembly GCA_963277665.1 of Viscum album. NCBI lineage: Eukaryota > Viridiplantae > Streptophyta > Magnoliopsida > Santalales > Viscaceae > Viscum > Viscum album. Next base: position 1,413,985,810 of record OY728125.1, on the reverse strand, counting down.
TATTAATGACACAATAATGATGCAATGTTTACCTCATTAATAAATCATTTAAATAAATAAGATTATAATGATTAAAATATTATCTAAAACCTGTCCAATTCTTATTGGTTGATGTTATTTAGAATATGAGTCATCTTATCTTCGACCCCAATTATTTTTGGACCATTATAAACCGAATATAATTATATAATAAAGTAATAATTTCACTCTTTCCTAAAGAGCCCCTCTTCTCCCTTATAAAAGGAGACCACTTCTACTCATTCCTCACACCTCTCAAGCCACTTGGCTCGTCCAAACTCTGCCCAACTAAGCTCCCCACATCCCCCTCCTCCTCCTTGAAGCTTCCCCTTAGGAAGAAAGCATTTCAAGAAGTCCTTTGGTTCCAACCAAAGTGAGTTACCTAAATTAAAGGTAACGATTTCTCTTAAATTATTTTCATTTATTTTGCTTCTCCAACCCCCAAACTCTTTTTATTTCCTTTCTTTTGTAACAACACCAGTATCCTCAATATACTAGTATGTTATTATAAGAAGGATTAAAACTACACATACACACAACTCCTTCTAATGGATGATGAACATAATGTTTCTGTGGATGGAAAACTAACGCCTCACGAAACGATGATTGTTCAAATACATCTTACCGCCTCTCATGGTGGCCATTATGATGGAACTGTAATTAAATATGATATTAATGATATATATTTTATATATAAGCTTCTTTAATTCCATTTTATTTCATACCATTATTCTTTTCATGTTGTATATACATACGATAATTTCATTTGAGGAAGTGCGGACTACCGCCCCCTTAAAATGATATGACTCGTTCATACCACACATGGAACGTATAAAGGATGGTGTTAATGAACTTAAGTAACATATATAAAATATTATATTATACTGAAATAGTAATATACCTATGTATCATTTGGATTCAATTCTTTTAAAATAAAAATTAAATGGAAGTAGCGTTCGTGCGTACGTACGGACTACCGTCTCCACGAACGCGGTGAGATCCATCCTCCATCGTATCCATTCAAGTCTTATTCTCATTTTAGGGTTAAAAATAATGTTAATATCATTCTGATTATGAATAAGATTTAATCTATCCATTACAAACATGTCTTACGTATCCAAACATTTAAGAAGAACGAATCGATTATCACCTGAAACGACGATAATACTAAGATATTATTAATAAAGCAATGTTAAAAGATCATATATGATATCATATTAATGTATATGATTCTTGTATAATTTAATAACAATTATTTCACCATTATACAGGAGGTTAACCGACCCCAACAAAGGAAAAGTACAAGGTAAGGGTTATTTCACAATCTCTTCATTATCCGAGGTTGTTTATACGTAATAATCTACTGGGATCTCGTTATCATCCACATCCATGTTTCTTCAAAATGGATTTCAAAACATTTTTAATATTTAAAAGAATATGGGTTAAAGTCATTTATACCCTTGTTTGACTTTTTATAAGAGGTTTATAAGGGAATCATTTCGTCGTTTTCCAAACAAGGTGCTTTTTAACCTTTTCGACAGAATTAAGATAAGAATGTTTTTTTTAACTTATACGGCAGGTGCGGTTATTTTCCGCCGTTATAAATTCGTCAAATCTTCCCTTACAAGCTTATAAGAATATTTTCAAGAAAATTTTTTATTTTATATGACTCTTAAATGATTTCAAAAATAGAAAGAGATATTTCTCTAAAAAGTGTTTTGATTTCATCTATGTCAACATCCTTCGACGGATTTTACACTTATTTGAAGTTGATTTATTATGATACAAAACTTCTATATTGTATTGAAGGTTATGTGATATGTTTGACTTTGGATGTGCTATTTTTATACCATTCATAGTTTATGGTGAAATTATTGACATTTCGTATGCTAGTTTTAATACGAATGTTTATGTTATGTTTAAACCTTTTCATATGTGAATGCATTGGACTTAATATGTGACAGGTGGAGCCCGCTATAGCTCCTCGATGCATCGGTAGGTCTCATGAGACAAACTAGTGTCTTGGCACAAGGCCTTGACAAAATCTTATTTGTAGTCTTGGCACGAGGCCTTGGCTATGTGGTTATGATAGTCTGGCATTATGCATTCCAACATTATGAAAGTGGTTATTGATTTTGCATGTGATTATTCGATTAGTAGAATATCCATGTGAACAAGTAAATGGCATTATTTCATTTTACTTTTGCCATACTATGTTGAAGTTCATGTTTAAAAGGCTTTTGTTTTAGATATACATTGCCTTAAATGTTTATTCTTATTGATGAAAGTTTCCGATATATTGTTATCCTTACTGGGCATTTGAGCTCACCCCTTTTCTATGTTTTATTTTTCCCAGGAAGTGAAGATGTAAGTTATGAATGACCTGCAGGGATATTATGAGGGGATTATAGTGTGGACTGTGGAAACATTATGTTGTTGCAGTAGTTTTTCATTTTATGATGTAATGTAAAACTTATGAATATATCTATTGTTTCCAAGGCTACTAAACCAATCGGTCTTTAGAGATTTGATCTTTCTTGTGATCATGCCAATGTTATGTAATAATGCACCGACTCTAGGCAACTAGGGTCGGGGCGTTACAGTTGGTATCAGAGGAAGTTTAGTACAAACCTTGGAAGCTAGATTTAGATAAACTCTGATTAGAGCACGTAGACCTAAGATGAACTTTGAGGATTAGTATAGAGGAACTTCCTAGAATTTTGGTATTGTAGAGATTTTGTGAGTTTTCCGAGCAATACATCCCTGTGTGGATACGAGCAGGTAGAGGCGGCTCTGGCACAGATGTAACTAGGGGTAAAACCCGAAAACACCGCTTTGAGCTAGACTCGAACAGGAACTGGTGCACGACAACGGGCCTTGCTGCACTCTTGGTTACGACACTCCCGAGGGATATGCTTAGGATAACTCTCATTTTCTTCACAAATCATTATGAAGGGTTTATGAGTATATACTTCCTCAAAGAAAACATTTTTATGATTATGGATTATATCCATAAATAGTTCAATTTATGTTAAGTGTTTTATAAGTACGGGATTATGTATTTTGATTCATAAACTGATCTAGTTTATGCCATTGTTTAGAAATGGCGCCTAGTGGAAGAAATGGAAACCATATCAGTGCACGCACTCCATGTAGGGATTGCCCTCCTGCTCAAGATAATTATAGTGGGGCTGGTGATGCAACTGGTGCCGATCAGCTAATCACCATACTGGGGCAACTTACTCAGGTTATGAATAATAACCTTACCCGTATGGAGCACCCTGATCCGCAGCGTGGAGGATCAATGTTAGATCGATTCATGAGGCAACAACCACCAACGTTCAATGGGAATACAAATCCCTTAGTAGCTGAGCAATGGATATTTTCCCTAGAGAAAATATTTCAGGCTTTGGGGAGCAGTGAAAGGGAAAAAGTTATCATGGCAGTTTACCGCCTCACTGGAGATGCTGATCAATGGTGGTCATTGATTCAAAATACGAAGGAAGATGATGAAGTATCAAATATGGAATGGAGGGAGTTCAAAGATCTGTTTTTAGAAAAATACTTCCCTCACGACCATCGAGCAGATATGGAAAGGAAATTTATGAGTCTGAGACAAAAGGAGGATGAGAATGTCACAAAGTATGAGGCTAACTTTACATGGTCAGCGAGGTACGCTGGTGATTATATTCGTAACCCAAGAAGTAAGATTGATCGTTTCTTTGATGGGTTAAAACCATTTCTCCGTCGAGCGTTAGTCTCACAATACTTTTCATTGTACGAAGACATTGTCTCATGTGCTATCAAGACCGAAAAGGAATTCTCCAAGTCTTATGACTTTAAAGCAAAGCAAGAGAAGAAGAGACCTGCTGATCAATCTGGGAATGGAAATAAGGGGAAGAAGGGAAAGGTTGAATATCCATATTGTGGTAAATGCGGGAAGAAACACCCCAGTACTTGCTTGAAGGGAATGGGAGTCTGTTACAAGTGTGGTGAAAAAGGCCACCAAGCTCATGATTGCAAGGGGAAGAAGGAAGCTACCAATGTTCAGTGCTACAATTGCAGGGAGATGGGGAATTATGCAAATTCATGTCCTAAGCGTCAGGAGAACTTACCTCAGAAAAGGCCAAGGGATCAAGGCCAGGCTTATGCTATCACTACTGCTGAGGTAGAAGCTCCGAAAGACGTGGTGGCAGGTAATTTAATGGTTTCCTCAAGTTTAGAAAATGCATTATTTGATTCTGGATCATCGCATTGTTTCATATCTTCCCAGTTTTCTAAGAAAATTAGATATTTCCAATTTGATTTAATAAGGGAGTTGTCAGTTAAAACTCTTAAGGGAAGTATCGTTGCAACAAAGTTTTGTGAATCAGTCCCCATTAGAGCACATAAATTTTCTTTATCTGCTAATCTCATCGTCATACCTATGATTGAGTTTGACATAATCCTCGGTATGTATTGTCTTTCGGACTATGATGCGAATATTTATTTTAAGAAGAAAGAGGTTACGATTCTTGATGATAATGATAAGGAGCACCTTATTTTTAGAGCAGAATCGTCACCACCTAATTCTTATTTAGATCCACCCCCAGTAGCTCAACTTAATTCAATTATTGGGGAGGAAGAGAATGAAATAACTGCGGGTGAGGAATGGAATGTTCAAATAGAGGATGTACCTGTTGTGAAAGAATTTGTAGATGTATTTCCAGAAGATTTACCTGGACATCCTCCAGAACGAGAAGTTGAGTTTTCTATTGATTTGATTCCTGGATCAAGGCCTATATCGAAGACCCCTTATAGAATGTCCACTGTAGAGTTAGTCGAACTAAAGAAACAACTAGAGGAATTGAGTAATAAGGGATTTATTCGCCCTAGTGTTTCTCCATGGGGAGCCCCTGTTCTTTTTGTTAAAAAGAAAGATGGATCTATGAGGCTATGTATCAACTACAGGGAGATCAATGCTATAATGATAAAGAACAAGTATCCCCTACCTCGTATTGATGATTTATTTGACCAACTGCATGGAGCTCAATACCTTTCAAAGATTTACCTTCGATCTGGATACCATCAGTTGTGTGTGAAGAAGGAAGACATTCCGAAAACAGCATTTCGAACCAGGTACGGGCATTACGAGTTTACTGTAATGCCGTTTGGATTGACTAATGCACCCTCTGTATTCATGGATCTAATGAATAGAGTTTTCAAGGAGTATCTCGATGAATTTGTGGTGGTATTTATTGATGATATCTTGGTATACTCCAAAACCTACGAAGATCATGAAAATCACTTGCGCATTATCTTGAAGACTCTGAGGAGGCATGAATTATATGGGAAGTTTAGCAAGTGTGAATTCTGGCTTCAGGAGATTTCTTTTCATAGCCATATTGTCTCTAATGATGGAATCTCTGTTGATCCTTCTAAGACCAAGGCAATCCAAGAATGGCCAGCACCTACGAGTATAACTGAGGTACGTAGTTTTATTGGTTTGGCAGGTTATTATCGACGTTTCGTCCAGAATTTTGACCGATTGGCTAACCCATTAACGAAGCTCACACGTAAAGGGGTTAAATTTGTTTGGACAAAAGAGTGTGAAGAATGTTTCGAAGAACTTAAGAGAAGATTAGTCAATGCTCCTATATTGACTCTACCATCAGGGAATGATGGGTTCGTTATTTATAGTGATGCATCAAAGAAAGGACTTGGTTGTGTCCTTATGCAGAATGATAGAGTTATTTCCTATGCATCACGACAGTTGAAAATTCATGAACAAAACTATCCTACTCATGATCTTGAGTTAGCAGCTGTAATATTTGCTTTGAAGATATGGAGGCACTACCTCTATGGTGAAAAATGTGAGATTTATACTGATCACAAGAGTTTGAAGTATATTTTCTCACAAAAAGAACTCAACATGAGGCAAAGGAGATGGCTTGAATTACTCAAGGATTATGATTGCACGATACACTACCACCCGGGGAAAGCAAACAAAGTAGAAGATGCTTTGAGCAGAAAAGACCATGGAGTTTTGAACATGATGAGAATTGAAAGGGATCTAATTTTCATGGATCTAGTAAAGATGGACATGGGAATAACCAGGGAAGGTGAAACATCAATGCTTTTTCAAATGGTTGCCAAACCATCTTTACTAGAAAGTATTAAGAGTTCTCAGACCGATGATGAAGAGTTCCAAAAGAATATTAAAGCTGTGAATGATGGGAGATTGAGAGACTTTGTGTATGAAGATGGAATTTTGAAATTCGGGAAGAGACTTTGTGTTCCCGATTTACCTGATCTAAAAAGGGAATTGCTGGATGATGCTCATAGTTCCAATTTCTCTATACACCCTGGGAGCACCAAAATGTATAGAGATTTGAAGGAACATTTTTGGTGGGACAACATGAAGAGGGAGATTGCTGATTTTGTGTCAAGATGTATGGTTTGTCAACAAGTGAAAGCTGGAAGGCAACAGCCTGGAGGAGTCATGCAACCTCTTCCCATACCGGAGTGGAAATGGGACAATGTTACGATGGACTTTGTCATGGGGCTACCAAAGACTCCTAGAAGGAACGATGCAATATGGGTTATTGTTGATCGTCTTACCAAGTCAGCACATTTTCTTGCTATAAGAGAAGATCTACCCCTGGAACGTCTAGCAAGACTATATATTAATGAAGTTGTGAGACTTCATGGAGTACCTCTATCGATTGTTTCTGATCGTGATCCCCGTTTTACTTCAAGATTCTGGAAAAGTCTTCAGAAATCCCTGGATACTGAACTTCATTTGAGCACTGCATACCACCCTCAGACAGATGGACAATCAGAACGGACTATTCGAACCTTAGAAGACATGTTGAGATCTTGCTCACTTGACTTTTAGGGTATGTGGGATCAATATTTACCTCTGGTAGAGTTTTCCTATAACAATAGCTTCCATTCGAGTATTCAGATGGCACCATATGAAGCGTTATATGGAAAGAGATGTCGTACACCAACCTGTTGGGATGACATTGGTGAAAGAAAACTTGTAGGTCCAGAACTGGTGGAGGAAACGATGGAAAAGGTGAAGGTAATCCAAAATCACATCAGAGCAGCTCAAAATAGGCAGAAGAGCTATGCCGATAATCGAAGTAAGGATTTGGAATGCAAAAGTCGGTGATCATGTTTTCCTGAAGGTATCTCCGTGGAAGGGAGTCATACGTTTTGGTAAGAAATGTAAATTGAGTCCCAGGTACATCGGACCTTTCGAAATTCTAGAACGAATTGGGGTTGTAGCTTACCGATTGGCAATGCCGCCAAGTCTCTCCAAAGTTCACGATGTGTTCCACGTATCTCTGTTGAGGAAATACATGCCTGATCCAACGCATGTACTCACCTATGAGGAATTAGAACTGGAACACGATCTGTCTTATTGTGAAGAGCCCGTCAAGATTCTTGATACAAGAGAACAAGTACTGAGAAACCGGACGACGCGTCTGGTAAAAGTTTTGTGGAGAAATCATAAGATGGAAGAGGCAACGTGGGAACCCGAGGAACTTATGATGAAGAACCACCCGAGTCTTTTTATGCAGTAATACCCTAGAAATTTCGAGGAAGCAATTATTTGAAGGAGGGGAGAATGTAACACCCCAAGCTTCTACGGTACGCTTCTCTTTGAATAATGCGATATCGTGTGTTGTACGCAACCTCGAGTTCTAACACACACCACAACTAATTAAAATAGTTGTTGTAAATAGTAATACCTACTTTTTGAAATCATATATATTTTATATTTCAAAATGGACTTCATTTTTGGATTCGGAATATTGAAATTAGCCTAGGGTGAAATTTTGGTACTTTTCGGATAACTTTTATATTTTGATGAATAGTGAAAATTACTAAATTTTAATTAAAAACAACTTTTTTAATCAAAATAATTAATAGTGATAAATTGTGAATTTGAGTGGTTTTAAAGTATATTTAGAATATATTTTCACCATTTAATATAATGTTGGTCATTGGACATAATTTTACAATTAAACCGAACATAAACAAGTGTCAATCTTTCGATAGTTATTATCTCTTAAAAACACGCTTTTTGTTTTGACAGCGGGAATTAATTTTAAATTAATTTCTGCCACTTCTGTGTTTTGAATTTAGAAAAATGGATTCCATATTTGGAATCAGGATGTTCAAATTGTGTAAATAGGTAACTTTTATTTTTAGACATTTTGAATAATTACTGTGGTAAATATTTTATTTGCCATGGTTAAGGGTAAATCCGGTAAATAAGGGTTAAAAAATAATATTATAATAATACAAAATTAACCTAAAACGTGTCCTAACCTTATTGGTGGACACATACCCGACCATGAGCATCCTTGGGTCAATTTGGGGACCCCTTGGAGCCACTTGTATGTGGTAGGGACACTTTATATTAATAAAGTTAAAATAAAAATAAAAATGGCATAAGCTTACATCTTTTAGAAGAACAATTTTTACATAGGGTTATACATGTTGGATTTTCGATTATAAATATTAATTAGAAAGCTAAAAATATTTCCTACATAATGAAAGTTTATTTATAATTTTTAGACATCAAATAATTTAATTTATTAATGACACAATAATGATGCAATGTTTACCTCATTAATAAATCATTTAAATAAATAAGATTATAATGATTAAAATATTATCTAAAACCTGTCCAATTCTTATTGGTTTATGTTATTTAGAATATGAGTCATCTTATCTTCGACCTCAATGATTTTTGGACCATTATAAACCGTATATAATTATATTATAAAGTAATACTTTCACTCTTTCCTAAAGAGCCCCTCTTCTCCCTTATAAAAGGAGACCACTTCTACTCATTCCTCACACCTCTCAAGCCACTTGGCTCGTCCAAACTCTGCCCAAATAAGCTCCCCACATCCCCCTCCTCCTCCTTGAAGCTTCCCCTTAGGCAGAAAGCATTTAAAGAAGTCCTTTGGTTCCAACCAAAGTGAGTTACCTAAATTAAAGGTAACGATTTCTCTTAAATTATTTTCCTTTATTTTTCTTCTCCAACCCCCAAACTCTTTTTATTTACTTTCTTTTGTAACAACACCAGTATCCTCAATATACTAGGATGTTGTTATAATAAGGATTCAAACTACACATACACACAACTCCATATAATGGATGATGAACATAATGTTTCTGTGGATGGCAAACTAACGCCTCACGAAACGATGATTGTTCAAATACATCTTACCGCCTCTCATGGTGTCCATTATGATGGCACTGTAATTAAATATGATATTAATGATATATATTTTATATATAAGCTTCTGTAATTCCATTTTATTTCATACCATTATTCTTTTCATGTTGTATATACATACGATAATTTCATTTGAGGAAGTGCGGACTACCGCCCCCTTAAAATGATATGACTCGTTCATACCACACATGGAACGTATAAAGGATAGTGTTAATGAACTTAAGTAACATATATAAAATATTATATTATACTGGAATAGTAATATACCTATGTATCATTTGGATTCAATTCTTTTAAAATAAAAATTAAATGGAAGTAGCGTTCGTGCGTACGTACGGACTACCGTCTCCACGAACACGGTGAGATCCATCCTCCATCGTATCCATTCAAATCTTATTCTCATTTTAGGGTTAAAAATAATTTTAATATAATTCTGATTATGAATAAGATTTAATCTATCCATTACAAACATGTCTTACGTAACCAAACATTTAAGAAGAACGAATCGATTATCACCTGAAACGACGATAATACTAAGATATTATTAATAGAGCAATGTTAAAAGATCATATATGATATCATATTAATGAATATGATTCTTGTATAATTTAATAACAATTATTTCACCATTATATAGGAGGTTAACCGTCCCCAACAAAGGAAAAGTACAAGGTAAGGGTTATTTCACAATCTCTTCATTATCCGAGGTTGTTTATACGTAATAATCTAATGGGATCTCGTTATCATCCACATCCATGTTTCATCAAAATGGATTTCAAAACATTTTTAATATTTAAAAGAATATGGGTTAAATTCATTTATACCCTTGTTTGACTTTTTATAAGAGGTTTATAAGGGAATCTTTCCGTCGTTTTCCAAACAAGGTGCTTTTTATCCTTTTCGACAGAATTAAGATAAGAATGTTTTTTTTAACTTATACGGCGGGTGCGGTTATTTTCCGCCGTTATAAATTCGTCAAAGCTTCCCTTACAAGGTTATAAGAATATTTTCAAGAAAATTTTTTATTTTATATGACTCTTAAATGATTTCAAAAATAGAAAGAGATATTTCTCTAAAAAGTGTTTTGATTTCATCTATGTCAACATCCTTCGACGGATTTTACGCTTATTTGAAGTTGATTTATTATGATACAAAACTTCTATATTGTATTGAAGGTTTTGTGATATGTTTGACTTTGGATGTGCTATTTTTATACCATTCATAGTTTATGTTGAAATTATTGACATTTCGTATGCTAGTTTTAATACGAATGTTTATGTTATGTTTAAACCTTTTCATATGGGAATGCATTGGACATAATATGTGACGGGTGGAGCCCGCTATAGCTCCTCGATGCATCGGTAGGTCTCATGAGAAAAACTAGTGTCTTGGCACAAGGCCTTGACAAAATCTTATTTGTAGTCTTGGCACGAGGCCTTGGCTATGTGGTTATGATAGTCTGGCTTTATGCATTCCAACATTATGAAAGTGGTTATTGATTTTTCATGTGATTATTCGATTAGTAGAATATCCATGTGAACAAGTAAATGGCATTATTTCATTTTACTTTTGCCATACTATGTTGAAGTTCATGTTTAAAAGGCTTTTGTTTTATTTATACATTGCCTTAAATGTTTATTCTTATTGATGAAAGTTTCCGCTATATTGTTATCCTTACTGGGCATTTGAGCTCACCCCTTTTCTATGTTTTATTTTTCCCAGGAAGTGAAGATGTAAGTTATGAATGACCTGCAGGGATATTATGAGGGGATTATAGTGTGGACTGTGGAAACATTATGTTGTTGTAGTAGTTTTTCATTTTATGATGTAATGTAAAACTTATGAATATATCTAGCGTTTCCAAGGCTACTAAACCAATCGGTCTTTCGAGATTTGATCTTTCTTGTGATCATGCCAATGTTATGTAATAATGCACCGACTCCAGGCAACTAGGGTCGGGGCGTTACAATTTAATTGAATAAAATAGGAGTTAGGGCCTCTATGACAATGAATAAGAAAAAATTGAGGTTTGTAATACTTACTTGATAGTTGAGAGATGAGAAGGATGAATGCACTAACAAAAAATGAGGATTTATGAAGTTGTAAACATGATATTGGAGGCCACTCTATTGAATAAATTAGTTTTTAGATTCCATTCATGAGAGAGCCAAGTTTTCATTCACCTGATCGAGTTACACAAAAATGTTTCAAAAAATGAAATTCATAAAATTTTTAATCATATATCATGTAGGTTGTATGACAACCAACATGATAATGTAATTTTTATTTCATGATCACATCAATTATATATAAATAGACATTAAAAACTGATCTAAAATGTTTGTTATAAAATAACTGACATTTTAAAGAAATGATAATATTTTATCACTTCAGTTATTAAATATAATTGACGTAAAAACCCACTTTATCATGTCACTGATATAGAAAATGATGTTATATGGTGGGATAATTGATTTTCTATGTCAGTTATTTGATAACCGAGGTGATAAAGCATTATGAATCACTTTCACACATCGGTTATAAATAACTAACATGAAAAGGCGATTTCAAAAAACTTGTTGTGTACCAGTGACAATTCATAAAGAAAGTTTACAGCTTTAAGTTATTTATCAAATATTTATAATCAACTATTTATGATCAGTTACCTCCTTGAAAATAATATCTAAAATATATTATTACTTCTGTCTAATGAAGTCTCGACCTCACTCTGATGTGTGTAAGGGATACCCACACTTAATTATATTTTTATATAAGTTAGATCTTTCACAATATCACTCTTCTTCCTTGAACCCTAAACATTGGTCATTCAAAACTCACCATACATAATTCCTGGTAAAAAATATTTTCAGATCCCTTACACAACTATATAATTATTTTTTATATAGTCGTGTTCCTTATTATTCAATTAAATTAAATGATTCATCATACTACGTTGAATATCTCATTACCTTCTCATGATCATATATTTAAGTGATTACATGATATCTTCTACACTCTATAAATTGTTTTGCACATTTTCATGGGGATTAGATCATGCATTTGTTCTTATTAATGTACGTGTTATCATAAACAACTAGAACTGTAGATCTGGTTATATTCACATTAATATAATCATAATAGATCTCAATATCCTATAAAATAGTTAGTATTCAACACCTTCTTATTAATGTGATAGGGTACACTGGTTCTTCTACATCGCATATACAATAGTTGTATGCCAGGTCATATAGTGTCTATCATGTGTCCATATAGGTACATGGATCAGTTATTTATTAATCTCTTCAAATGTGTGTAACATAAGAGAATCCCTATGGTTTCTTTTTTACTTCAAAAAAATGATGGATTCATAAAAACTAAGATGGGATTCACTTGACAGGGCACACAAAATCTAAATCTGTTAGTTATTTATGACCTATGATGCTTATGAAATCAATCACATCCCGACCTAAGCAGTGGATCGAGCTATATCTACCCCAATACTACCTCTATATTCTAGGGGTGGTGAAACACGTCAAAGGAACACTAAAATAGGGGAGGGATTTTTCTAAAACCTGTACACACTAACACATCCAAATCAATGTAAAAGTATAAAGAAATTGAAATAAAGAATGAAACATTGCTATAAATATACCAAATAAACATGAACTACTAAATAATGTAATTTTTTGAACTATATACTTAAATGAAAAAGGGGAATAATACATGCCCTACTAATAAATATGTTCCAACCTAAAAAACAGGAAAATAGTAACTAGTTGAGAGTGCTCATCTCAAGTATCACAAGCTACAACCCCCATATGTGGTCTAAGAACCACATAACCCTATGATTTTTTGAAGTCACAATTAACCTATCTATTCTCTGTAAAAGAAACTACGTGTATTGGGAATATCCTACGTAGGGGTGAGTATATACATACCAAGTAGAATGCCCCATAATGGTGAAGGGGGAAGTAATAGATACAAATGAATAGGGATTTAGTATAAAGAAAAAGGTATATTAAGAGAGTATTGATCAAACTAGTAAGAGAGTGAAAATTAACTCATCCAAACACAAGGATCTTAACACTATAAGAAGATGATATTCTCATTAAGTATTTTCTACCTATTGCAGGAGATTGGAATCATTCTACAAAAAGAAGATAAAAATTGAAATTATGTGTCGAACCCCATGTGTCTTCGCCTCTCTTGGAAGGAGAGTAATCATACCTAAGGAGTGAGTACTGAAGTAGGATATTTGTATGCTCGGGAAAAGAAACACAAACACAAGAGTTAGAGGATCTCCATATCATATCTCAGCCCAAATATATGAGTACACAATTGTTACATGGTAAAGTCCATAAATAATTCCCATCACCTCATATATCGTCCCATGTGACAAAATTTGAAGGGACTCAATCACTTCACCTTGATATTATCTACTTTGGCCAACACTGACTCACCCGAATGGTTTTAGGTTGCGTCACAAGAACATGTCTTGGTGGGTAAAGTGTACCTCATCCTAGTGAGTCAAAATATATGTATACCCATGTTTCTACATTATTCTTCCTCATTAAGAGGTCTTGTACCACTATTGAGGACCCATGTCCATCCTGGATACAGGGTGCCACTATTGTGTTGTTGAGGACCCATGCCCAGCCCGACACAATGGAGTCACTCTAGTGTCATCAAGGACCCATTCCCAACCCATATAGAGGGTTCCACTTGGAAAGCATTGAGGACATACTCTAATAATCCCAATTGGATTGTACCACCCTGTATACTCTAACATGCTAGTGTTACAACATTTTTTTCATCGAATGTCTCTTAAAATTGTTTCATGCCTGGAAAACCTTTCACTATATCTCAAAATACACTATAGAATGAACCATCGTATTCTACATGATAAAAAATTAGGATAAACTACTATGGATCCAAAATCATTGTCCAAAATAAGGATATGTGAGAGGTAGAATATTCATAATGAGGTACATGTGCAAATGGGTCCTACTCGACATGTAACCCTGCCTCATCGCCTGACCATGTATCGATCCATAAACTGGCACTAAAATGTGTACTTTCACCCATAGTTGTTCCTGTGTACTCCATGAGTACATCGATTAACTGTAAAAAATGATGACAAGTGCATGATACTCATCACTAGAGTGAAGGGAAAACATAATCTCACTAACATTCCACCTCATATGGCCTAGAATAACCTATCGGATCACACTGTTGTGATCCTTCGAGAAAATATCATATGATCAACTATTTGTTCGCCCAAATAAGACACCCAATGAAGAATTATAGTTTCCCAAAAATGTGCACAAATAGTTCCTCGTGCGGCCCACACCTCAATCACAAAATAAAATAATTGGATCACACTATTCTTATTTTCTCGTAAAAAACACTCAAAATATATTCTTCACTTTCCTCAATCGAACACCTACTGTAAAAATATCATTTCACTGCAATAAATTCTTATAATGTATTGTTTTTGAGAGCCAGAAGTCTTAATTAAATTGACAATACGGGTCTTAAAACGTCTGCCATGATATTTGGGTCTCAATGCTACAGATGGTTCCTTAAACTGATGTCGCACAAAAAAGCCATGAAATATGCATGTTTCTGAAACAAAAATAATAATACCTTTGTTGGATGTTTTTTTTCATAATCCATGGACATGGATTTATTATTCAAGACTCATCTTTCATTGACCGTATTAATTCCATGGTCACTCTATCGTAGATGGTACATCAATATGGCATTTTAGGGAGAAGTTATGTTATAAACAATGTTTACCAATTATAACAATAATACTAATAATATTATTATTTTAATAATATAAAAATTTATTACAGGAGACTCATAACCTCTAACCTTCACATTCATGCATCATTTTCCTCTTCAATGTTTTGGTCTAAAAACATTATAATCATTTTGGAATCACTTCCTACAGTCATAGTTCCTAGATCTTTGGTGACCATCTCTATATCATCTCCTCGCAATCACCCTGAACCAGTGAATGATGTTTCCCCAGACCCCAAAATCCAATCTCGTAGGTCGTCGACATCAATTATTGCATCCATTGTGATCAACATATGGATTTCTGATTTATCTGAATCTAGTATCTAATCCTAACCACTCTATGTGTGATACACTGCATGAGGATAGAATCTCTACACTGAAAAACCCACTTTTGAAAAATGATCCAGTCATTGATCAGTTCAGATCTTCCTCCAAACTATATCACATCCCAACCATGATTTTGATCCCAAATATGTATCAACATAATCATTCCATTACATCAAGGTTTTATTGTTCAACGATTATCATCATCTATTTATGAAATCTTCGGCCAAACGACACACTGATGCTAAACACATGAAGAATATGGGGAGGAAAAACAAATCCCATTATTTAAGTCTTGATCAATTGACATGTTCATTTGGTAATAGTCGATGGGGTGTGGTAACATGATGAGTTATCGAGCAAAATTAATTATTTATTAATCCAATTAGAAGAAATAAAAAATCAGATAAACCTCCATAGTTGTTGAAAGAATAATTCAAGATAGTGTAAAACCCATGGAAAAACAAACACTATCTCATGGTTGGATCACTCACTTATGAAAAAAGCACTTTCAGACAAATGAGTTAGTCTATTTCATTCATGGTGAATTGAACTTTCTTTATCCAATTTTTCATTATGTTTTTATCATGATTCTCCAAAATTAGGTGGAATAAACCTCCCCCTAATTGTCCTGGGTTATATGCCTAGCCTTGGTGATCCACCTAAACATCATATTAATAGAGGGATTTGGGTCATGTTCTTTTAATAAAATAATTTAAAATAATAATTTATATTACTTAAAACCACTTGTCAATAATTGATTCATCCAAACATCCCATTCCGAACTATTTAGGACACTCCAACGGTAAAAACCATGTTATGAACTAAATCATGGTCTCTAATTTCCAATCTGAGTCCTGATTCAAGATTTATTTGGATTAGTGTTAAAAATAATTTTAATTATTTTAATTATTTTATTTACTATTATGTATTTGGTGAGTTTTTATAAATATGACATGCACCAACAAAAGGTATTTCACACATAGGGTAAATAAAACATTTTATAATCAACCATTCCTTTATATTTCTGATCCAAGATTATGTTTACAAGATATTTTATTATTAATAAAAAACCACTTTCATGAATTAAAATTATATTTAATATTTTCATAAAACTAATTCTTGGTGCACCGGACCTCATAATCACACGTCGTATTATCACCTTGCTCCGAAAATATTCTTCAAAATATTTCAAATAATTATACAACAAAAGAAGAGTCACTAAATTATTATCTGATTCAAAACGTTTCATACTCAAAAATCCCATCTATGGATAAAGGTGATGATACTGAGCCAACATCTATCTTTTTCATACATATTACCTACTCACTGATGTATAGATAATGGAGATAAATAAAACTCCCTCATCACCTCCTCTAGAAATGTGACTAGAATCATCATCCCACTTTGATATAGGATTATGTGATTCCCTTATTCATAAAATCTATCTAGTGGATCTCTTAAGGATATCTAGTCTTGAAATATCTTCTCGTTGAGGTCCCCCAAAAGGTAGTGCCTTTGAATTTTCATGGAGAAAACTGTTGTTTCCATATCTAGATCATGATTCACATAGTTATGATCATTGGGTATCAACTACCTTGACCCAAATGCATTAACTTACTATCCCTACATCAAGGTCTACACCAACAATGCACATTTACCAATGAACAAGGTATGTGAGTAGAATCATCCAACCATGAAAATCAAGAAATGGAAGGCACATGTCATACCTCACATGTCTTATCCTATCTTGGAAGTAGTGTATCCCCACACAATAAACTCCACCGCACTTAATAGTGGCATCCCATGAAAAAATGGTCATGAATCAAAAATCCACTAGCAATGTGGGGGCCAGCTCTAACACTCCAGCGCACAACCACACCTTGAATGCACAAGTTGGAGGGAATCATCCAACAC
This sequence comes from Viscum album, assembly GCA_963277665.1. Lineage (NCBI taxonomy): Eukaryota > Viridiplantae > Streptophyta > Magnoliopsida > Santalales > Viscaceae > Viscum > Viscum album. Next base: position 1,413,968,505 of record OY728125.1, on the reverse strand, counting down.
ACCTCAATACTATTTGATTCTTTGTTGAACTGACTCACTCGGAATTTTTTTATAACATAAAAAATTCATATCTTTCTGGGATGAACCCCTCTTCCTCATTCATTCAAAGCTACATCAAACTACACTAGAATAGGGTGACCATAATGCCTCACTTCACCCCGATTGAACCTTGTTCATGGATAAGAATTAAATGACTGTCTCACATCAGTGTCTAGAAATTTATAATACAAAATTTATAAAGTTAACATAGAATACCTATTATCATATTGTTAACTATGGGTTCATGAGCCTCAAAATCCTACAGTAGGTCACAGCCCCACCCACCAGCTTCATAGGCATGATGTGGGTGGCCTGGTGGAGTTGCTGTTAGTGGAAGGTTTTTATACTAGCATACACCACCCACTGCTCCTCCTTCTCAAATTCCAGCACTGCCTCCCTAGGGACCACCATGTCCCCACCTAGGAGATACCTGATCATGGCATTGTCTATACCATGGGTGTCAATCAGGTATTGGCATGTGCTCCTTAGTATGTCATGTTAGGTTATCACGTTCCATTTGAACACATATTTCATATGTGTAGAACCTCTCCTCTTTGGAATTTCATGGTTCCCTTTGTAGTCCCTATGTCTCATGACCACATGCCTGAGTCTGATCATGTAATGATCTCTCGCATCAAGGCCCTGTCAGCTGACTCTTGCTAGATGTTGTAGAAATATCAACTCTATAGAGTCCAATTCAAGTTTCATAAATTTAAAATCCCTCTGACAAAACTCTCTCTTTCACCAGTGCTACTCTAGCACCCAAGAATATTTGGGGATGAAAAAAGATAATTATGGTGACATGGATCTCTCTGTGGAGTCCCTGGTCAAACATCCATGCTCTAATATAGCCATTGTAGATCATGTACATAGATTATTGTGTAAGGTCGGTGAACCTAGCTGTGTACTAAGAAACTGTTGCCCCTCTTTACTAAAGGTCAAAGTGATCAAAGATATGAACTAGACGTAAGTAGGTGTGGTAGTACTCCTCACAAAAGAGCAGTTGTATGTTGGGGCATTAGAGTGTCGACTCATCATGAAACTATGTAACTAAACACTACCATCTCCCTTCTGCTTCATGGAAAACACTAGCTAATAGCACATGCATCTAATATATTGGTGTATGGGTTGTCATACAAACAAGGATTACCAACCCCTTCCAATCCTATAATTCCTGATGATCTTTCTCATAGTTGAACCTTAGCGGTCTTTGAAGATAGAACTCATGGATTGCACTTAGCCTGTGAGAATCCTTAATCCTGCTCTGCTGGGAAAATCAGATTCTCAATAGGTGGAAGTGATTCTACCTACTCACATGGAGGAAGGGGATCATGATATGGAACCTTAAATAAGGTCTCATCACTAATAAGTTCTTCTTCACAAATATAACATAGTATCCTAGTTGGATGTCATCGCAGAAGAATCCAGACAGTTATCAATGAGTATAACAGTCAAATGTGCATATATATATATATATCAACAATAATGGAGAGTTGAATTAATATCTACATTCAAATACTCAATCATATATGATGAATCAAACGTTGATCCATAAAAAATGTCTTAGAAGTCTATGTTGATAAGAACGTAGTCATGCTCTTGTTGAATGGCTAAGTCGGCCACCGCACTATCGTGGGACTCCTTGGCCTAAGGTAAGCTCTAAAGACACTTTGACACTGTTGAATTAAACCCAACCAAATACCTTTTTTGGGAAACATATAAATAAAATCCTAAAGGTTAAACCACCTCTAATAACAATCTTTCATTATTTGACCCAGGCTAAGGCTCAAGTCACAACTAACAAATGCCTACATCCATAGGCTACGGTGTGGTGATAATCACCGAAGTTACACTAAACATGGGATGTATTATGAAAAAAACCTATACACATGCACATAAACAACTAAATTATAATGTGTAGAGGGAAATAAACTGATAATGAAAAAAAAATATAAATATTCTAAATATGAATGAACCACTAAAGAAAGTGAAGTATGGTAGTGTATACTGAAAAGAGAATTGGTCAAAATACACACCCAACCCAAAAACATCATCCCAACCTATCAAAACTAGAAAAGAGTACACTATTGAGACATCCTAGCTTTGGTATCCCAATCTATAACAATCATACATGGTCCAAGAACCCCATATCCATATTCTCCTTCAAAGTCACTATCAACCTGTCTACCATCCAAAAAAGACTTTTCAATTGTTGGTAAATCCCATGAAGTGGTCAGTATATTCATACTAATTAAAATGCCTTGAAAAGTTGAAGGCGACTAGTAAGATATTGATTTGAATAGGGAATTATTACATTGAATAATTCATAGTAAGAGGCTACATCTCAACACGAAAAGAGAGTGAAACATAACTTATCCAAACACAAGGAGTTCAACATGGTGAGAAGATGATGTTCTCATCATGTATTCACTAAATGTAGCAGGACTAGGGACTGATTCGACCAATATAATATAAAACTAGAGAAAACATGGAATATATTCTATGTCTTTACCTCTACAATAAGGATAGAGAATATACCCATGTAGTGAGTAATGAAGTATTATACATGTGTGGTCAGTCAATGAAAACCAAATGAGAGAGTAAGGGGATCTCCTTCTCACTGCTCAACCCAAAAATATGGGTAGCCAATAATTATAATGTAAATTTCATCTATAATTTCTAGAACCTCATGTGTCGTCCCATTGCACACATGTTGAGGTGAATCAATCTCTAATCCTTGAAACTACCATCTTTGGTTTAAAATGACATGACCATGTGGTTTTAGGACACGTCACAAGAAAACATCCTGGTGAGGAAAGTTCCCCTCTTCCTTTTGAGTCCAAAGCTACTAAAAAACCATGTCTCCTAACTATTCTATATATTCAAGAGGTCATGTCTCAAGGTTGCGTACCCATACCCATCCCAAATGGAGGGTGTAACTCAAGTTTCATCGAACACCCATGTACAGCTGGACTAGAGGGTGTAATTTTAGTCTCATGAAGGACTGATTCCCAACCCATCATGAGTTTGTCACTAAAGTATCATTGAGTTCCCATGCCCAACCTGGAAGGATGGAGCCCCTAATAATGCATCGAGGAGCTACACTAACCATCCCTAATAGATGGTACCTCTTGGGATACTCAGATATACCAGTGACTGATCACTGTCATCGTTAGAAGACACCTGAAAAATACTCACACCTAGAAACAAGTCACGCATAGAAGAACTTGTACCATATTTCAAAATATACTTTGGAGAGAACTGTTATTTTCTATGTGGAATAACACTCATTATATGATACTTGTGAGCCAAAATAAAACTCCAAAAAAGAGATATGATATTTATAATATTCATAATGAGGTACACGGATCATATGGGGCCCACAAGAAGTCTGACCCCACCTTGTTACATGGATTTTTACCTAGCCATACTTGGGTACTGAAGTGAGTACATGCATCAATATGTGTTCTAGTGTACTCTTATAGTACATGGTATTACTAGTCAAAAGGTTGACAAGAACACGATGTTCATCTTTAGCTCGAAGGGAAAAAACATATTTTCACTAACATGCCTCCCCAAATGGACCCAGATAATTAATGGATCACACCATTGTGATCCTTGAAAAAAATATAAAATGATAAACAATTCATTTTCCTAAATCAGATTGCTTGTGAAGAAGCTGAATTTCGCAGCATTGATCATGAATAGTGCCTCATGGTTCCCACATCACGATCCCAAAATAAAATATATAGATTGCACTATTCCAATACACTTGTAAAAATTCTAGAGACTGTCTAATCAATTTTTCTTAATCATAAAACTAGTAAAAAGGTTTCATTTCACTGATCACATTCAAATGGCATCATGTGGGCCTGATCCTTAATATCAAACTAAATACCCAATATTGGTCTTGAAACATGAGCCTCATAATTTGAGTCTCAATACTGCACAAGGTCCCACATTCTGATGTTTCATGATGTAGTTATGACATATGCATGTTTACACAACAACAATAATAATGTTATTATTTGGTGTTTCAGGGGCCCATGTCATGGGCTTGAATTTAATATTCAAAATTTGTTTTGAATCGACCATCATAATCCTAGGACCACTTTTCCATAGATGGTAAATCAATATGGCATTGTATAGGGAATTTACATCATAAAAAAGGTTTATAAATGAAAAAATTAATAAAAATAAAATTGATATTATTATAATATACAAATATATTTGATGAGGTGGGTAGCCTTTCCCCTCCCCATGTGTAAAAAAATCCCTCTTTTATTTTTTGGATTAAAAAAATATTATTATCATTTTAATATCATATTATATAAATGTAAAATAAGAAATCAGAAAGGGTACATGCTGACCACCCCCTCACCATATACCCCCAGCCTTACTCTCAAGTGAGAGTCTCCATTGTGAGTGTGTGTGTGTGGGTGTCTATTTAATTGTTTCTATTTCTTATCTCATTCTCCTTCCTTAGGTTTCGATATCAAACCCTAATCCTCTTCACCTCCCATCTCAAATTCAGATAAATCACTATACCTTTATTGGAATCTCTATATGTACTATCGAAAGAAGATCTATGCTGACCACCTCCTCATTGTCTCCTCACAGTCACCCTAAACTACCAGATTCTACCACCCGAGAAGCTTCTAACTTGGGTTGCTGATGCTATAACTCATTTCTATCATTCTCATCATAGCATCTTTCACTTGACCCAATGCCAACAGCCGATCCTAACAAATCTTTATGTGAAAGGATACCTAATAATCACACCCCACCCCAATAAAATTTCATTTAAACTCGATCCAGACATCAATTAATTCAGATATCCTTCCAAAATTTATCGCATCCTAACCATAATCATGATCCTGAATCTATATCTATTGAATCATTTTGTTTTATCAAATGGTGATTATTTAATTATTTATTATCATAGATTTTTGAAATTTTTATTATAAGGAGACACTGATGATAAATTTATTGAGAATTTTGGGAGGAAAACATAACCCATGATATAAGTCTGGAACGATGGTCATTTTAGTCTTTCCATTGTAGATGGGTTCCGAAAAAGGAATGAGTCATCAATTAAAAACAATTATTTCAAAATCCAATTTGAAGAAAAACTATATCGGATAAATCACTATGGTATTGAAAACAATAATTTAGGGGGGAGGTAAAAAAGGAAAAAAACAATCCCTACATCAAGGTTGGATCACTCACTGATTAAGAATTCACTCTTTAATAGAGTATGTCTACTACGTTTTTCATGCTTCGATCCATCTGGATCTAATTTTTCATTGTTATTTAATCACAATTAACCAATGGAGGGTGGAATAAACCTCCTCTTAAGGGCTCAATTATCCCCAGTGATCCACCTTAACATTATATTTATAGAGGGACCTTAGTCTAGGTCATTTAATAAAATAATTAAAACTAATCTTTTATTTTAATTAAAGGCACCGATCAATGATTTATTTATCTGAGTGCCCCGCACCGACCTATTTTAGGATACATATAGGGTAAAAATCATGTTATGAACTCAATGGTGTTCTTGGATTCTCAAATCAAGTCCCTATTAATGAGTTATTTGGATTTTCATTAAAAATAAAATAATTTTATATAATTATTTTAGTTATGGTTATGTTTTAAGTGACATTTTCTATAGATGTCCCATACTACAAATGTCATATCACCTTTAGGGAAAATATAATGTTCCAAACTCAACCATGCCATCATATTTATGATCTGACTTCCATTTATAAAATATTACATTATTTCTAAAAACCCATGGATTCAAATTAAAAATATATTTATTGTTTGTATAAAATTAAATTTGGTCACACCATGCCTCAAAATCGCATTTCGTCTCAGCATATGGCTCCAAAAATATTCCTTAGAATTTTCCAAAGTCTTATACCTAAAATCTAGAGTCTCAAAAAAATTCTTATTTTTAATGAATAAATATTAAGGGAGAACTTATATCCTTTGAGTAAATAAAGCATGTAGATTCTCCATTTAACTTTAAAAAATTATATCACTCAAGGATGCTGTGTAGAAACTAATGAAATGGATCCATCATAATCAGAACTTATTGTACTGTTTTCTATCAAGAATTGACATTCATGTATCATTTTTCATTATATTTTTAGAGATTTTGGAAAAACCCTTAAAAATTTGACCCATAAATTACATGGGGACACTTATTCTCATTTTCCATTTTTTCCACCTAAGAATGCCCTTTAAAAAACATGAATACTTTTCAAGACACGCCTTCAATTATTTCATCATGACATATTATTTTCCATTAAAAATATTAAAAACTATGGAAAACATTTTGAATCATGAAAAAAGTAAAAAAATATCATTATGGGACAAAAATAATGAAAACAATTAGCCTAGTGAAATCATGAAAACCTATTAAAACCCCTTTATTACAAACTCATTATCAAACAATGAAAACTCACATAGGTGCCTTGAGAAATAATAACAATATCACTGTTATATTAACCCTTATAAATTCAATAACCACAAGGTCTACTTCCACCTATGAAGTACCAAATGAACAGAGGAGCTATAATGTGGTCATCTGTGGTATAACCTATATCAGGCACAAAGGTGAGCTATAGTGGGGGTCAACCCTCCGTATAACTTGTATCAGGATTACCCATAAAATGTAAAAGTACAATTATATAAACATAACATATAATCTCTTGAAGTTATCAACATTTAACTCAAAAAAAATCATTTTCACTCAAAATAAAATATTTCAAGTTATTAAAATAATTAATCCATTTTAAAAAAAATTAAAACTTTTATAAAAGATATTTTTGAATCAAGGTGTCTCATACCACATTGAAACATTTTAAATAAATCATAAAAATAAAATCATAAAACATTTAATTCCATAAAAATATATCCATAAGACCATTTTTTAAACATGGACATGAATGAGAAATATTTAGAAGAATAAATCTAGGAAACACTAAAAATGACGTTTTAGTTAGAGTCCCTTACCTTGAGTTTGACTCATCACGTACAATCATTATATTACTAAATTATAGAATTAGGTTATTTATTTACTTGATTTTGAACCTTTTTTAGGTTAATCAAACCTTTTATATCACTTATTATCATGTTATAAATATAACGTAATTATTTAAGTTCATGTCGAATGTTTTTACGGAATTGGGTACTTGAGTCCAAAATGAAATTTGCAAGATATATATAGTAAAAAGTGGTAATAATTTCATAATATTCAAAATAAAATTCATGAAATGATAGTTATTTCTATACATAAATTTTAATTGTACATTTATTAATTATATCTTGATATGAATAATGAACTGCATTATAATCATGGGGACTATAAGTCGTACGTATGCATGAGTTACATTTTCATTTTTTAATGATCATTATGGAAAGAAGGTATATATTATTTTATCATTATAGAATGATAATAATATCATTTAAATAATTATAATAATATAAATATTCATATATATATATTATACTTGGGATGTGGTCATGAAAAATGAATCACATCGCTTTTTGGAGGTGATAGTTCACATGTACACACAAACGATGTTGTCATTTATTCATGCATGAGAAGTAAGTATGTAATTGATATATTATACTATTATAATGAAACATATGCCATTAATATTATAAAAATAATTAATTTCATAATAATTACTGGGCTTGATATAATTTGATGGAAAAATGTTTATATCGGTTCGTGGAGGTGATAGTTCACACGTACGCATGAACGACTAATTATTTTACCATTTTATAGAAGTATATATAGATTTATGTGATGATATTAAAAAATAACACATTAGTATTTTTGGTATTCTGGAGTTATTATTTTATTATGGTTGGATAAAATTTAAAGTAAGTGGAAGATGAAATAATATAGAAACGCATGGTTAAAACTGTACATCATCTTTTGACAATCTTCCATGATTGGCATATTAACACCTATAAAGATAGTGTAATTACAAAAATAAGGCCTCTAGAATGTGGGGTGGGATTCTAGTAATGTATTAGGGTAGATCTTGTCTGATCCAAATAGGTTTTGAGTTGTCAATATTATAGAACAATGGGTTCCCTTTTATAGGAGTTGGGAGGGGAACTCCATGAATTTATCAAAATATTAAATTAATATATATTAATTATATATTCAAAATGGATGAAAACTTATTTTTTTCATATGTATGAGGCTTTTGGGCCTAATTTATTTTTTTCAAGGAATATGAAATTTTTTTTGAATATTTTTTTAATCCTTATCTTTTTGTTTTCACCTTATTTTACACTTTTATGTTTTACTGTGTTATAATGTAATTTACACATTGAAGATTAATATAATATAAATAACAAGGAGTTTGACCAATATAAGATTCCTTTTTAAAGTTTTATGACTTATAAAAATTATTTAGTAGATGGATAGAGTTTTTTAAATTTTATATTATTTAAAGAAATATTATTTATTTTAATATATCATTAATATAATGTCTGAAAATATTCATATTTGACTTTTTAAAAGTATCAAAACAACAAGATATATAATATAAATCTCCAATAACTCATACATAAATTTTCAAATCCATCCACAAAATTTGTGGATGGCATAAAATAGAAATAATTATATTTATTTAAATATTTTTAATATTATTTTTTGATTCTTTCATTAATGAAGAAATTATTACATCATCATTTTGTCGCCATTAAAATTAATTATTTATTATCTAAATATAATAAATAAATGTCAATGATGTAGCTAAATTTTTTTTTCTAAATAATATTTATAGTCAAACAGATAACTTATATAACATCATATTCAAAATATTTTCCTTGTTAAAAACATTAGTGTGACAACATTGCCTTTTCGTTGAATAAAATAACATAATTACATATAGTAATCCAAGTGGATTAGAAAGGTTCTACCTAAACCCTAGGATAATTTTAATTCCAAAAATTATATCAAATGAAATTAGTAAAATAATTAATGTAATTTATAATATTATTTTTAACATAAATTACCTAGTTGACCCTTAACAATGGTAAGAAAAATAGTTACTTATGTTGGTCATCATATTTTTCATAAATTATGTTTATCCTATCATATCATATGTATAATAGTTGTTACAACAATATACATATATTTTTCAAAATTTAAAACATGTTTGAGGAAAAAATTAATTTAAAATTAATCATGTTTACAGATCAAAAAATGGGTTTTTAAAGTAAAAAACATCAAATTTTCACAACGTTTTATATCAAACATGTATGTGGGAAAACATAATTAAATGGTTTTACCATCAAAAGTTGGTAAAATTGCTTTTTTTAATACTCTCTTTAAACATAAAATTTAATTTGTTCTTATATCATGCCTATAAAACATATAAGATAAATTTTAAACAATAATTTTAATATTATATATATATATATGTATTTCAATAATCGATCACAACAAGAGTGATTTTATTATTTTATAAACCCACTTCTTCTTAATTAAATGGTATTTCAGGAAAAACATTTCCTTTTATTTTTTTAAAAAAGTTTAATTTTTATTTCTATTTATTTGGTCACTGAATAATTAATTATATAAAGATTAGTAAACCCTAAATTTAAAATTCATTTAATATTGTTAAAATATTCCACTCTAATGACAAGGTTATAACAAAAAAATTTAAAAAATATTATCTAGTTTTTTTTAATCTTGATGTAGTGTATCATGTAAGATATAGAACAAAGTGTTTCCTTTTAAAAAATCAGGATGTTATATCTAAAAACAAATACCCTGGAGTGGTATTTATTTATGTGTACCGTCACCTCTCCTTCACTCCTTAATTAACATTCTACTCCTATTTTTATGTCATGTCAAGGAAAATATTAATATATCCAAATGATTCAATAAATCGAATATCTCAGACAACCCTGAATCTGATCATCACTGTGTCACTTATTTTGTAATATTTTTATATTTCGTTATTCATGGTGACATTATCTTTTTCATGTGATGAAAATAAAATTTGATAATAGTTGATGACGTTTTTTTCAATATTAAATAATATTGTTATTTAAAGGGGGGGATTATTGAAATTAATACACTATCTCTATATGATTATTTTGATGCTCAAAAATACCCTTAATTATTTTCCAATGATTTTCTTTTTATGAATTTATTATTTTATTTCACTCTTAAAAGAATGAAAATTTATTACTAACATATTCATATTTAGCGTGTTTGAGAAACATTGTTCATATCCTACTTATTCGGGATCTGCTTTAGCATGTTCTAGAAACACTATTGATACCCTACATGGTGAAACGTAGCATATGGATGAAAAGCATGTATAATTTATGAGATAAGAGAAAAGTATGGTTAATCAACCATACGTTATCGGCATAGTATTGAATAATAACCCTACGTTAGAAAGGAACCCTACGTTTGGGATATCAGAAAATTATGGAAGGAGAACCGTATGTAAGTATTTGAATGTTACGTTTGTTTCTCAAAATTATGGGTCATCAACCTTACTTTTGTGAACAACCATAAATTCTTAGAAAAGTATGGATCATGTAAAAGTATAGATCCTTTATTATTCGTTTGAATGTTGAAGAAAAAAGTATGGATGGACAACCCTATGTTTGTAATCAACCATACATTGTTAACCCTACGTTTGAAGGCCACATCACCAACCATATTTTTGGCGTTAGAGAATTTAAAAACGACATTTTTATGCAATGGTCATCAAAATGATTATTATGTGGATTTTAAGCCGATTATAAAGCTACTTTTAAAGTACGATCTTGATCGATTCAATGTCATTTTATCAATGATTTAAGGATCAAATTAAAAGGAGTTTTTTTATGCAGAGTCTTCTAGGAAGATACGACTACTCTATACATTCCAATGTTTGAATATTGCGAGTCAAAAGGCGAATTTTATGGATCTAAATTTGTAGGGGATGTTCTCATCATTATAATATATTTATTTTTTCTCTGAAATTGATAGTAATGATTAATCTATCATTCAAAAAGGGTGGAAAAATAAAAAATAGAGACTAATCGAAATGTACAGATATGATGTTTCAAGAGGAGCGTCAAATCTCTATTTATTGAAAATGAAGGAACACGATATAAGATTCACTTGTTCTACATCAGATATCTACTTTGATCAGCTACTTCTGAAATTGTGAATTATATTTTCTATATCTACTGAAACCGGATTGACTCATAACTGCTTTGACTTGAAGATCAATATTTCTGAAGACGATGATCTATATTCTGTCAATTTCATTCTGTTTCAATTGTGAAGATCAACTAGAAAAGTTCTTTCTAAATGAAAACACTTTTTATCTTGAGTGACCAGCTTCTCGTACTAAGATGAGTAGGTTTGTGTTTGAACAGAAAGATTTGTAGGCCTAAAAATTGTAAAGCTGTCAACTGCCAGATTTCAGTTGTTGGATGGTCTGTGGAAAAGAGGACCAGATATTGAAAAAAAACCAAGCTCGTGGATTAGAGCGTTGGTGGATTAGACTAGGGGCCGTCTGTTCCCTGAACCACAATACATACATGTGTCACTACTTTTACTTATTTCGCTGCATGATCAAATTTGATAAAGAATAGAGGACAGAATTTGATCAATTATAGAGTTAACCAAAAATCTGAATGACACAATTCACCCCCCTCTTATGTATATTCTGTATATTCAAGATCAAACAATTGGTATCAATGGTGGAGCTTCTGATAGAGCCTTAGAAAGTAAGAAGCATTTAATGATTATACAATAGAGCATCATGACTGATACAAGACAAGGGATGTCAATGGTTAGAGAATCATACTTTAATGGAGACAACTCTGGCTGCTGGAAATCACGTATGATAATATATCTGAAAAACCTCAGATATAATGTCTATTCAAAGATTCTGACTCTTTATGAAATTCCTGAAAATCTTGAGACATGGAGCGCTGCTATAGAGGTAGAGTATGATATGAATTCAAAGTCTCTGAACGCAATCATCTACGGTCTAGGACCAGATTAATTTTATAGAGTATCTCAGTGCCTTATAGCATATGAGATGTGGAAAACAATAGTTGTGGCATATGAAGGTACAGAAAATTTGAGACAAATGATATATGATACTGCCAAATTGAAATTTTGTACTTTCATAATGTTTGAAGGTAAAAGAATTACCCAAAAGAATAGGATATTGATAGAAATTGTCAAAAATATAACAGCTCTAGGAGATCCAATCAAGCAGTTTGATCAAGAATGAAAAGTACTGAGGGTACTTCCTACTCGATGGAATGGTATCTCTGCTGCAATCAGACAATAAACAGCTATTGAAAATCTAACCATGAGAGAGCTAATTGGTACATTGATGATGTACGAAGCTGAAAAAAAAGATGAGGCAAATGAACATAAAGTGTACATCAAAAAGCATGATACTTCATGAAGGTAACATCACAACAAAATAATAGAAAGATGAAGAAGAGAGAAGTAAAATCCAAATCAGAGAGCTCTAACTCATTAAACTCATATGAAGAACTGGCTCAGCTAGCCATAAAATTCAGAAAATTCTACAGCAAGAAAAGAGGCCTCAAAAATCCCTTTAAGAAATATGATAAATAAGTAAGATGCTATGAATGCAAGAAGATGGGGCACATCAGACTAGATTTCCCACAATTGAAAGATGTAAAGAAGAATAAATTATTCAAAAGAAATGATGATGAGAAGAAAGAAAAAAATCTATGAAATCCACTTGGAGTGTATCTAAAGTCTCCAGTAGCTCTCTAGAATCAAGCTCAGAGAAAGAAGTAGTAAATCTGAAAGAAAACATGTGTTTCATGGCAGAAACAGATGAGGTACAATCATATTACTCCTCTGACTCAAATAGTGAATCAAATACAGAATCAACTACACCAATTAAAAACTTACAGCCTACTACAATATGCTTGAAGAAACATATGACTCACTGTTTATGAAACATAAGTCACTAAAGAACAAACATAAGGCTGTTTGAGATGAAAGAGATACAATGCGGAAACAATATAAGGAATTATCTGATAAACACAATTCTATTAACACTAACTATATTAATTTTTAATCAAGAATAAAAACACTGTAGGATGAAGTAGAATCTTATAGATAGGCTATATTGGTTTTTACAAAAAGAGAAAATTCATTAAATGAAATTCTTGGAAAAACTGTCATTAAAAAGGAATGATTGGGAATTTTAAGTAAAGGAGAAAAACCTAAGCTATACAAAAATTATTTTGTTCCTACCACTAAAAGGGATAATTGTAGCTTTTTTGGGACAAAGGGACATATAGAGAAACACTTATTCTTAATAAAACCTCAAATTTGTGGTATTAAGAAAGCCTATGTTTCAAAAGAATTATATGATTCAGCTCATTTTAAAAGAACAAAGAAAATTTTGATACCCAGATCATTGCTAGGAAACACCCCTAGACCCAACATAATATTGGTACCAAAGAAATTTGTTTAAATGTCTTTGCAGGTAGCAGGCTACCAAAGTAGAAAATCAATATGGTACATTGATAGTGGCTCCTCAACGTATATGAGTGGGAACACAACAAATTTTATAACACTCACTCAAAAGGAAGGAGGACTTGTTACATTTTGTGATAATGCCAAAGGAGAAATCATTGGCATTGGAACTATTGGAGATCCAAAAACAGTCTCAATCAACAAAGTACTTTATGTACAAGTATTGAAACACAACCTGATAAGTATCTCTCAACTTTGTGATGATGGATATAATTTTTATTTTACTAATTATTGTTGTACTTTTTTTAAAGATAAACTCATTAAATTTAAGGCACCATGAACTGACAGTGTCTATACTTTGGATTTAAATTCCTTGTGTAAACAACAAGTAAATTTCTTGACTGCTAAAGTAAATGAATCTTGGATCTAGAATAGGATACTTGTACATTGTAATATATATGTTCTACTAAAGTTATCTAAGAAACACTTAGTTTCTGATTTGCCTAGTCTCAGATTTGAATGTAACAGATTGTGTGATACATACCAACTTGACAAGCAACACAAATCATCATTCAAATCTGTTATCAAAGGTGCTACAACTAAACCTCTAGAACATATCCATATGGATTTGTTTGGACCTTCAAGAGTAGCAATCTTGGCTAGTAAATTATATGTTTATGTATTAGTTGATGATTATTCTAGATTTAATTGTATTTTCTTTTTTAAATTTAAAAATTAAGCTTTTACATTATTTAATAGTTTCTGCAAATCTGTTCAAAATGAAAAAGGTTTTAATATAATCTCATTAAGAAGTGATCATGGTGGAGAATTTGAGAATCATGAATATAATTCCTTTTTCCTAAACATGGGAATTGAAAATACTTTCTCTACACCAAGAACACATAAACAGAATGGGATTGTAGAAAGAAGAAATAGAACAATTCATGAAATGGCTAGAACTATGTTAAATGAATATAGCATACCTATATATTTTTTTCCAGAAGCTGTAAATACATCTTGTTATATAATTAAAAGATTTTTAATAAGACCTATTTTGAAAAACAATCCTGTGAATTATGGAATAATAGAAAACCTAAAGTAAATTACTTTAACAATTTTTGGATGTAAGGTTTACACCTTAAACTCCAAGTACAATCTTGGTAAGTTTGATCCAAAATCTGATGAAGGAATTTTCTTGGCATATTCTACTATTTCCAAATCTTATAGAATTTTTAATAAAAAGTCAAGGATTTTTTAAGAATCAGTTCATGTGAAATTTATTGAATCTAATCGCTTTGAGAAAAGGACAGATCAAATAGGTGAACCTGACTCTAACAATAACATGATACTTGAGAACATAAATAATGATTTTGAATATGATATAAAAGAAATTACATTCAGTTCAGAGGAACATGATTCTGGAGAACCATTAAATGTATTTTCTAGATATTCTGTAACCCTAAAGAATCACCCTTTAGAAACTGTGATAGGTTACTTAGAAACTAGTATTCAAACTAGAAGAAACATAGGAACTCTAGCGGGATTCTCTGCCTTTTATCCCAATTAAAACCCAAATATATAGAAGAAGTTTTAGATGATGAAATTTGGATGATAGTAATGGAAGAAGAATTAAACCAGTTCAAAAAAATGATGTTTGGAAATTAGTTGAATGACCACAAAATTATCCCATGATAGTAACCAAATTGGCCTTTAGAAATAACCAAGATGACCAAGGAATAATAACTAGAAATAAAGATATAATTATAGCTGAAGGATATAATCAAGAAGAAGGTATATATTATAATGAGACCATTTCTCATATAGCTATATTAGAAGCCATTATGATCCTTTTAGCCTATGTATCTCATATGAACTTTAAATTATTTCAGATGGATGTAAAGTCTACCTTTCTAAATCATAATTTAATGGAGGAAGTTTATTTTGAGAAACCTCCTGATATTGAAAATTATCAAAAACAAGATTCTATTTTTAAACATACTAAATCTCTTTAAGGCCTTAAGAAAGCACATAGAGCTTGGTATGAATGATTAAGCTCTTTTTTATTGTAGAATGGTTTTATTTTTGGAATGGAAGATCCAAAACTTTTCAATAAAATTGTAAATTCTAATATTTTATTGGGTCAAATTTATGTTGATGAAGTAATTTTTGGATCAAATAATAAAACCCTTTATCATGAGTTTTTGAAGTTAATGCAAAAAAAAATTGAAATGAGTATGATGGGAGAATTAAATTTCTTTTTAGGTCATCAAATTTATCAAAAAGATTTTGGAAATGTTTTAAACCAAAGCAAATACATTACTGATTTATTAAAAAAATTGGACTTGAAAACAGAAAGACTTATGAAACTCCTATTATAATAATATAAAACATGATTTGGATGAAACTGGAAAATCATTTAACCATAGGTTATATAGTTTTATGATTGGTATTTTGTTATATCTTACTGCTAGAAGGCCAGATAAAATGTATTCATTATTTCTTTGTGTAATATTTCAATCAAATCATAAATAATATCATTTAACTACTGTTTAATGAATTTTTAGATATTTAAAAGCAATGGTTTCTCAATCTCTTCATTATCCCAGAACATCTGATTTTAATTTAATTTCATATTTAGATGCAGACTTTGGGAGTTGAATATTAGATATGAAAATCACATCAAGAACTTCTCACTTTTTAGGAAAATATTTAGTGTCATGGTCATGTAAGAAACAACATTCAGTTTCCATGTCAACAGCTGAGGTAGAATATATCTCTGTTAGCAGTTACTGTGCAAAAGTGTTGTGGATGAAAAACACTCTTATGGACTTTGGACTAAATTTTTATAATACGCCTATTTTATGTGATAATACTAGTGATATAAATATTTTAAAAAATCCTATTAATCATTTTAGGACTAAGAATATTGATATCATACATCATTTTCTAAGAGTTCATGTTCGTAAAAAGGATATATCTTTGGAATTGGTATGTACTGAAATTCAATTTGCTGATTTTTTTATTAACCACTTTCCACTGCAAGGTTAGATTTTATTAAGCGGGAGATAGGTTTATTAAATTTTAAATAAAGAATTATTTTATTTTTCTATTTTGTTTCTTTATTTTGATTCTGTTTAAAATAATTTTGTTATTTATTTTTGAAACAATTCTTTTTTGCATAATATTTTTTATTTTATGTTCAAAATATATGTAATGATTAATAAAAACATGGGAATCAAAGTTGTAAGAAACATTTTTTCTGCTAAACCATTTCATTTCTACCAAAATCCTTCCAAACCCGCGATATCGTACCACTGCTCAGAAACCCTAATCTTCGATATAAGTCCCCAGCCTTAAACCTTACTTAATCTTGAGTTATTACAAGATTACACATTTAGGATCTTTCGGGTTTAGAGTGTTAGAAAATTAGATCATAAAACTTGCATTACATTCCACATATAAACAAAGTGGTTACATAAAGATAGTATTCTTCTTTCCCATCAATGGAAACATATTTAAAATAAAACATGGATTCTTTCTTGACAATTCCTTGACACTATCATCATATCATGTACCTTTCCCTTGTCCTGTGAAAAACATTTCAAAAAACATGGGATGAGCATAAAAAGCTCAGTAAGGGATATAAAAATATATGGAAAGGAAACATGGGTACATATATACATAAGAATGAAATCATACTGTACCCATAAAACATAAGCACTTTAACATACCTCATCAAATCATGAATAAATCATTGAAATCATAAGACATAAAGGTAACTTGAGGTATTTATAACATTCTTACGTAGGGAGTAACCATCTTGGTTACGTTTGGAATACCCATCACAGTATATTCCCTATATCTCTTCGGAGAAACCTTAACGTTTCCCTTCTTCGCGTTGCCCAATGCATTGGAGAGCTATATCTGGCTCACCCACCCTTAGTTTATCACGGAACCACTCGTCATTATAATAATGCCCAAGAACCTCAACATAATCGTTTCACATAAAACCTGCATAAAGGAAACATAACATTTCCACCTTTCAATCACCAAATATCAATAAAACACATTGATGTAAAAACATTATGAAAACCATTTTCAATACCAAAATAAAAGAAAAGTAAAACATGGTATTTATTTTTCTTTTAAAAAAAGGTATGGCTTGTAGAGGAAGCTGAAACTAAAATAATGGTCACGACGGCAGAGAAGTCGTTGTCGCCGCATACGTACAACAAAAACATTCCATTTTTTCATTTAGTAAATGATTCATATAAAAATGATTCCTTTTGAATAAACATAAAAGTCAAAGGGGTTTATACACCATGTAAAAGAAGGTTGTGTATAAAACAAAATATGCCTCAATGAAAGGAGATTGAGATGAAGTCCCATACCTCGGGTCCGACTTGACTCCATCGTTCTTTAATGTCCTGACTAATAAAATTGAGTTAATTTCTACTTGCTTAAGAACCTTTTTTAAGTTCATTATTCCTTTTACATCACTTATTTCCATGTCCTGAACACTATGTAATTATATAAGTTAATAACGGTCGTTTTAACGATCATTGGTACTTGAGTAAAAAATAAACCCTTTATAATTACAAGTTGTTCATGAATCCATTATATCCAAAATTATAATCATGATTTATATATCATATATATCCACTATATACATGCACTTATAATATTACATAATCATTTAGAGGTAAGAAATGAAATGCACCGTTCATGGAGACGGTAAGCTGTACGTACGCAAGAACGCTACTTTCATTTCTATTTCGTATTTTATAGAATAGAATCATAATGATATAAAGTTATATTATAATTCCAGTATAATATCATATATAATATCATAGTTCCATACTTTATACGTGCCACATATGGTATTTAATGAATCAAAACACTTTGAGGGGGCGGTAGTCCGCACTTCCTTAAATGAAGATATCGCGTTTACCCATAATGGAAACCATAATGGTTTGCCTAAAATGAAAAATACAGAAGATTAAGGAAAACATAAACATATTATATATCATATATAAGTATAGTTACATCTTAATGTGCACCTTTGAAGGTGTTAAAAGAATGTTGAACAATCATCGTTTCGGGAAGCATAAATTCACCATCCACGGAAACAGTATGTCCTTTAACCATTAGATGTAGGTGTGTGTAAGTTTTGATCGAATCATTATTATTACAAAATCCTAGTATATTGAAGTTACTGGAGTTGTTACAAAAGAAATGAATAAAAAGAGCTTAGGGGGTTGGAGAAAGAAAATAAAACAAAAGGACTCAAGTGAAGACATTACCTTAAAATCGGGTAACACCCTTTAGTTTGAGCTCAAAGGCTTCCTTGGGAAGACTTATGCCCAAAGTGAGGCTTCAAGGAGTAATAGAGGGATTTGGAGAGACAAAATGGGTCGGGGTTGGCTGAGCCAAATGCTTTGGGAGTTTGGGTAAGGAGGTAGAGGTGGGGGGCTTTTATAAGAGGAGAGGAGGGGCACTCTTGGAAAGTAAAGAAATGAAACTTTATTTAAAAATGATTTTCGGATTCAAAAGGTCCCACATTGATATAATATGAGGTTAATGTGATAAGAGTTCGAAATCCACCCATCCAATTGGTTTTGTACATGTGTAGGTCATATATTTTACATTATCATTTCATTTTATTTAAATCCTTTATTAATGAGGTAATCGCTACATCATCATGATGTCATAAATAATTTAATTTATTTAAAGTCTAAAAATTATGAAAAAAATACTATGATGTAGGAAATCATTTTATCTTTACAATTAATATTTATAGTCTAAAATATCATCTATGTAGACAAAATTAAAAAAAAATTAATCAGCTGATACATTCTTGTTATATTTACATTCTTAAAAAAAATAAAAAGATAACAAGTCACATTCCACAAAAGTGATTCCATGGGGTCCCCAAGTTTGGCACAAGACATCCCATGGTCGTCCATGAAAAAACCAGCAGAATTAGGACACATGTTGGTGTCATTTTTTTATTATTATGACATTATTTTATTATCCTTAACTACCCGATTACTCATTAATCAAGATAATTAAAGATAATTATCGTCGTTACTATTCATAATGTTAAAAAAATGAGTATTGATTACATAATTTGGACCTTCTGATTCCAAATATGTAATCCATTTTACCAAATTACAAACACAGAAATTGCAATAATTGATTAAAAAATAATTCCCGTTGTCAAAACAAATAGCGGGGTTTTTTGAAACAATATCTATGAAAAGTTTGGCATTAGTTTATGCCCAATTCCAAAGTGAAATTAATCCTAATGACCGCCATTGGATTAAATGGTAAAAACATATTCTAATTTAACTTTAATACCAATTCAAAAGATAATCTAATCATATAAATAAATTAGATTAAAAAGGAGTTTTGATGTAAAATGCAGTATTTTTCACTATTCATTAAAAAAAGAACATTGTCAGAAAAATACCAAAAATCCACACAAAGTAAATTTTGAGGTACCAATCATAAAGAATAAGTTTATTTTGACAAACATATCTTATAAAATTGTCAAAAGATATATTTAAGAATGGTTTTCCATCAAAAGGCAGTAAAACAATCTTTTAAAAAATATTAGGGTATTCTATGCTTAAGATTTGATTTATTTTCATTTTAAGCCTCTAAAACACTGTCTAATTCATTAATATACATAGATAAAAATATCTATTATTCATTATTTACATGGAATGTTACATCCTTCCCCCCTTTAGAAAATTGCATCCCCGCAATTTATTTACTTATCGAATTAATGGGGGTTCTTATCCCTCAATGCATTTTCAGATTCCCATGTTGCCTCTTCCATCATATGGTTTTTCCACAAAACCATTACCTGATTAATCACCTTATTTCGTAACACTTGCTCCCAGTGGTCAATAATCTGGACTGGTTTTTCCACATAAGATATGTTCTCTTCCAGCTGAACTACCTCTGGACTCAAAACATGAGATGGATCTGGCATATACTTCCTCAACATCGAAACATGAAAAACATTGTGTACCTGAGATAAACTTGGAGGTAATGCCACTCTGTATGAAACTGATCCAACTCTATCCAGAATTTCATATAGTCCAATGAAACCTGTACTCAGCTTTCCATTCTTACCAAATCACATCACACTTTTCCATAGAGAAACCTTGAGAAAAACATGATCACCTACCTCAAAAGATAGGTCCTTCCTCCGGTTATCCGCATAACTCTTATGCCTACTCTGAGCTGTTCTCATGTGTTTTTAAATCATCTGAACTTTTTCTGCCATATCTTCTACCAATTCTAGCCCTATCAGCTTCCTTTCACACACTTCATCCCAAAATGCTGGAGTTTGACACTGCTTCCCATATAATGCCTCAAATGGTGCCATTTGTATACTAGAATGAAAACTGTTATTATAAGAAAACTAAACCAAAGAAAGATGTTGGTCCCAACTTCCCTGATAATCCATCGAACAAGCTCGTAGCATATCCTCCAAGGTCTGAATTTTTCGTTCTGACTGCCCATATGATTGAGGATGAAATGCTGTACTAAAATTTATTTCAGTACCCAACGACTTCTGAAGGCCTTTCCAAAAGTGAGAAGTTAACCTGAGATCACGATCAGATACAGTGGAGAGAGGAACTCCATGTAACCTGACTATCTCTTTAAGATACAAACAGGAAAGTTGATCTAGGGAAAAAGTATCTCGTATAGTAAGGAAATTAGCAGATTTAGTCAAGCGATCAACAATAACCCAGATTGTATTATTGCCTCGAGATGTCTTCGGTAATCCCACAACAAATTCCATGGATATATTCTCCCATTTCCACTCTGGCACTGGTAAAGGCTGAAGCATCCCTTTCGGTAACTGTCGATCTTCTTTAACCTGCTGACAAGTCAAACACTTCACAGTAAAATCAGCAATATCTCTTTTCATTCCATCCCACCAGTAATACTCCCGCAGATCTCTGTACATCTTAGTACTGCCAGGATGAACTGAAAACAGAGAACTATGAGCTTCACATAACAACTCTCTCTTCCACTGTGAATCACAAGGCACACACAATCTCTTCCTAGATCTCAAAATGCTATCTTTATCAATGTTGAATTCAGGAAAATTACCTTTCTAAACCAGCTCTACCTTTTTCTGCAACTCACTGTCTTGCTTCTGTGCTTGCTTGATTCTATCTGATAGAGATGATCTCACTGATACCTGAAACAAAACAGAAGAACTTCCTAAACCAACAACTTCTATGCCAAAGTTCATCAAATCTTTAACCAAAGGATCACGTTCCAAACTCAACAATGCTAATGAAGCACTACTTTTTCGACTCAAAGAATCAGCCACTTTATTTGATTTTCCAGGATGGTAATGAATTGTACAATCATAATTCTTGATTAATTCCAGCCATCTCCTCTGTCTCATGTTTAACTCTTTCTGAGTGAATATATACTTTAAACTTTTTTGATCAGTATATATTTCACACTTTACTCCATACAAATGATGCCTCCAAATTCTTAAGGCGAAAACAACAGTAGCTAATTCCAAATCATGTGTAGGGTAATTTTACCTCATGAGTTTTCAACTGTCGTGAAGTATAAGCAATTACATGATCATTCTGCATTAGGACGCAACCAATTCCTTTCAATGAAGCATCACATTATATATCAAACTCACCATTCCTGGAAGGTAGGGCCAAAACTGGAGCATTCACCAATCTTCTTTTAAATTCCTGAAAACAATCATCACATTCTTTTGTCCAGATAAACTTAACACCCTTATGAGTTAGCTTAGTCATTGGACTAGATAACCGTGAAAAATTTCTAACAAACCTTTTGTAATAGCCTGCCAAACCAAGGAAGCTACGAATCTCAGTTACATTTGTGGGTCTTGGCCAGTCTTCCACAACTTTTTTTTGCAGGATCAATAGTTATCCCATCTTTAGAAACAATGTGACCAAGGAAAGAAATTTTTTGCAACCAAAACACACACTTTCTGAATTTTCCATACAGTTTCTTTTCTTTTAAGGTTTGCAAGATAACCCTTAAATGACTTTCATGATCCTATTTACTTTTATAAAACACCAAAATATCATCAATGAAAACCACCACAAACTTATCCAAGAACTCATGGAAAATTCTATTCATTAAGTCCATGAATACAGCAGGTGCATTGGTTAGCCCAAAAGGCATTACTACAAATTCATAATGGACATATCTTGTACGGAACGCGGTCTTCGGAACATCTGCTTCCTTTACCATCAGCTGATGGTACCCCGATCTCAAGTCAATCTTTGAAAAATACTGAGCTCCCTGGAGCCGATCAAACAAATCATCGATATGAGGCAAATATATTTGTTCTTAACAGCGATTTTATTCAAGGCTATATAATCAATGCAAAGTCTCATTGAACCATCTTTCTTTTTAACAAATAAAACAATAGAACCCTATGGTGATGTGCTAGGTCAAATGAAACATTTCTCTAATAAATCTTGCAATTGCTCCTTCAACTCTAAAAGTTCAATTTGAGCCATTTGATAAGGGGGTTTTGAAATTGGATTTGCATCAGGAACTAAGTCAACAGTAAACTCAACTTCCCGATCTGGTATTATTCCAGGCAACTCATCCGGAAAAACATCAGGGTACTCCTTCACCACTAGCACATCATTAATCTGTATAGTTCCTTTATTTTCAACGATGTGTGAAATGTAACATTCATTTCCATATTTTACAAGTTTCTTAGCCTCTTGATAAGTTATCAACAATAAGGGTTCATTCTTGCACACAAACTGGAAGTCTTTCTAAAAAGAAACTTCTTTAGCTCTACAGTCAATCTTAGTTTGGTAAATAGAGAGCCAATCCATACCCAGGATAACATCAAACTCTACTCAAGGTAGAACAATAAGTTTTGCAAGTAGGTTCTTTCCACATATAAGGATAGAAAGATTCTTATAAATTCTTTTGGCCGCAACATTTCCCCCAGGTGTTTTTCCAAAAGTTCAGGAGTCATTTCTTGAGATGGTATTCCCATTTTACTAGAAAAGTTTTCAGAGATGAAAGAATGTGTAGACCCCGAATCAAACAACACACTGGCATAATCTAAAAAAACAAACAAAGTACCTGATACAACTTCATTTGATAGCCCGACATCTACTGAAGTAGTTGCAAAGGATTTCACCACCCCTTTCTACTTGTCGTCTAACTGCTTCCCATCACTCAAGCTCTTTTTCGGACACTCGTTTTCATAGTGTCCCATCTCATTTCACTTAAAACATTTCACTAACTGTAAATCAAATTTGGTCTTACCTTCACCTTGATCTTTTTCAGTGCAATCATGAGCCTTATGTCCCATCTTACCACACCAGTAGCACTTTCCAGAATTTAGAAGACATTCCCCAGCATGCCTTTTTCCACATTTATCACAAACTAGAAACTTAGATTTCTTACCACCAGACTTTTTTGACGAATTATTTCCTTTCTCATGCCACTTTGGTCTCTTCTTTTGGTGGTTTTTATAGAACACTTGATCATCAGAAAACTCCATTTCCACCTTCTCAGCACATTGAACAAGCTTTTCATAACTTTTAAATTCACGAGAAGCTAATGCCCTTCGATATTTTGGCTTTAATCCGGAGTAAAAACGATTGATTTTAATATCAAGGTCTTAGATAAAATTTGTAGAATACTATGCCAATCAAGTGAAATTTACTTCATAGGTAGCCACTGAGTCTTCCTCTTACCTCAATTCCAAGAATTTTTTTCCATCCTACGTCGAACAGCCTTAGGAAAATACTTTTCAAGAATCATACCTTTGAATTCATCCCACTCGAGAGCAACAATCTCATCAGCGTCCTTGATATTTTTAACCATCGACCACCACTGATCTGCTTCACCCTCCAAACGGTAAATAGCAAGACTAACCTTTTGATTGTCTGAACACCCCATGACATCGAAAATCTTCTCCAGTGCTTTAATCCACCCTTCAGCTAGAACATGGTCAGATGATCCTCTGAATGATGGGGGATGTTGCCTCATGAAATGTTCCACCACTGACATGTTCCTCTGCGGTTGATCTAGCTGATCTCGTGTATGGATACCACCGCCATTTATCGCTTGAGTCAACTGTGCCATTACTTCAACAAACTGTACAGTTCTAATTCCAACCATCTCAAGATGCTGATTCGGAAGGTTACTTCCTTCTGCATGCCTTCCTAGCACTGCTTCCCTGTTTCCTTTGCGGAAAACCATTCTGAACAAACATGTCATAGATGAAGTAACATGGTAATCTTAAAATAATATATCACTTCAATTTGACCAAAAAAAATATTTTTGGATAATCATTTAATAGAATTCTAACTCCTAATGTTATCTAAACTGACCTTTGATACCAACTATAAGGCCCCAGCCTTAAACCTTACTTAATCTTGAGTTATTACAAGATTACACATTGATGAACTTTTCGGGTTTAGAGTTTTAGAGAATTAGATCCTAAAACTTGCATTACAATCCACATATAAACAAAGAGGTTACATAAAGATAGTATTCTTCTTCCCCATCAATGGAAACATATTTAAAATAAAACATGGATTCTATCTTGACACTTCCTTGACACTATCATCATATCATGTACCATTCCCTTGACATGTGAAAAACATTTCAAAAAACTTGGGATGAGCATAAAAAGCTCAGTAAGGGATATAAAAATATATGGAAAGGAAACATGTGTACATATATACATAAGAATGAAATCATACTTTACCCATAAAACATAAGAACTTTAACATACCTCATGAAATCATGAATAAATCATATAAATCATAAGACATAAAGGTAACTTGAGGCATTCATAACATTCTTACGTAGGGAGTAACCCTCTTGGTTACATTTGGAATACCCATCACAGTATATTCTCTAAATCTCTTCGTAGAAACCTTAACGTTTCACTCCTTCGCGTTACCCAATGCATTAGAGAGATATATCAGGCTCACCCGCCCTTAGTTTATCACGGAACCACCCGTCTTCATAATAATGCCCAAGAACCTCAACATAATCGTATCACATAAAACATGCATAAAGGAAACATAACATTTCCACCTTTCAATCAAAAGATATCAATACAAAACATTGATATAAAAACATTATGAAAACCATTTTCAATACCAAAATAAAATAAAAGTAAAACATGGGATTTATTTTTCTTTTAAAAAAAGGTATGACTTGTAGAGGATGCCGAAACTCAAATAATGGTCATGGCGGTGGAGAAGTCGTTGTCGCCGCATATGTATGACAAAAACAGTCCCTTTTGTCATTTAGTAAACGCTTCGTATAAAAAAGATTAATTTTTAATAAACGAAAAAGTCAAAGGGTTTTATACACCATATAAAATAAGGTTGTATATAAAACAAAATATGCCTCAATGAAAGGAGATTAAGACGAAGTCCCATACCTTGGGTCCGACTTGACTCGATCGTTCCTTAATGTCCTGAATAATAAACTTGAGTTAATTTATACTTGCTTAAAAACCTTTTTTAAGTTAATTATTACTTTTACATCACTTATTTCCATGCCATGGACACTATGTATTTATTTAAGTTAATAACGGTCGTTTTAACGATCATTGGTACTTGAGTCAAAAATAAACCCTTTATAATTACAAGTTGTTCATGTATCCATTATATCTAGAATTATAATCATTTTGTATATATCATATATATCCATTATATACATGCACTTATAATATTACATAATCATTTAGAGGTAAGAAATGAAATGCACCGTTCATGGAGACGGTAAGCCGTACGTACGCATGAACGCTACCTTCATTTCTATTTCGTATTTTATAGAATGGAATCATAATGATATAAAGGTATATTATAATTCCAGTATAATATCATATATAATATCATAGTTCCATCCTTTATACAACCCACATATGGTATTTAATGAATCAAATCACTTTGAGGGGGCGGTAGTCCGCACTTCCTTAAATGAAGATATCACGTTTACCCATAATGGAAACCATAAAGGTATGACCAAAATGAAAAATACATAAGCTTAAGGAAAACATAAACATATTATATATCATATATAAATATAGTGACATCTTAATGGCCACCTTTGAAGGTGTTAAAAGAATGTTGAACAATCATCGTTTCGGGAGGCATAAATTCACCATCCATGGAAACAGTATGTCCTTTAACCATTAGATGTAGGTGTGTGTAAGTGTTGCTCGAATCCTTCATATAAAAACATACTATTATATTAACTATACTGGAGTTGTTACAAACGAAATGAATAAAAAGAGTTTAGGGGGTTGGAGAAACAAAATAAAACAAGAGGAATCAAGTGAAGACATTACCATAAAATTGGGTAACTCCTTTTGGTTTGAGCTCAAAGGCTTCCTTGGGAAGACTTCTGCCCAAAGTGAGGCTTCAAGGAGTAAGAAAGGTATTTGGAGAGAAAAAATGGGCAGGGGTTTTCCGAGCCAATGGCTTTGGGAGTGTGGGTAAGGAGGAAGAGGTGGGGGCCTTTTATAAGAGGAGAGGAGGGGAACTCTTGGAAAGTAAAGAAATATTACTTTATTTGAAAATGATTTTCGGATTCAAAAGGTCCCACATTGATATAATTCGAGGGTAAGGTGATAAGGGTTTTAAATCCACACATACAATAGGTTTTGGACATGTGTAGATCATTGATTTTACATTATCATTTCATTTTATTTAAATCCTTTATTAATGAGGTAATCACCGCATCATCATGATGTCATAAATAATTTAATTTAATTAAAGTCAAAAAATTATGAAAAAACAACTATGATGTAGGAAAGATTTTTATCTTTCCAATGAATATTTATAGTATAAAATATCATCTATGTAGAAAAAATTAAAAAAAATTTAATCAGGTGATACATTCTTGTTATATTTACTTTCTTTAAAAAAAGATAACAAGTCACTTTCCACAAATGTGATTCCATGGGGTCCCCAAGTTTGGCACAAGACATCCCATGGTCGGTCATGAGAAAACCAGTAGAATTAGGACACATTTTGGTGTCATTTTTGTATTATTATTATATTATTTTATTAACCTTAACTACCCGATTACTCATTAATCAAGATAATTAAAGATAATTACCGCCGTTACTATTCATAATGTCCAAAAACAAATGATTCTTGATTACATAATTTGGTCATTCTGATTCCAAATATTTAATCCATTTTACCAAATTCCAAATACAGAAATTGCAATAATTGATTTAAAAATAATTCCCGTTGTCAAAACAAATAGCTGGTTTTTTTGAAACAATATCTATGAAAAGTTTGGCATTAGTTTATGCCCAATTCCAAAGTGAAATTAATACTAATGAAAAACATTGTATTAAATGGTAAAAATATATTCTAATTTAACTTTAAAACCAATTCAAAAGATAATCTAATCATATAAATAAATTAGATAAAAAAGCAGTTTTGATGTAAAATGCAGTATTTTTCACTATTCATTAAAAAAATGAACATTGTCAGAAAAATACCAAAAATTAACACAACGTAAATTTTGATGTCCCAATCATAAAGAATAAGTTTATTTTTAAAAACACATCTTATAAAATTGTCAAAAGATATATTTAAAAATGGTTTTCCATCAAAAGGTAGTAAAACAATCTTTTAAAAAATATTAGTGTATTCCATGCTTAAGATTGGATTTATTTTCATTTTAAGCCTCTAAAACACTATCTAATTCATTAATAGACATAGATAAAAATATCTATTATTCATTACTTACTTGGTATGTTACATTCGATCCTCGGAAAACCCTAATCTTTAAACCTCGGAAACCCAAATCTTCAACCTGTTAGAGATTCACGAAAAAATGACAAAGACAAAGAGAGCCAATGAAGTAGAAACCAGTAGTGCCATGAAACAACATTCAGAATGAAGGAAAATCTTACAAGGAAAGGTTATTGATCTCGAATGGTTGTACCAGACAAATCTCTTGTTGAAACAAGCATTGTTGTTTTAGAATCTCGAACAGACTTTCAATAGTGAGAATACAGAATTTTTGTATGAGCTAGAGCTTTGACATTTCTTCAAGTCTGTATAATTTTGTCTGAGAGATAATGAGGACTCTATACTATCAATGATAGAGGATAAATATTTTTCAAACTCTTTAGTTGAAATTGGTCAGATTTTTAACTGCCCTCATGATGGAGTTTTTCATTTCAAGATGAAAAATATTGGAGATTCTGTGCATAAATGATAAGACATAATGTCTTTTCTATTTGTTACCACATCTGTAAAATCGATATTCATAAAGGATTTGGAGCCAGATTAGAAAATTTTGTTTAAATTTGTGCAAACAGGAATTGCACCGATAATGTCTGAGATAGAAATGATATTATATCTTGATATGTATATAATTTATCTTTTGCTTAGTGATATTAAACTCAATTTTCCTAGGTATATGATTAGATACCTAAGATATTGTTGTCAGAGTGATGTCCGAATGAACATTTATTCTTTTGGTTGATTCATCTCCATACTGTTGTTTAAGAAGGATATGGTGAGATTTGTGGATGCCAAAGTGCGTTGCCATCACAGTAATTTGATTAATGCTAGAACTTTAAGAAATATTCGATATTTCTGGAGCACTATCAATGGAAAACTTTTGCAAGTAGGAGCTGAGGATGAATCAGAAAGTGGTCAAGCTCAATATGCTCAGTCCAAGAAGGGACAAACTGATTCGAGAGTCATCACTGCAGCAAGAAATATCAGATTTGAAGTGGAAGATACTGAGGAAGAAAGAAGTCAGGATGGACTTCAATTTCCGAGGAAAAGAAATGTGATTGAGGCACATAATTACCCTGAATTAAACACAAGAGATTTACTCGATTACAGCTTTGTCAGAGAAAATGTTGTTGAACAATCTCAAGAATAGAATGTGGCTGTTACAGAACGTGATCCTGAAATAATTGAATTTGAATGATCAGAAAAATAGGTTGTAGCTTAGGTTGAAGTTAAAATTCAACAAGCTAAGGAGGCAGAGCCTAGTGAGAATGTGTCCAGACCTCAAAAAACTCTAGAGGATATAATTTTAGAAAATCTATTGGATGGAAAAATTGTTGATGTTTGTTATGAGCATGTTTTTGAAGCTCACACAGAAGTACATCAAGAGGATTTTCTGTGGAAGAGTCTAAAAAGGACCCTAATGAAAAATATGTGGACCAACCTACTCAAAAAAAAATGAATGACATGTCTGATGCAGATTCGCTACCTTTAGTACGATTGCATCACACTGAACCTGAGAATGAGAATCAAGCACAAAGTGCCCTTGATTCAGGGAATAAAGAAGTTGAAGAGCTATACAGAAAGTTATCTCAACTTCAATCGAAGAAAGATACTCAAATAAGAGGCTTAGCATCAGAACAGTTGATATTTCAAAGGCGTAGGAGAGTACAACTTCAAGGCAAGAAGTTGAAATTTTTAAGGAGTATATGCTGAATGTTATTTCCAAATTGAAATCAGAAATGGTTATGAAGTCAGATTTATTAGATCTTAAATTGTTTATGGAGAAAAAATTGCATCAGTTGGGAAAAGTGCTGCTAGTGGGTTAGGTAATTCACCTGATTTAATCTGATGGTTTCAAGCTATCACAGCTACAATGAGCAACATGTATGACAGGTTGCAAGATATTTAATGCAACAGTGCTCCTTTATCTATTCTGTTAGACAATCAGAAATTCTTGGTGGATCAGTTGACATCCAGGGAGCCAGGAATCAGCTATGTCAAAAATAAATTCACAGAGAATATATCTTTGTTTATGGATAAGGAAGAAAGACTTCACAAGTTTTTCAGAGTCAATCTCATTGAAGACATTTATATGAATCAAGGGCCCAGAGATATTATTAATAATATCGGTTATGGATTAATGAAAAGGTTGAGGGAACTGTTAACAGAAATCATGTATGCAGTCCAGGAAAGACAAACAATACCTGAACACTGACAAAACCGTGATTCATGTATTTATCATTTTTTTTCTTTTAATGAAAATTTGTTTCATTATATTTATATTTTTTGCTTTTATTATTTCGATATTCTAGTAATCTAGATTAAATTATTGCTAAACAGTTAATAATAACATTTACTTATGTTTGGTGCTACATTAATCTGTGTTATATTCCATATTCTATCATTATTTTTGATATCACAAAATGGGGGAGAAATTTGGTTAAACACAACATTTTTATATTTATTTTAAATTTATTTTAATTGGGGCAGAAATTATTAAAAAATGGATAAATCAAAAGGAGAAATTATTATTGTATTTATCTTTTCAAAATTAAAAACTATTTGTAATTCATTTTGTAAGTTAATTTCCTTAGTTATTTTATGGGTTTGGTGATCATCAAAAATGGGGAGATTGTTGAGAATGTGTTGTCTTCAATATTACATAATATTTTTATTTAAAGGGGGTGATTATTGAAATTAATACTCTATCTGTTTCTGATATTTTTGATGCTCACAAATACCCTTAATTATTTTCTAATGATTTTATTTATTAATAATTTTACAGGAATTTGTTATTCTATTTTACTCCGGAAATAATGAGAATTTATTACTAACGTATTCATATTTAGCATGTTCTGGAAACACTGTTCATACCCTACGTGGAAAAACGTAGTGTAAGGATGAAAATCGTGTATACTTTTTGAGATAAGAGAAAAGTATGGCTAATCAACCATACTATATCGGCAAAGTAGGAAGAAGAACCGTAGGTTAGGAAGTTATGACTACTCTGTACATTCCAATGTTTGAATTTCAAAAGTCAAAAGGTGACTTTTATGGATCTAAATTTTTAAGGGATGTGCTTGTCGTTATTATATATTTATGTTTTATATGAAATAGATAGTTATGATTAATCTATCATTCAAAAAGGTTGGAAAATGAAAAAACAGAGAATACTCAAATCGTACAGATCTGATGACTCAAGAGGAGCATCAAAGATCTATTTATTGAAGAAGATGGAACATGATAGAAGATTCACTTCTTCTACATAAAATATCTACTTGGATCTTCTTCTGCTAAAATTGTGAATTATATTTTCTATATCTACTGCAACTAGATCTACTAAGAACTGCTTTGACTTTAAGGTCAATATTTCTAAAGATGAAGATCCAACTACTGTCAATTTCATTTCATTGCAATTGGGAAGATCAATTGGAAAAGATCTTTCTAAACGAAAATACTTTTTATCTTGAGTGACCAGCTTCTCGTACTAAGCTGAGTAGGTTCATGTTTAAACCAGAAGGCATTGTTTGCCTAAAAATTTTAAAGGTGTCAACTACCTATTTTCAGTTGTTGGACTGTCTTTGGAAAAGAGGACTAGATAGTGAGAATCACCAAGCTCGTGGAGTAGAGTGTTGGTGGAGTGGAATAGGTTCCTTCTATTCCCCGAACCACTATACATCCGTGTGTCACTACTTTTACAAATTTCGCTACATGATCAAATATGATAACGCATATAGGACAGAACTCGATCAATTGAAGAGTTAACGAAATATATGAAAAACACAATTCACCTAGCCTCTTGTGTATAATTTATATATTGATGATATAAAAATAATGAATTCCACCATTCACATATCTTCATCTTCATCCTTTTACATTCCTTGGTAAATTTTCTTCTATTTAGTGATTGTATTTCCATCTAATTCATCATGAATGAATACTCTATTCCCAATAATCACACAAACAACTTCCTTCAATATTCACATAACCATTGGAGGATGCATGATTTTATGTACAGATCATGGAAAACCAATAGTGTCGGGTAGATCTTAATTGTAACAGATGAGTGGAGGTTGAAGATAAAGTAGTAGAGGGAATCAGATATCCTAGCATTATCTGATTGAATAGTTTTTATTATATCAATAATTTTTTTATTAAGGTTCAATAGTTCAAACTCCACATTATCCCACATTAGTCATGTAAATGGTTTGTAACCTGTTAATAAATAAACACATTCTCTAAACTCATTAGAAGCATGTACCTAGGTCTAATGTTAATATTTATTAGCACCAACCCATACAGATACCCTTTCACCACTATGTAGCCCAGCATAATAAAATAATTACTCAAATGTGAACTAAGGGCTTCCCATACAATAACTAGGTCACCACTCTCTCATGTTACCTTTGGCTCTCCATGTGGGATGTCTACTATGTGGTGAGCCATGGAACCACATGTGTAGGTAGGCTGGAATCATAGTTTCTCATGTCTGGTAATTTTTACCATAAAAATACTAAAGAAAGATTTAAAAAATTATTTCCCAGTTAATACATTTGACTCTAAAATTAATTCGCACCAAGAAAAATCAAATTCATTATCTTTTAATATCTCATTGAATCATAACTTAAAAATAGTTTCATTTATATAAATATGTTTGTAGCATTCACCCTTTCTAAATTTTATAAAAAAAAATATCACTCTCCTAGAGCCAATAGAATATGTCATTAGAAATTAAGAACAATTCAACAATAATTAAAATTGGACCTACATGATACTATGTAGAAAAACTAATATTGGTATCCTTCATAACTCTTAAATATGTCATAACTTATTGATAAAAAATGCAACTCCTCTTCATTAGGGACAACACATTCCTTTTTTCACCATAAAGAAACTATCTTGGAAGTGTATTAAAATATTCTTCAATGCAATGACAATGTTGGAAACATCATAAATAAATTTAATTTAATGATGAAAATCTATTTTGACTATATAATTTTTAAATTATGTGTTTGTGATTTATAATGATTCATCTAATAAGGGAGCTGTTTTTCCTCTTGTATAGCGATAATGTAATTTCATATTCATAAATTTTGTAGATGATTTTTTAGAAGAAATATCCAACTTATTATCTAGAGTTTTCACCCATTATATATTCTTTCAAGATATGAAGAAATTATCACTATAGTGAATGATGTGAGATATATAAATCCTATAAGATCCTCAAAAACAATTTTTCATATAAAGGGATCAAAATGAGAAAATGGAAATGGCATGAGCAATCATGGAATGTGATTTTTAAGTACACTACCATCCAAGTAAGAAAAGTAACATACTCTATCATTGAAAATGAATGATTTTTTAGTTGTAGCACAGTTGAGAATTAATAGGGATCCAATGTTTGTGAATCTAGAAAAAAGGTTATAGGAATTATTAAAGAAGGGTGTTCATGGGTTTATTATAAGAATAATATTGACCTCCATACATATTTTCTCTTTCATTTTTCCTTTATCTCCTAAAATATTTAATGTAAGGAACTCTTATATTCCTTCCCTCTAGAAGAATATTTCCCACTTATTCATTTTATGAAAAATTCAAAGTATAGTTTTAGAACCATCATTGTTAGAAAATTAATTATTTACATTTATGTTCAATAAGAGTAAATTTAACATGAATTATTGGAAATGAAATATTAGTGGATTTAGATTATTTAGCATTAATATCCACATTTTTAATTAAATATTCACTCACATAGTTAAAAATATTTACATCTTTCAAATACCTTGATTATGTGTGACATAATTATTTTTTCTTTAAAAAAATTCATCAGGATCTCTCACTATTTTTCCTTAATACATGACCCTCAACATGAGTTTTTGTATTTTTTGAAAGCAGTCAGCTACATTGTTGAGAGAAACATCACCTTCTTTCTATCTTATATATTCAAAACTCTATTTTCTATATTTTATTTCATGTTCTGATAAATATATTATTAAATCCTAGCTCTTCATATTTACTCTATATATGTATCTGCACATTTCTTACTATTTTCATCACTAAATAATGTTTCTGTATATTTCTCTACATGATCTATAATGTTCCCAAATTTTAGGGATCTATTATATACAATGATTATGTTTACTTGAGTAATATTACTTTGAATTTCTCAACATAAATATCTTTTTCCTTTTGCTGAAGCCTTTTTTACATCAACCAGTTCTCTGAATTCCTTGGATTTTTACTCTTCTCTTTCCTCTTAAACTGTTCTTTCATTTTAGCTTCCTCATAATCACAATGTATCTAATTTTGATAGTAAATAACAAAGTATAAAACTCTATCTCATTTAAATCATTTTAATGCGAGTTTATTTTTAAATTTATTATTCCTTTTTTGAATTTTTTCAAAAATATTAATGGTTCTCTTAAACTACATATCCTTTTCAGCCATATATATTGATTCACTAGGGAATTTATTGTCCTCTCCCATGATTTTAATCATCATCATGAATTTTCTTAACAAACATGAATCCACTGTCCTTGATCTAGTGGTTATTTTTCTATATTGGAGTAGAATTTAAGGTATCACATCATGAAGGATTGAATAGTTTAGTAGTATTTGGAGACTGGATATATACATTATTCTCACATTAAATTTGAAAAAATAAAATATATTATAATAATTATTATGTTAAATTTTTTATTTATTATCTTAAATCAATAAATTAATTTATAGATCACTTATTGTAATCATGTGGAATGGAAAAATAATAAATGGTTATAACTGATTTTGGTTAATGGATGTTTTAAAACTAAATCTATCATAAAATTAATAAAACATGAATAATATGGACAATATAAAAAATAATAATATATTATAAAATTAATAATACTATTAAAATAATTCTAAATATATGCATAACATAACAACATTAATAATCACATGGATAATAATAAATTGTTTCATGATGACAAAATGTGTAATGCAATAAAACATAATCTTATCCTCAAGGGATTTTCCAAGACAATGAACTTATACAGGTAAGGAGTATGCCGAATACACAAACTAGATATTTTCCTGAGAACCATAGATTAATAGAGGTTCTCTACCCCCACCCCACCCTAATCTTTTTCTATGATTCATAAATTATTTATATTAAATGGGTGAATTTAAATTCTATATGTAATAAACATAAATATTTTAATTGAAAAACTATCAAATGAAATGTTAATATTTTCCCCACTAAATAAATATAACTTGATCAAAATACAAAAAAATTAATTGTTGTATGTTATCAAAATAATATATCCTTATTAAATCATAAAATTCACCAATGAAGATTGATATAGAGGAAAATTCATTAAAAATATAAATAGATGTCTTCATAATAAAAATACAATTTTCATTTTAAAATCAATGTATTCAAATTTAAAACATTAGGCAATGTAATGAAAAATATTTTTATTAAAGATAACAAGGTAAAAATATAAATAAATAATCATATTAAATATGAAAATTTATGGTGGGAAACATTTTACATGTGGTTTCCATTAAAAAATGATTTCAACCACACCTTATGTAAAAAAGAACCTCATTCACAAAAACAAAAAAACATTAATTTTATATAATTTTATCAAAATTTAACATGGGTGAAATTTTCTTAAATATATAATTGGTGAATAATAAAATTATTCTTGAAAAAATCTTAAATAAAATATTGTCCTGGAACAAAATGATTCATGTCCAGAAAAAACAAACTTTAATTTCATTTAGAACAATATTTTGGGTTTTTGAGTTACCAAGAATGTAATCATTGAAATACTTGTTCAAAAACATAGAAATAAAAATATTTAAATAAAGTATATGGGTATTTATATGAAAACATCTTATGGTTATTTGAAAATACATAATTATAATCAACCTAAAATAAGGATTAGATAGTGAATAAACCCTTACCTCAGGTCTAATTTGCTTCATAAGTTATTTTATACGACTGTATTTTAAATTATTGTTTATTATACTTATATAAAATGAACTTAAAAATATTTGATTTATCATATATGGTCTAATTATAAAATTTAAGTATCCATTTATTAATAATTCTTTTATAAAATCATACTTTTGGAGTGTTTACTATTTTATTTTTCAAGTATGTTTTTTCAATAGTTTTGTTCCTTGTATATTGATCATGGTTCCATTATATAATAATTTTTTATGATGAAATAAATATAAAATTCATTACTAACATTCATTTATATAATCATCCTTGAAAGGAGGATACAAAAAATGAATCACATCGCTTTATGGATGTGGTTATCCATAGGTAAGAATGAGAAAAATCATCATTTTTAATAAGTGTAAGGGTAAAATGGTAAAAGAAATATTGAATTTACATAATCATAACTATTTCATAAATATAAAATATATTTTCTATTTACATCTTTATAACCATTTAATTAAATAGGGGATGAAAAATGAATTACATTGGTACGTGGAGACTGTAAGTTGTATGTTTATACAAGTGATGTTTCACTTTTTATATAATATAAAATAGGAATAAAATGGTTGTAACATTATAATAATAACATCTAAATATATTTATTATACTAAAGTTATTATTTTATTCTTTTAAAAAAAATTATAGAAAGTAGTTGAATAAATAAATTTAAAAGATTCATAAAAATGATTTCCTCGTCTTTAGTACAACATCTTTATATACATTTTTAAGCAATCATGGGATTGCATTTTAAGAAGTTATTAACAAATAATTCAAGTACTCGAGGGTTTAAAAGGGTAATTTTAAGGTTTTGGTAAAGCTATATGGCACATGGTGCTGTAAAGAAGATCAGGAAGGGATATCCTTTTAAAACTAAGGGGCACTTTTAGAAATTAATTAAATATTATAATATAATTTGTGTCTAAATCATGTAGAGTGGTTAGAAAATGAAATGTCTTATAATATAGGAATTTTTTGGTATTAATATAATAATAAAATAAATTTTATATAGGTTTTTATATCATTTTAAATCACATCTTTTGGATTCATCACTACATTAATCACTTTTAACCTCAACTGTTGTAATAACCATTTCAATAAGAAATTGTTATAATTTTACATATAAGTTTGAAATTGGACCATAAATGGAAAATTAATTTCATTTTTCTTCATTTCTAATCCTATTTGTCCTAATTTAGTATTTTTATTGTTTTAAAATATTTAATATAATATTATTTAATATTAAATATCATTAATATCATTTTTTATACTATTCATTTAATTGGACATTAAGGAAAATAATATAGAAATGGAATTTTAATATAATACATTACATCATAACTAATACATTATTATTAAATATAAAATTATTTTTTAACCATAAATATTCAAAAATACATTACTTTGAATCTATTTAAAAATATTTACATTGGATTTTCCATTAATTGATCATGCATTATGTCAGACTTGTATAAGTGTCTAAGGTAAATCAATAACCAATAAAAAATTATAAATAAATTACTAAAGTGGAAAAAATCATTATTCACAAAATTAACTTCAATATTTTTTCATGACTTAATTTTATCCCTCTTTGATGATTTATATAAAATTTAAAATCAGGAGAAATAAATTTTCTATATTTCATTAGCTAAAATATTATATAAGTAATTTTCATTGAATAGTTTACCATAAAAAAATAAATTGAAATCATAATGTTGTAATGGTTTAAATATATTCGAAAATTCATAATTAATATGAAAAATGGTGTCTATATCACTTAGTTTTAACCTAGATAAACATGATTTTCTCTTTAACCAAAGGTAATTGTTTTCTTGTTATTAATACTAATAATATCTAAAAAATAAGTTAGCCATATATAATAATATTAATTATGAATATTCCAACAATTAAATTCATTTTAAAAAACTCAATCTCAGTAATTATAATAATTTTATTTTATAATAATTTTATAATGCGTGATGGAAAATGTTTTATGAAAAATGCCTTCTTAATTGTATAAGTGTTTTTATTCCAAGATCGACTATAATATTAATCAAGAAGGTATAAATTGAAATATTTTAAAATATTAAATAATTAATTTATAAAACTAATATAAATAAAAATTAATCTTTGACAATACATGAAAATTAAATATAGTTTTCCATAAAATGGGTATTTTCACTATTCATTTAAAAATAAATCATTTCTTAAAAATAAAAAAAACACCCTTATCTAATATAAAAATGATGATTTAAAAAATAATAATTTTTAGAAAATTAAAATGAATAAAAATTGTAGAATATAATTATAATGTATTTTCTGGAATTTCAATAAAACCGACATTTTTTAGGAAACATATTTTTGAGACATAAAATGATATTTTTTAAAATTGAATACTTATTTATTTTGAAGCATCAACATATTTTCATTATATAAAACCATTATAAAAAATTTTCATAATATTTTTCAAAATATTACTACCTTGAATTTAATTTATATGATATAATGGTTACATTTAAATAATAATATTTTTATATTATATTATATTTCATTTAATGTTTGGTGTTTCATGTAATAAAATATATTAATCATGGTGTTCTTTTAAATATAAATTTCATGAGTTGTACATTCCCCCCTACATCCCCTTAAAAGTATTATCTCAGTAATCAATGGTTCAATGTTTAAACATATACTTTTTTAAACCAATATTGAATGTATTAAAAATAATACTTCCTTTGAAAAGGAGAAGTGGAAAACATAAAGTTATCCTAA
This sequence comes from Viscum album, assembly GCA_963277665.1. Taxonomy (NCBI): domain Eukaryota; kingdom Viridiplantae; phylum Streptophyta; class Magnoliopsida; order Santalales; family Viscaceae; genus Viscum; species Viscum album. Next base: position 1,413,929,387 of record OY728125.1, on the reverse strand, counting down.
AATAACAAATAATCATGTTCATATTGAAGGTGATAATTAGTGGCATGTTAGAATATGTGCATATTGGAGAAAAATAAGGCACAATGATTAATATGTTTCGATAGATAGCATGTTCAAGAGAAATTTAATATAAAAAACCCTAAATTTATTAGGGGTGAAAAGTCCATCAAATCATTATATATAATGGTACTATTAATGAGTTTTTTAAACATTATTTTCCTATTATTGTTTTATTATTTTACAACCATGATGTAGAAACTAATAAAATGTTCTTACCTTATTATTTATTCATCTTATAAGCATATGTTCATCCATTGGATGTACTTTGATCAAATTACACATTATATATTACTCTAATAAATGAGTATTAAAGATTAATTCTTCATACCTAGGGAACTAAAATTAACATATAATGGATTATAAAATCCATAAAAGGAAGAAAATTGTTTTCACATCTCTTCAGATATTTACCAAAATTGATATAATTATAAATATTTATCTAGTATTTATATATATTTATGTAATGAAATAATACATTAATCTATAAAACCTAAACAAAAACACACAATGTTTACTTTAACCTTAAGAATCCTACAAAATATTTCTATCCAAATTAAAATTCCAAAAATCTGAAATATTTTATCATATATATATTTATACATATTTGGATCAAAATAACTATTATATATAAAAATATAAATATATCAGAATTTTGTATTTTAAAAATGTATATACCCTAATCATATAGTCCCCAAAATATTCACATTATTTCTAAAAATGTCATGGCTCTCCATAAATCAACGGTAAAATCACATATCCTTTTATAAATTAAATAAATATTTATTCCACAAATTTGGTATAACATAATCATAAAATATTCCCAATGTAGTGTAGTTAACTATAATAATAGTCACTAAATCACATTTCAATACCATTTTTATTTATATGACATATTTCCAAAATGTTCAATATCTTTTATCAGTAAACCATAATAACCTCTACATTAGTGATCATATTAATCCTAGAATTTATTAATAACTTTAAACATATTTCCAAAAAATATAAATCATTATTCTTCAAATAAACATCTCACTAAAACTAATATTTTACCAAAGGGTTGTATTATGATAATTGTCTCCCAGAATATAATTTATCTTTCTAAACTAAAATAATATAAAACCTCAAAAGAAGTTTATATGCCTTTAAATTTGTGATCAACCATTGCCTTACAAACCTTAGACACTTTAGGTTTACCCCATATCAGTATGGGATGTCATATATTTTAGTATGTTATATTCTTTCATTATTCATAATAGCTCATAAGGAAAATCTTAATTAACATAATTATACCCCCTCCCCCCGTGAGAGTGCCATATTAGGTGCGCAATGAGGGTCCACACATAATGCTCTAGAAAGATGGTCAAGATATAACCACCCATACCATTTCAGGTTTATTTCCCCAATATTCATCATTTCCAACACTACGCCCATATTTAGTATCCATGTAGGGGTGTATTTCTAGGGAAACCATACAATATTTAACATAACACAAACATTAGGATATCGCCCTCTAATTATGTATTTATTTGGACTTTATCATAGGTTTATGTTCTCTAATCTATGTTTTCCTAAATCTGGTGCCCAATATTTCTACTAACCTTTTTCTATAGAATCATTAATATCTCAACTCCCAAATCATGTAGCTAGAAGTTATTTTTAAAAAATGTAAGAGGATACAAGGGATCACTTATTGAGTGATTTAATATTTTATTAGTATATGGAGACTAGATACATACATGATTATCACAAGCATGAAATATATTATAATAATTCTTATTATATAATTATAATTGATTCTAGAAAATACCTAAATTCTTTCACACATCTATTCCCTATACCCTAGGGAAAGAGAAAGATAATAAAGGGTGATTTAAGAAGCTAATTATGGGAAATTGTACAACTAAATGTACTATAAAATAATAAAAACATAAATGACATGGCCTAGATAAACAATTATAAAATATGATATATGACTAATACAATAAAAATGGTACTAAAATACTGGATAATATAACAATATAAATAATCAAGTGGATAATGATTTAAAGATTTCTAACAAGAGAATTAATAATGTCATACATTATAATATTACTGTCATGGACTTGTGTTAGGACAACATACATAACTCAATAAGGTCCTTGCTAAAAACCGTGAATAGTTTATCTCATGAGACCAAAAAAAATCATCAATGGTCTATAACAAACCCTTCCTATCACATATTATGTCTAATGCATAAATCAGATGAAATTCATAAATTAAAATTCAATATATAATCAACCATAATCCGTCGTATTGATAAACTTACATGTGAAATGATAATATTTTACCCAATTAATAAATATAATATGATTAAAATCAATCTAGAGTAATTTTATCGATGGTATAAAATTATTATACCCCTATGAAATATTAATATTCCTCAAATAATGTTGACATATATGAAAATTATTTAAAAGGATCTCTAGAATATTTCTTCAGTAAAATACCAATTTCATTTTTAAATAACTTTAACTAAAATAAATAAAAATTCTTGAATATTACGAAAATAATTTCAATTAAAACAACCACAAAAAATGGTAAATTAGTTTCAAAAGTAAATAGTATATATGATTGATGGACATTTGTTCACATGGTTTATGTTAACATAAGGATTATGCTCACACATTCGTTAAAAAAGTGCATCATTTGAAAATAAAGAGTCACATTATAAAATTTTATATAAATTATACATGGGTAAAAATTTATTTAATATATCATTGAAGAATAAAGAAAATATTATTGAAAAAAGATAGAAAAAAATTATACATTGAAGAAAAGTATTATTGATGAAATAGAAAGTTAATGTCAAATTTCCAGGTGGAGACATATTTTCAGGTTCCTGTAGAATTAATGTAGCAGTACTATAGTAGGCAATGTAGCGAGCACTGTTCGGTACTATGGAAACCAAAACTATTCATCTGTTTGGGATTTTGGGTCACTGGTTTGGGACTCAGGTCCTTTAAGGACTACGAGCTACCTAAGGCCTTTAGGCCAGTATGGCTTTCAGGCCAACTTAGGGCCTTCATGCCACCTCAAGGCCTTTAGGCCACCTTAAGGCCTTCGGGCCACCGGAAGTTGTGCTTAATGATCAAATAGACTCTATAAAGAGCAGACTCTAAATGGGGATCTGATCATTCACATTCAATAGAGTAACATCTAATAATATTTTTCAGAAATATACGGTATGACATTGTCATTGGCGTACGCTTGTACTTGCATGGGAATCCAAGCTAAACATCCATGCGAATGTAGAGAGCTGATGTCACGATGAAAAAGCTGGGAGGATGAGTTCCATGTATGTTTTGTATAACTCCTAAGGCCTATGGGTTCTGTAATCTCTAAGCCTATGGGACTTGTAAGGGTTCCCCCTCATCCCTTGAAAGGGAGGTTATCAAAAATCACTAAAAAAATAAGGCCTCCATGCCATTCAGGCTAAAATCAGTTTTCATTGAAAAGATTCCTATTATCGTTCTGAGTGTCCCAAATAGTAAAATGGAGTTAATATATTAAAACCATAAAAATAAAAATAATATAAATTAATTCATGATATTTTATAATGAAATATGATATAATTTATCAAACAGTAACTTAAAAAAACTATCTCGAATAATGATAAGATTAGAAAATAAACCCTTACCTCATATATGACTTGCTTCGTAAATTCTTTTAGCCTCATTTTTAATAAATTAAAATTTATAATACTTATATACCAAAACAATATAAATACATTTAATTTCATATATAAACCACTTTCAACATTACCATAAATTTTTATTGAAAAATATTTATTAAAATAAACATTTTCCTGTTTTAGTTATTTCATTTTCATGAATTTTTTATTCATTAGTTTTTCCCTTGAATATTTATCATGGTAAAATTTTCTAAAAAAATTAATCATATTATTGGGATCATATTTATTTATTATATACAGATATACAATCGTCCTTTAAAGTGATACGTGCAAAATAAATCGTATCGCTTTGTGTATGTGGTAGTCCACACATACGCATGAGCAACATTATCATTTTTTAATGAGTAGAAGGGAAAATGGTGAATATTATATTGTATCTAAATTATCATAATTATTTGAAAAATATAATATATTTCCATCAGTACCACTTTATGACCATCTATGTAATGTGGTGATGAAAAATTAATTACCCCACCATGCAGAGGTTGTAATTCTATTTTATTTACAAGTGACTTATTCACTATTAATGGAATAGAAAAAAGTTAAAAATGTTTTTCCAATGAACATAATAATATCTTAATTTATTTATGATTATATATATATTATTTTAATTTGGGTAAAACATACATTGAGGGTGTAAAATAGTAAATATATTTGAAAGGGTCATAAACACAATTATCTCATCTTTATTAGACTTCCTTTAGATGCCTTATTTAGTGCCCTTGTAAAGATATTTTAAGAATGTTGTCAATTATAATTTCAGGATTAATAATTTTAAAATATAATTGTTATGTTGTTTGTCTAATTAGTGGATCAAGGGGGGGGGATAAGAGGTGGGAGGGGTGTCCTTGGAAAAGTGAGAGGAGGGTAACATTTGGACATTCATGAAATTTTATAATATAATTTGTGTCATAACTCAACTAAAATGGATCCAAAAGGAAAATTATTTAAATATATGATTGATATGATATTAATAATATAATAAAATCAAATTTATAAATTATTATATATCATTTTAAATAATTTTATTTGGTTTTTTCCCTTGGTACACAAAGTTTTTCAATAAAAATTGTAATGAAATTTTCAATATTAAAGGGATTAGAATATAATTTTAAGGTAAAACTGAATCATAAATGGGAAAAATAACATTACAAAACATTTATGTTCCTATTTTTCCTCTTTAAATTTTTTTATTACATTAAAATAATTTAATAAAATATTAATTAACACAATATTTCATTATTTTAAATTTTGACACTACTCTTTTAATTTTACTTTAAATTTAAGAAGATAGTAATGAAATTGAAAGATTAGAAATTTAACTATCAATATTACATTATTATTAACTATATCATTAATTTTTAAAAATAACACATTCTAAATAAATTGCTTTTAATGCTTTTAAAATTATTTACTTTGTGTTTTCCTAGTCTTTCACAAACACTATGTCAGGGTTGTATAAGACTTTATGGTAATTATATAGTAACTATAAATTATAAATAAATTACCTTAATTAAAATAATTTTAATATTATAAATTTAAAATTTAAAATTTAATTTTAATATATTTTGATCCATATGTGAACAAAAAACTATATTTATATGGAAGAGAGTAAAATTTTGCATTTATAATTACATAAAATATTATATAGGTTGTTTTCATTGACTAGGGAACCATAAAAAATAAAGCATTCATAATAAAAGAATTTGTGAAGAAATATCATCATAAATTAAAATATAGTTTTAAAAATGTTGGCATTATCACTTAATTTTCACCCAAGTTAATCGAAATTAAACTTTTACATTGGTGAAAAGTTATTACTATTTTTTTCTATTAAATATGACCAAAAATTAATATAACGATATGAAATAATAAATATTATAATTAGTCAAAATATGGAATTAATTTGATAAAAATCAATATCAATAATTTTAAAAAATTATTTTCATAAAAACATTAAATGCATGATAAAAAAGTGTTTAAGAAAAATGTCTTTGAAACTGTAAAAGAATTTTTATACCTTGATCAAGTTTAATGTCTATCATCAATTTAAAAATTAAATTTGTTTAATAAAAAATTTAAATTAATTTAAATAATATATATATCAAACTTAATCTTTTAGAATACTAAAAAAATATAGTTTATTTGAAATTTTTTATTTTCACTGTCTAAAATAAATAACTATTTTTAGAAAAATTTGAAAAATTAACCCTAAAATAATTTTGGAATGATCATTTGCAAAATTATATTATATCCCTAAAATAATTTTAAAAAAAATCTGATATAAATTATAATTTATATGCCTAAAAGTAATTGAATACCATTTTTTATGAAAATTTATTTTTATGGAATAAAATGTACTTTCTGAAAAATAGATACTTTTTTATAATGAATTAATAAATATATTTTAATTATATAAACCTTTTTTATAAATTTTTTAATGTTTGTATTACTTTTAATACCACTAATTTAATTTCTAGGTTATAATTTTTACATATAAAGAAAAAAAAATTTATTATAACTTTAATTGATTATAGTTCAGCATTGTGTGGTAAGTATGATTTCAAGAGTAGTGTTTTATGTAAAATAAATTTATGGGGTGACATAATTAAAATTCAATCATCTCATTTATATTTATCTTAATCATCATATATTTCTACATATTATAAGCAATAAGGATAATATAAAATTAATCAAGTAATAAATCACCCCTATCATTGCATGTAGAAATGTTAGCATAAAAATGTCAGGGATATTTCTCATCAATTTACTGACTATAGTGGTGTCTTCTAATGCACCTCTAAATTTTTTTATATTTCTCATGATCTAATTCACTCTTATGAAGTGTTTATGAATATTTTCTTCATCATCCACTATCATATATTCAAAATTAAATCTCTATTTATATAGATTGACTTTTATAGCTTTCACATTTACTTTAATGAATCTTTCTTATTTTTCCCATATATTCCAAGTAGTTTGTACGTCCATCAACATTTTATACATATTAATGTATATGATATAATAATTACATTCATTTTATTTCCATCGACATATGGGTTTATCTTATCAGAAATATTCCTAGGAGTATCGTTCTCAATTAGTGGAAACCCTATAACTGTATCATCAACAACTTCAAAGCCATGCGAATGAATATAAAAAAATATATTAGTTGTCTGTCAATTATAATGTATTCTACATAACATAGAAATAAATCTAATATTAATATAATTATGATTCTGAATCTCTAAAAAATAAAGCTTTTTCATATGAAAATTCGTAACCATTGATACCACTTCATGTAACGAGGGATATGATGTATTACAAATAAGGTGGGTTTAATAAATGTTACCTTTTAATAATTTATTTTAAACGCAAATTAACCTATTTAAATTATTATAATGTTTTTCCTATAAAACATTATATATCACCCTTACCCATATGTAATAGAATTATAAATAAACATAAGGAATATATTATTTTTAAAAGGTTCCCACCTAGTGTGGGAGACTATATCCTTATTTTTTGGGTTAACTATGAAATATATATTTTCCACTAATATAAATAGTGATCATAAGGGGTATTAGAAGGTATTATAATTTCATGTTCACTAAAGAACTACATACATAATTATATATAATTAGTCAATAGTTTTTAATATATAAATAGTAGATATATGAATTATATGTATTCACCCATTAATTGGAATAATGTTCCTAACTATGTGGATTTCCCACAATAGTAATATTCACAAAGTAGTGGAATTTACCCTTATAAAATTAATCCTAACAAGGTAGTAGTGAGGAGTACATTCATTGAGTAAGGATATCAATAGGAAATGAACCTTCAAAGAATGATTTCCAATGTATGAAGTGTTAATCCATAGAAATGGAAGTGGAAATATTATTTTATAAAATATTAAGACAAAATAATTTAACTATGAAAAATGTAGTTGAATAATAATCAATAAAATTCAAAGAAAGGAAATTGAGTTATGAAAAACCATCCAAAAAAATTGCATTTTAATGGAAAAATAATACTAAATGGATTTTATATTAAAAAACTATAAAACCCTAAAATAAATAAATAAAACATAATAAAACCCACGGGAAGGAAATATATAACTTATAAGAATAAAGTCCAAAAATAATATCATAACTCAATGAATAAAAATTTATTTAAAAAACCCCCATAAGTAATTGGTAAAAAATAAATTAAAAAAATTGAAGAAAAATAATTAATTTGGATTTTAATATCACATAAATTTCATAAAAAATATATCCAAATACATCATTTTAAATTAAATAAAAGGAACACTCAAAACCTATAAAATGGTGAAAAAAATATAACATGCCTCAAATAGTTGGAATTGAGATGAAGAAAACTTTACCTTTAATAATTCCAAGATGAAGGTACTCTAACCACTCTATAAAAAAAGATAATTTTTATATAATAATTTAAATACATCTAAATATATATGAACCCTTATAAACTCTATCTATAATCATTATGTTCAAATATATGTGTTTTTTATATTATATTTTAATCATCAGATGTTATTAGTAGAGATGTTTTGTTTTCTACTAGTTTTGTAATGATGGTGTTCATTAATGTTTATAGATTGAAATATCATTATTATAAGATAATTATATTCTGTTTAATTTATTTTTTTATAATGACTTATATTAATCTATTTATATTTCTTAAGTATTTTACTTATGATTTGTGATGATGATGTTGGTGATGATATTACTTGGGTAATTTCTAAAGAATAAATGGACAGTACAGTAAAAAAAGATAAATATTGATATAAAAATTTAGTAACCATAAAAAATAATTACCATTATTTTCAAATAACACCAATATTTATGTTTCTATATTAATTCAAGAGAGATATTTGTAACATGATTCATATAGGGGATAAACTGATCCAAATGGGAACATATTGTAATCTGTGGGTGAGTATGGTTGATAATGTCATTATTTTGGAATAATATATTTACAAATGATGAATAAATATATTTTGTATAATTTTATATGATGGTCAATTATATTAGAATTTTTTTGGTAAATAATAATACACTGTATTAAAAATGAAATATGTCACTTTCTTGGAGTTGCTAGTGTGTATGTTCTCACAAGTGTTGTGTTATTTTTTATATAATGTGATGCATATGGTGGATGGAAAATAATTTTATAATATTAATAAGGTTATAAATGTCATCTTAATATATTTAATACCCAATTTACCAACATTTTAATGCTGTGATAAATAATAGAACTCAACATTCATGGAGGTGGTAGTCTAAAAGAATGCATGATAACGTTTTGGTTTTTATAAGAAAGATAGAATGGATAGTTAAAAATTATTCAATCACCATAATATTATTATATTAATAGTACTTAGTTAATTATAATATTAATGATTAGATATATACTAATTAGGTTGAATAAGAATGGAAATAATTGAAAAGAAAAATGAGTAATTAATAGAAAAAAAATTAGGGTCGAGGCCTATTTTATACAAGAATGAAAGTCATCTTCTCAATTGGGTTGAGAAGTATGCCTTGCGTAATAAGAAGGACTTATTTCATATAAGACCATTAAATTATTATATCCTAAAATATCTATTACTTTAAATCTATTTTTCATGTCCTAAAGTCTTATTTTTTAGCCAAAAGTCCCTTTATGTGAATAGTATTGCTATAGTACCCACTGCCACTACATTCTCTATTACAGTTACTACAACAACTAAAGTACCAGATATAGTACCAACCACTACTATAGTTCCACCCCTATATTAATTTAACAAATCATCCTATAGAATTTCCCCCTATTAGGGTCATTGAGAGTTGAACCCTGACCTCATGAAGTGTCATGTAGATGTCGTACCACTCAGCCAACACTGTAGTTGTAAAGGAGTTATTATAAATTGTTAACTTATTCCTTAGTAAAATACTTCAAAAAAAGTATAAATACATTTGATGGTAGAATTTATAGAATACTAGAACCATGACGTTTAATGTTAGTGAAGTATTTGGATAGTTCTTCGGTAGAGCAATTTTGTCTTTCATGTGAGGAGAAGTTGAGTGGTGACGGATCATTATATAAGTACATAGAGTATAATTTCTTAAACAATATGAAAGTAAAATTTATTATTGAAGGAATAAAATGATTATATATCAGAAATTAATGAATATTATATATGGTATTGTTAGAAAATCCAAATCCTTACAATTAAACATATGTTTTAAACATGTTTTTATGAATTTTACACATAGAATTTCCAATTTTACCTTTTTTGTTTTTTTATCGTGGAACCAAATTTTTTTCTTTGTAATATTAATTTTAATAACTAAATATAATACGGGATTTATTTCAAAAAATTTAAATTATAATTTCAAATATATAAATAAATTTTTAAATTAAAATTTATATGTTTTTGAAAAGATCACATTAGAATTAAAACACATAATGCATAAAAACCATTATTTAGAAAAACATTATTTTCTAATGTTTTTTTATTTTTAACAAATAAATTAGTTAATTAAACAAATAAATTTAATCTATCATTCAAATTAATCCAAACTAAATTTTACTAAAATATTATTTTATTAAAAACATTCAAAAACAGATTTAAAAATTATTAATTTTAATATTAAAATATTTTTTGGATCAATGAATATGTTTATAAACGTCTAGTTCTTAGTTATCTAATGATAAATCCACAAAATTTACAATTCTATTAGAATTCTAAAATATATATATTTCGTTTTTAACTGAAAATAAAAAATATAATGAATGATTTTTTTATTAAAAATGTATTTTCTTGAAGTCTTAATATTATTTCTTTCCAATCTAAAATTTAATGAATGTCAATATATTAGTTTATATTAAATATTGTTTTAAATATGATCAATTTAATTTATAAGGATAAAATATAAAATACAAATAATAGAGTTTAGTGTAATGTATTATTTTTTATAAAATTAATATTTACCAAATACAGTTAAAATTAATCATTCATATACTTAAATTTAAATTTTAATAATTCCATAATATTAATATCTTGCATGAAAATTTATAAATAAATAATATGATAATGATTATAAAGAAAAATAATTCGAATAATTTTTATAAATATGTTAATATTAATTTCAAATAATAATATTTTCAAATTAATATTAATAATATATAACTTTGACATACCTGTTGTAAATAAGTGTATCTTACCAACATATTTCCAATGAGTATATTTCAACTAATAATACTTATATCGGCTAGATTTCATTCCTATATATAGCATTATTAACTCCTTTAAATTCACACATATCAATTATCACTTCTTTTTTTGGTAGTTTTTTTATATCTCACATTATGATTTATCCATTCCGGATGTTCATCCTAATTATAGGTTTTCCATAACAACTAGTGATCTGTGAGGGTAAAGATGATATATGAGATCACCTGGTGTTGATGATTTTATTCTGTTTAATTTTTTTATCCTCTTTAAATTTATACACATTTAATGGATTTAATAGTTCATAGTCAGTAATATTCAATGGTTTGTAATACTTAGTCTCATATAATTTTGTTGTAATTTTATACTGTGAATGAATAAATTATTATCAAATTTATTTGTATCATGAATGTCTTATTTCTTAATCTATTTCAACTACGTTAAAAAATATTAAAAAATTATATATTTATGAACATATATTTTATAGAAATAATATGATTATTCAAAACATAGTGCATTAAATCATTCCCAAATAAGATTCCTCCTCACAATTTCTATTATCAATCATTAATGAAATTAGATAAGGATATCAAAAAGATTTAAATAACAGAATATTTGTTTTTAAATGATTTTTCCACCATGATATATTATCTACAACTAGGAAGTACATCATTTTTGTCTATCATGCTTACTAAATGAATAAATTTTCATTGGTATCATATTACATTTTCATGAATTTTTAACACATAGGAATTGAGATCCTCATTATGACATCATTTTTGTCACCCAAATTTCTAGTATTCATCACTCATCTCTTATTTCATGTTTTTTAATCCAAACAATGTTCTCATTTTTAATTATAATTCATGATATATGATTGGGTATAACCATAATGTTTCTCAATAAAGTTCATATCAGGTCAGTTTCCTCATTGGAAATATCACTACATTGTTCATGGAATCCATTTATTACATGGTTCCATAATGGTTAATCCATTACTAATAGAAAAATGGGTTAAATTGAGTGATGAAATATTTACATCATAAGTGTATTTTCATAAATAATATCATGAGAAACTCTACCTTCGAATATATTATTTTTTTAAAATCGTAACATTTGATTTTATTTCTACCTAAATGCCTCTTGGTTCAATCAAGGATTATTTAGGTTGGTTTCTCTTATAATCCACGACCTAATTCCTTAACCTAATAAATCCTTTCAAATGTATTTAAATGAAATGTGATTAACCAAATAATAACCCCTGGATATGTTTTCCAAAGTGGGTAGTCTTAGGCCCACTCACCATGAATTGACTGAACATTGAGTTAATATTCAACAAAACTTTTAGGGTTATTACCCATACTTGAATTTATTCCACAGTCGCATTCATTTTTTAGTATTTAGTTATGAATTTAATTTTTAGGAGAACCACACAATATCTAAATTGTTATAATTTGAGTATGGTTATAATACATAAACATATTACTTGGGTTTTATTAAATTTCTCTCTTTCTATGTCCCATAATACATACAATACCCAATATTACCTCATCTTACATAAATGGTTATTTTTATATTTTTATTTTATTATTTATTTTTCATGTTTTATCTTATTTTGAATATATAAATAACAATATAAACATAAATATAGGCATTTGAAACATGTATATCCGACAACCAAATTTCCAAATACCATATTTATAATTGAAAATTTTTATTCATATATAAAGCCTTACCAAACCCATTAGTTCCATTCACACTTCTTAAGTCATACATCTATCTTCTATAGTTTTTCATTTTTGATATCACATTATTATTTCCCATTTAATAATCTCATTACTCATTTTAGGATTTCTCTATTTGTGGTCCTCAAGGGTGAAGATGTTCTTGGAGATATCCAACTATTAAATATTTTATTTTTTAAAATTTATCTTCATAATTTAATTTATATAGTTTTAATGGATGTAAAGATACATGGTGAGTATTAATCCACGGTTTTAAATACAATGTTTCATTTTTTTATTCTTTTATTTTACTACAAATGAATAATGTTTTGTTAGTTTAATATCAATACTTTATGACTTTTTTTGTAACATCTTTAAATTACATTGAATAAATATATAAAAAATATAATTATAATCATATTGTTATTGATTAATCTTTCTTCCGTTTTATAAGGGGTGTTATATTGTTTCTATTAAAATGTATAGGTTTTATCATTTTAATCTATAAAATCAAAATATCATCATTGATCTCTGAAATGATTTCCCCTTTATAATATTATACTTACTCTGATAAACATATGGAATGTTGGCTCTAACTTTTCAACATTATTTATTCAATGACTCAGATTATTTTGGAATTTATATTTTTAAAATATCACATAAATATCGGTATGAATAATCTTCAAGGATTCCACCAATCATGGATATAATTATAACTTCACATTTTTTTTGTTTCATGGTGTATTGAGAAGAAACATCAAATTGCCATTTAATTCATCAAAATGATACATGAAATCACATATAGATCCAGGTTCTTTTGGTCCCCTGACATCCACTGGATTTATATTATGCTATCATGGAATTCATTATTCTTCCACATCTACCTATGAATTTACCTCTTCATTACTAAAAAATTTCAATTATATTTGTTTATTTGTTGGATCATCAAATTGAATCTGATGTAACTATTGAGATTCTGGTGTTCTTCTTCTGTGTCTCTAAGACATCATCTAAACATTGGATTGTATTATCCCATGTTAAATTGACATAAAACATATTTAAATCATCTTATATTATTAACTTCCAAAATCATTAACTTCCTCATCCTCTTCTCTCCTCAAATTTCAATCCTATGAACTTATATAATATATCATCTTGAAAATTATTAGTCTTAGCTCATATAACATTAACATCATACTCATTATTATCATTATATTCCGTTGATCTTCACTAGACTCTATAATTCATTCTATTTTATCTATAAGAATTGGTCAATTATACATTCATTTCACTGAATGATTTGGATTTTCATAAAAGAATGTTATTAAAATTAATGACTAATTTCACATCAGAATTAACAATCCAAGACATTATAAATCTTTTCGATTTATCTTATAGGCGTGATTCCCTCAACTATGGTCTCTAATGGACTTCACATTAACACAAACTCAACTTCCCTACATTAGGCCATATTTTTTTTAACATTCATCTACTCAACTAGTTCAACATTTATAATTTTGTAATTTCTTCATGCATCATCACATTCCCTTACCAGTTATTTCATCAACATCTATTCTTCACAATTTTGAATGTCCTTTATATATAACCTTCTATAACAATCAAACTATATCTTATGAAATGATCAAGAATCATGAACTATTCTAAAGAATCATGAAGTTTGTTACTTTTAATGGTCAACATGGAATTTTTTGACTCAAATTCAAGATTCAACCTTTGGAAAATCATAAATTCTTCCAGTCACTCTAATAAAAAGTTCCCATATACTAATATAAATTTTCCTCTATGTAGTATATTTGTTTAAAAAATGAGTAATTCAAAAAAATATAACATTTTTTTATATTTTTTATAGGTAGAAATGTTTATATATATATATATGTTAATATTTAATTTTTAACACCAAAGAAACCTTTATCAATAATTGAATTTGTCGCAATATTATAATAATACCATAAAATATTTTATCAAAACATGAATATATTTTTACTAATTATTTTTACAAAAAATTAATCTTAAATTAAAAATGTATGTTATAATAAATTATTCAACATCAATATATATTTTACTGAAACATATGACTACATATTAAATTTTAATATAAATAATATAATAATGATTCATGATATTACTATATATAATTTTAAATTAGTGACAAATGATCTAAAATAATGTTAAATCAAACAATATCAATAATAAAATAATAATGTAAAATAATTGAATTATTTAAATTGAAAATATTTAATTATATATATATATATTAAATATTATGTTAAAATAATAAAACCCATAACACATATAGATTATAGGATCCAAAACTAAATAACCACTACTATGACAAAAAAATGAAATGCAAAGAACAATTCAAGAATAGAACATGGATGCACAATTATTATAATCCCTATCACCATGAATCTGACACATGAGATGAATGTTTTTGGGTATTATAATGTACCTCATGGTGTGAATGGTAAAAATACTGGTCTCCTCCTAGAAACTCACCAAGTACACCTTATTGGCATTCCAAGTATATGTGCTGATACTACTCCCAAACCTCGTGTTTGTTTTGAAATATTGATTAACTTCACTCACCTTCCCCTAGAATGGATAGTTTTTATGTAGCAAATTCATGCTCTTCAAGTAATTCTAAATCTCCCTCAGTGCCACTATCATTATCCTAAACTAGCAAGATTCATGAAACCACTAGTTTCCATATTATACTTCTAAGCATATTTTGTATCTATTTGCTTCCAAGGATCGATTCATCTATTTGATTTCATTATAGTCCAATAGGTGCATTCCATCTCTCCCAACTAAAAAGAAAGATATTACGACTGATTAATAATTCACAAGGAAGATGAGTGAAGGATACCTTGAAACCCATTTAAATATGGGTGAAATATTACTGTGATTCATCAACACATAATTCTATTCCCTTTGGTACACCTCCATATATGATTCTTTCCTCACCATTAATCCCCAATCGGTTCTCCCCATAGATTTCATCCCACGTTAATTCACCTCATTTAGTTTATCTAGAAATCTTCTAACCATTCACCCCCACACTTTATCACATCACTTGTCACAAGTTAAACATCCCTTCATCTACCAATACATTAGTAATATTTATTTTAGTGTTTAGTTTCTTATACTGGTCTCAAAATGTTTTTTATGTATGTAAAAATTTTAAATTAGAGTGAGAAATTAAAAATTAGGCATTGAAGAACATATTATAAGTGAAAAAATGTAATTTTTTTTAACATTTCTAAATTATATGTTTTGTATTTTGAGGGAATATCATTTGATGATTTTTTTCCTAACACTTATAGACCATTTCAAAATAATTTTTTGTAAACAATATTTTACTTTGAAAGAACATGAGATAATGTTCCATGTAGATGTAGAGATGATTTATTGAAATCATGATTGAACAGAATCCATTATATGTTTCATTATACGTACAAATATTATTCTAGTTAAAGAAAAATATTTTCATTATATACATTATAGTAAAATATATAGTCTATATAGAAATGTTACACCACCAACAGGTGGATACTGATTATTCTACGTATGAATTCACCCCCAATCATATTATTAGAAGGGATTAATTCATACTTTTATAAATAATGTCTAACTATTATGTATTTGGTCAAAGATCATTTTACCATTTAATCTATGGAATATATAATTGATGAGTATCTGTTTGACTTATGTCTGATTCACATTCCCTTTTTGATGTCTAATTTCCATTCCTTATATTTTTTTAAATACATTATATTAATTTTATTATATTAATCATTTGGTTGAATATTTAATCTGATATTTATATGAGTGTTTACAGTGTATGCCTCATATTCATAGATTTAATTAGTTGAAATAAGTATAAAATTTGATATATATAATTAATTTAATCTATATTTTGAACGCCTCAATGATACATTTGTTTAATTAAAATTATTTACTCCACATGTTATTTGAAAAATATTTTCATTATTAACATGAAAATATGATATTTATTATTTTTTTAAAATGTTACATTACTAAATTTTCAATTATATGTTAATGTATAACGTATTTGATATTTTACTATAACGTTATAATTAAATTTTGACTTCACATTATGGGATGAATAAACTATACACATAATGATAAATCATCTGTAATATTTCATCGATTTAAAGGTGTTAAGTATTTTAACACAATAAAATTCAAAAGGATCCTAATTATGATACAAATATCATGATAATGGATTTATCTTTTTAATAATTCCCTATATTTTGTTGATATAATAGACTAGTTTCAATTTTATAATTTCACTTAAGGTCAATCCTTGAAAAAAAAAATTTTGTGAGAATATTTTGTCTTATTCATGTTAATTATAGTGGTTATATGAAATTTATGGTATTTAGGTGTTTTATTTTTGAATAATTAAATTCATTGGATTTAGTAAATGTATTGTAGGTTATCATTGTTAGTAAATTGATTCAAATTTTGATATTTTATATCTTTAACAACATGGTTTTATGATACCATCTTCTATTTTCTAGGATATATATTGTTATAATTTTTTTTTTAAATTTTATATTACATTATTATCTAATTATGGAATAAAATTGATCGTGTTATTTGTTTTTTATCTTATTATTTATGTTTAAATACTTCAAAAATGTGTAGTACTAGGAATTTAAATTGGGAACGTAATTGAACTCGTATATTTTTCATTATTCTAAATGAGAAAAATATTATACTTCTTCTTTGACAGGTCTTCTTAATGATAAATAATACATTTGGTATGGGAAGGCTTTCACATAACCTATGTGACTATCCCTTACAAAAACCTGGAGTATAGTGTGGGAGGCTATATTCATGGTCGTGTGGCTTGTCATTAATTGATTCTACTTTACCATGTGTTTAGAATATTTCCTCACAAGAATGAGACTTCTGGAAGTTATTCCTTTCAAAAAGTAATCTAGAATATTAAGAAATAATGTGAATTTATATTGTTTAATTAATGATATTCATGTATGTTAAATGTACATAAAGTGAATAAAATTTCCCTGATACACCATACTAATTTTATTAATTATATTATAGAGTGAAACACTTCAGAACATGTTGTATTGTTATGTTGATGACATAATTACTTACACAAATTAGTAAACTCATGGTTTTGTTTTTCTCTTTTAAATTGTATCATTTTATTCCTTCTCAAGTCATGGAAATATATTGGAATTATTATATTATGTATATTATTCATGATCACATCTAAGGCTCACATATATTTTGGATTACCTTAAAATCTGAAAGAGGCATTTAGTAAATTATATGAAAAAATGTATTTCCAAGTAAGTGATTGTATTTTAATTTTAATTAAAAAGTAAACATAAAATTTATAGTAAAATATTGTTAAAAGAAGGCTTAAAAATTAAAATTTATTAGTTTTCAATGTATGAATGAAATAATAAATATATTTAGTGTTTCATGTTTATGTATTGAATTTATTTTTAAATATTTATTGTTTAAAATAAGTTAATATATATAATGAATGTTAATATTTGAACCAGAGGTATGGGATTGTATTAGAGATTCCATCATAGAATGCGGTATATTTCTATGAGGTTTTCTATGGGATAAAATATTGATGGTCAGGCATGATTGTTTTCATTTCTATATCTTTAGAGTCACTAATTTTTCCCTTAAAAATTATTTTTTTTATTATAGGGTTGTTAACTACTACTATTTTCATAGTAGTTATAAAATAAATTCATAATTAATAGTAAAACTCATTTCATTTTATGCAGAATTCACCACAACACTTCAACGATAAGCATGTATTTTTAATGATCCTGGAGAACAAGTACCTTACTGGTTGTGAAATCGATTCAAAATTGACCATCAATTTCATTTCATTTATTATATAATTATATAATGAAGTTGAAGGGGTTCTGTGTATCTTATTAATGTTATTATTTTATATTCTTCTAATAAACTATTAGTTTTTCCACATGATCTTTGTCAATGTCATGAAAACACTTCATGACAATATTTTCAAAATTCTAGTGAGAAGAGTCTAAATAATATATTTTATATTAGTTTTCCATTAAGATTATATGGCTTGAACAAATATCCATTCAATTTTGCATAAATATATATAATTTAATATAATACAATGGAGTATATATCTTTATGAAAAGTTGGAAGGAATTATCTTTCACTAAAGGATATAAAACCCATGGGATGGGGAATCGATTCCATGAATAGGTTGATTACCCTTTGTCAACCCCTGATGAAGCTTTCTTCTCAAATGGTTATGGATAGAGGTTTACATTATGTACGTAATCAAAATTAAATTTTTTAATAAAACCATATACATACCATAAATCAGAAGATTATTATCATCAATTTAACATAAATTTATTATTTTCTCCCTAGCAATTTTTTAGAAAACAATTTCATCTAATTATTAATTTTTCTAATATTTCCCAAGAATAATATAATTGAGTTTAATTATGTTAGTATAATATATTCCATATAATTATAACCTCATGGTCAATAAAAATTAGGAATTGGGTTCTATTACACATTGAAAGATTAATTGTCTAACTATATCTTTCATAAGGATTGGAATGGTAAGAAATACTACCTCATTATTATATAACATCTATCTGTAATGTATTATAGAAACCGAACATTTATTTTATGCTCTTTTCAGTAAATTTATTGTTTTGTAGTATTAAGAGAAGTTATTCACTTGGAAAAATGGCCCAATATTCTTGAGCTATATCAATCATGAATAGAATAGTTGATATGTTAAAAGAGTGTCAATTAATTTCATTATGTAGTTGTTCCTGATAACTAATACCATTCATCAAGACTTATATAACTCCATTATTCTCTATTGCTCATATGAATTGATTTCCATTCTCTAATATTTTTCCATTCTAGTCACCATCATGTTGCCTAAGTAAAATCTATATATCCTTTATTTCTTATATTGTCTCCATCTTCTGTGTCCACTTCAACATTCTGAAAAATTTATGATATTAATTATAAATAATTTTATAAAATGTTTTAGTTATTATTTAACTATAACTTTTATAACCCAAGTATGATTTATATGAAATGTTTGAGTATATTTTAATAATTTCTCAAATGAATATATTATTTTAAATAGTGTTAAAATTAGGAATCATGCATTACTAATTTTTTATTAATTGGTCATGAAAGTAATTTTCGTCAAATATAAAATTTTATTTTTTGTTTTATTTTTCTAACAATGTGTTACTAATTCTTGGAATATGCTATAGGTTTACCCTTATAAATACATGAATAAAAAAATATTTATTATTATTCAACATTCATCAAGACCCATACAAAGAATTTTATTACTGGATAAATAATACTATTGTCAATGTCCTCTTCATCGATTCAGTAATAAGCCTCTATAATATTCATGTATCTAATGATGGTAGGGAACATCAACTATTAGTCGATATAGCATTCATTATATTCCATTTTAAAATTTTATGATGTACTCATGAAGGTACCTCGTATCCTATTAGAATAGATTGACATCAATTTTTTAATTTGACATCAGAGACAGTATTTTTTTTAAAAAATTTTTTAGAGTTCATTTATAATATTTTATGATGAATTTTTTTTGTTGATAATCCTTTTATAGACTATAGATGAACATATTTTATGCTTCTAGTGTTAGCCTACTATATATTTTCACATCCATTGTTTCCACATTATGGGTGACTGGTTGAAATTCATACATAGAATCTATCATTGGTTTAAAGCATGAAAATTTCCCAATACCAAGAATAAACATAATGATTTCTTATTTTTAGTTTATTTTTTATCTCTCATGGTATATATTTTCATATCAATAGAATAATTTAATTTTGCATTTTATTTCTATTGAAAATATTTTCTTATTCAAGGTTCCAATTATAGAACATTTTTGTAATCCTCCTTCTTTCATCAGTATGTTATTTTTTTATTTCGTGGTTGAATGTCAATGATTTTTATATTACATTACATTTTTTTTGACAATATTTATAAATCCTTAATTTTATTTTAGGCCACATGTCTCCCTCTATAAAAAATTTGGGAGGTAATAATTATTGATATTTTGATAAATGTATGTTTTTTCTTTTGTTGGAGTTTTATCTGTATATTGCCATTATTTTTATATCATGTTTTCATTAATAATATTTATAATTATTAGTTTTTACATTATAATATATTTTCAACATGACGAGTTTAAGAAAATAATTTAACTAAAACATTGAACAATCTATAGTCTTTAAAATAATATTCACTTATTTTGGTTCCCATGGATCATTTTGGTGTGGATTATTATAGAATTAGGTCAAAATTATTGCATAAAACCCCATAAATTAATAGGTGGACACTTCTATAGTGTTTTTTTCAACACAATATAATATAATCTAAATAAAACATGGTTTCATTTTCTTTTAAATATTCAATTTTTTTAAATTGTATTCTTCTTTTCATTTACCCATCATTAAAACCTTTTATAAAAATATTAAGATAATTTTAGGAGAACTGAAAGATAAGTATAGGATATTAAAGAATGAAATAAATCATTATTCCCTGAATACTTATAAGAATTTTCCTTTTTAAAATTAAAATTTTAGTTCAAAATAAACACATTTCATAAAAAAAATAAATCATATCTCTTCAAAACAAATTCTATAAAAAATTTCACAAGAAATATTTAACGAAAAATAAACTCATCAATGTTTCTTGACAAATTTTAAAATAAGATGAGTTTTTTTCATAAACATGTAATTTTCAATCTTATATATGTAATAATCATAATAGTTGAATTTATATTAATCATTATATCGACTCGTTGAATCAATTTATTGTTGCATTTTTATCTTTACTTTAGAGTATCAATCATATCTACTTATGGGTTAACCATCACGACTAACATTGGAATAAAAATCACAATATATTCCTATCAACTCTTATATGAAATAAAATTGGTTAACTCTATTACATATTTGTTATAACCATAAAGTTGACTTATATGACTAGTGAATTTTAGATCAATCAAAGACCCACACTTAATCGGTTTATAATGAAACCACATTTACTTTTTCTATAACAATGCCACCAATTATCGTAAATAATTTCAATGAACCATAACATGTTACATAAAAGTAATAATCATAGAAATAATCATGGAATCTTAGGAAAATATTTTTGGTTATTAATAAATCCATTAAATTTTAGAAACTTATTTTAATGTTATTAAATATAGGAAATTTTGATTTTTCATTGATGAAAATATGGAAGCTCTCAAAAAAATCAAAAAATAAAATAATGGTTAAGGTAGAGGAAAATGAATATATTTCAATTTACCTTAAAATAGAAAATTAGTTTTTGACTTTTTAGTAATGGATATTAAAACATTACAAATAATAATCATTTTTAATACCACTGAAAGAAAATAAAAGGAAACATATAACATCCCTTTTAATTCATTTATGTCTATAAAAACATCTATAAGAAATCACTTTTTAATATTGTAAAAATACACCCATAATAAAGAAACTATTTTCTTTAAAAATAAATTTTTTATCTAATAAAGGAAGATCCAAATATTTTATGTTCCATGATAAAAATAAATTCCATTCATTTGGTATTTTTAAAAAAATATATTCCCTTTGAAATTGTTAAAATAGTTTAAAAGGGGATTTTAAATGAGTATTTTTAAAAGAAAATCCCTTACCTCGTGTCCAACACGTCATGTATGGTTCTTGTCATCCTATACAATAAACATATTTTTTTTTCATACCTTATTATTTAATTTTATGAAAATTATTATTAATCTATTTTATATAATGTTATGTTCTATACATTTATTTAATTAATAATGTTCACTTCGGTTATATTAATGATATTCTGCACATATAGCCAAAATGAGCATGGTAGGATGGATTTGGTAAGAGATATCATCATATTATCATCTCTATAATAATATTAATTTCATAATCTTCCTTTATATATGAAAATTGTTCTTTTAAATTAAATCTTGAATTATGGTTCTTACAAATGAACTCTGTTATAATCATGGAGATGGTAGGTCGTACATACATATTAGTAACATTTCTATTTTTCTCAATGATCATTATAGAAAGAATATATGTATCATTTTATCTTTAGATAATTTTAAATATATGTTAAATATTATATTAATTTATTAAATATACTTATATATATCATCCATGTTATGGGGTGTTGAAAACAAATCGTATAGCTTCTTGGATGTGGTACTACACGTGTAAACATGAATGACGTTATCATAATTCTATAACAGGTAACATAACAAATTTAAAGACATATTAATTTTTAATAATGATAAATATTTGATGAAATTCATATATAAATGTTAATTCCATCTTTTAACTTGTCGTAAGATATGGCGATGGAAAATGACTCACAACGGTTCGGGATGCGGTACTAATTCGTATACAATAATGATGTATTTTTTATCATTTTACAGAAGAGGAGACGGATATAGGTTTATACAATAACATAAAAAAACCTTAGTATATTTAGGATAGTTTTGTAATTATTAAAAATAGTTTAATAAATTTTAATGAGTTAGACTATAAAATAAAACTAAAATACTCATTTAAAAATTAATCCTCTTCTTTAAAAAACCTCCTTTTTAGAACACCTTAAGACCTATCATAATAGTATTCTAACCACAATAAGTACACTAAAATGAGTACATAGATTCTTAAAATACATATGGGTAGGTATTTTTCAAATGAAATGGTTTATAAGTGTGCAGTAATGCAATGAAGAGGTTACCTTTTCTAATAGGGAGGGGAACTCTATGAATTTTCATAATATTATATTAAAAAAAATTATTTCATATAGATTTAAACAGATTTATTTCAAATATATGATTATTATAATTAGAAATACTTTAATATGATAATTTTTTAAAATTTTTATTTTATATTTTTACCCTTATACATTGGTTTTGACACCTCATTTAACCCTTTTTAAACTTAATGTAATGACTTGGATATTTACCCTTTTTCGGTTAATACAGGTAATATTAATTAAAATAATTCCCATAAATTGAAAATTGATGAAATTATAAACTTCATCCAAATAACATCACTAAATATAAATTATTTAAAATTTTAATATCTTTTACGAAAATTTTATTTATTATAAAATATCATTAATGTGACTATTTATTACTATTCATTCATTGATTTTAATTACATCAGGAAAATAATTAAAATTTTAAAAAATACATATTTTATTATATCACTAACATGTCATGGTCATCTATAAAATTCATTTATCATATTATCTATATCAAATTATATTATGAAGGTCGTAATCACATTTAAATATTAACAAAAGGTCATATATTTTACCATTATATTATTATTAAAGGGATATATTTATCAAAACATTTATTCAAGTGTTAGGGTAATATTATATTTCATATCATATCATTTCTAAACCATAATTACCTAATTTACCCTTTAATGTGGTATCAATAATTATTTCGGTTACTATTTATATTGACTAAAACTAAAAAGGACCTATTATCTAAATATGTACAAACTGATTCCAAATATAGAATCCATTTTTTGATATTAAAAACATATAATATTTATAATGTAAATTAGAATTTAATTGAAAAAAATAAATGAAAAATAATTTTTCAGAAAAAAATACCTTTAAATATATAATATATTTATTCCAAATTCAAGTATAAAATCCACTTTAAAAACTTAAATTGGATTATATAAAATCTAAAATATCAAATTAAATTTTCATTCTTATAAAAATCTCAAATTTTCTTTTCAAATTGCTTAAAATATATAACTAGTATTCTAAAAAACCAATATTTTCATTATTCATTTTATAATTAATATTTCCAAAATTATTGAAAAAATCTATCCTAATAGAATTTTGACATGATGATTTCAAAAATTCCATTAATTTTATGAAATAAATTTTTTGATTTTTATAAAAATAGTAATATTATTTTTTAGATATATAAATATAAATCATTTTTCATGAAATATATTTTTGAAGAATAAAACGACATGACCGAGAATCGAGAGATTATTTAAAAATAATTAATTAATACATTATAAATTATTAAGACCATTATATATTTCATAAATCAATCATTATTATTCATACACTCTAATGTAATGGAGAGGTTATAAAGGACAAATTAAACTAATAAAAAGATTATTTTCTAAAGAATGTTGTTTTGTATCATGTATGTTATATAATTTATTTTAAAAATATAGGAAAAAATAAAATCTCCCACATTTAAGAAATTTTTTCCTCACAATTTGGAGACAGTTTTTGTAATTATGTTTTGAATTTTAAAAATTCCTTTATTAAATCGCACATCATAGAATTGTTCAATAAAACTTCTTCTTGAAAAGAGATAAAGTTATGCATGAAGTTCATTTGTAACAACACATGGTAGGTTTCCAATCTGGACAACATAAGTGGGAATGGAAAACATTGACATGAAGAAAAAAAACTAAACTCTTAAGGACAGATAGAGAGTGATTGAGAATATTGTCATGAAAAACATAACCATTTCAAAACCATAAATCACTGATCAGTTAAAATAAAATTAATTTCACTATATAAAAATTAATGGAATAATTTTTTTATTTCAAAATAATTTTCCTAAATT
Organism: Viscum album; assembly: GCA_963277665.1. NCBI lineage: Eukaryota > Viridiplantae > Streptophyta > Magnoliopsida > Santalales > Viscaceae > Viscum > Viscum album. The sequence continues at coordinate 1,413,903,879 of OY728125.1, read as the reverse complement.
TGATTAATTTTTTTACAACCAAAACTAATAATATAATTAAATATTCCAACCAAATAAAAATAATTACATCCTTTAATCAATTCCCATTATAATTTTCACTAAAAAATGATGACTATTCACGAGGAATTTTTATTCCTAAAACATTAAAATAAAATTTTAATGAATCACATAATCCCTTATGTAATAACAAAAAAATCCACTGGTCTTTATTGTTCGATGAAAAAAATGGTTATCACAAGGAAATATAATCCCAGAACGAACAAATCTAAAAATAAATAAAAACTACTTTAGTTATCCAAAATTCAATAGGAATACCAAAATGTCAATAAAGATCATTTAACAAATAACCATTCATAAATTTCCATAAAAATATTCATGACTAATATTGAAACCCAAAAATCAAAAGGATTTTATCTCATCATCCTTCATGATATATTTAGTGTTTATCTTCAATTAACATCAATAATCTTAATGTATCATTGACGAATTAGATTCCTTAGTCATATAATCTTCAATATATGCTAATAATTTTCATAAATAATATGATTCGCCATAAAGCCGTAATAAAATAATATATTCTTCCAATATATAATTCAACCTTTAGTCCTCATATAAAATAACATATTGTTATATTTACCATAATCATATAAGATTCCCAAAAAAAATTTGATCTTCTTTTGAAGTAATATTACTCACTTTATCACCAAATAAATTTTCAATCCCATGTTTATCTATATAAAAAAACTTATATTTCTAAAAAAAATAACCTTTTTTATTCAAATAGTTTAGATAAAATAAAAAAATCTTTCTAACCAATAGATCACATAATCCAATGGTTAGAAATACACCCTTATCTCCAATCAATTTTGGGTTCAAGCCTTGTAGCCTTACTAGATTGGATGGGTTGTTTCCCGACCAATAGGTTATCCATTTTTTAAAAATATATAATCCTTATAAGATTCCTATAAATGTGATAAACATCCTCAATATATCCTTATCAAATAAAAATTTAAATAATTTTTTTTACATAAAAGGGTATCTCATTTCTCTAATTTTTTCCCTTGAAAATTTAATAACACTTAGTTACCTCAAAATCAAAGGTCATATAAACACAAAAGGTTATCCATTCCAATTAAATGGTTTCCAAAAAATAGAAACTGACTTCTTCTTTATAAATTTATTTTACATTATAATCATATTAATTACTGATACCTCAATAATCTATCAAACATCAATAAAACATATAAAAAAATATTCATGTACTTTTAAAAAAAATTCGATGCTTCTTTCCACATTTTTTGCACATAGGTTATTGAATAGATTTACATTTATGATCATTATCATACAAACTTCAATGGGGATTCATTTATCTTAAATTTAATGCATTATAAAACTCACATTATATCATATTGTTAATCATTACTCTTAATATCTAGTTATGTATAACCACGATAGTTGTCTTTATGTCTCTCATTCCATTCAATTGTTCATTTATAAAACCACATCATTTTCTTTCACGTCCATTGTTACTTTAGAGCGTTATTGATCCATCCATTTTCTAAAAACAAAAATTTATGAGTGAGTAAAAAAGAGATAATCATAATACACTTTAATATGAGACGAATACACAATATGATATATGTATTAAAGATATCTAAGATAGTTTAGATTTATCAAAAATAACTATGATTTCCATAACATGCTAACTGGAACATCCCACCCTGGGTGCTACTTAAATAATTCCCCAAGCAAGTTCACCACAAGGACCTGAGTTCATATCTTCATTCACCAGAGGCTTTTGTCTAGTATCAAGGCCCTAAGGTGTGTCCATGGATAGAATCTTACCACATTTTAGACTAAATAATAACGTAAATAACTAGATATCCTTCGAAAAATTAAAATAATAGAGTAAAAAAGTTGTAAATAACTAACTTATAAAATTTTGAAATAATAAATGAAATTATATAAAAGCCTGAACAGTAATGTCATACATACAACAATGTTCACCCACTGGGATAATCGTACATGTATAAATACATAAAGGAAACTAAAATAAAAGTATGAGGCTCCACTACTAAATATTATACAATCCACATACCCATTTTCCAAGACATTTTTTTAGAAAATCTTACTGAGGAATTAAAATCCACATGAATGGATCATTTCAATAATTAATTCTCAGGTTTTATCCCTTTCCATTATGAAATTTTTGATATACATAAAAAGCATACATACAGTCTGAAATTAAACAGAGGTGCACATACAGGGGTGAGAAACAATCTTAGAAATAGACCCCAATGATGAACCTATAAATATGATTTTCTAAGTGGATTATCATGAAATATGATCATCCCATTTGAGAGACATCTAAAATAATAGATCAGTAAAAATAAGTGGCATAAATCCACAACTAATCTATGGGTCTATGATCTCGAACATCTGGACATATTTCCATCATATAAAAGTATATCTATACATTTATAGATATATCCCTATATATATATATATATTATCATATACAAACACACATAATCAAGGAAACATTAACATAAATTACTCAATCCATAGTCAATACCAAGATATAATCGAATCGACTTGATTTCATATGACTAGGGAATTAATCCTGAAGTCATACCACTCCAGTAGTGTATAATAATTTAGATCTATGGGTCTGAAATTATATTAAAATAATAATAATTTTTTTCTATATTAGAAATTTCTTTAAGCAAAATAAATCACCAAAGGGGTTACTTATCCAGAACATGGGTTCACCCATATTCTAATCTAATATATAAAGAGTAGAATTTCATATATCTATGGATGATCCAATAAATAGTCACTAATATAGATATCATGCCACTCATTCCATGTAAATTTATCATAATGTCCAATCTCTGGGTCCTAGTCCGTAGTTTGTAATTACATTGCAACTTAGATAATCCCTAAGCGTATAAACATTAAGGGGTGTTTATAGAGAGGTCATCAGTTATATGTCATGACAACCCCTAGTGGTATCTACTAATGGAGAACATAATCATCCCAATCACTTGGTAGAGAATAATTTTCAATGAGTATCCAATTATGTGAAATACTATATCCAACACAATGTTTATGTTATCAATAAGAGTTATCATAATCTCACACATCGCTCAGGAGAGAGTTATAATCCATGAGTGTGGTCTGTAGGGATTCCATCCATACATATTTTTATCATAAATATGCCATGAATAAAATAAATAGATTTGAATAATCATAACCCCATATCAATTAGGGGAGGGAGTAATCGTCCTCACACATTAAATAAAATGAGGAGAGTTGAATCATCCTCGATAGAAAAAACAGGGTTGTGAAGAACATAAAAAACATATCTGTCCCAAAATAAAAAACCTAGGAAGAACCTCCAAGAATCAAAAATATAAATTTTAAATTTCTCAGAAACCAAACCTCATGAAATTATTTTGGGAATCACAGAAAAAACATAGATGGATCCTATGAAATATTTCTACCCACCCCAATAAATAATGAAAGATAAATAATGTGAGGCACATTAGCTACCAATCTAGAAGTACCTATAGTAATAATCACTGTATAAACAGAAAAAATTTGAAAAACAAAATAAATTTTTGTGGTTGGTTTAATTACTAACACACCACTATTGTCACATCCACTTCGTTTTACATGTTTAGATAGGGTTCTATGGTGACACTTTCTACTATATCTACCCACAGCCTACGTACTTGATCAGGGTCGATCAAACATCTTCTCACCCACATGCTCCCCCAAGTCATAACATGTGATAGGAATCCTAATTAGGGTCCTTTGTAGTAAAGGAAAAAGTTAGAATCCTACGTGGGATCTAATAAAAATCAGAAAATAGAAGCATCCTTCCTAGGTTTCTCAGAATGGTTCATAAGAATGGGTTTCCTATAAGGGCCCCCCAACAAAATTTTACGTAGGTTGAGGTACCATACATTGGTTCCTCAGAAAGGTACACATGTAAAGGGATCCTAAAATGTACTTCTTAAGTCAGTAAGTAAAAAAAATTAATCACAGAGGGAACCCTAATTACTAGTTATAAGATAGACGAATTCTACATGGTATCCACTAATTTGGAGTGTAATAATAGACTTCTTACAAGAGATCCTCAGAAACAACAAAAATTAAGGCCTCCTATGTTAGAAGGGAACATATTTAAAGAGAAAAATACTCATGCAAATTCTAAAAAATAATTTTTTAGGAGGATGTTTCATGTCTCATATTAGATCAATTTCTCACTCTCACGAGACAACTAGATTCAATTTTTGAATGAAGAACCACTCTATTTAAGAAAAGACATGAAACACCACCTATGTGTAATCAAAGTATCATAAGGGTTTAACCATCATGATTTGGGTGTAAAGATACTCAAAATTCACAATTAATGGTCCCAATTGTGACTCTTAATTTAAATGATATTAAAAATTATCAAAATGGTTCGAAGGGGTTACTACACTGCATATTTACTCAATACACAGTGTGAACTCCCCAATACCCACTTTGGCATGTACTATTGCCTGACATGGAATGTAAAATTCCATGTACATGATGTGTTAGTTATGTACATGGTGTGTGTCTTATATAGTGTACATTCACATGGTGTGTACATGTGTTAGTTATGTACATGGTGTGTTAGTTATGTACCTTTACATGGAATGTACATTTCGTGTTCGTGGACCTCTTCATGGAGTGAAACCCACACAGGGTCATTAGAAAAGAATTCAGTTCCATTAATTACAATAGATAATTTGAGTTTATAGTTTTATAAAATTAGGTAACAATTATTACAAAAAAATATATAAATTTCAAAGAGTTTACATATACTCAGTAACCAAATTACTATAAAACCCATTTCAAAATTAAATAAGTTTTCCATTTATAAAACATCATCACAAATTTCAAATTGGATTCTTATTTTTTTAAATATCCATAAAAAATGTGGAATTTTTATTATATCATGGAATGAGAATGAAATTCTCTATAAGGGATATATAACAAAGAAATAAATTTTCCATCTATGAAAAAATATAGAATTTTCTCTTCCAAAAAATAAACCTTTAGTTCAAAATGAACCCTTTTCTTACCCAATGAATCATCTTATCTTTACATCTCTTTTCATAAAATATTTCATTATAAATATTTATGGAAAAATAAATTGTTAAATGATTCATTTCAAGTCTTAAAATCACATGAAATCATTTTCATAAATTTATACTTTTCTCACTAACATATGGAATAACAATCATTGGTAAATTCGGAGTTATCGTCGCATATTCTCATGAAAATCCTACATGGTAAAATTCCAAAAATTTCCTAATATTAGCCATAATATATACTCATATATTAACCATCACATTTAATCTCAAAATAACTTTTGTAGTATATTCCCATTATCTCGTTGAATAAACCTAATCGGTTAAGTATATCCCATTTTTTGAATAACTATATATTCAACATCCATACACAATGAAATAGTGGGGTATCATAGATGTTGTATATTTTATTTACAATAGAACACAACATCCATGATCTATAATAAAACCAGTTGTCATTATAAACAATTTATCTGAACCATAACATGATACATATGAGATTGAATCATAACAATATTCTTTGAACAATAAGAAAACATCATTGGATATTAATATATCCATTATGTTTTAAAACCATTTTAAAATATGACTATAATATGTTGAAGTATGGTTTTTTTGATAAAAATATGGACTCTTTTAAATTATTCCAATGATCAAATTATAATTATAGTAGCAGAAAAAATTTATGTCATTGTATACAGTAAAAGAGAACATTACTTTTTGAGTTTTTGTAAATGAAATTAAAGAAATAAATAAATTATTACATTTTAAAACCCTTTAGATAAATAAAAATAATCCTAAAATTCTCTTTATAATTCATTTATCACTAAAAAATTATATAAAAATCACTTTTAATATTTTTAAAAATTGTGCACATAGTAAAGAGTACATTTTATATGAAAGTAACCTTATAAACTTTTAAAGTGAGCTTAAATCATTGTGTCTTAATATAGGAATTAAATTCCTTTCATGCCTTATATATTAAAAAATACATTACTTTTGACATTTTAAAAAAAGTTTAAATGGTCATTTTTAAAGATTATTTTTTAAAATTAAATTCCTTACATCGAGTCTAACACGTCACATATGTCCTTTTTCTTTAAAAATAATAACTTTTTTTTTAATTTTATAGTTTTTTGGAAGCATTTGAATTTTATTATTACATTATGTTATTTAATACAATATTAATTACAATTATTTAATTTATTAAGTTCACTTTGGGTACTTTGACTGTATTTGGCTCATTTTTTCAAAATGACTTTGGTTAGTTGACTACGGTCAAATATTTCCCCATTCAATCATCTCCATAATAATATTTATGAAATTATTATCATTTTTATAAATAAAATATACATTCAAAACAAATCAAGAATGATTTCATAAGAAATGAACCACATTAAAATCTATAAGATGGTTGGTCCTTTGTACGCATGAGTGATGTTTCCATTTTTAAATTATCATTATGAAATGAAGATAGATTTTATTTTATCATTAAATTATTATCATAAAATATTAAACAAAATACTACTTATCTAAATATTTTTATATATATTATCCATGTTTTTTGGGGATAAAAAAATAATAACATTGCTACATAGAGGTGACATTCCACACGTACGCACAAAATACTTTATAATTATTTTGTGAATAGAACAGATAGAAATTAAATGATTTATTATTCTTTAATAAAGATAAAAATTTAATTACTATTACATATGAAAATCAAATCAATCATTTTAACAATTCATAAAAGATGATGATGGAAAATAAATCACATCAGTTCGCGAGGCGATAGTCATCCCAGCACATGAATGGACTATTTGTTTCCTTTTTTATGGAAGAGTAGATGGATATAAGTTGTTAAATTAACATAAAAATATCATCATATATGAAGGATTATGTTTTTATTAATTTATCATGGTTTAATAATATTTTAATGGTGTTAAAGAATAAATAGAACTAAAATACTATGTTAAAATTTATACATATTTTTGGGAAAACCACCTTTGCATAACACCTTAAGGCATTTAATATATTTTTCTTATTCCCAAACTATGTCCAATATAATGCACTCTGGAATTATAAAAAGGTATTTGGGTATTTATTGGACAAAACAATGAGTTATTTTGTGTTTATGAATGATAAGTAGAGGTTCTCTTTTATATGTGATGGGTGGGGCATTGATTGAATTTCTCAAAATATTAAATTAATATAAATCAATTTTAAATTCCTAATGAAAAAAACTGATTATTTCATAACTATAATGATTATGAATATAAATAATATAATAAAATAATTTTTTGACCTATTTAGTTTATAATTTTACACTTATCATTTGGTTTTAATACCTCGTCATCTCTTTTTAAACTTGTCGTGAAAAATTTATTATTACACATTAGGGGTCAATATAGTTCATATAAATAGGAAACATTACATAAATGTATGATGAATTATATTATAAACCATATCATAAACAATTTTTTGAATCCAGGGTTTTTAATAATTTTATATCTTTTAATAGAATATTCGTTATTATAATATCTCATTAATGTTAATTTTTAGAACTACTCATTACATTGATTTTAATAAAATAAAAAATTATTATTATTATCTGAGAAAATTATTATAATATATCACAAACACTTCATGATAATTATTTTAAAAAAAATTATCATATTATTATATCAAATTATATTAATTGAAATATTTTTTATACCAACTATTTTAGTTTTTAATTTATTGGATAATTACTATATTAACATTGTGTAAACATTCAAGGTATTTAGTAATTCACTAAAGATGAAAAATTAACCATTAAGATGAAGATAAATATATTATATTTTGAAATACGATTTATAACCAAATATATCCTTTGATAATCCTTATATTAAATATATTATAGTTATTAAAAATAACAGTGTGGCATTTTTGAATTTTCTTTGAATAAATTAATATAAAGGTAACAAACACAAAAAGGGGTAAAAGGTCACATGATAGAGATTTTTAAGATTATTGATGACTAATAATCATAAAATAAAATTTATTCAACTTTTATGTTAATTTCATATTTCATATCATATCATTTTTAATGCTTAACTACCATATTTACCCTTCACCATGGTAACAAAAATAAATAAGAATAGTATTCATATTAACAAAAAAAATAAACCTATTTATTTAATCTATACCCACTAATTCAAAATATTGAATCGGTTTTAAAAATAAATAAAAACCCAAAATTTGAAAATTTTAATTGTAAATCAAACTGTGAAAAAGCAATGAAAATCAGTTTTCAGAATAATTCCATTACTAAATATAAAATATAAATATAATAATTTCAAGTAGAAAATAATTTTCAAATTCCATATTAGGATTATTTAAAATAAATACGAACTAATGAAATTTTATATCAAATCAAAAATAAAATTTTAATTTGTAAATACATTAAACTATCATGCAGTTTTTCAATAAAAAATATTAATTTTCACTATTCATTATAAAATCAATTTATTTTTAAAATTCTAAAAAATTAGGCCAATGGTATATTTCATAGGATCTATTAAAAAATAAATTTCATTTCCTCAATTTAATGGTCAAAATTTTATACAGATTATTTAAAGTATTTTTTAAAACAAAGACAAAAAATAATTTTAAATGAAATTGTATTTTTGAATATTAAAATGAGATTAAAAAAAATCAAGTGCTTGTTTAAAAAGAATTAATTAAAATATTATCATTAAGTTGTAAAATGATGTATTTCATAAATAAGTTATTCATATACATATCCTCAAATATAATGTCTAGTTTATAATGGAAAATATTATATAATAATAGTTTTCCATTTTTCATGCTTGGTGTTGTATATCTTGTAAATAATATAAATTATTTTTACAATATCAGGTTATTTAAAAATATGTTGTAGTTTTGATACCGTTATTTTTATTAATCATTTCAAAAAAAATATAAGTATCATATCTCAATAATCACATGCCTATGTAGCATATATCTTATTTATAATGGATGAATATATGGAAACCTTTTTTGATATTAGGGTTTTAATTTCTAAAAAAATCATCCCCACTATTATTTTATTTTTTAAATATTCCATCCTTATATTATTACGGTTAAATGGCAGGGTATAAATCCCGATGTGCATTATAAAGGTTTCAAATGTGTTCTAATATAAGTGGGAGAATTTTTATGAAAAATATTATTTTTAACTATAGGTTGTATATTATATTTGTTTAATTGGATAAAAAATTATTTATAAATTAAATTGTCTAAACTCAGTGATAACAAGGTAATTTGTAAAAAATTATTACTGAATTCAAGTTTTTATTTAATTTAAAATTTATGAATTAAATTTTTTATGTGTTGATAAATTCACTTTTAGTTACTGGGTGTTAGGTGCAAGGATATATACTGCTTTTCTGCTAGATTTAGGTTATTCCTTGGACTAATGTGGGGTGTTATCGTAAAACGGTCCATGATGTTTAAATATATGATCTTTTAATGAGTCTAAGTTAACTCTAAATTTGGTAGTCCCTTATGTAATTAAAAATATTACTATATATTTAATATTCTTCATTAATCATTTTCATTTTTTCATATGTATTTTTTTAGTTTCTTTTGTGATTTCGTGTTTAATGATTATGTTTTTTAATTTAGTTTATATAGAATGAGTTTGGGGAGTTTTTCACTCTATATAATCTTTGAGGCAATCCTTCTATAATTCAAAATTTATCCCCCAGTATTTTCCAACATTTTATTTTATGATTATTTTTATTTGTTTATTTCATTCCCGTAGTTCATTATGTTTTCTTATCATTGGTTTTAGTGATTTTTTAGATGTTTGTGGTTGTTATTTATCGGGGTCATTATTGAATCTATTCAATTCTGAAAGATTTATCTCTATATATTTCTACTCACATAGGGTCATTATTGGTGAAATATATTCAAGATTTTTCTCTTCATTGTATTAGTGTGGAAGTTAGATTTTATTTGGACTAAGTGTCATGTGATTTCAACTTTATATCTTGAGGTATATGTATGACTGATGGAAATGGTTCCTCTTTTTTTTGGGACTATAAAAAAATGTTTAGAGGACCTTGAATGTGTACAATGGATTTTATATAACCATGATTTTGGGTATTGAAAGAAAATACATGGAATCAAATTCATCTCCACGTTTATTTGGAAAAAAAATATTTTTTAGTTCTTATGTACCATCTTCTAGATCTCTATGTTATATTTTAAATTATTATATAATAATTATAAAAATTATACTATGTATAAATAATTTAATTAATATTATATAAATTATTACCATTATATATCGTAATAATATCATATCATTTTTCATTAAAAAGGAAATTATAAATATATATGAATTGTTTATATTTCAATTATCAAGAGATACATCTATTATATAAATTTTTTGGTGAACAATTCGACCTAAAAATATATTATTAGTTTGAATTTTGAAAATGTTAAAAACAATTATGTTATCCATCTCAATAATATTTATCCATAATGTTTTCACCAACAATATTGAGAAAGGGGTATAAATTTTCAAATAAAAACATTACCAATATAAATAATAACTTTTAAAATATATATAATTTTTTAGAAAAAAAAGTTAAATAATATTTATTGAGAAGATAAAATTTAAAAAAGTGTTCAGTTACACTTACAAAGCCATTGAAGTCTCTAGTCTAATAAAGAGTGACTTATAACATTAAGAAACAAAAATATAGTAATAAGACATCCAATTCCTAAACATGAGTAACATCCAGATATGGATTCAAGTCACCTCAAAGATTATCCTATAGATCAATAATTTCATAATTAACACCATTATCTACAACAATTTCATAAAAACATTACCCAAAATGGGTTGGAAACAAACCCAACACCCTCAAAATTTTTATGGGATTTTCATATATAATAAATATAATTTTATTTTTGATTATAAGACATGTGAACTGAGTCAGTACTCGGGATATGGGATTATCCTCTAAATATTCTTAATTTTTAAAAATTATTTCTATATTTACAATCCCCACGTATATATCATTTGTAAAAATTATTTAATGTTTACATTATTTTTTTCTTATTTATTATTTAAATATTTTTGTCTCATTACATATATTATTGATTTATAGTGCATACCGTATATTTTTTGCCAAGGATTCTATCCCAATCAATTTTCATTTTTTAAATTGTGTTCTCTATCAAACAATATATCACTCTATAATTTTTTTTCTTACATATTCTTATTATTTATCTCTTTGTTATATTGTAGGTCATGTTCAAATATTTTTATGGTTTTTTGTAACATTTACAGTTTCATATACCATTTTACATATTCGGTGTAAACACCCTATATTTTATAATTCATTTTAATGGAATTAACCAAGGAACCTTTACCATTAAATTTTACAAATGAAATATTGAGGATATATACACCCATTATTTAAATATGGATAATTATTAATTTCTTATTATTTTTAATGTAAGAGTTCCATAGGATTAATTAATTATCAGATTTTTATCATATTTTAGATAATTAATTAATTTTTACATATTATGGGACAAGTGGGTCCTAGACTTATATATATCATTGATTCATCATTAGATCAATTGAGAAAAAAAGCATTGGTTAGTGAGAGAATCATTACCTAGTATTTATTATTCCATTTCAGAAAGTCACAACAGTATGGTTATGATGTCCATAAATATGAATTATATTATAATTAGATCTATTATTATATATGTGATTATTATTTTCAATTATTCTATATGTAGTTTTTATATAGTTTTATGAAATGTATATATATATATATATATATATATGAGAGAGAGAGAGAGAGGACTTTCTCACTATTTAACCAGGCGGCGAACTAGGGTTTCTTGCAATAGATGCTTCAAAGATCTCTGACGGAGTTCAAATTCATGGTTTGTGATGTAGGTAGCATTGCATCAAGGTCCGGCGAAGTGTTGGCACCACTGTTTCTGTGTCATGTGGTGGCGGTGACTGAAGTAGCCCTACCAATGGTTTTTCTGAGAGGGATTGTGTAAATTTGACCTCCCAGTCCGTCGGTGAGATAAAACTACCTCTATGATAGTGTTCGAGTTTGTGGATTGTGACTTTGAAGGTGTTGTTGTAAGGACCGATGGGGTTTTGGATCCACAAGTTGAGTAGAGTGTTGTGGTGGTGTTTGTTGTGGCGATCATCCTTCATATGGCCAGTGGAAATCCTGTGACTTCTCTAGAGACCATTGATCTTTTGTAGTCTACTACAAATGCCCATATCCTGGAGACTTTCTTTGAACATGTCATTAATGTGTTGCCACACAGTGATCTTAATAAAAAATCCTCTTCAAGTCCATCATTTTTTTACTTTAATGGTATGGTTAATTCATTAATTAGAAGGAATGGAAACATTGCTCACACAAAATCAAACCCTTATGTCGTTTCAGAAAGACTCAAATGGTAGAATTTTCAATCATATCTAGGTTATATTTACCCAAAGGCTCTTGACCTTTGAATATTGGGGATCTCAAGGACCAAATTTCAACTTGTTAGGGATTCTCCTCCTGTAAATGTTTCTCTTTGGGAAAAGGATACTTGCATATACTTTTTCCCACTTAAGATCATAAAATTAGAGCATGGGGGTTTGGTTCCGTTGTGTTGAAACCTGGACTTATTCACCTTCTTTAATGGAATATGAATTTAAATACATTTGAAGTGGGAAACTCTAAAAATCATGTTTGGGATAAATTATTTTGATTTAATTGGATTTTTTGGCATTACAAAATTTTATATGATATTGTGATATCTATTGGGATTCCAATTAAAATCAAAAATGAAATGAAAGAATATTTCTTTGGACACTTTTCCAAATTATTGGTTGAATTTAAACTTGGTTATACTATAATGAATGAGGTATTGCTTCCAACAGAAGATGAAATTATTGAGTTGAAGATAATTTATAATAAAAAATACCCAAATTTAGAAAGTATTTAATTGTGATTTGTTATGGTCAATATACATGTAGGTGATCCGTTGTTTGTAGCTTATACGTTTTGTGGGAATATTAAGTAAATAATTTTTTAAAGAAACAAAAAACCACATACGATCAAAATTATACCAAGAAAATCAAGCAGTTTGGAAGGAGTGAATGATTCTGTACCTAAATAAGTGAAAACATAAATAGGTGATGAAAAGGGGGTAGCTCATGCATGAAATCTTGGGCTGACATATTTTCCTCAAAGAAAAATTATTGCAAAGAAAAAATTAAATTAAATAGTGTTGATGATTTGATGGATGAAAAAATGGTTAAAGATAATGTTCAAAGAGAGATTGATCATCAACATTCATTGGAATGGATGGTTACTATAGGTAACCTAAATGGAAAGAAAATTTTCGAAAATGACTCTTCATTTGTTTCAATAAATTTACATGCATGCCTAAAATATATTTTTGATAACGATAGATTTCAGATTATTTCATCTAAAAATACAAAATCTTTGGTTGTTCCCCTAATAGTGGCTAAGCATGTTACTATAGGTAATATTACACCCTCCCTGATGAAAATTTCAATGGGTTCGATAAGTCAAAGGTCTCCAACCTGGGCTAAACTAAATATTTGATATAGAAAAATATTATTTCTCCATCTGATGCAACTGAAGATAAAATGGAGATGAATCTAGCTGAACATGGAGTCTCTTCTGAGAAAAGTAAATAAGACAGCTCTAATGATAGTTCTGATGATGAAACATTACTAGAAATTCTTATGTATCTACCCTCAAATAGGGGGAGTGAATGTGTTTAGGGGTAGCCTAGGGAGAGTGGGATGGCTTATTCTCAAGAAGAGGAAATAAATCTCACTAATAAACTAATGTAAAAGTTAGGAAAGTAACTTTTGGTTGTGGAATTTTTTCATTTTTTTACTCTCTTGGACTCATTTTCTTTGCATGTTTTTAATAAAAGAGATTTTTCATCCAACATTTTCAATATATATATATATATATTATTCCATATCATTTTTCAAAGGATGTTACTCTTTATTAAGCATCGGATTTCACCCTTTATTATTGTATTCCCATTTCTTATAAAAACCATAATGAATTATACTTGTTGTCTAAGTATAATAAATTAATTAAAAATAAATATTTATGATTTTTTATGATGTAATTTATGTTCTAATGTACTGTTGTGATCAGTTATTTATCTAGTTGTAACCCATAATATTAAAATATAATTATTTAATAACAATATGTGTCCCTGTATATTATCAATCCATTTAAAAAAAACTATAGAATTAAATTAAAATGATATACTATAACTATTAATTTCCAAAATTACATAATTACATTCCATAAAATTGAAAACAATACAAATAGACAATAAATAAAAGAAAACATCATAACTAGAGTTTGAGATTCAAGTGTAATTTATTCTCTATCGACTATAAAACCATTAAATAACACTGTAAAATTTATCACATAATTATAAAAATAACTAAATATTTTTCAAGAAAAATATAAATCTATGATATTAATTTTATTATATTTTGAATTAATAACATAAATGGTATTTAAAATAATTTTAAGGGGTATATGGCCATAATAAATACAATCATTGGAATTGTTACTTGACCATTGGAATGTTAAACAATCATGAGAATGGTAATGAGCCCTGAGTGATCATAAAATTTCAAAAGTGTAATATTTTTCATTAATTAAATTATTTAATATAAAAATTAAAATATCATGATTTTCAAAATTATATAACTCAAAGTGTTTATAAATGTGATTTTTAGAAAATATTTATAGTGTATTTAATAAAAACACATTAATAATATTTTAAAATTTCAATAATATAATTTAATATAGTAGAAATTTATTTTGCAATAATATACCCATTTTTTAGAATTAACATATAAACATTATTATAGAGAGATTTTTTTGATATTTTTTTGAAAAAGTGTAATTTTTTAAGGATAGTAAAAATATTGTTTCTATATATACTCAATGATCTATCTCAAAACAATGATCCCAAAAACATCCAATAATTTATAAAAATGTTTACATGAATTAAAACTTATTTAATGAGTAATAAAATGCATTCATAATTATAAAATATAATTTCTAGACTTATAAATGATATCCTATATTGTAAATTATTTTTTAATCTAATAAATGTTTTTTATTCTTTACTATTGATTAAATATAAAAATGAAACAGTTATATGTTGAAAGTTTTTAAATTTCAAGAATATATGTATTTTATAATCATATAATACCATTTTCACAAGATTCTAAACTACTCATAGTCCGGAGGAAAAATAATAAATCAATCAATAATTTATTCCAAAATTCTCTTATCCATCACTTATGAATACACCCAATCTCAACCTTATCCTCTTCATATCCAAATAACATCTCCATAATAGTTAATATAATAATATCACCTCAAAAAATACATTCAATTATATAAAGGCATTATTTATCAAAAATATTTCACTTAGAAATCATAAGGTGAGTTCCAAAGAAGGTGTGTTAAAGAGAAAAGAAAATCCTAAAAAATAGAGTTCTTTATTTTTATTTGTTTTCTTATCACTTCTATATACCTAATTATCATTATAGAAAAATTAAAATAGTTTTATAATATTACACTTAATTATTTATTAAATCCATATATTGAGTATTTCTGTGATCTTAAACTCTTAAAAATTTTAATCGAACAATGATAAGTTTATACCACCTATTTGAGCAATAAAACTATCTAGTACAAATTTTGTTTTTAAAAATACTTTTCATATGTAAGTCTAATATTAATAATGAAATTCTATCGTTTTTATTTATCATAAATGATAAAATTATATTATTATTATTTATTTCAAAAATAAACCACAACTGTTTTTTTAATTCTCTAAAACAAGCGTACCAAGAAATAGTTTTTAAACTACCAAATTTTTTTTTACCAATTAAAAATTGAACTTATGTTCTATTTTAGTAAAATAAGAAAATTACATTACCACTTTTAGGGATAATAGAAACATTTTTTAAAGGATACAAACTATTGACAATATATGAAGTCAATATTGGAATCATGGACCAAACCACTTCATACGACTAAAATGGGAATACTAATTTAAAATTTATTGAAAAATGGTAATAAATGTATTAAAATATATTAAATGATAATTAATAATATTCTAAATAATTTAATTGGCATATAAAATTTATCTATTTGGGATGTAAGAAGATAATCCATGAGAGTCGAGATTCACAGTATATATTTAACTTTTATATCATCTTTATTTTAATGTATTATTTATATAATATATAATATATCTTATATGAATTATCAAGAAATTATTTACATTATAACTTACTGGTTTTGCAATATTATGAAGGTTTTCTTCAATTCCATATTCTCATTTTTATTTAAGGGGTATATCCCACTCATTTCTCTATTCTTCTAGTTATATTCTCTATCAATATATATATCTCCACTTACATCATATTTTTCTTCTTTGTATCTATTCTTTATCTCAATAGTGTATTTTATATTTTATTAAAGATTTTTATTAACTTGATCACATACCCCTTACCGAATATAGTTTTAATAAATTATAATTCATAATGTTTTTAGAATGTGGTTTACCTATAAATCTAAACCAATCCTTTAAGTAATACAGTATTGACAATCTATATTCTCATTATTTCAAAATATAAAACTAAATGATATGTATATTTATTTATTGTTAAAATAAATTTTATTTATTATATTTTTATTATTTATTTTTGTATATGATAAATGAATATGACTTTGTAAGTGATGGGTGTGGCCATAAAATATAGAGTATCTCAATATATCAGTAGGTCTCAAGAGAAAAATATGTTGATAATCTTGTGTATGATTTATAATATATTTATTATGTATTAGTTGTGGCCTTGATGGTATTGTGGAAATGTCTAACATTATTTATTTTATGACAATGAAATTATTTTTCATTATCTATGTGATTATTTATTTCCATTGTTACATCATCCTTGAATATATAATACTCATGATTCCAAATATATGAAATTATTTGGTTATTAATTATTATCATATTATGTTTGTCTTATTGTGGTTATTATAACTTATGTTGTCTGTTACACCTTACCGAGTAAAAGACCTCACCCTTCTTATTTTTTTCTTACTTTCTCATAGAAATAGAGGTTTATAAGAATGATATAAGGATAAGAAAATGAGGAATAATTTTATTTTATATGTTGTAATGATGTTTCCCATTTAATTTTTTAACATCTTATGCACCCACTCAGTTAATATTAATGTACTTAAGATACTATAAATTATGATGTATAAATTTTCTACCTTCGTAATAAATAACTATAGGCTGTGGGATACTTGTTTTCGGGTTTTCACAGTTAGTATTAGTGTGATTTTAGTACAAATATCAAGAGATTAACATAAATTAATATATTAAGGTAATACAACCCTATGAAAACACATATGAAATTATAGAAAAAGCACAAAAAAGTAATATAAATTTTTCTAAAATATATGTAATATTGAAGATATATTTAAGATGAATTTATAAAAAATATAGAGTATGAATTTTAATTCAAATTTTTATTCATGATATAATTAAGTATGCGAACTTGGTCATAAATGGTGAAAAAAATTTGGATCAAAACTAGGTCAACACTCATAAATAGTGTAGGGATTTCCTTTCATATCAAACTAATGAATTTTTTATCATAGCTGAGTAAATTAGAACAATATTTGATAATATGACCCAACCTATGATAATTAATATTTACTGTATTGTGAAAACTATTTCCCATCAATAATGAGTAGTATTTTTTGGTCATTTTGAGTGTCTGTAACCCTCATATTTCAATGAAACATCTAATCCATTAGTTGATGTTAAATGGATAGAGTCATTTCAAAATAAATTTCTTGGATTAGGTTCTAATGAAAAGGATAAAGTTAAATTTTCTATTTATCAACTAAGGGGAGAAGTTGACTAATTTCAGACATTAATTAAAAATACCAACCTGAAGGAACATATAAAAATTATGGGATGGAATGATTTTGAGGTATTATTCATTGTGAAAATTTTATTCTAGAGTAATGGGATTATATAAAAAAGGAAATTCCTAAATTTAATACAAAAGGAAGAAAAAATAATTTCTCTATAAGAGGATAAATTGAAAAGGTTGTATACTAGTTTATTATAATTTATTCAATATATAAATTAATATTTAAAACTTATATTATAGTATAAAATGATTCCTTATAATGTAACTAGTCTCCCATACATTTTCCTGAAAAGAAATGATAGCGAAAAAATATACTAAGGAAAAGAATAAGATCTCCATTTATTATATTCATAAATGAAAATAAGTAAAGAAGATGATGGATAATAACATAAATTTGGAATTGGGATAAATTAATTTATGGATTTATAATGTATACTAATTTTGGAAGAAAAACCCCAAGTTATTGATTAAATGAATCAGTAGTTTTTTACAACAATAGAGATAAAGGCCATCAAGATCATGAGAATAAAGGAAATATAGAAGATATTAATGTTCAATGATTAAATTTAAAAGAGATGGAGCATTACTCTAATAAATTGAACTTTTTTTACCTGAATATACCTCATAAGATTCCATGGGAGTAAGGTCGATATTATGAAATTACTAACGAAAATTTTGACATTCCAAAGGATGTGATAGCGGGCACATTGATCATGAAATGAAATTTATCTATTGCATTATTTCATTTTGTATATAGGAACACAAATAGATATTTTATATATATACTTTTTCAAATTTATTAACTGAAATCTCAGAACTAAATTGATAATATTTCCATATTTATTCATTAATTTATTATATTTATAGAATATAATAATTTAAAATTTATGTTATGAAATAGAAAGAAAAATAAAATATAGTTTTGTTTATTTTTGTATAATTATTATCATAAAGTTAAATTTGGACTCTTCTTGATGCAAAATGTGTCAAAATACTATCCCAGCGCAGCATATGATGTGTATTAAGAGAAACATGTAAAATTTTGGTGTATACTACCGCTAGGATGGATTGTATTAAAAGGGTGGTTAGGGGTTGATAATTAGAGACTATGCCCCCACGTCTTAAAATATGGATGATTGGTCTCCCCTATAACAAACTCGTGTTGGATAATAAGTTATTTTGGTGGTATGGATTTAACATAAACTGTGTTTTGTGGGGATTCACCTATATCACCTGAATCAGATAAAATAACCTCCACACCTTCCAAATTTTGACAGACATCATCGTCTGTAAACCATTTCACATTGGAGTATATTTTTAGAGATATTATTCATTTTTTATACTTGTTATTATTAACATATAATTATTTTAATGGAATTATTGGTTGTATTTTTTGGTATTTTTTATGTAATGGTAATGATTTATTTAGTTTAATTTTTTAATTTCTTGTTGGGGTCTAACTCAAATAACATTATATCTATATATATTTCTCTCTATTAAACATGGACATTACCTTATATTTAAATGTGCACATAAATTGTGGGTATCGGATTGAGTCTTTCACCATAACCATGAGGTTAATTCTTATACTTCGTCTAAATATGAATTCTTTTATACTAATCTATTTTAGAAATTAGAGTACTTGGGAGTTTAAAAGTTGAGATTAGGAGGATGTAGAGTTTTTTCAGAGATAGGGGGTCACTAATAAATGATTAAGATAATTTTTTATCATCATTACTTTTTTTATACATTGTTATTTCATAAAAAAAAATGAATGAGATAATACATTATATGACTTTATTAATTTTTAGTTTTTTAGAATTTTCATTAAATTTAATTTATATTACTATCTTCAGAGTAAAAGTTTCTTCCTAGTATTTATTGGTTCAACCTTAGTACATGCATTCATTGAATATTTTTCTAGATAAATGTTTTTTTGTTCCTTGTTTAATAAATTCTAAAACATTATAACCCAAGGGGAAGTAACGATGTTGTGTACGGTATCATGTTTTTAGAATCATTTCTTTAGACAAGTTTAAGAAAAATAATTTCACATTTAGTATAACTCATTCAACCACTTAATTTTTATCTTATAGTTTTAGTTTAGGTTCTATTTATTTCTTGTTACACTTGTGTATTCATAGAATTTGATATAAAATAAAATCAAAATAAAGTCCCAAAATATTCACAGAAATACTAATTAAAAGTATATCACAAATGATTGATATACTCAAAGGGAAGATACTGATCCATCAATAGGATAAAAAACATATATCATGGGTATCTAAACATCATCCTTAGTCTGGGTGACTTGCAAATCAATATCATAGAATCTATATTCACAGAAGGGTTACAGATTTTAATTATCATGGAAAAGTGGGATGAGGACCCAAAATAGATATAGAAGGAAGAATCCAAGATTGAGGCATCACTAAAAGAGATCCAATGGTGAGGAAAAATATAACCTTTCCCCAAATAAAATAATAATAACAATGAATAATTAGTTTTATAGAATACTCCCTCACCACTGTAGTAAAAGTGTAAAAAGAAGAATAATAATAAAAGGAATAATAATAAAAATAATAGGGGTTGACTTATCTACAACTGGATGGATTTGATAATTAATAAGAACCTCCAACACCCAGAGAAAAATAGTAAGAAGAGCATGTAATGTCTGCTAAAATTGATAATTGTGTTCAAGCATGTATAGTATAATAATCATATCTATAATGTCTATATTTTCTCACCATTTACTTCTATCCTTCTCATAGTTTAAAGAAGTTTTCAGGTAGGATGAAAAATAGATATACATCAAGTGAACTACAACATCAATCCTTGATCAATATAGTTTGGGTAAATCTATATTATTCTCATATTATAGGAGTGAATGAGTCATGTTTGAGCTAAAAGATCATAAAAGTACACCTTACAAGAGGTAGCCTCAGTATCTTTATTCTTTTTAGGAAATTTTGGTTTTTATTTGGACTTAGTTTATAAATTTATTTTTACATGTAGTTTCAATCCCATTTTATATTTTTTATGTCACGACCCATCCCCCGGGGCTGGTATCGTGACTACCCCAAGCCCACCTTCCATAGGCCAGGGGTTGACGACTATCACCAAAGGTGTATTTCCCTAAAACTGGGAAGGAATTTCCTTTAAAAATGTGAAAACACTACTAGATTACAAGAGGAAGAAAACACTAAGAAATACTATATACAGAAGAAATGTTGGAAAGTAAAAAGGGCCATAATACAAGCCCAACTATAAGTACAGACACAACTGAAAACAAGTAAAACTAAAAAGGGACAAATAGCACGAAGGTGGAAGTAGCTCATGGATCATCCTTTGGGGTTCCTACTTGAAGGGTACGTACAGATGGCCTCCTCAGAAATCTATGTCTGTCAGTCTCCACTATGAATCGAAACATCGTAAGATCCACCTTCGGGTACCGTCTCGTCCTGGCACACTCAGCCTCCATGAAGGCTATCCTTCGTCTTCATCCAACACAAAGAGGAGTGGGCATAGCCCGTGCAAGGGTGAGTATAACGATATTCAAGAGGGACCCCAAGACCCTCAAGGTCTGAAAAAAAAATCCAACAAGGAAAAACCACAAAGTATGATTTCAAAAGATAACCATTACTTAAGTATATTCCCATACATATAGAAAAATTATTTGGTAACCCATCTCAATCATGAGGAAAACACAAATGTCATTGACACAGCTCAAACGAGTATTTTCATTAATGAAAGCACGGCTGCTGGAGAACTCATCCTCTATCAATCACAGTAGTCCTATCGTGACTCTGAGGTGCTACTCACTAACCTTAGACTGCTGAGGTACTTCTGCTATCAAGTACCGTGGGTCTGTCGCGTCACACAGTAGCACCCCCCGCCATGGGTCTGCCACCTCACACAATAGCACTCCCCCTAATAGCCTACAGAGGTACTCCTCCTATCGAGTACCGTCGGTCTACCAACTCACACAGTAGCACTCCTCCGCCATGGGTCTACTGCCTCACATAGTGGCGATCCCCACTGGGCAAGTCAAGTCACTCTGAATGAATTGGGCAAGCAGTCATCAGGTCTCATCTAGCTTCTAGTTCTCCGTAGTCTACTCACTCGTCCCCAGGATGCTCGGATCCACGAGCTACAAGCCAATACTCCAAGTGTCATGAAGTCTCATGAAGAAGTATCTGAATTTTCTGCCATGTCATAGGGGTCTCAATGCAATAGACGATGCGTCAATCGGATGCTCGGTCTGTGAGTTATTAGCCTTTTTTGTCATGGGGGCCCGGTTGGATTCATGTACGAACCAACCCGACTGTATCTCGAATGTACCCCAAATTCCCATGGGGTATTTTTGAAGGGACCGTTTCTCAAAGAGATTACCATCGCTGCTGATAGTTCGTCAAACGGACATCTCGTTCCAAATATATGACCAACGTATGAAAAGGGTCAAAAGTGGGACCAGGCCCGGTCCGACCCGGTTAGACCAAATCGGCCCAACTCAGTCTGGCTCGACCCCGTCTGGTTCGACCTGGCCCATTGGGTGGTTCAGCCTGCTAACATTGGTCCAGTCCACTGGGCCCGGCCCAGTGGACTGTGTGGACAATTCGGATCGAAGTCTCCACGTGGGTGACTTGGCCCGAAGGCCAGTGGTAGGTCCGACCGGCGCAGTGAGGGGCGTGACGCGTACGTCTCAGTCCGAGAGGCTAATGGCGGGACGCGTGGGGCGCAGGCAGGCAGCAGGTGTACTACGAAGGCGCGGGGCGCACCGGGCAACCGGCCGAGCACCGGGTAGACGGCCTTGGGCATCGGAAAGGCACAGGTGGGGCTCCTGGCAGGTGACCTGGGCACCGAGGGGCGCCGAGCTGGCGGCCTAGGCACCGGGGGCGTCAGCAGGTGGCCTTGGTGCCGGGCAGGTGCCGAGAGGGCGGGCAGGGCACCAGGTAGGCGCCCGGAGGGCGGCCTGGGCGTCGGGAAGGCATGAGGTGCAACGGCATCTCACGGGGCGCGCGGGAAGGGTGCCGGCGGGCCGGACGGGCCGTGTTTTTGGTCGGGACGCACGCAGGTAGGCTGGTCAAGTGCCACTCGACTGGCGGCGGGGTCCACAGAGTTCGCGAGAAGCGCAACCTCTATTCGACGTCTACGTCGTCATCGCCACATTTCCATGCCACTGGTACGTCATCATCAATCCAAGGTTCTGAACCCTTAATGGTTGCAGAGGGGTCGGGCTATTTTCGTTCGGCCCAAACCCCCCACGTTAGAACGATAGCATGTGGCTCAAGAAGTTGATTTAATGAGAGAAGATAACGCCTTTAACAACATAAAACACACCTCTACCTTTTTAATCGACGGGCGTTGGTTCGTCACGGGAGAAGACGATGTTATTGTCCTTCACCATACGCTTCAACTTCCGAGCTCGTGCAATGGTCTATTGACGGAGAAGAGGAAGGAAGAAGGGTCGTCCAAGAGATCCCACGTCGGAAGGGGGTTTTGAGGAAGAATTTGTCATCGCCGGCGTCTTTGCATTCTTCGTCGGAGAAAGCATAATCCTCCAAGTTTTGGGAAACATGTCACATTACCAGCACTTCGTCTCTTGGTGAAGTCATCCCAAATCCTCCTCCCAAGCTCCCTATATATAGGAGAGGGGGAGAGATATGTAACCATCGTGGAATTTATGGCGGTTCATTTAATAGGAACCTTCCTAAATTCCAACGTTACTGTTACAAAAAGAATGGTGGTCAAGAAAATTAAAAGCGTTGGTGCATAAAATTAATTCGATGAAATTAATTTTATGTTTACACATAAAATTATTTGATAGCTTTAATTTTATGTTCACACACAGCATTTAATTCTATGTTGACACATAAAATTAATTATTAGTAATTAATTTTATTTTGACACACCACATTAAATGAGAGAGTTGTGAGGATTTCTCTCCCTCCCCATTAAATTGGGGGTTAATCCCAATGTGGAGATTTTAACAAATATTAACACATGGAATGAGTTTAAATAAAATAAAATAAGTTGTAACTTATTTTATTTTATTAATCCACGTGAAACCCAAAAATTAACTTTCATACCTGATCATCTGTCGTCGAGGTGAAAGCCTTATTAAGTGAAAACCGATGCTACGAGTTCATCAGTGACCTCATATTTCTATTTCGACCAATCATTCAAAAGTTAGAAAAACTCGCACGTACATTTACTAAATGTACCTAAACAAAACTTCAGAAATTTATTCCGGGCACACCGGGCCTCGGAATCAGGCGCCGTCAGAAAATACGGACTCGAAAAATTCCAAATAATTTAAATAAAAAAATCCATTAAATTTCTGGGTCTTTACATTATGCCCACCTTAGGCCTTTACGTCCTTGTAAAGCTACAACTCACACTCAGGAAACAAAAAGTGGTATTCAGCATGCATCTGAGCCTCCCACTCCTATGTGCTCTCCTAGAGGATCCTGTGGTTCCAGCGAACACATGCTAGAGGAATCAACCATCCATGTAGGACCTGTTCCTGTTGATACTCAATCTCTACTAGGACCTCCATGAAAGTTGCTTCGTCATCAATGTCCAGCTCCCTGTGGTCGATGATGTGGGACATGTCGTGCACGTATCTCCTCAGATGAGATACGTGGAAGACATCGCGCACCCGATGCAACTGAGGTGGAAGGGCCATGTAGTAAGCCACTTCGCCTAGTCAATTGAGGGCCAAGAACATCTTGATGAAACGCGGAGATAACTTGTTGCCTCAGACAAATCTCTGTAGTCCTCGTCGAGGTGAGACCTGTAAGAAGACGTGGTCGCCATCCTTGGACTTCAGTTGTCTCTATCTCCTATCATCATATGACTTCTGTCTACTCTGTGCAGTCTTCATCCGCTCTTGGATAATCTGCACCTTCTCTGTGGTGGCTCGTACCGTCTCTGGTCCCACTTGTGCTGACTCTCCTGGGTATTTCCATCATAATGGAAATCTGCAAGGTCGGTCATACAGTGCCTCGTAAGGGTTCATCCCGATGGTGGAGTTGTAGATATTGTTGTACGCAAACTCTGATAAGGGTAAGTGATCCTCCCAACTGCAACCAAATTCGAGGACACGTGCACGGAGCATGTCCTCGAGGGTCTGGATGGTCCTCTTTGTCTGACAATCAGTCTGAGGATGGAAGGCGGTGCTCAAACGAAGCTATGTCCCAAAAGCTTCCTGTAACCCCTTCCATAGCCGGGAGTAAAGCATGTGTCATGGTAGGAGATAATAGAAGAAGGGACTCCATGAAAACGCACTATCTCCTACACATAGAGGCATCCCAGGATCTCAACTGAGCCCTGCTCTCTGATCGGTAGGAAGTGGTCCGACTTGGTGAGTCGGTCGACTATCACCCATATCGAGTCGTGACCCCTGGATGTGCGTGGAAGCCCCATCATGAAGTCCTTGGATATCCCATCCCACTTCCACTATGGGACCTCTAAGGGAAGAGCCAAGCCTGCTAGTACTTGGTGCTCTACCTTCACTTGCTGACAAGTGAGTCACCGTGAGACAAACTCTAATACAACCTTCTTTATACCTGGCCACCAATTCGGTCGTCGAAGGTCCTGGTACATCTTCACCACTACTGGATGTACCACTAGAGGGTAAATGTGGAACTCCCTCATCACCTCCAACTGAATTTCAACTGGTACCATAGTATTCCCTCTGAAGAGGATGACGTGCACCCCACCATCAGAAAATCCATCAGGTGCCTCCCCTGTGGATATCTGAGCACATCTCGTCTCACAGTCAGGGTCCCCAAGATGTGTGTCCCTGGAACATTGATGAAGTGAGGGACTGACTGTATGAGACAGTAGATAGGTTGCTCCATCCTTATTCAAAAAGGATATCTGCAACGTGACCAACTGCTCTGTCATCTCACCTAGCAACTGAATGCCTGATCTCTTGTTGATCGCATCTTCTACCACATTCCCCTTCCGAGGTGTATAGAATATCTCGAAGTAATAGTCCCGGATGAACTCAATCCACCACTGTTGTCTCAGGTTGAGGTCCTACTAAGATGAGATATAACTAAGACTCTTGTGATCAGAGTACATGGTAAAACATTCACCCATAAGATAGTTCCACCACATCTTTAATGCAAAGACCACTACTGCTAACTCCAGGTCATGGGTACCATAGTTCTGCTCATTTTGTCTCAAATTTCGAGAACCATACGTGATCATAGCTTGCTCTTGTATCAGGAAACACCCGATTCTCATCCCTGATGCATCATAGTAGACTATGTACCCTAAACCTTCCTCTGGAAGCCTCATGATGGGGGCACAACTCAGCCTCTACCTCAGCTTCGGAAAGCCTTGCTGGCACCTCTCCAACCACATAAAGGGTTTCCCCTTCTTCTTCAAGGCTGATAGTGGTGCTGAAACTCTGGGGTAGTCTAGAATGAATCTCCAGTAGTACCCATCCATGCCTAGGAATCTCCGTACCTCTGTCACACTCCTAGGTGGATCGCAAGCAAGTACCGCCTCCATGTCCACTGGATCAACTGCAACTCCAGCCTCTGAGATGACGTGTCCCAAGAAGTGAACCTCTCGAATATAGAACTAGCACATCAAGCGTTTACCATAAAGCTGATGCTCTTGGAATGTACCCAGTAACACCCACAAATGATAGGTGTGATCCTCCTCAGTAGTCGAGTAAATCAGTATGTCATTGAGGAAGACTATAAAAAAGTGATAGAGGTATGGATGGAAGATCCTGTTCATGAGACTCATGAACACTGCTAGAGCATTGGTCATGCCGAAGAGCATAACCAAGAACTTGTAGTAGTTGTATCGACAACTGAAGGCCATCTTCTGCACATCCTCATCTCAAACTCTGAGCTCGTGATAGCCTGATCTGAGGTTTATCTTCTAGAACCATCAAGCTCCCTTGAGATGATCAAAGAGGTTATATATCCTTGGGAGTGGGTACTTTTTTTCATAGTCACCAGATTTAAGCGACTATAGTCGACACACAGTCGCAAGCTCCCGTCCACCTTCTTGGCGAACAAAATCAGAGATGCCCAGGGTGAAACACTAGGTCAGATAAATCCCTTCCCCTGCAAGTCCTCCAGCTATACCCGCAGCTCATGAAGTTCTGCTGGAGCCATCCGATATGCAGGAGTAGATATCGGTGTCATATCGGGGTACAAGTCAATTTAGAAGTCCACCTCTCAATGAGAAGGTAGTCCTGAAACTTTTTCAGGGAAAACATCCATGTACTGGTCCACCCCTATAGGATAATTCGGACTCTCCACATCCACTGCTCTGAGGGTTAGGCAAGCCAATTGGTGACTAATTGGTTGTATGCTCCTCCAAGTAAGTCTGTCCTGCACTGCCAAGGTTCCCCTCTCGCCGGTGAAGGTAAACCCGGTCCCACCCATGCAGACACACCGCACTTTTCACCTAATACAGTCAAACTGAGTATGGAATGTAGATAACTAGTCCATTCCCAAGATGACGTCATAAGGCCTTGACGCTACTACTAAGAGATCCCAGCCAAAGCTCTGGACTCCTAGAGTAAGCTTAAACTACTGGCACCAGTGCGTGATCGTCGAATAAGCTCCTGTAAGAGTCTCTAGCTGTATGGATTGAACTAATGCCTCCTTCGTAATCTCCGAGCTCATAATTAGGGAAGTGGAAATGAAAGAGTGACTGGAACATGTGTCTATAAGAACTACATCTATGGTGGAGTAGACACATATCGTACCTCGAATCATCCCCAGAGCGCCGTGATAGTCAGACTCAGCTGCCTAAAGTTGTGATCTACCCTGTCCACCTGCTCCCTATGGTCTGGGTGGACCTCCTAGTGGTGGTGGTGGAAACACCTCATAACGTCATCCACCACCAGCTGCATGAACAGCTCCTCTGCCACGTCTGACTCTGCACTCCGAATCACCTCAATCGAACCTCTTCCTCTACCGGGGAGGTCACTCAACTAACTGATGATCGTCTATGTGGTGGGTCAGACAGTCACAAGCCATGTGATCCTGGTCGCCGCATGAGTGACACTACCTGACATGTCTAGCTTTGTCTCCACAATGGGTGCCCCGCACTACAGATCCTGAGTCATGCAGTCGAACTCCTGTAGGTCTTGTCCTCTTGGACCTCGTCATCATCTGTCTTCTTCCAGCTATAGAATACTCGGCTACAAGTCAGCTAGTGGTGGGTATCGCTTCTGGAGACTACTCAGTAAGGAAACTCTCCTCTTGAAGGGCTTGGTCAAACACCCACGTCTGCGTCGGGATGCTGTGAGATATAACTGAAGCCCTGATCTCTTGCCTGAGTCCCTCATCAAAGGTATGGGCCCGGAATACCATATCTATAGAGTATCACGAGAAGTCAGTGAACCTCAATGAAAACTACATCACTATCATGCTACCCTGCTGTAGTTGTAGTAGCTCCAATATCAGCACCGTTTGAAGAGTGGCCGGTACAAGCTCTGTGTGGAACAGGCTATCGAGGTCTACCTAGAGCAGCGTCACATTATTGTGGACCTGAAGCATCAGGCTCCACCATCTTCCAGCTGCTGTCTGAAGGAGGCTGGAAACAAGGATCACCATGAAGTCTACTGGTGTCCCTACAAGCCTTAAGACTCTCACCACATCCTTCAGCCAATCCTAAACCGCATGTGGGTCTATCTCTCCCTGGAACCTTGGTGGCCTCTGGAGCTGGAACTCATGCTACGTGCTCAAGAGGTGTGCATCGTCTTCTTCTGGGGTTGGTGGCATCGGTGGACCAACGGGGAGTAGTACCATTGGTGCCTCAACTGGAAGAGGGTCATGTACTGAGGCCTCATCGCTCGGTGGGCTGTAAGTACGTAAAACTCTCAGGGCTCCAGCTGGTCGTCCGTGGGGAGGCATCCTAAAAGGGAACAGATGCGACACAGTCAAAAGATTACACCAGGTGAGTTGTCCTGTTTTGAGTTAACTTAAAGAAAACTTTTGTAAAACACACATGCAATCAGTGTTTTCGTGCACTGAGTCGGAGATCAGAAGTCAGGGTCCTGGTGTATGGATACGTCGGCCGCCCGCACCAACACTGGACTCCCTGACCTGAAAATCACACTTAGTACCCTTAACACTATTGCATCACATAAAAGAAAATATCAGAGTCAAAAGTTCTGCGGTAGAACCGATGTCATCTGATACCAATTTCTCATGACACGTCCCTCGGGGCCCGTATCGTGACTATCCCTAGCCCATCATCCATAGTCCAGGGACTGGAGACTATAACCAAAGGCGTATTTCCCTAAAACATGAAGGCATCGCCTTTATATAATGTGAACACACCACCAGAGTACAAGAAGAAGAAAACACTTAGAAAAA
This sequence comes from Viscum album, assembly GCA_963277665.1. Classification (NCBI taxonomy): domain Eukaryota; kingdom Viridiplantae; phylum Streptophyta; class Magnoliopsida; order Santalales; family Viscaceae; genus Viscum; species Viscum album. The sequence goes on along the minus strand of OY728125.1, from coordinate 1,413,874,324 downwards.
CTGTATACAGAAGAAGTGCTGTAAAGAAAAAAGAGCCAGAATACAAGCCCAACTGTAAAGTAAAAATACAACTGAAAACAAGTATAACTAAGAAGGGACAAACAGCTGGATGGTGTAAGCAGCTCCTGGATCGTCCTCTAGGGTTCCTACCTGAAGGGTAGGTACAGATGGCCTCCTTAGCACTCTACGTCTGTCAGTCTCAACCCTGTACCAAAACGCCGTAAGATCCACCTCTGGGTACTGTCTCGTCCTGGTGATCTCATCCTCCGTCAGTGTTGTCTGTCACCTGCATCCAACACAATAAGATGCGGGCGTAGCCCATGAAGGGGTGAGTATAATGATACTCAGTAGGGACCCAGAGACCCTCAATGTCTCACAAAATCTATCAAGGAAAAACCATAATGTATGATTTCAACAGATATCCATTACTTAGGTATATGCCCATACATATACCTATGTTATTAAGTAACCTATCTCAATCATGAAGAAAACACAAATGTTATTGACTGAACTCAAACTAGTATTTTCATTAACAAACCCACGGCTACTGGATTACTCCTCCTCTATCGAGCATAGTAGTCCTGTTGTGACTCTGAGGTGCTTCTCACTAACCTTATATTGCGGAGGTACTCCTCCTGTCGAGTACCGTGTGTTTGCCTCCTCACACAATAGCACTCCCCACCATGGGTCTGCCGCCTCACACAGTAGTGCAACCCCAAATAGCCTAAAGTGGTACTCCTCCTGTTGAGTATCGCGTGTCTACCGCCTCACACAGTAGCGCTCTTTCTCCATGGTTTTTCCGCCTCACACAGTATCGCTCCCCACTAGTCTAGACAAGTCACTCTGAACGAATCGGACAAGCAGTCATCAGGTCTTAGCTAGCTTCTAGGTCTCTGTAGTCTGCTCGCTCATCTCTGGGAGGGTCTGCTCCATGAGCTACAAGACAATACTCAAAGTGTCACGAAGTCCCACGAAGAAGTATCTCAAAGGTCCACCACGTCATAGAGGTCTCGACACAATAGATGGTGCGTCAATCGGATGCCCGGTCTGTGAGTTATTAATCGTTTTGTCCCAGGGGCCCGGTTGGTTTCGTGTACGAACCTACCCGACCATATCTCGACTGTACCACGAATTGCCATGGGGTATTTTTGAAGGGAGTAGTTTTCAAAGAGATTACCAGCACTAATGAGGGTTCTTCAAATGGATGTCTGGTGCCAATGATATGGCCAACACAAGAAAAGGGTCAAAAGTGGGCCTGGGTCCGGTCCGACCAGGTCGAACCGACGTGGCCCATCTCAGTTTTGGTCGACCCGGTCTGGGTAGACCCTGTCTAGGTCGACCCCGACCATTGGTAGGTTCATTCCGCTAACATTGTCCCAGACCACTGGGCCTGGTCCAATGGAATGCGAGGACAATTCGTGCCGAAATCGCCACGTGGGCGACTAGGCCCGAAGGCTAGTGGGTAGTCCGACCGACGCCGTGAGGGGAGCAGCTCGGACGACTCAGCCCAAGAGGCCAATAGCGGGCAGTGTGGGGTGCGAACAGGCCACAAGTGTACTGGGAAGAGCGCAGGGCACGCCGTGCAGCCGGTCGGGTGTCGGTAAGGGGTTTTGGGGGCGCCAGGCAGGAAGCCTTAGCACAGGGGGCACCGGGCAGGCGCCTAGAGGGTGGCCAGGTCACCGGAAGGGCGTTAGGAAGGCGGCCTGGGTGCCTGGGGGCATCGGGCAGGTGGCCAGGGTGTTAGGAGGGTGGCCTGGGTGCCGAGAAGGGGTCGGGAGGGCACCAGGCAGGCGCGGGGTGTGCCGGTAGCGTGCGGAGCACGCCGGTAGCGTGCGGGGCGCATGGGAAGGGTGTCGGCGGGTCGGAAAGCCATGGTTTCGGCCGGGGTGCGCGCCGAGTAGCGCGCGGGTAGGTGGGTCGGGCGCCACCCGACCAGGGTGGGGTTCACAGATATTGCAGGAAGCGTGTCCCCTATTTTCTATCTACGTCTCCATCGCCACATTGCCTTGTCGCTGTTGCGTCATCATTGATCCAAGGATCTGAAACCATAAAGGTTGAAGAGGGGTTGGGTCATGTTCGTGTGGCTCGAACCCTCCATGTTATAATGATTGCAAGTGGATCAAGATATTGATTTAACGAAAGAAGATAAAGTGTTAAACAACTTAAAACACACCTCTACCTTTTTAATCGACGAGCATTGGTTCGTCGTGGGGGAAGATGATGTTGTCGTCATTCGTCGTAAGTTTCAACTTCGGAGCTCATGCGTCAGTCTGTTGATGGTGAAGAGGAAGGAAGAAGGGACTTCGAAGTGATCCCACATTGGAAGGGGTTCCAAGGAAGAAGCCGAGGAAGAATTTTTTGTCGCTGGCATCTTCACATTCTTTTTCGGAGGAAGTGTAATCCTCCAAATGTTGGGTGTCCCTTTACATTACCAGTGCTTCATCTCTTGGTGAAGGCATACCAAATCCTCCTCCAAAGCACCCAATATATAGGATAGGGGGAGAGGTATGTAACCATCAGGGAATTTATGAAGGTTCATTTAATAGGAACCTTCATAAATTCCAACTATACAGTTAAAAAAGAAAGGGGGTCAAGAGAATTAAAATCATTGGCACATAAAATTAAATGGAAGCAATTAATTTTATGTTGAAACATAAAATTAATTGATAGATTTAATTTTATGCTGACACAGAGAATTTAATTCCATGTTGACACATAAAATTTCTTCCCATAAATTAATTTTATATTGACACATAAAATTAATTGATAGCTTTAATTTTATATTGACACACAACATTAAATGAGAGGGTTGTGAGGTTTCCTCTCCCTCCCCATTAAATGGGGGGTTAAGCCCCATGTGGTGATTTTAACAAACATTACCACATGGTGTGAGTTCAACTAAAATAAAATAAGTTGACACTTATTTTATTTTATTAATCCGTGTGAAACCCAAAAACCAACTCTCATACCTGATCATCTGCTGTCGAGGTGAAATCCTTCTTTAGCAAAAACCGGCGCTGCGAGTTCAATGGTTCCCTCGTATTTCTATTTCAAGCACTCATTCAAAAGTTAGAAATACCCGCACATACGTTTACTAAACGTACCGAAACAAAGCTTTAGAAATTGAGTCTGGGCACACCGGTCCTAGACATCAGGTGCCGTCAGAAACTGCGAACTCAAAAAATTCCAAATAATTTAAATCAAAAATAATTTCCTTGAAATTTTTGGGTCTTTACATTTGAGATTAATTTTATAGAACCTTTATTAAAACATATACGTTTCCTTTTATATAATTATAAGGATGTAAAAGGAATGAAAATAGAATGAAAAAGAAGGACATCAAGAGAAAAGGGGAGTAATTCTTTCAACGCCATGAATTTTTAATCTCAGAATTTTTAATTATCTATTTTATATTTTTAAGAGAAAATTTCATTCCACACATAGATTTTTCAATATCAATTGTCTATGATGAAAAATATTTCCTATGAATCCCACGAATCCAATATTTAGATTTTATTGTTGATAATGTTAAATGTGTAAAATGGGGTATGAATGATTGTAGATATTCATAGGTGTATTAATTTTATAAATCATGATTTAGGGAGGCTCGTTAATTTATATATATATATATATATATATTACTTTCTTGTTTTTAATTCTTTTAATTTTTCATATTCTTGTGTATTATGTTTTTATTCTTGGGTATTCCATGAGAGATTGTCCTTGATAATATATTTCTCATTCTTGAGGGGGTTCTAATATAATTTTTTATATGATTTATAATAAAAATTTATTGAGATATACATTATACTTATAAACCAACATGAATTTTCATATAATATTTTCATTCCTATTATAGAGAAAAAGATTCATATAAAATGATAGAGACGTTTTTTATATTATCTGTTTATTATTGATACATAAATTGGCATTTGTATCTTTATTTATATTCTTAGAATTCATTAATGACCATTTATGTGTAGAGCCTCATTACAAGCCTATTTTATTTATCCTACCATTAATCTAAATATTTTTTTAGGTGGTTCAATGGTTTAATTATGGAGAGAGGTAATCCATAGTGAAAATGATATTTTTATTTGAAGAGAATATGTGGGTATTTAAGTGGTTATAAGAAATAATTCACAAATAAACTAAATTTTGGTTTGTTTTATACCTTCTAGAAACAAAGAATAAATTATAAAAATAATTGATTAAAAAAAGAAAATTATAATTTAATTTTAAAAAAATATTTGAATATGAATTTTTGAAATGGAGAATATTATTTATTATACTTACTTGTTTTAATGATTTTTCTATGTTTTTTGGTATTTTTGTGAGTCTTTTTTTGATGTGGAGTTGTTTTTTCAATTGGAATGTTAATTATTTTTCATCCATAGTGATTTAGAGTCACCTTCCTTTCTAATCAATGAATATTCTTCAAAATTTACCTACTGAACGTAAGACTATGATTTATTTGATCATTTATGAGAAATATTAATGGATATTTTTGATATTATTCTTTATTGGGTTGATATTTGAGATTCATTGATTGAATATTAATTGAATAATTTACATGATATATGAGGAAAAATATTTTCAATTATTAACATAAATGATGAGAGAGAAAAATTACAAGTAATGTTGAACCTGAAGTGGAACACATGGTAATAAAAATAAATAAGATATTTGAATTTAATGTTGGAGAAGAAAACAATTTAAATGTCAAAACTAAAATGAAAAATTATCTATTTGTCTTTTAAAAATGGGGATATAAAATTATCTTCTTATGTGAAGCTTTATATTTTATTTTTCCTTTTAAAATTATGTCAATTTATTGATAATGTTATATTATTATAAGTATAATGGGATTTCATTTCGATTTATTGAATATGTTTTCAGGAGAAAAAGAAATGTATAAGTTTGGGAGAATTTTATAACTATGCATTATACATAAATTTATAAATATAATAACAATTATTTCTGAATTTAATTCTTATTTTTTCCCAATTTATATGTTTTTAATTGTATTTATGGTAAATAAACATTTAAAAAGAAATTTTAGTAATAAAAACCAAATAATAATTTGTATTGGTTTTCTTGAGTAAGGATTATTATAAAAGAAAATATGTAATATTTTAGCTGAAAAAAGAGGAAAAAACACATGCTAATGAGGACACACACATAGAAAAGCATGGGAAAATGATATAGTATCCATGTATAGGCCATGATTTGGAGAGTATTAAGAGAACTAGTGGAATGCTCAGCATGGGTCAATGCAGGGAAAGAGGGTCCATATGGGGTGTTCTGGGGAACTTGTCACATCCTATGCCCCCAAATCCTTTTAAGTGATTAAACATATTCCACTCTAAAAATTGGTAAGGTTTTACATATTCTCAAGGTACAATCAATTTTTTATAAACGATGATTCATGGGAATTCACCCATGTCCCTTTCCTTATATAGAAGAACATCCATTCCAACGTCACATATTGTTACCACCTCCACTTGTATAGCACAATGACCTCCTATAAACATTCATTTCCACCACATGGGAGAGACTGTATGCAATATTAACACTATCAAACAAATATTAATGATAGAATTATATGCACACATTGAGGTGAATTTCATAGGTCTGTGAAAAAATGAGATATAAAAATTATAAAAATGATGGTCAAGGGAAGACCATGCACACATTCATGAGGGGAAGAATAAAATGGAGAGAGTTATAAGAACATTTTATGAATTGGTTTTCCAATTATATTTTACAAATACTAATAGATTTATGCAATATTGAAATGAGTTAAATTATTTCATATACATGTTCACAAGTAAAGAAGAAGGAATTTTTGTGTAGGTTTCCATATCACCATGGAGATGTAATATTTAATTGTGGATATGGTTTCATAGTTCTACGAGCATTACATCATAGTTTTCTAATATCGTCACAAAAAAGGAGATGGATTTGAAAGACAAAGATAGTTGTGTCATGAGATATTTATTTTTTCTATTGGTATAATATGGAAGAGATTTTTTACATATATTTTCAATATTTACAAGATGGGGTGTGGCTTTATTGTGGGGGTTCTCATTTGGGTATTAGAACATGAGATTTTTTCTAGGATATTTAATTTGTAATACTATCTTGGAACATCAGTTTTTTTATTCAGTGAATTTTGTTCTGAAAGGAATAGATTTTTATAGTATATGTTATATTAATTAAAAACATATAGTTTGACTAACCGTCCCTCCTTTCTTGTGATATAATATATATCTAAGGGGATATTTTATGGGATTGTACCATGGGGTTTTACAATTATGTTAACAGTTTGATTCTAAGATATAAATGGATAGATACATGAGAATAATTTAGAAGGATACAAAGAGTCATGATGGAATAAATGAAAGAAGTAGGTTATATAAAAATATAGATATTAAACACTTTCAAAGGATTGATCTAGGAGGTCTAAAAATGCACTTTTTCTATGTCTTCTAGTCCTATTATGTGATTATTGAATTTTTTTACCACATAGGGCTAGAATGAGAAGGAATGTTTTATGTACCATGTATTATCTATGTAATAGAAGTGTATTTAATGAGTTGTTTATTTTTATGACCTAATTTTGGGATATCACAGTCATTATATTAATTTTATTTATATTTTTTATATTTATCATGATAACAACCATAATTTGAGATGATGCATTCAACTGGGATTTATAGAGTGATGTTTTCCCAGTGGTCAATGGTTTATTTTTATTATATTTCAACATAGTTATAGGTGTCCCACCACATTAGTAATCTGATGTACATGAGAGGACGAAATGATTTCTTTGGAGGATGGACACTTTTTAATTCCCAAAAATTTTATCAATGCATGTTCCATTCTTATTATCATGAAATATAGAATAAAACACATAAAATCACAAATATAACACCATAAAACATAATAAATTAATAATTAATGTAATATTAGGTATTTTCTATAAATTAAGGAATCTAAACCGATGGAATAGTAACTTAAACTTGGATTCTTAAAATAACCACTAGTATTAGTGATTTTTCAAATATAATAATTACCTCTTCTATAAAACTATAAAAAAATTAGGCATATTTTAAATCATAATATGATATGATTATAGTATAAGTAAATAAATATTTCAAAATTTATTAATTATGTGTTGGTATTTTTGTAAGTTATAAATATTTAAATATAATATTGAAATTAATAAAATTATTTAAATGAAATTTGATTTTCATAAAATCTATAACTAATTAAATTTGTTTTTTCTATTGATTTTATAATAATTTTATGAGACCTTAATTAATTTTTCAAAGTGTGATGAAATAATATATAATTTTAAATTCAGTATTTTCCATGTAAATGATAATTTAAACTAAAAAATTAAATTTATCATGTTTAGAAAATTATTTTCCTAACATCAAGTTCATTTTTTAATTAAAAAAATTGAAAAAGTGTTAGGGAGGATTTTTTTAAATTACATGAATTTTTGTGAATAACAAAATACAAAAATTTATAATAAAAATAAAATACATGACTTTATGAGTAATTGTTGATGTAAAGATGATGTAAGAAAAAAATCCTAAACTCTTCTTTATTATTTTAATATATTTTGTGGTTATTCCCAAACAATTCATCATCTTTATCAAAAATAATGAACTACTGAATAAAATAATAACAAAACTCCCCTCTCCATCACATTAAATATCACTCCTCACCACCTCTTCCCCACACACCATACATTATTTTATTCATGTCCAAAATAAATTCAAACCACTTCCCAAGCCCCTTCCGTAAGACCAAGAGGTTCTGGTCTCATCGAAAGATCAAAGCAAAGTTCTTTAAGGATGATATCAAAGTGGAAAATTCAATAGTTAAAATCCTATTTATTTTCTCTTTAAAATCTTTTAATTTATTCTTCTTTTATTATTCAATACTCAATTACATTATACAAATTTTCATTATTACTCAACTATATTTTATATCCAATAATTATATTGGTTGAATGGAAGAACCATCATCAACATTCACTCTCTCCCTCTCTTTTACTCAAAAAATGAAATCATCCCCCTTGATATGTCAATTTTCTAACATCAGTGATGATTAATTGTCATATTACTTTAGTACATTAATTGATATTAATAAAACTATGAAAATGGTTGGTACATGCTATAATATTAATGTAATAAACCTTTTTATGTTCTAGAGATAACTGATATATATAATAATAAATAATGGAACAAAACAAGTTTGTGTTGTTTGAAAACCCAACAAGAAATCTAAATGGTTATCACTAACCTTTTATCTAACAACTAATCATCACAACAATTAACAAAATGATGTATAGAACCATTTAAACCTATGTATTTTCAGTAATAAAATATAATTTAAAATTTTGATAATTATACCCATTCTACATAAACTTCCATACTCATATTCAAGTGAAAATATCATGAAAACAAAGAAAATAGACACACCTGAATGATGAAATTAAACTCTACAACACATATAAAAGGATATAAATAAACATAAAAAATTATCAAAAAAATACATGTAGAAGAGTTTATAGATATATTAATTAATGAATCTAATTTTATTATATATTATGTTAAATTTAATATAGCATTCAAAGATAATGTATTAGGATTCTTGAACCTAACTCTATTTTTTTGGTTTTTCCCACATTCACTACATTTTCATTATGGATGTTCCATTAATGTTTGTTAAATACAATTTCTTTATTCTTACATTATCATTTCATGATATACATGTTTTCAATCAAATTTTATGGAAAATGCAATGATTTTTCCAAAATAAATTTTCTTTTCAAAAACAAAACATTTACTTTTCAAGAACTTTTTTCTTCCTCCCCCAAAATTGATTATAATATTCCCAATTTCTATAGGTATACCAAAATTTTATTCATGAATGTGTGATAGTGAAAGTAAAGCCATTCGTTTCCATGTATTATTTAACTTCATAAATAGATATATGTTCTATATCACATGCATGATAATATAAATGTTATGATGTGATGGGTGCACAAAAAATTATATAGTGCATGTAAATGTTATGATGTGCAGGGTCATATTGGAATTATAGAGTGCCCTAATTCATTATTTAATGTGATTAATCTAATGATATAAAGTGAAATATGTGAGATCATAATTCTAGATCAGTTCTAAAATATGTGTGATATTTTAACACTAAGGCATGATTTTTCATTTTTATGCATTTCCATATTCCATGCCTTTAACTAATACTTACTCTCAAGATTTTTATAATGAACCTTTTCTTATGTTATGGTTATTTTCTCACACATGTTACAATTCTTTTATTCATACTCTTATTGGGATTTTAGCTTACTCATTCTTTTGATTTATATCCTCATGTGAACACTTTTACTAAGGTGAACATGAGGGCCACTAAGATGCAATAGAAGAAGGTATTAATTAATCATTTATATTTTATTTTTTAAAAGTTATGTGTTGTCATAATTTCCCTAAGCCACTAAACATTTGGATCCTATATTTCTAGAACTATTTTTATCATTAAAATTATGTAATAGTAATGTCAGAAAATGGTGGGTTTCTATAGATGGTATCAGAGAACGATTTAGTTAATTTTAAAATTAATATTATAGACCCTTAGTGAAAACCATAGTATGAGACTAAGTTTCAATAAACACCCAAGAATCTTTGTTTTAGAAAAAAAATGATAAACATAGGTATACCATAATATATTCCTTTAAATTATAATTTCATAATGTAATAAATATTTAACTCATTCCATATTAACTTATGTTTTGTTTTAATATTTTCTATTTTAGAAAATGGTGGGAAATAAAAGAAACCCGGCTTAAAACCCATGTGAGGGGAAAAATAACTATTACTCCAATGACATACTCAATTATTTCAGATGTGGTGTTCAAAATTTCATGATGATTCTTACCCAATAGTCATGGTATATGAAAAATAAAATGAACAATATGTAACATCCATCTTACCCTAAGATTAAGTAAATTTCACTTGAGTATTATATTTGGAAACGACTACCAAAATTTATTGGATCTTCATATCCACTAGTTGTGGGATAGTGGGTGAACTAGGGTATAAGATCTTTTCTATTCAGCATTTTTATAAGACGAATAAGGTGACTCTTGTTGTTTGACATCTATAAGGAGTGGTCGACTAATGGTTGGTTTTGATTAAAAATAGAAAGTTGAAGGATGAAATCGAAGAGATAGAGTAAGGAGAATTTTAGATATTGTTTCTGAACAAGTATTTTCTTCCAAATATTAATAAAAATAAAAAGAGACATTTCATAGAGTTGAAGAAAAATGATTCTAAATATATCACATTATATGAATCAATTTTCATAAGTCTTTAAAGGTATTCTTCATCTTTTATTGTCAACAATGATAGAAAAATTGATAGAATAATGAGCGGTTTAAAACAACACCTTCTAAAGGATATTTCAATTCATGAATTTTGGAGTTATAAATAGGTTATTTGATTTTCTTTCAATGTAGAGATAGAGTTTGGATAATGGTCCCATGGTTATGGTAATATGAAACAAAAGGTTTTTCTTCAATCTAGGGGATCTAATGGGATATATGGAATGAAAATTTAGCCACTAACATGTCAAAAATGTTGGAAGAGGAATCATAGGAACTACCTCAAAGGGATGAGTAAATTATATAAGTTTGGGAGAGAATTCCAACATTCTCATGAATATCAAAGACACATAAATAAGCAGGATGATATGATATAGGAAAGGACAACACCACCCAGGGTTCAATGCATCAACAATATGGAGAAAGGTAACTATACAAGCCAGTTCACAAAACCTCGAGACCTCATGGGTAACAAATATCATTAACAAACAATGCTAAAGGATAAAACGGAGGATTATTCCATCACTTATTCTTAGCTAGATACTGAAAAGGATGTGGTGATAACCTTGCTGGTTCTTCATTCAGGAATAGATATTTAACTTTTTTTCTAGTTCTATGCATTATATTATATATTTAAAGTTTAGTATAAATATTCAAACACCATCTCAAAATATGGAGGATGAGTTTTCAGTGAGAATAGAAAATAGAGAAATTATTATATCCAAGGTATAAAACTCCACCCCAGCTAATGCTCATGGAATGGATATCCCATCCAGTCTTATCTTACTTAATCCGGTCAAGTTTGAAGCTATATAGGTCAAGGAATGGATATCTTTTTAAAAAACATGCATTAACTATCAGGATACGAAGATCAATCTTCACATCATGAGGAAGCCTCTAGTTTTCTATAAGTGTAAGGAGGATTATGAATCATCTTAAAATCCATCATCTCAAGTGTAGATATTATTTCCTTATGAGAAATTATATCTTACTCAAATGTTTGGGGAAAAGGAGAAAATCATTCTCAATGACATGCCTATTTGGAGGGACTACACTGATGTGTTCACTAAAGAATTTTCTGGTCTTCCTCTTAAGCGAGAGGATGATTCTTCAATTGAACTTATTACTAGATATCTGAATATATCAAATATAACTCATAAAAGTACCACCATTGAGTTGAAGGAACTAAAAAATCAGTTAAAAGATAATTTGGACAAGGGTTTCATAAACCAAATTGTTTCACCATGGGGTTCACCAGTCATCTTTGTCAAGAATTAAAATGGATCAATGCACCTCTAAATTGATTATCATGAGATAAAAAGTATCATCATAAATAAAAATTATCCCCTTCTGAAAATTTATGAATTTTTTAATCAAGTATGTGGGGATAATTATTTCTCTAAGGTTTACCTTTGATAATGATATCACCAATTAATGGTGAGGAAGAATGATATTCATAAAAATTCCTTTTAATCGAGGTACATACACTATGATTTCATAGTCATGCCTTTAGGAATCACTAATCCTCATGAAATATTTATGGACTTAATGAATATAGCCTTTAGAGATTACCTCGACAAATATTTGGTAGTGTTTATTGATGATATTCTAATATAATCTAAGAGAAATGAGGAACATGAAGACTATTTGAATATTGTGATAATCACTCTAAAAAGGTGAAAATTTTATGCAAAGTATAGTAAATGTGATTTCTGGATGGAAGAATTATCTTTATTAGATCATATTATCACCAGTAAAGGAATATTTGTTGACCCTTTTAAGATAAAGGAAATTAAAAGGTGGAATTGGAAAAAGTTTTTCAAAAAGCTTTTTTGTTTCCTTGGTCTAACTAAGTATTATTTGTGATTTTTGAAGAAATTATCTTGATTTTTAAACCCTGTAACCAAGATGAATCAGAAGGGGGAAATGTTTTTCTGAACCAGTGAATGTTTAGACTAATTAAAATAGATAAAAATGAGTCTTATCACCATTCCATTACACCCTCTTATGACAAGTAGAGAACACATTGTGGTGTATAGAGATTCTTCTTAGAATGGAATAGGTTTTGTACTGATTCAAAATAATAAATTGAAGGCCTACGCTTCAAGGAAATTGAAAAATCATACTCACTCGACATACAATGAAGTTGGGACCCGTACCACCTTTATATAATTCAGATATAATAATAGTTTTTATTAGGGACTTCCAGTATAACCATATAAACAATTATAAAAGATCACATTTGACACTTTATATTTCTAGAGAGAGTCTATGTAATGAAATCTAGTTGGTCTATATCAAGAAGAGGAGATAAATGAGAAATAACAAGTTACTCAGATCAATATCAAGATAGTACAATGTTGATAGACATTTTATACTAATATTCAAAGAAAAAACATAGAGATTCATATAGGGGTTAATGAATTATTAATGGTATTACCATATAATGGAGTTATAAGGTATTTTATTAATTTAAAACTAAGTTGAGGGTACCTTTTACATTCCGTTATATTAAGAAATAATTACCTCTATTATTTATCATTTTATAATACCACCCAATCACTCTAATATATAAGATGAATTCAATATATCATTTCTAAGGAAGTACATTCCAGACCCAACACATGTGCTCACCACTAAAGAAATTAATATAGGTCCTAAATTTATGTATAATGAAGCACCTATAAAAATTATTTTAATCATACATCATGTGTGGTGATATTGAGAAACTAAAACTTTAATGGTACTTTAGAGAAATCATATATTAAAGGAAGCAATATTGGATCCTTGCGATATAATGAGGAAAATTACCTGTAATTGTTCATGTATACCAATTATTTTAGGGAAGGATTTTTTTAAGGGGAATATATAATATTGAGTATTATTCTATAAATATTATACTTCAACACATATATCTTAATTTCATCATGGAATTACAATACAGATATAGATTTTGATTCACAAGATGGGTAAGGTCTAATAATTTTGAATATTATATAAAAGATTCAATACACTAAATAAGATTAAAAATATTACAATGAGATGATGAACCCAATAAAATATCATAATTATAATGTGAAATTAATGCATGTTGTGGTCTTCTATATTTATCACACTATTGAACAACACTGTAAAAATAGATGATAATTATTAAAAAAATTGTTATCATTTTAGGAATGAATAATATAGAACCTTGAGTTGAATTATATTTAAATATTAATAAACTAAATATTAGGTATATATATGTTGTAAAAGAGGTCTATAACTATTGGAAATATGATAGTTAAAATAGTAAAGTGACAGTTTTTATAGTAACTCATCATTGGAATATTAATTGACCATATGAAGTAGTAAAATATTATAAATAAATATTTATCATGTACAAAATAATTAAATATAAATATTAAAATATCATTATTTTTTAATGTATTTAACTCAAATTTTTAGCAGGTGTAAACTTATATTAATGTTTTTAACATATTTAGTAAAAAATCATATTATATTACGTTATAAATGATACATTCAAGTATGTTAGAAAATATTTTTGGTAAAATTAATCTCATCTTTAGAATCAATGTAACAAAATTATATTTGGTTGATTTTTCATAATTCATTAGAAATATTTATTTTTTTCTTAAATAGAAAAAATATTTTTTTACATGTAACATATGTTTTATGATATTATAATGGTTTCCATATGACCTAATAAATTCTAGAAAAATTTCTCATGACATTAAAATTATTTGATGAGTTAAATAAGCCATTAAAAAATAATAAACAAAATTTTAAAATCTATAAAAGATTTTCCAATGCCTTAATTATATTTTATTGTAATTAAAAATATAATTTACTTTAAATTAAGAAAATACTGAAATTAAACTTCTAAAAAATTTTATTTTAATAAAATATACATTTTTTTGATAAAATCATATGATTATTCATATGAATCTAAATAACTTGTATTATAGAGGAAAAAATATAAATCAATTTATATAATACTCAAAACTCAAATCTTCTTCACTTATAAATAAAACCCTCATATACTAATTTAAATTCAATTAAATAATTCATCCTTACAAAAATATATACTAATGTATCCTCCCAACATATTTTTACCATGTTTTTAAGGCCATGACTAACCAAGATACAACCTTTTCATGAATTAAGGTGAATACCGAAGGATATCACTCAAGGAGCAAGATATGCATTCGAATTCAAATTATATATTTTCTTTCTTCTCTTATTACTTATCTATAAATAGATATCATTATCAAAATAGGAAAATATTATTGAGATCCTACTGTAATTATTTATTATATCTGTATATTTAGGATTTATTCTATCTCCTTAAGACACTCTTAAAAACACATCTTGTAACACCCGAGATTTTTATGAGAAATATTTTGTTTTTATGTTATATAAATCATAAAAGGAATCTTTCACTACACACAACACTATCTTGGCTTGCTTTACACGCAATCGTGTCCTTACTCGATAGCTTGCATTGTACGTAATACCGAGTTTCACTAAACAACGATATGCTATTAAAATATTTTTGAAACTAGCTGTTATGAATAGTAATACCCACTTTTTTAAATTTTATAAATTTTAACATTCAAAATGGACTTCATTTTTGGATTCGGAATATCGAAATTAGCCTAGGGTGATATTTTGGTATTTTTCTGAAAACTTTAATTTTTGATGAATAGTGAAAAAACTAGGTTACTGTTTAAAAACCGACATTTTATTTAAATAATTATTCATTTTATCAAAATTTATTTTGGGTCAAAATTGATAAATAATAACTATATATTTTCAATGTAATTCTTTGGAGTCATTTTATAATAATTTTAGATTTATAAAAAATTTATTAAACTTTTCACCATCTTTTACCCACATCCTAGGAGAATTTGCAAATTTACATAAAACATAATTTTACAGCTTCTGTGAATTGAATTTAGAAATTCCGAGAGACACGGTTAATATCAAGGAGTAGAATGTGGTTCAATAAGATAAAAATAATTTTTTGTGAATAGTAACTTTTTACTTTTTTTTTACCACGGTTAAAAGTAAATAGGGTAATTAAGGGTCAAAATGATATTATTATTACCCTAAAACATGTCCTAATTCTATTGGATAAGTTTAGTTCGACCAAAAACAACCTTAGGAATAATATATGACCATTTAGGTCCACTTGGATTAGATTAGGACATTTAATATTATTTTATTTAAAGAAGAATTAAAATAGTTAAAATCAAAGTTTAATAACTAAAAAATTATTAATATAGGGTTATAAATAAGATAAATTCGACTATAAATATTCATTATAAATATAATAAGATTTCCTACGTAATGGTATTTTATTTATAATTTTTTGAATTTAAATAATTTAATTTATTTATGACACAATGATGATCCAGTAATTAACTTATTAATTAAATATTAACATAATTGACGTTATAAATACCCATATAAATGACATTTTGGAAATTTTATGAATTAAACTAATTTTCTAGTTCAATATGACATGTTATTATTGATATAATTAATTTTTTTCGAACTAATCAGGATGTTACGATTTTCAAACAAAATCAAGTACCAAATAGTGTCAAAATTTACATAAAATAGTTTTTAAAACAAATATTATATTATTAATTGTTATTTTATTCCTAAAAATATACGATTCATCAAAATTACTTATATAAGGATATATATATTAATAATGAACCACTTTGGATTATTTTGTCTTGTTATAGTTATTTTATTACCCATATAGTGTAAGAAAAAAAGAAGACACGATAAAAGTTAAATTATTTAACTTAGAGTTAAATCTAAATGATAAGGTTAAAATAGTTACCTAAACTTGTCTAAAATATATTAGATGTGAAGATTTAGACCCATCCCCACCTTAGCCTCAGAATAAATCAATTTGGAGCTATTAAAAACTGAATATGACTTTATAATAAAATAATATTTTTGATTTCTCGTAAAGTGCCCCTCTCCTCCCTTATGAAAGGGAACCTCCTCCCTCTCCTCCTCACACCACTTTGAGCCATAAATATCGTCCAACCCATGAAAACTTATCTTCTCCACTTCCATATAAAAATCCTAGAGGTCCTGGTCTTCTTCAAAGTCCAACCCTAGTTCCCTAAGAGGAGTTTATGAAGAGGCGTGTCAAAGAAGATGTAATATCTATTACCGATCCTTTCCAATTTTTTTCTTCTTCTACTTCTTCTTCTTTAGTTGTTTAATTATGAATTAATAACATAAGTATCACTCATATACTGATATGTTATTATATATATGAAACAACACTATTTCACCTTCTATCCATCCTACGGAAAATGAAATCACCGCACGTGCGTATGTACAGAATACCATCTCCACGTCGTGGTGTAATCTGTTTTCCACCACCACCTTTCTTGGATGGGTATAATGGTGCATAGAATAACTATATATGATTCTTGTAAATTAATTTTGATTCAGAAATAGTATACATACACTCAAATACATTTCCATGATCATGGTATTGATATCATCGCTCATGCGTACATACGGAATACTGTCTCCACGATGTGATGCGGCTCGTTCTACATGATCTTCATTGAATAATGATTATATAAATGAATTTAATGAATAAATATGATATTTATTACACTAATACCACTCTGTAAAGGATTTATCTATAACCTAAAAAAGCAGAATAAGAATTTATTCTACAAAACACACATAAGAACAAAAAACAATAAACACCCGAATAACAAGTAGCAATGAAATTTTACAAATAAGAAGCTAAGAATCTAAGAATATGACCATATATGATATCATAAAAATGGGTATTATTCTTTAATAATTCAATGAAATTATTTAAATCATTATACAGGAGGTTCGGACACGTACGACGAAAATCATATCTATGGTAAGGGAAATTCTCGCAATCTCATTTTTATCTGAGATTGTTTATACTTTAGAATTTACTGGGGGATATTTATCATATACATTCAGGTTTCCTCAATATGTAATATTATTTCTATCCTCATACAATTTTTTAATCCAATTTTACCCTTCGGTGAGTTTTTAGGAAATGATATGAAAGGAATCTTTTTTCATTTTTAGTATGAGGTATTTTTTTGAATTTTTTGGCCAAAGTACGAGAAGAATGTTTTTCTTTAACTTATACGGCATGAATAGATTTTTATGATTTCACAGAAAATTATTTCTATTAAGCTTCCTTTACATGTTTTCAAGATTATTTTTAGTTAACTTTTTTTAGTTTAAAATTTTATGACATGTTTTGAATGGAAAAATGTTCTTGAAAAAGAAAGGATATTTTCCTCATGAAGGGAGTTAAAGTGTTTTCTCAAATTTATTTTCCATCTAAGATAACATAGGGTTCTGTTTCTATCCATATTTTTACATTGATTTGATTATGTTATGATGGAATTATTTTTATGAAGTCCTTTTATCTTATATGATTTATGTTATGATGGCATGATGTTTAAGAATCCCATTTTTATGTTAAGATGTATGGTTTATGATCTTGTGGCACACAAAAGAATTGTATCATTATGAGATGGGTGGGACCTATATCTCCCTACAATTCATTCAGTAAAGATTTATATCTCATGAGATATACATGGCTAGAACGGCAGGTTAATCTGGTTCAGAGATACAGGACTGATACGAGGAGTAAACTCAGTTCAGAAATAGACTTTTTACGCTAAGATAGTCTTGGAAATGATCGTTGACGACTAAGAAATGATTATATATGATTATGTGTTTATTCCACAAAGTTTCATGTTTTAAGTTATGATTATTTGTATTACATTGCACTATTATGATTGATTCCATGTCATGATATTATGATCTCTTTTGGAGGATAAGATTTTCAAAATGTTATGTTCTTAAGAATGCGATATGATTGATATTTCTTTTGTTTACCCTTACTGAGCATTTGATCTCACCCTTTTGTATGTTTCTTTTCCCCGTGTTTGGAAGAAAGTTATTAAGTATAATATTCCAAAATGGACTCTAGATATGATGAAATAAATGGGGGACAACATAGATAATTTATGAACCAGTTGTTTATGTTGCCCAGTATCTAAAGAAACAATACCTATACAGTTATTTCATGGTTTTGTTATATGTTGTATGAAGTATGCTTCAATTATAAAGTAATAACAATTTATGTAAAGTATGGGTCATTATAGTTGGTATCAGAGGGAAGGTATAGTCATCCTTTGGAAACTAGGATGTGAAAACCTTAGTAAGAACCCTAAGGATAAGTCTAAGAATAGAATACAATCTTAGTGTTTTAGAAATGGCCATGAATAACCTATGATAAAACCATAAGTGTGAAATTTATTCTTATTATGTGGTTTTCCAATTATGATTAGGGCTGCTCACACTAATATTCTTGGTTTTAGTCAATGGATGGAACCCTATGGAACAGTGTTAATGCGGAATGCGACCGGTAATGCAATGATTTCCCCCCTGAGAAACCAAACGTTAAGGGAGCTGGAATGTAAAATCTTTTAGTCATGCTCACACAACTTTCTCAAGATATGAATCATGCAGGACTTCCAAACAAGAAAAGGAAGGAGGAACATTCTATTGAATCCTTCATGTGGTAGTGTCCATCCTCATTTAGCGGTTCTACTGATCCATTAGTGGCTGAACAATGGATCAGTACCACTGAAAAGATATTTTCAGTTCTGGAATGTTCTGAACATGACAAAGTCATCTTATCGGTGTATCATTTGGAAGGTAAATCTCATCAATGGTGGAATATTATCAATAATACGAGGTAATGGGATGAAACTGAATCCATGGAATGGGAGTAGCTCAAGAACTTATTTTTCAATAAGTACTTCCCTCATATTCTTTGAACAAATATAGAGAAGGAGTTTCTTGAACTGAAGTAAAAGGATGAGGAATCTGTTGGTGCCTATGAAACAAATTTAACAAGACTTGCAAGGTATGCTTCTGGGATTATTATCCAACCTGAGAGTAAGATCGACCGATTCTTTAGTGGCATAAACCAGGTCTTCGATGGGAATTAGCCATAAGGGACTTCAATAGCTATGAGGAAATCATTTGATGTGCTCTCAAAGTTGAGATGGAGATTGGAGTAACCCATCAGTCATATGCGTTTTATAAGAAGAGGAAAATGGAATTCAAAGGGAAATCTAACCAGTACACTGAAAATAATATGATTTTTCCATTATGCTCAAAGTGTAGAAAGAAACATGGAGGAATTTGTCTTAAAGGGACAAGTACATGTTTCAAATGTGGAAAGGAAGGTCATCAGGCATTTGAATGCCGCAATGATGGGAAGAAGATGTCTAGTGATGCAAACAAAGAAAAGGCTACACAGAGTGCACTTCCTACACTTCAATGTAACAAGTTCAAGGAAATGGGTCATTATGATAATCAATGCCCTAATCCAAGGGTTGTTGATGATGATCAATGTCAACATACTCTTAAGGCTAAAGACAAAGGAATGTCTCATGCAATTTCTATCAGTGATGTGGAATATGATAATGAAGTGGTGGAAGGTACACTTACCATCCACTCTAAAGTAGAAAATGTTTTATTTGATTCTGGATCCACCCACTCTTTCATTTCTGAAGAATTTTATAAGGGTATAACTGTATTACCCAACAATTAGATGTTCAGTTAGTTGTGACAACCACTAATGGCACAACGGTTGCATCAAAAGTTTATAATTCTTCTCTGATTAATGTTTTTGGGAATGTTCTTCCTTCAAATCTTGTGATCCTTCCTATAGTGGAATTTGATGTGATTCTTGGAATGGATTGGCTTTTTTTATATGAAGCTCATATCAATCGCCAAAGAAGGGAAGTCGCATTTTATATTCCAGATCATTCTATGATCGTCAATCGATGCAAGGATGAACATTACCTTCCAGTGGAAATTGTTTCCATTTTATGGGTCTTGATTCCACTAAATGAAGTTTATTTATCTCAAATGGTTTGTGAGAAACTCACGATTAAGAATATGCCCATTTTACGGGAGTTTGATGATGTCTTTCTGGTGGAATTTCCTGGTCTTCCACCAAATCATGAAGTTCAGTTTTCAATAGAACTCATACCGGGTGTTATGCCTATTTCAAAGACACCTTATAGAATGGACCCAATTGAGTTGCAGGAATTGAAGAAGAAACTCCAAGAGAATATTGATAAGGGATTCATACACCCAAGTGTTTCACCTTGGGGAGCACCTATTCTGTTTGTTAAGAAGAAAGATGGATCAATGAGACTCTGCATTGATTATCGAGAACTTAACAAGATCATTATTAAGAACAAATATCCTCTCCCATGCATTGATGACTTATTTGACCAACTACACGGAGATCAATACTTTTCCAAGATTGATCTTCGTTTAGGTTATCATCAATTAAGGTTCAAAAGAGAGGATATACCAAACATGGATTTCCGTACAAGGTATGGACACTATGAATTTATAGTAATGCCATTTGGTCTTACTAATTCCCTTGCTATATTCATGGATCTAATGAATAAATTCTTTAGATACAATCTTGATTAGTTTGTGGTAGTCTTTATAGATGATATTCTTGTCTATTCAAAGACCAAGGAAGAGCAAGAAGATCACTTGAGAATTGTGTTGAAGACCCTGATAAAGGATAAGCTTTATGCCAAATTTTCCAAGTGTGAATTTTGGATTCAAAAAGATTAATTATTGGGTCACATAATCTCGAAAGAGGGGATATCTGTGGATCCATCAAAAACAGAGGTTATCGAAAGATGGTCGAGACCAACAATAGGAACTAAGATCCGATGTTTTCTTGGTTTGGCTGGATATTATCGAGGTTTCGTGAAATATTTTTCACGATTATATAATCCACTCACCAGGTTGACTCAAAAAAGAGTTATGTATGTGTGGACAGAGGAATGTGAAGAGAATTTCAAGGAGTTGAATAGAAGGTTGTCCAGTGCACCTGTGCTCACACTGCCTTGTAGTGGAGAAAGCTTGGTGATCTATAGTGATGCATCCAAGAAGGGATTGGGGTGTGTTCTCATGAAAAATGATAGGTTGATTGCTTGTGCCTCATGACAGTTGAAAATCCATGAGCAAAATTACCCAACTCATGATTTGGAGTTAGCTACGGTAATCTTTGCATTAATGATTTAAAGGAATTATCTTTATGCTGAAAGGTGTGATATTTATACTGATCATAAAAGTTTAATGTATATTTTCACATAAAAAGAGCTGAATATGCATCAAAGAAGATGGTTGGAGATGATTAAGGACTATGACTGCTCAATTCATTAACACCCTCATAAAGCAAACAAGGTGGCAAACACATTAAGTCGACAAGACCATGCTAGCTTATAAATGATGAGGATAAAAAAAGATCAAATATTTATGGATTTACATAGGATGGTTCTTGGAATTATAATGGAAGGAGAAAAATCTTATCTTTCTCAAATGAATGTTCAACCATATATACATGCGAAGATTAAAGAGGCACATAAAGAGGATGTAGAGTTACAAATGAAGGTGAGAAATGTTCCTGAATTAAACCTTGATTATGATGGGATAATACGGTTCAAGAATCGGGTTTGTTTTGCTCCCATCCTAGAATTAAAGAAGGACCTGCTGGATGAGCCTCATAGTTGTTCATTCTCTATTCATCATGGAAGCACTAAGATGTATAGGGACCTGAACGAATAATGTTGGTGGGATGGAATGAAAAGAGATGTTGCTGAATATGTCTCTCGATGCTTGGTTTATAAGCAAGTTAAAGCTGAGAGATAGAAGTCTAAGGGGATGTTACAACCATTACCCTTACCTGAATGGAAATGGGAAAACATCAATATGGACTTTGTTACTGGACTTCCTAAAAAATCCAAAGGAAATAATGCTATCTGGGTCACAGTTGATCGTCTTACGAATTTGACACACTTCATTTCTATTAGATAAGATTTCTCTCTGGATCAGCTTGCTAGGATATATGTAAAGGAAGTGGTAAGATTGCATGGAGTACCACTTTCCATTATATCTGATCAGGATCCGATGTTTACCTCAATGTTCTGGTGAAGTCTTCAACATACTCTAGATACAGAGTTGAGTTTCAGCACTGCTTATCATCCCTAGATAGATGGTAAGTCTGAGAGAACAATTCAAACTCTAGAAGATATGTTAATAGCTTTCTCTATGGACTTCAAAGGTGGTTGGGATCAACACCTACCTTTGGTGGAATTTTCTTATAATAATACCTTTCACTCTAGTATTCAGATGGATCCTTATGAATATCTCTATGGAAATAAATGTCGAACTCCAACTTTTTGGGATGATGTTGGGAAAAGAATGCTATTAGGACCTGATCTTGTTGATGAAATGGCAAAAAAGGTCCAATCTATTCAACAACACATAAGAGCAGCTCAGAGTCGAAAAAAAATTTATGCCAATAACTGAAGAAAATACCTAGAGTTTGAAGTGGGTGATAAAGTGTTCCTATGAATATCTCCTTGGAAGTGAGTAATGATATTTGGAAAGAAGGGAAAGCTGAGCCCTAGGTATATCGGTCCTTTTGAAATTATGGATCGTGTTGGGAAGGTAGCTTACCGATTGGCGCTTCCACTGAATCTCTCTCAAGTTCATGATGTGTTCCATGTAAAGTACATACCCAATCCTTCACATGAACTCATCTCAGAAGTTTTACTCCTAGAGCAAGTTCTTTCTTATGAGGAACAACTAATAGAGATCCTAGAGCATAATGAAAAATTCCTATGGAACAAGACCACTCGCTTGGTGAATGTTTTATGGAGGAACTACCAATTAGAAGAAGCTACTTGGGAGCTTTAGGATGTGACGAGGGAGAGGTATCCTCATCTGTTTGTCAAAAAGTGACGAATTTCGAGGGCGAAATTCATTTTAAGAGGGGTAGAATGAAACACCCTAGTTTTTTATGAGAAATATTTTGTTTTTATGTTATATACATCATAAAGGAATCTTTCACTGCACACAAAACTAGCTTGGCTTTCTTTACACGCAATCATGGTCCTCACAACGATACTGAGTTTCACTAAACAATGATACGCTATTAAAATATTATTAAAACTAGCTGTTATGAATAGTAATACCCACTTTTTAAAATTTTAAAAATTTTATCTTCAAAATGGACTTATTTTTTGGATTCAGAATATCGAAATTAGCCTAGGGTGAAATTTTGGTGCTTTTCTGAAAACTTTAAATATTTGATGAATAGTGAAAACACTGTGTTACTATTTAAAAACTGACTTTTTATTTAAATAAATATTTATTTTATTTAAATTTATTTTAGGTCAAAATTGATACATAATACCTAAACAAGTTCCATGTAATTCATTGGAGTCATTTTATAATAAATTTAGATATATAAAAATTTTATTGAACTTTTCACCGTCTTTTACCCACCTCCTAGGAGAAATTGCAAATTTACATAAAACATAATTTTATCGCTTCATTGAATGTAACTTTTAAAATCCGAGATACACGATTAATATCAAAGAGTAAAATGTGGTTCAATAAGATAAAAATAATTTTTGGTGAATAGTAACTTTTTACCTTTTTTACCACAGTTAAAAGAAAAGAGGGTAATTAAGGGTCAAGATGATATTATTATTAACCTAAAACATGTCTTAATTCTATTGGATAAGTTTAGTTTGACTAAAAAAACCTTAGGAATAAAATATGACCATTTAGGTCCACATGTATTAGATTAGGACATGTATTATTATTTTATTTGAAGAAGAATTAAAATAGTTAAAATCAAAGTGTAATAACTAAAACATTTTTAATATAGGGTTATAAATAAGATAAATTAGACTATAAATATTCATTAGAAATATAAAAATATTTACTACATAATGGTATTTTATTTATAATTTTTAGACTTTAAATAATGTAATTTATTTATGACATATTGATGATGTCGTAATTACCTTATTAATGAAATATTAACATAATTGATGTTATAAATACCCAAATAAATGTAATTTTGGACTTTTTATGAAATAAACTAATTTTTTATGTTAATATGACATGTTAGTATTGATTTAATTAACTTCTTTAGAACTAATCATGCTGTTATGATTTTAAAAAAAATCAAGTACCAAATAGTGTCAAAATTGACATAAAATAGTTTTTAAAACAAATATTATATTATTAATTTTTATTTTATTTCTAAAAATATAAGTATCAGAAATATGACTTAAATAAGGATATATATATTAATAATTAACCACTTGACGTTCGTTTGGCTTGTTATAGTGAGTTTATTAACCATATAGTGTAATAAAACAAGAAAAAACGGTAAAAGTTAAATTATTTAACTTAGAGTTAAATCTAAATGATAAGGTTAAAATAGTAAACTAAACATGTCTAAAAACTATTGGATGAGAGGATTTAGACCCATCCCTACCTTATCTTTTAAATAAATCAATTTTTAGCTATTAATACCCGAATATGACTTTATAATAAAATAATATTATATGTTTTTTCTAAAGTGCCCCTCTCCTCCCTTATAAAAGGGAACCTCCTCCCTCTCCTCCTCACACCACATTGAGCCTTAACGGTCGGCCAAAACATGGAAATTTCTCTTCTCCACATCCCTATAAACATCCTAGAGGTCCTGGTCTTCTTCAAAGACCAACCCTAGTGCCCTAAGAAGAGTTTAAGAAGAGGCGCGTCAACGAAGAGGTAATATCTATTACCGATCCTTTCCAATTTTTTTCTTCTTCTACTTCTTCTTATTTAGTTGTTTCATTATGAAGTAATAAAATACGTATCACTCATATACTGATATGTTATTATAAATATGAAACAACACTATTTCACCTTCTATCCATCCTATGAAAAATGAAATAACCGCGCGTGCGTGCGTTCGGAATACCGTCTCCACGCTGTGGTGTAATCTATTTTCCACCACCACCTTACTTGGATGGGTATAATGGTGTAAAGAATAATTGTATATGATTATTATAATGTGATATTGATTCTGAAATAGTATACATACACTCCAATACAATTCCATGATCATGGTAATGATATCTTCGCTCATGTGTACGTACAGAATACCGTCTCCACAATGTGATGTGACTCGTTCTACATGATCCTCATTGCATAATGATTATATAAATGCATTTAATGAATAAATATGATATATATTATACTAATACCATTTTTAAAGGAGGTATCTATAACCTAAAAATAAGGATAAGAATTTATTCTACAAAACACGCATAAGAACAAAAAGCAATAAACACCCGAATAACAAGTAGCATTGAAATATTACTAATAAGAAGCTAAGAATATAAGAATATGACCATATATGATATCATAAAAATGGGTATGATTCTCTAATAATTAAATTACAATATTTAAATCATTATACAGGAGGTTCGGACACGTATGAAGAAAATCAGACCTAAGGTAAGGGAAAATCTCGCAACCTCATTTTTATTCGAGATTGTCTATACTTCAGAATTTATTGGGGGATATTTATCATCCAAATCCATGTTTCCTCAATATTTAATATTATTTATATCCTCATACAATTTTTTAATTCCAATTTTACCCTTCGTTGAGTTTTTAGTAAAATAATGAAAGGAATCTTTGGTCGTATTTTGTACGAGGTACTTTATGACTTTTCCGGCCAAAGTACGAGAAGAATGTTTTCTCTATCTAATATGGCATGAATGGATTTTTATGATTTCATAGAACATTATTTCCATGATGCTTCCTTTATAAGTTTTCAAGTTTATTTTTAATTAAATTCTTTATGTTTAAAATTTTATGACATGTTAAGAAAGGAAAAATGTTTTTGAAGAAGAAATGATATTTTACTCAAGAATGGAGTTCAAGTGTTTTATCAAAATTATTTTCCATCTAAGTTAATATAGGGTTCTGTTTATATCCATATTTTTATATTGATTTGATTATGTTATGATGGAATTATTTTTATGAAGTCATTTTATCTTATATGATTTATGTTATGATGGCATGATGTTTAAGAATCCCATTTTTAGGTTATGATGTATGATTTATGATCTTGTGGCACACATAATAATGGTATCGTTATGAGATGGGTGGGACCTATATCTCCCTCCAATGCATTGGGTAAAGATTTATATCTCATGAGATAGACATGGCTGGAACTACAGGTTAATCTGATTCAGTGATACAAGACTAAAATGAGGAGTGAACTCGGTTCAGAAATTGACTTTGTCCACTAAGATAGTCTTGGAAATGAGTCTTGACTACTAAGAAATGATTCTATATGAGAATGTGTGTATGCCACAAAGTTTCATGTTTTACGTTCTGATTATTTGGATTACATTTCACTATAATGATTGATCTGATGTCATGATATTATGATCTCTTTTGCAGGATAAGACTTTCAAAATGTTAGGTTCTTAAGAATGTGATATGATTGATATTTCTTTTGTTTACCCTTACTGAGCATTTGAGCTCACCCTTTTGTATGTTTTCTTCTCCCCAGGTTTGGAAGAAGGGTATTAAGTAGAATATTCCAAAAGGGACTCTAGATATGGTGAAATAATTGGGAGACAACATAGATGATTTATGAACCAGTTGTTTATGTTTCCCAGTTTCTAAAGACACTATACCTATACGGTCCTTTCATGGTTTTGTTATATGTTTCAATAATTATGCTTCAATTCTAAAGTAATAACAATATATGTAAAGTATGGGTCATTATAAATCTCATTCCATGGTCAGAATATTCCATCCTTGTGAGAAATGATGTTTTTCATAACCAATTTTCATGTTTGTTTTTCAGAATTATTTTCATATATAATAATAATATAATTAGGACCACTTTGTTACATTATCAACATTGAGTGGTGGGCGAATTATTATTGATAATTTATCTTTTTAAATCACAAATAACATATTGGATGTTCTATAAAGATCTTTCAAAGACACCCTAGTGTAAAAAAATTAAATGGATTGAACCTAATATTTTTTTAATGTGGTTTACCACCAATTTTTATGTCTATTTCCCTAGTGTATGGTGTATATTATCTCAATACCACTTATATATCCTCTTTTATTATAAAGATAAACTAATGATCATGGGTATGTCCTTAAAATCCCTATAATGATGGATCCAACTAGTTTAAAACAAGAACTACTTATTACACAGAATCAAATAACAATATTGTTAAATAATCATCACTATGAAAGGCCATGTCATGAGAATATAATATGGATCTGATATCCTAATTATTTTTAAGAAAAAAATCTTATTCCACCTATCTTTTCTGATCCTTTCTCAAAATTATCATTCTCTTTTCCATTGGCTTCCTCACATTTTATTTTCAATAAGAAACTGAAAATATTGACAAGGATTATATTTAAGTATTAAAATGTTATAATTTTACATTAAAATTCGGATCATTATATTCATTCAAATTCTATCATCTATCATTTCCATAAACTCCCCTAAAAAATTCCCATGTTTTACTCTCAAAGTAAGGGAAATTTATTATTATTCAAACCTCCACCAATAAGAAGTACATAATATCTTAATTATTCTAAAGATCATTGGTTATTTTTATCTAAATTCCATGAAAATCGAAACCAATTTTACACATATACATGTTTCCATGCAATAATACTATTTCATTATATGATTTTATCTCATAGAGAAAAGTCATTCTTCAAATATCATAATAATTATTATCTGTAATCATAGCATAATATTAAGAATGATGATATTTAAAAATAGAAGATCAGTGAAACAATCATTTTATATACATATTATGATTCATTATAGAAATATTTTAATCATAATTGGCACCCAAAATTAACTTATATATCAATTTAAAAAACTTAGGTTCTTCTTTTATAGTATTAGATTAATTATTATGTACACCCATTTTACTTTAATGTAGCCTCAAGAACATCTGAATTAATTTTTTCATCCTAAAATTCAATCTTAAATAACTATTATACTTGTATATTAATATTATATAACTCCATATTATTATATATTTGAGTAAAACTTACATACCTATGAAATTATTCAATTTATTATCATATAGATTTGAGTTACTCTTTTGTAAGATCATGTAAATATTCTTTCCCCTTTGAAATATATGAGGTACTATGATTTGTAATTTTTTTAGTCTTTTAGAAATCTAATTTATACTTAAATTTCTAAAAAAAATGCTTGGCATTATTCTTACACAGCCCTTGGTTACTTTTATGCGTGGATAGGAAACCATTTTATAGTGCCTTATTATTCTTACATAGCAAAGACATTGTCAATATTTTCAAAAACACGAAACTCAAATCATTTAAAACTCAACCCCATCCAAATACACTCCTCTAAATAACATCAAAAATAATTTTCAAGAATATAAATCATATATAATGAATTAAGAACATATCAAAATATATTTAGAAAAAATATTATGTCATCCTCAATGGGTTCAACTATTTTCGCATAAGAATTTTTTTTCAATACTTTATATTTTATCCATCAAGGTAAAATTAAATAATTATTCTGAAACATTTTCATCTCTCACTCAATTAGTTTTAGTGAATGTGAAGTATTATTTTTTCTATATTATTTAAAATAAAGATAAATATTATAAATCAGGGAGGTATCATGTATTTTTAATGAAATACTCAAAAAATAAATCAACTCTAAGTCTAATAGTTATAGATTAGTGTATAAAACCATATATAATAGTTCATAAATCAAGTTTTTTCCTAAAATTATTTCATAATTTGATCACAACTCCCGAAATTACATTTTAGGATTTTTTTCATCAAGAATTTAAATCATTATTTTACACTCAACTCAATAAATAAATTAAAAACATTCAAACACAAGCGGTTTTCTCCCTTTGCAAGATATTTTATCCCCTTTGTACCAAATGAGAACATGATCAAATTAAGGGGTCACTTTTTAAAACACCTTAGTGTTGTTAAGTAAGTTTCCTCACACCCATTCGTATTATCAAATTCTCAAAAGAGTTATTTGGGAGTCATTTTATTAAAATGACATTAATTTTATCCTTCAATTATAAAAATCAAAATTTCAATATGCCTTCAACAACTTTATCATCCAAGATATGATTCATCATGTCTATGGGATTAAACCTCCAATGATGCACAAAATTATTTGATATATTTGTATCACTTTTCTAGCCATAAAAATGTTTGATTGATACAGAGTAGTAACATGTATATACTCTAGTTGAATATTCATCCAAATCAATTTTGCAACAAAAATGGATAAAAAACATACTCATATTTAATATAAATAAATGTGACTGATGATTTATACTTAGAATATTTTGCCACAAATCTTCCAGTAATGAATAATTATCCTCTGTGTGTGCAATTTATATCATTAACATGACCTTCTAAAACTGTATTAGTGAAGTCTTGAAAATACTACTAACATTTCTTGTTGTAAAATGTTCTATAATTGGAATTATTTTTTAAATATCTAAAAAATAGGCTTCCAAAATATTTGAATCCTTTTTTTTAGATTGATAAATAGAATATATTGTGATAGAAAACAAAATATCAATCAACGTGACTGTCAAATATAGCATACTTTGAATATTTCTTATAAATTATTTATCATTAACAGTTGTATTTTCATTATCTTCACTCAATTTTTTTTGGACATGAATTGCTATAGACACTCATCCTCATTCTCCTCTAATAAACTTTTTCAATGACCCCATAAAATGTTTTTATTAAGATATTAATACATGACCGTAACATTGGTTAATTTATAAACAAAAAAATATTTTACATCACTAAGAAATAACATCTCATTTTTTTCTTAATTTGTTTGTAAAATTATTCAAATAAGGTTTTTTCATTATTTTCAACGATAATAACATCCACATATACAATCATAATAAGTGATATAGTATTTGTTTTCCTCATATAAAATTTATTTTACAAATTTTCTTTTCTCTAATTTTTTCTTCTCAAGTATGCTTCCATCATAAAATACCATATAGTAAGATCTGTTTTCAACCCATATAGAGATTTAATCTATTTATACACCATATTTCTGTATTCATAAATAATAAATCCTTATGTTTTCTCCATATAAAGATCATATTCCAACTCACCATCCAAAAATAATAATTTAGCAACAATTTGGTATATTTCATAATTTCATTACACTATAATAAAAATAAATAATCTGATGGTATCAATTTCTAATAATTGGGAAAATGTTTCTTCAAAATCAATTACTAAATTCTTTTAATTCCTCTTGTAAAAAATTTGTTTTATTCCTTTAATCCTCACCTTCTTCATTCATATAGGTTCCAAAAACACATTTTTGTGATAATGATATTTTTTCGTTATGAAAAGGGAAAATATCTAATGAATAAATATTTTACATGTAATTTACTTAATTATTCATTTATTCAATAAATTATTTATATTTTAGTGCGTCATTGGAAATTTAGTCCTCAATCATTCATATCATAGTATTATGACTAGTTATTACAATTTTTATCCTTGTTTATATAACTTAATTTTGATCACTAATTATATTTTTATTATAACCATGGGATAAATGCCTAAATTTTTTTTAATATGGTACTCAAATATATAATGTCCACACTTGAGAAAGTTTAATATACATTACCATAAAAAATTATATATTATCTTCAGGATTTATAGTACAGTTAGTGGTGATAACAACATCCTTATCATTGTGATTGATTCTTGAGAACACCATTATATTAAAAAACTATCAAATCATCATAGTAAATTATTGTCATATATTTTTTATTATAGAATCTATATGAACTTACATTTGGTTTATAGCTAACAAATACCCTATCATTGGGTTCCACATCATAATTTACACAACTTATGTATTTCTTTTTAGTAAAGTATAGAATCTTAAAAACTATATTCTATTTTAGATTTGGATTCTTACTGAAACAAATACATTTGGTTATATCTAAATTTGGAAATAATTTATACATTTTTCAAAAACAAAATCTAGTTATGATGAAAATGTATAACCATAAGTACCATGAACTTCCATTATCATCTAGAGTTGTTCTAAGCATATCAAAATAGATATTATTTTTTCATAAAATCAATTTTTATGGGGTATCAGGTATAACAACCTCATGTATTATTCAGTTTTTATCAAGATAGTATAAAAGAATTTGGAATACCGTATCACTGTATAATGTCTCCTCCTTTTTGAAGAAAAATGAGTTTCCTCCTTATCTAGGCTATTAAAACGATTTAACAATCTCAAAGATTAATGTTTGTTATAAACAAATTAAGGAATTTCACTCTATTGAATTCATAAATGAATTTCCTTAAATATATATCTTTACATTTTAATGTATTGATAATGGTTTTATAAATATTAGAATGAACTGGCTCTATCGTCTTTTATTTTGAATTATAACACCCATGTGACATATACTCACCATCTTCCTTTTTTGAACTATTTTTCCAATAGTGATCGTGTATTCTTTTAAAATTGAAATGTTTCTTAGATTTAACTCTCTGATAAACATCTTCATGATATTCCTTTTAAGATGACCTAGTCTTCTATGATATATGTTATGCTCATATATCATACTCAGGTAGAAATCATATATTTATTCTCCAATATAAAAACAATTATCAAGGTTTCCTAGGCCACATAATATTAGTGCCCCATAATTCAATATCATCTCAATGCATCTATTATTTATGAAAATAAATTCATTTATATCATTAAGATTTTGGTATAAACGCAATAAATCATTATTTATCCCATCAATAAATTAAACATTTTTGGATTTTAACTAATTATCATCTATTTTTTGTTTAAAATTCCTTTGATATTAAATGAGAAATTATTTATGAAGGTAATAGAACCAAATTCATATCTTTAATAATTCTTTAGTGTATTTAAATCACTTATCATGTGTGAAGAGAAACCAAATTACATAATCCATGTGAGATCAAATTTATTTTCCCTAAAATAAACTTAAATAATATTTTATTATTGTATCAATTGATTCCTTTTTTAAATCATAATATATTTCATAATTCGATTTAATTGATATTTCTATATTATAACTTATTTATATGATGTGTTTCTTTCATGATCACCCCTTACACAATCTTCCATGAGATAATAATATTATACT
This sequence comes from Viscum album, assembly GCA_963277665.1. NCBI lineage: Eukaryota > Viridiplantae > Streptophyta > Magnoliopsida > Santalales > Viscaceae > Viscum > Viscum album. Next base: position 1,413,841,705 of record OY728125.1, on the reverse strand, counting down.
TCACCTAAATCATCCTATCAAACTGTTATAACTACTGGTTTCTTTTATTTTCACCTCCTAGTTTAATTCTATCTACTATATTTTTCTAGACACATATTATACTATAATATATATTCTTCCACTGAAAAGCACACCAAACCCCATTAATTTCCCTAAAATTCTCTTCTTCAATAAGAATGATATTGTTTCATATGTTTTTCTTCTACCTCATTTTCTTGATTTTAATGAGATAATTTTAGAAAATAGTTTTTCAAAACTATTTTATAGAAACCTAGGGATTGTGAGGAAATTTTCAGAGTATTTTATCTTTAAATATTTGATCTATTTTTATTTTTTTCATAATTCATAGTAAATCGTGATTGTTTTTAAACTAGTTTCTTCTATAAAATGATTTTATTTTGAGGTGTTTCATAAAACAAAATATTATATTTAGTTGTAATATTTAAAATCAATAATTCATGTATTTTATTACTTTGTACACTCATTATATTTCCTATAAAATTTAATTTTATTCTCATATTTATTGGATCCTTCGTCATCTTATGTAGTAACTCTAATGTAATTGTTCTTGATTTTGTCCTACAGGTTCTCAATTATAATAATTTTAATAATTAACCCTAAAAAAATAAAAGAAGTTATATGATATATTTTTATATTATCTAAATTATTATGTTTTGGATTCTTAAATTCAATAACTTGGATTTAATTTCCAATATTTATATTTTTATCATTATTATTTACCCCCTTATAAAAACATTAGATCTCTAAGACTTATGGCCTTTAATAAGAACATCATGATCTCAATTATCATATGTATTTTTTGGATGATTATCCATATCAAATAGTAAATTCAGAATCATTTTTTAATATACATTATGGGTTACTCTATTCATTTTCTTGACCTATAAAGACTTTTTCTGATGTTTCAAAATGATTTTACTCATCACCATAGAATTCATCACTATCAAAAGTACTTTCTTCTACATAGAGAAAATGTATTCTAGATAAATGGTATGGAATATTCTACATTAATTTTTACTCAAATTTATTAATATTTAATTAATATACTTTCTTGAAGGATATCTTAGTTACTTCCTCATCTTCATTTTCAATTTTGATTCTCAAAGGAAACATGGTAGACAAGTGACCAATTTTACCTTAATTATAATATTAAAAGGTTAGTTTACCCTGACAATTTCATTTATATTATTTAATGATTATTTCATCAGAGAGATGACCCATCAATTCCCTATATATTCTTATCTAAATTATAACTAACTTTCTCATGTTCATTCATTATATTTTTAAAGCATTAAAAGAAATTTATTTCTCCATCCTGACCATTCATTTGAGAGAAGTTCCGCTTCTCATCTCATAATTAATTAAAATGTCTTACAACTAATAAATTTTAAAAATATTTATATATATATCTTAAATATATAAAATATTATAATAAAACCTTACAAGCGTAATTATTTTTAACTTCATCACAACTATTGATTCTTCAAGGATATCTCTATATTCACCAATAGTGATGATAGTCATATTAACTCTTGTAAATAAATCATTGATAGATTCATTTTATTTCATTAGAACATATTAAAATTGAAATTAATAAATTTTTATCATTTATTACCTAGTATAATTATATCCTTCATGGTTTTTGTGTGGCTTTTTATAAATTTACCTTATTGTTTTATATCCCATTTTTTGAGTGATATATTTCACTATTAATAATGATATCAATGTATCCTTGCCTTCTCTACACTCTCAATATTCTTATTATAAGATAATTACTATGATGTAGTATATCATTATACTCATAAAATTTGAGTAATATACTCAAGGAAATAATGTCCATGATAGAGAATTTGAAAAATCATTTATTCAGTGAAAATTTGAAAACTCTTTCTATAAAATGTTTGAAATCTTTAATTTTTGAATGAGTTCTGATCATCAATAAAATTTTAAAGAGAGATATCAAACTAAATTTGGGAATTTGAAACATATTTTTATGGTTAATTAGTGATTTGAAAAACACTGATATGGGGTAAAAGGATATTAATAATTTTCATTTTCAAAACATAAAAACTATTATTATTGTTCAAAAATGATTTCTAAAAATCATCCCTGTGTAAAAAAAATGTATAGAACAATAGATTTATTTATGAGGTTAACATCAAAAGTGGATGAATATATACTAAGTTTATGGTGGTTATTATCCTACAAAATCATTTAACCTCTTCTATTCTTAGGAATCTATAATTATGTGCATATCATAAAACATGATGCAATTACAGTACTATCTATTCGAAAACAAGGACTCACTAAATATATAGAATCAAAAAATATATTCTTGATGAATTATTTTAATGAAATATAAACTCACTAGTGGACTAAGGTATGTGATATTATTGATCTTTTATATATAAATGTTTTTAAGCTATCCTTCTCACACTATTCTTATAATTATCACAACATCCTCTATCTTTTTAATCAACTTATCATGATTTATTTTCATTCTAAAATTAATAATATGTGTGACAATAATATTTAAATATTAATTAATTATAAATTCCTCTTAAAATATATATACTAATAGTCATTAAAATTATTTACCATTTTATAGCCATTAATTCACTAGAGAAATATTCTACCTTTTATTCTTAAAGAGTATAAATAAAACATTTTATTCAAACCTATTTAAATATTTAAGGATTTCCATGGTTAATTGTTTCATGGATTTTACCTTATTTTTTCATAAATAATCCATGAAAAATAGAAGACATTTTCTATGTATGCATGTTAATATTCATTCATATAATTTTAAAAAAATTATTCTTAGGGTGAAAATTCCATCTAAAAATATCATTATCAATCTGAGTTTAATCTTAAGCGTCATGATATTTATGTAATAAATATAAGTAAATAATTTTAGAGTGTACATCTTAAATTTCAATAGAAAAGTTATTTTAAAGATAACTAGAACCCATAAGGATCTTAAATTTACTTTGATAAACACATGCTAATCATTTATAGTTCTTACATTAGAATAGTTTACTCTTACAAAACATCTAGAACCACAAAATTATTATAATATTTCCTCAAATTTAATCTTATATTAATATGAAAAATATTTTTAAATATTATACACCATCATATTAATTTTATATAGAATCTTGTTACACTTATCTATCTATTAAATTCTTTTATTTATTCATATAAATCTTTGAGTTAATAATTTATCACATCAAATTAACATTACATTCCTTTTTAAATTTCAGAGTAACTATAATGTAGAACATTACTAATCTTCCATAGCACAAATAAATTTTTATATATCTTAATCAGACGGAGGATTATTCTTAAACAACTATAGGTTACTCTTATTATTGGGAAGGATACTCATATATAGAAACAATTTATTCATTAATTTTAAAGACTATCAAATTTCCAAAACATTCAAATGAAATATTTCAAAACAAAAATCCCTCCTCTACTCCAGTCAAAAACCCTCAAAAAAGATTTCTAATAATCTCATTCATCACAAATGAATTGAAAATTCAACAACATGTGTTGAAACAAAATAATACAACATTCTCCGTGGGTTCAAAAAATATTAATAAAAAAAACTATTATGTTTATGACTGTGAAATGATAAAATTATAAGAGTATTATTGATATTAAAAATGATCAGTAAAATTTATTTTTTCTTATTAAAAACAAGCTTACTAGGAAATTTTTGTTAAACTACAACCATTTAGAACTATATGTTCAATTTGAAATTCTCTAATAATGGAATTATGTGAACATCTATACCTTAATACTTATGGATAAAATGAAAAAATTATCATGGAACATACATTGTTACTATTGTACCACCTAGTATGTTTTTAGGTGTATTATCGATTTATTTTTCTGAAAACCTTATATATTATGTGGTTTTTAGCGTTTGAGGAGAAAAATGGGACCTGGGGGCACTTTTAGGGAATATAGAGAGAGTGATGGGAAATATTTCATGGGTAGTAAATCCTATCAACCACAAAGTTGGATAGTTTTAGGTACTAAGTAAACCTAGTATGGGATGGAACAACCCCAAGATAGCCATTGGGTTTGCAATGTCCCAATATTGGGTACTCGTTGAGAGATCGGGAACTTGGTGACGGAAGGGAAATAACCCAATACCCCTCCCAAATAAGCTTATTTTTATTTTTCAATTAATTAATAAAATTTATTTTCTCCTATTAAAAGATAATTTCTCTAATTTGGTAATCCAGAACTAGTTCATCCTACTAGAACCTCTCCTATAGTTAATTCTGTTTCAAGGCCAAATATCCCTTGTTTAAAATAATATTAGAGTGTTTCTGTCCTAGTGAAACATATCAATGAAGGGTCTACTCACTGTTTCCATGATCTAGTCATTCACATGACCTCAAGCGTGCCTCCCTGTATGAGAGAGGCAACTGACTAGTAGCAAGGGGTATATAAGTCAATCATGGGGATCCTATACCAACTTTTTCATCAAAGGAATACCCCAGTGGAAATAAATAAATAGTACTGGAAACATATAATCATAAACAATATAAATATCTCAAAATACCCAAAACATTAAGTACAATATCATAAATGATCAATAAAAATGTCACGCTAATGTACATTCGAAGTGTCAATATAAAACTCAAGAATAAATACACCAACAACATCAAAGAAAGATTTACACCATATCTGGTTCTTTCATCCATGCTCTACCCCAACTCTTCCATCTTACATAGATACTTTTCCCTTAACTTGTACTACAATTATGTAATCTATTCTGGTACATATTTTTCACCCTATGTGACTTGTGTGTACGACTTAGTAGTTAACCACAAATAGTGTCTAAAAACATTATATTTCATAATAGGTTATGTAGTTATATAATGAAAAAATATAATTGACAAAAACCCCATTTATCACATTACTATTTATTCTCTATTAATCCATATATACCCTCATGTTCCCAAGGATATCCAAAACTCAATACCTTCTTCATCCCATGTCAGAATATGTTTTATCCCCAATGGATATCACATTTGAATGTCCTTATAACCATTCCTAATAAATTTATGAATTTCCATGTTACCATTCACCATTTAATATCACATAATTGATGTATCATATTACCATTCTTAATAATTGGTCGAATTTCCAGGTTACTATTCACCATTTAACAACCCATAACTAAATGAGAATGTCACCATTTATAACTTCACACTTTAGAATGAACATGATACAATTATTAACTTCGCAATTAAATTACCATGTTACCATTAATCTATATAAAATTAATCCAACAATTCAATATCCACACTAGTGAAATTACTAATTTAACAATTATCTAAATACAAAAAATATATTAATTAACTCCAAATTTATTTAATCGCATCAATAAAATTAATTAATTAAATAATTAACTAATCACAGCAATTAATCAAATTAATACAATGATTGACTAATAACATCAACTAATTTGGTTATTTTAACCATTAACTAATCACATATATTATTCTAGTTAATTCAAAAATTAATAATTCACATCAATAACTCTAGTTGATCCTTCATTAAACTAATCACATCCATAACTCTAGTTAATTAAAAAATTGATGAATCCCATCATTAAAATTAATTAATTCAATAGATAATCAATCAACCCAAATAGATTAATTACATCAACAACTAATAAATCACATCAATCCTCTTAGTCAATTAAACAATTAACTAAACACAACAATTACTCTCGTTAATTAAACAGTTAACTTGTAACATCATTCAATCATATAAATTCATGGACTAACTAATCACCAATATAACTATAGATAATTTAAAAATTTACTAATAAAATCAATATTATTAATCAATTTCACCACTAATTAACCACTTAAAACTACAATAATTAATTAAAAAATTAATTAATGACATCAATCCCTTCAGTTAATACATCAATAAATTATTAATTTAAATAACATTAATTAATTCTATAATTAAATAATCCCTTTAAAATATCCCATTATTTAATTGAACAATTATATGATCACATTTCTTCTCTTGATTAATTCATCAATTAATTAATAACATCAATACCATTATTTAATTAAACAATTAAATAATCATGATACTACCATTAATTAATTCATCAATTATTTTGTTACATGATTCACATTAAATAATTCTATAGTTAATTATTCATATTAATCTCATTACTAATAAAAAAATAATTTTATCACTTAATTACCCCTAAATAAATAGCTAATTAATTAATTATAGTAATCCCATTAATCCATATATTGACTAATTAGTCAAAATCCACAATTCATTGTCCCGTAATTAATTCAATAGTAAATTATTAAAATAAATCATATAAATATGTCATAATGAATTCTAAAATTAATTATCTCAATTCATATATATCAATATCTAATAATCAGTCCTATAGTTAATTATCAAAAATCATATATCTTGATATCTCATAATTAATTTTACATTTAATTATCTCAAATCATATATCTTGGTATGTTATAAATAATCCATCTATTAATTATCTCAACTCGTATATCTTGATATCTCATTATTAATCTACCATTAATAATCTCAACTCATATATCTTGATAGGTCATAAATATTTCATCAATAAATTATCTAGGCTGGTGCACATGGTTATGTAAAACTGTTCCCCAACTGTGCACAACCCTATAAATTTCATTTTTCTCCAAATTCCACCAAAACAAACCTCAAATGAAAACCCATGTGAAAATTAATTAATACAAGGTAATGTTATACCCATAATGTAACACGAGTTTTCTTCATAAAAGGTTGGTATCTGATAATCTCCCCACCTTATAATAGCTCTTCCTGGATTTGTACTCCAAATATTATCAATGATTTGGAGTCCAAATTTCTGGCCAATGTGCCAACTAATAGGCATCTCTTTCCCATGATTCCCCCTAAACCCGTCCATATTTCCACAATACAAAAACTATTGACATAGTATTTCCCAATAAAATTTTATCACTACTATCCAACACATGTATGGTATACTCCTCAGTGAATGCATCAGTCTAAGGATAATATTCTACAATATACATGACTCGTTTCCCAACTCACTATTCCCAAAAACCAAAAGAAACTATTCAACATTGGAACTTATCCATTACCTTGAAAACCATCCAGAATGGACGTACATCTACAACCACCAAGGCCCACCTGGCCATTACCAGATGAATTTTAAGCATGCACTTATTGGTACCTCATTTATAATTTATCAATGGTGTACCTCCCACTATCCAAATCCACACATACCACATCATAAGGAAAACCTCTAAGAGTCTCCATATCCAAAAAAACACATGATTGTAGCTAGGAATAAAGCCAAATATTTTTTAGCATACTCGAGATGATGTCAAAATAGGGTACATTATTATTAATAATAAAAATTAAGATAAAAAATCAATGGTGAATACCCCCACGAATCCTTTATCACTGATGTTTCCACCAACTATGATAACACCTTAACCTATCAAAATATATCGGATTCCCTACCCACCATCATCCAAATACACTGATCTAAAACCATATGGTCTCTTATATAGCCTATAATCGAGTTCTCAAATACAGAATTATCACTACCCAATCTATCCACATCAAGGGACAATGTAACATAACAAATGTTTCTTAATTCAAAACATAAAAACATGTAACAAGAGGTATTCACATAAAACCATATGAAAAATTTCCCCCTCTTCCCACCACACGGTCGAAACCAAGGCACTATCTCTACCCTTAGCCATCTTAGATCAAATTCTTGGTTAACAAGGTTAAAAAAATTATCATTATTCAAGTATCTAATTTAGACACTCATTTATTCTCATCCAGTATCATTTAACAACCTTTCTCAATTTCATTTTAGGCACCATTTTCATTCCAATCTCATAAGAATGGAAAAAAATTCAAGTTCAATAACTTACCCATAACAGATATTCTCATGAATTCCAAAATGATGCATTTCACAATACCCTTAGTACCTTGAATAAAGCATAAAAACTCAGAGCTCATTCCATATAAGGACGTGAGTCAAATATCATAAAATAAAAACATAAATAACCATATAACAAAATAAGTGTATCCTAAAAGGTGGAATAACATCCAATATAACAACACATATCAATAACAACAATCCCACCTAGGGTATTTGTCTTTTACCCTTGCACATGGGTTAGATAATCCCATTCATGAGCTCTTAACCAATGCATGATTCAACCAATTCTCTTATATACCTTTCCTAAATAGTAAGAAAAATGAAAATAAAAAACATCATTTAATACTACATTGTATCATCCCAAACTGGTGCCACACACCGGTTCCCTATGTTAGTCGGTCACATGACCTCATGCATCCTTCCCCATATGTTATAGGTTATGGACTAGAATAGAAGGTATGGTAAGTAGATCATGGGGAGACTATAAACTTGTTTTCATTAGATTAATACACCAGTGGAAATAAATAAATAAGAGCAGAAACATATAATCATAAAGAATAAATATATATCAAGATAAATATAACATTAAATATATCATGCTAATGTATGTCCCAAGTCTCAATATGAAACTCAAAAGTAAAGACAAAGACAACACCTAAGTGGGTCCCAAACCATGTCCGGTTACCTAATATATGCTCCACCCCAACATATCCATCTAATAGAGAGACCATTCCCTAAACATTTACATGTAATGTATTTGCGCAACAATTAGGCAGCCTAAGTAGGTTGGGAGTACAACTCAGTAGGTCACCATGAAAGATTTTGAAAACAATTACATTCCAAAATAGTGTATGTAGTTTTATTAATAAATAAATATAACTCATAAATAAACATTTTATCAAATTATTAAATATTTTAAATAAATCAACATAACCCCCAACATTTTCAAAGGACACATGAACCTCAGTAACTTCTTTGGCCTACATCGGAATTGGTTCTATTTCCAAGGGATATCACATTTGAAGGTCCATGTTACCATTCTCCATTTAATATCACATAATTGAATGATCATGTTACCTTTCATAATGCATGGTCAAATGTCCATGTTACCTTTAACCATTTAACAATACATAATTGAATGAGCATGTTATAATTCATAACATAGAACATTAGTATGACCATGTAACCATTCTAAACATCACTTTCGAATAACCATGTTACCATTCATCAACAAATTATTAATTCAACAGTTAATAACCCCCACCAATTAGATTACAAATTCAATAAATAATGAAACACAACAATTCCATTAATTACTTAATATTTAACTAATTGTATCAATAACATTAATTAAATCAATAATTAGTTAATCACAAAAATTTATCTAGTGAATTAAACATTTTATTAATCACAAAAACTACTCCTATAAAATCAAATATTAACTAATGACATCGATTACTCTAGTTAATTCAACAATTATCTTATCAAATCAATAATTGTAGATAATTCATAAACTAACTAATCACATCATAATTCTTATTAATTCCAAAATAAACTAATCTCATCAATAATATTAATTATTTATTAAAATAATTAATCACATAAAATACATTAATTAATTAAAAATTAACTGATCATTTCAATCCTATTAGTCATTTCAAAAATTAACTAAACACAACAATTAATTTACTTAATTAAACAATTAACAAGTCACATTAATCACTAGTATTATTTAAAAAACTAACTAATCACATATATAACTCTAGATAATTTAAAAATTAACTAATCACATTAATAATATTAATATATTCTAAAAATAATTAATCACATTAAATAAATTAATTAGTCTAATAATTAATTAATAACATCAATTCTTTCAAGTAATTCACAAATTAGTTGTTCATGACAATCGCAGTAATTAATTATATTATTAATTAATCACTCCCTTAAATAAAATTATTTAATTAAACCATTTTATTATCACAAATACTTATCTCAATTAACTCATCAATTAATTAATCTTCTCAATCCCATTATTTGGTTCCACAATTAAATAATCATATTACATACATTAATTAATCCATCATTTAATTAATCCAATAAATATTAGTAATTAATTTTATAATTAATTAATCATTTCAATATCATTACTAATTTTACAATTAGTTTATCCCATAGTTACACTTAATTAATTCACTAATTAATTAAATATGTCAATTCCATTATTTAATTAATCAATTAATTATCCAATATCAACAACTCATTACCCCATAATTAATATAAAAATTAATTATTCGAATAAAAAGAATAAATAACTCATACATAATTACAAAATTAATTATATCAATTCATAAATATTAAAATCAAATAATGAATTATAAAATTAATTATCTCAAATCATATATCTTAATATCTCATAATTTATTTTACAATTATTTATATCAAATATATATATCTTGATATGTTGTTATTAATTCACCATTTAATAATATCAACTCAAATATCCTGATATGTAATAATTAATCTTCCATTAATTATCTCAACTCATATAATTTGATAACTCATAATTAATTTTACATTAATTATATAAATGAAGAACCCCTTATTCTCATAATTAACTCCCAAATTAATCATCAATTTCAACAATAAATCTAATTAATCTATTGACCGTATTAAATAAATAAATATAGGAATTCTAATTGTGAAATAATTATATAAATCCTAAAACATTCATCCACGTATCAAAATCATGACTATAGGGATTGAATATTAGACCACTGCATAATCGCCTAATGAAAATATTTAAAAGTTAATTGCACATCTATATATATCAATATCTAAATCACAAAACCCTAAAATCAATATTAATCAAATCTCGATCATTCAAATCAAGATTTATATCAAGAATCGTAGATCTAAATCTTAAAAAATAGATTTATATCTAACAAATAAAGTATTACTTCACAGAAATAAAGCAAGAAGAATATGAGAATAATGAGAAAAGAACAGGGATAAGATTCACATACCAAGGAGGTTTGGATCTTCAATATGATCTTCAAATCACACGTAATAGAGGTTGAGAGGGATTTTAATTTGTTTATATGGCTTTAAATTAATGAAATACCACCTAGGGTAAAATTCGGGTTGAAATAGGTGAGTGTTAGGGGCTTGGAAGATTTTAAAATTTTAAAATCTGCTGACTTTTAAAAGCCACACATGGTTTATTAGGTTGGGGCACATGGTTATATCATACCATGTGCCTATGTTGTGAGCCTCCTTTATAAGGGTCCACAGTTACTCCTTTTATGAGGCACAATTTTCCAAACCATGCGCTAGCTGTGTGAATCCCCTCTTCATGGGTTCGCACGGTTATCTGGGTTGGGGCACACTATTTTAAAAAACTTTGTGCCTACCATGTACAACCCTATAGCTTCCATTTTCTACCAATTCCACCCAAAACACCCCAAAATAAAACCCAAATTAAAAGAATATAAAAAAATAAAAAAATAATACATCTGATTAAATCTTAGTCTTCTCTAGAAAAGGCAAGGATCTTACACCGACTATTTAAAATATGGTACGGCTATGAATCATCATTAAATTAATATTTTTCTCTATCATAATTTATGTTGATTTTTTTAGTTACTCCTAAATTTGGGAAATTTGTCAGGTTTTACAATATCTATCTATTATAACCATTTAATTCATTGATACATGATGAATATGAAATCATTGGACCATGGTAGTTTCTAGCTAACAAACCTTAATGTTTTGCACTTATATCTTATAATGTGTGAATTGTGATCTCACAAACCATGTATGGCGAAATAAGAATTAATCCAAAATTGTTCCCCATAACCCATGTATGGAGATTGAGGATTTTTAGATCCATTATGGACATTCTTATTTTTGTAAACTAATCAAATAATCATCTATGTTAGTGATATAAACATGAGACCTATTTTTACTTTTACTCAATACCCAATGGATATTATTTTGACTTATGTTAAGATTCTCAGGACCATGGTTGGTACTTTTTTTGCCTCTTAAGACTCAAAAATAATATATAATTAAAAATGGTTTGATTTTTTTGGTTAACGTGAATCTTTTGAGTTGAACTATAGTATTTATCTAGATAAATTAAGTTCTGGTGAGTACTCCTCACCCACTAGTTACTGTAACCAGGAAGCTCCCACCACAGTTATGTTTATAAATTTAGTTCATATGTGTAGGGAACAACTGAGATATAATTTAAGGAATGTTAGATATTGTAAAAACCCTACGAATTTATTTTTATATTATGATATTCAAGTTTTCAATCATTACACTATAATTTTGGTCATGTTAATGGGATTTTATTCCCTTAAACAAAATTATTGATGGTTAGGAAAAAAATTCACCCATGTTTTATGCCTTTCAGGATAAGGGAATTATGCACATTATCTCATATGTTTGTAATTGAAATCCTTTTCTCATAGTGATGGGATGTTATGTCCTGTTATTTTTTTTTAATTCAATGAGAAGTGGGACACACTTATGATGATGAGAAGATTCTAAGGAAAGAGAAAATATCACCATATGATATTAGTGAATGTGGTATGTGATTCCCTCTCCCATGATGTAGCATGGAACTAATGATATACATCCAACCGGTTATTTTTCTCATGACATTTCTACAAAACCGGCCTTCATCAACGCTGGTATTTAGCAGCGCAATAAAAAAATGATAATAAATGGAATCTTTATTAGACCTATAGAAAGTGATGATAAATTTAATCTGTTATCATTGCATTATTTTTTTCACTGATAAAGTTCCAAAAAAATAATATTAAATAATTAAATTATTTAAAAATAAAAAAATGAGTTTTTAAAAAAATTATTAATTTATTAATTAAATAATTATTGATAAAAATGAATATATTGATTATAAATTAATAAATATTAAACATTTTATTAGTTAAATTCTTATTATAATTAATGTTATTAAATTGTATATAAATATATAGATATATATTAATGTATGTGAATATTATTTATATATAACAAAATATTTAGGTTCTTTACATTATATAGTCATATATTTATTGAATACTGGTTTTTATAATTAAAAATTATTATTATTTGAAAATATAGACTAATTTCATATTACTCGACATATAATGAAATGTAGTTTGATTTTTCAATTTAACATAGATCAAATCGGTGTTATATTGATTTCACATATACGTAATTAATTCATTTTTTCTAAAATGTACACACAACTAACTAATCTATTTTTTCAATATTATTAAAGTGTACTTACTCTTAATTTATTAAATTTCACTCATTATTAACAAATATACATGCACCTAAAATTAAATATTCGTTAATAAATTAAAATTTTTTTTTTCAAAATATTATAAATAAATATACATAAAAATAAACATTTACTATATTTATATAACTATATGTATATAATTATAAATAAGAAATTATTCATTTAAATAGTATTAATAAAATTATAAATTAATGATTATATATATTTAAATAAATTTTTAATTTATAATTAATTTACTTAAATAATGAATATATTTAATATATTTATATTTATATATATTTAAAAAATATATAAATATATTTATTATTATAGAAATATATATAATGATATAAATATATTTTTTAAAAAAAATTATATAATTATAAATTAATAAATATAAAATTATTATTATTATATTTAATTTTGTATATTTATATATATTTTTTAAGAATAAATAAATATTTAATGTTTTTTATTTATAATATAATTATAAATCCATTAATAGAACTTAATTAATAATAACTAATAAAAGCAGACATTATGAGTGCATTTTAAGTGATCAAAATAGTAGGTCTTTATCAGTGCTACTAAAAGAACTCATAAAATAAATATTTATCAGCGCACTAAGATTAGCACTAATAATGACATATTTTAGTAGTGATTCTTTAGTTATAACAAATACCTACCATTATTAGCACTAAAAAATGTTGATAAAGACTATCTTTCATCAGTTAAGTAGTAAGCACTCGTAAAAGGACTCTTTATCAGAACTTTTTAATAAGTGATGATAAAAGTGCTCGAATTTAATTAATAAAATGTACACATTGTTAAACCTATCATGATATGAGAAGCTTTCCACTGAAGCCACCCACTTCCGATGATCATCTTTAGTGAATTGAAGCATAGATCACACCACTTGACTACCTCTAGTTACTTGAACATCTCGTCTGACAACTGGTGTTCGATTGTTGTTAGGGTTTCTGAAGAGGGTCTCATAATTTCTTCACCCTATAGAGGTAGTCCTTTTTATTTTATTTTATTTTTTGTATTTTCCATTTGGTTTTTTGTTTATTCTTCGACAATATCCTTATTTTTGGTCTGGTTATTATATATAAGAGTGGTGGGGCTTCAGATTTTCTCAGTTTCTTATTTTGATTCAACTCTGGATCGCTTAGAGAGAGTTTTTTATTTCTATACATGATGGTGACACATGGAGTCACATATGGTTTAGTTAGTTGTTTTATATTATTTATATTTTCAAAATTGATAGCCTAAAGTTATAAATATTCCATGAATTCCATGAGTCACCTATAAAACACTTCCCTCACATACATTTATTGGGAAATAAATATACCATGAATTCCATGAGTTTCCTATAAACTATGGAAAATGTCATCTCAGTAATCATCAACATTTAAACATTATTATTTGTTAATGAAGATAATTATTATCATATTTCACCTCTTTAAACTCAAAATATTATTTCATCCACATTGATAAACAATTTAAATCGGTTTATAAATTTTTTTAGGTAATGATTATGATCAATTCCTCATTTTTTTAAATAATGATTCCTTAATAATTCATCTAACCTTCAACGCCAAGCTTTTTGTTCTTTTTTCAATTCTTGCATAACCTTTTCAATTTAAAAACAATATTCTCATATTGAATAATAACAAAACTACATATTTTTTGTGTAATTTATTTTTATGTAATCTATTAGTAAATGATAATTTTACATCTAGTTGGATTACCTTGAATTTCTTTGGGATGGGTCAGCATGGTGATAGGACATCCCTTTAGTCTTGGGATGTTTTAAAATAATGATATACCATTAATTTTAAATTAAATAATTCTTTAGGTTGCTACATCACTTTTTCTAAGGCATTTTTATATCTTTTAGTTTATTGAATGAGAGTACATTATTATTGTGTATCCTATTTAAGTGTCTTATTACTCCTAAATTTAATATATTATTTTTTATTTGTTTAGGGTATTTAAGAAAGATTTTATGAGGAGTAATTATTTTCTTAAATTAAATTACCCATTTTTTTCAACATACTCAAATTCATTGAAACAATCAAATGTGGAGTTTCCCTTATTAGAATTGCCTCTAAAATTTACTTTTGATAATGAATATCTTATGTTTATTTATTTATATGTTCTATAAAATTAATATTTTATGAACCCAATTGAATGTATGTGAACTGGAAATAGACGTCTTCTAATCATTTGACAAATTAATATGAATATGCAGTTAAATGGTTAATCATGTTTTCAAGAATACATGTAGGCAAACCATTTTTAAAATTCATTGTCCTGGTTTACATTGTTATTTTTCAATGAAAATTAGTCTATAATATTTTTAAGAATAATGATGTATATTTGGATCCATTTATCCATGGATCATAAACAAGTATTGGTTATGAATCACACACAAATCTAATTAAAAAACTAAGAATTCTCTATACACTTCACTATTGTTGGTTAACCACCATTTATCATAGAATCTGACCATAAATTACTGTTCAGCATCCCTATGATGATCTCATATCACACATACAAATAACAAAACTTATTAGCTTCTTTAACATATAAACAATGGAGAGCATGTGTGGGATGGGAGTTAAATGGGGACACCAGGCAGGAAGTTCAGGTTAGATGCTATGTTAAGTGGTAGTTAACCAATAATAGTGAAGTGCACAGGGAATCCATAGTTTTGTTATTAGTTTGTGAGTGTTGAAGAACCCATAATTTTATTGGCTCCATTAAATAATGGATCTAAATAGACACCACTATCTTTAATTTTCTCATGGTTTACTTACATTCATATAGTCTTTTAAATATTAATTGTGATCATATATAATCTTTAGTTTAGTTATTACCTTATATCTAGTCTAAAGAAACCTTTTGTAAAGATGTAAAGGTAATGTTATAATATAATTTCCCTATTTTACCAAAACAAATACACTGAGACAATGATTTAATTATCATTATTTTTTGATGTGTTCATTAATTTTAGATAATTTCTATCAATATGTCATGTCTTTTTGAAAGGATCAATGACATTGACTCTTCTCAATCATATAATTATTATTGCTTTTTTTATAGTGAAAACATTGTCTATAGAAGTAATGTATTCTTTAATATTTATGTTGAATTTATTCCTTTTTATTATTAATCACATAATAATGGTTTTCTTTAATAGTTTAATTCTATTGTTCGAGTTTGTATGCTCTATACAACATTCAAGATTCTTCTCTACAAAAACCCTTTCAATCATACAGTGATTCATTTATCACTTTTTTCATGTTCTCCCAAATTCCATTATAGGAAGTGCAATGATGTTTCCTCTACTTAATCATAGAGTTAATCATGTTGTTTGTACAAAAAAATCATTATCCATAAAATTAAAATATTATTTCATATTTATTTTCAATTTATTTGTTTTCATTAATACACACTTAATAATTGTTTTCATATAGATGTGTATTCTTTTATTTTATTTCGAGGGATATTTCCATATTTCAGGCCTCTTATCCTTCAAAAACTTTTCACCCCTACATTGTTTCATTTAACACTTTCTTTCTTGTTTTCTCCACTAACTTTTTAGGAATAGAAACAATTCTGGCTCTGCTGAACCACATAGGTAATCTTGATATTTTCACATTAAAATAATTTTCCACAAAATTAATTTGTTGTTTCATATTAATGTTTAATTTATTTATTTTAGTATTACTAACTTGATAATTTTTTTCTTTTAAAATTTTATTATTTTTTTAGAGTTGGGGTGCTCTGTATATATTTAATGGTTATTCTCCCTAAAAACATTTTTACCCCTACAATTTGGTATTTATCACTTTCTTTCAAGTTCACTCCACTTCATTTTTAGGAAGAGAAATGATGCTAACCCTACTCAATCATATCTGGAATCCTAATGTTTTCATATTAAAATCATTGTCTAGAGAATTAATTAATTTTTTTCATATTTTTGTTTAATTTATTTATTTTTATTATTACTCAAATAATAATTGTTTTATTGTAAAGGAGGATTATTATGTTTTAGTTGAGGTGATCTTTCCAACTTTCATGCTTTTTCTCTGTCAAAATCATTTCACCCATGTATTGTTACAATTATCACTTTATTTTATGTTTTATCCTATGCCATTGTATGAAGAGAAATGAAATTATCTCTTCTAAATCATAGAGATAATATTGATGTTTTGAACAAAAAAATCATTTTCCATTGAATATATATAATGATTTATATTTATGTTTAATTTATTTATTTTTTGTATTACTCATAGAATAATTTTTTTCTTATATAGGTGGATTCTTTTTTTTAGTTGATGTGGTTTTTTTGATACTCCTCATACAATGTTTATAGTTCAATAAATAAAGTCAATGAAATTTTTGGTAAAATTGACAGTTAGGATTGTTTTGAGACATTGGGATGAGTAGGAATCAGTTGCACCTCAATTCGACACATTATGTGACTGGTATGACTCCAATTACTTCTTTATATTTTAAATTGACATTAATTATTTTAAAAAAATCAACTGACTCAATGTGTGCATTGTCATTTAAAAATTTACATTTAATATTATTAAGTTTCACCCACAAAAAATCAAGCAAAATCACGCTTATATTCTTGATAATTTGCGGAATCAATTCAAAAATCATTAGTCACGTGTAGGAATCGGTCTCACATCAATCCAAAACATGATGTGTTAAAGAGCTTGTTTCGATTTTAAAATTACATTTTAATAAAAAAAAATATGTGTTACATACTCTTAACCAATCAAACACATTAATATTGTTATTATACTTTAGGAAAATCACTCATATTTTATTTGAAACATGTAGCAATTAGTCACACCTTAATATGATGCACGTACAGTGTGACTGGTATGACCCAAATTATGACTTTATTTAAAATTGACATCAATTTTAGTAAAAATACAAAAAATCATACTAAAAAACGAACAAAAACATTAATATTGTCTTGATAATTTTATAAAATGATCCATAAGTTATTTGAATTGTTCATGATTCAGTCGCACCTCAATTTGATGCATTGTGTGACCAATATGACTGCATGTGCGTGTTTTTATTTAAAATTGACATCAACATCAGTAAAAAGAACAAATTAACTATTTAGAAACAAGAATACACAATCAATTTATTTAAATACTTTTGGTAAATAATCAATAAGTCATTTTTGGGGTGTAGGAGTAATTATAACCTCAATGTGAAAAAAATGTGATCAGTATGATTCAAAGGGCGAGTTTCCATTATAATATCACATTTTAGTAAAAAAATAGAAGTGACAACATCATAACCAAGAAAACACATTCATATTTGTTTGATACTTTCAATGAATTTTCATAAGCCATTTGAAACGTGTAGTAATCACCTTCACCACAATCTAATGCACGATGTGACTTGTATGACTCTAACTACACCTTTTTATTTAAAATTGTCATTACTTTTAGTATTATAGACAACTATCCTTATGGAAACAAATAAAAAACCTTATGATTATTTTTATAATTTCTGGTAATGATTAATAAGTAATTTATGACATGTATGAATCATCCACACCTCAATCTAATTTACGATGGGCCTAGTACGACTCAAAGTGTCCGTTATTGGTTTAAAATTGACATTTTAGTTCAAAAAGTGTCACTCACTAAAAACCAATAAAACATTCTCATATTTTCATGATAATTTAGGAAAATTATTCATAAGTAATTTGTGACTTGTATAAATCTGTTTCTTGTCAAACTAATACACGATGTGATTGAAATGAGTCAAAATATCGTGTTTCCATTTTAAGAAGACATTTTAGTAAAAAAGTAAAATAATGTACTCAAAACCAAGAAAAAAAAGTAATATAGTTTTTATACTTTAGTACAATTATCCATGACTTATTTTATGTGTTCTGGAATCAGTTGTACCTCAATTTAATGCATTGTGCCACCGGTATGACTCCAAGTGCATATTTTTATTTAAAATTGATATTAATTTTAGTTAAATTAACCATTTTTGTTAATTTATTTAAATATATTATCTCTAATATAAATATTTATTTCTTATATGGGTTCATTCATTTGGTCAATCATGGATGGTTTGTTCAGAAATAGTATTAGTCGGGTCAGGAATAAAAGATAAATAAATATTGATATATTTTAATTTATGTAATAATTTGTATTTCTATAATTGTATAAACCAATGTTTTAAATGAATATATTTATTTTTTTCGTGTGTATGTGGTACAAATTTATTTTCAATTAAATTCAATATTGGAAAAAAAATTGGTGTTGAGAAGTGATGTGTTTTTGGAAATGTGGTGTGTCGTTACAACACATTATAGAATGGTCTTTTATCAGGGCTTTTAAAATCACTAATAATGGTGTACTTTATTAGTGAACATAGAAGTACTAATAAAGTAACCCTTATCATCCCTTTTGTAAGTGATGATAAATTATTCCTTTAGCAGCGCTAGGAAAGGAACTGATAAATGGTCCCCTTATCATAACTTCTAAAAGAGTTGATAAAGGTCCCGTTTATCTATGTTTTTAGCACTGATAGAGGACCCCTTTAGCAGCACTTTTTCAGCACAGATAAACATCGTCAATTTTAACCTCACTATGGTATTCAGTGACTTTCTATCACTGATAAAGTCCATTTCTATAGTAGTTAATGGTTGGGTTTTTAGTAGTCTAGATAGGGATGTTATTCCCTCCCTTGTTGATGTTGATAGGATGTGAGGTCCACTTGAATAATTTGAATTGGGGATGTTATTACCATGATTCATTCTCTAAAATTTGGTCATTTAACAAAGAGTAAAATTAAATGAAGAGGGAAAAAAATAAAAATAATTCAAGGATGCCTAAAATAGTGGATCCTCATTGCAGTACCCAAAATAAAGGAAGCACACTCTATGAGAAGGGAACTAAGGTCTGAATAAATAAGAAGAGGGATTTCTTGGGTACCCATAGAAGACATGAAATCTGTAACATGATCATCAAGAAAGATTTCCTAAGTGTTATTCATGAATCAATAATGGTATGTTGTACCCATTGATGATTGAATGGGATGTTATTACAAGTTTATTGTTGTGTGATATATTTATAGTCACCTTGAAAATAGATGACGAAGGTAATGTTACACATGGGTTTCTATACAGATCCTAATGTTGTTACATATATTTAATTAATTTCATTAATTATTTACTCTTATATATGAGAATATCCCACTATATTTGATCCTATTTATATTGGATTTTTAGGGAAACTATTAGTGGTGTCCTACTTAGTTTTACTCACAACCTACTCTGGATTATTAGAACCTGAGAAATATTTTGGATTGTGATCTACAGAGTGGAAAGTTCATTGTAATTGGTTAAAGATATTTTTATCCTTATCTAAAATATTAAATGAGACTAAGAATAGTATTATGACTTTTTTTACGCACTAATATTTTACATTGTTTTTTGGATGTGTGGTATATGACCTTCAAATGGGTTATCATATTCATTGCGTATAAATGTATGAACTTTTTTCTAATTAAACTTTTAGAAAAAGAGTAGTTATTTATTTTTATGATTTCATATAGCTTTGAGGTATTCTTTCATGGTTCTTTCTATGATTAATATTTTTTATATTTCTTTCACTATGATTCATTTCAATTTTTAACAAAGAGAGTATTATCCCACAACTTATTAAAAATAACCTCATTTTTTGTCAAAAACCGATGGTATGCAGGAGGTTCACTTAAGGTATGTGGAACAGGTATTTGGTCACAATGGATGCGAACCATACTGGAGACACCACAATGTTTTATCATAAAATAATTTTACACTCCTTTAAATAAAATTAGGATATGGTAGACAAGAGATATGATGGGGTTGTAATATAAGATGTACTTTATTCAGGGGTATATCTAACCAAGGTATCAGGGATGTTCATATTTTCTATGATGATAATTATGTTTTTAGTTTTTCTAATTACATTTGGGTTAGTTCTACCAAATATGAAAAAACTTCTTATTGATTTATGGTTTATTTATTTTTTTACCCATGGTCTGGGGTGGGAATATAGCATGTGTTCATACATCATTTTTATCATGAATGATTCATATGATTCTTGTGACCATTCCTATGTTTGAGATCCTTGATTATGATATTAGGATTGGTTATTTAATTTGTAATAAGAAACTTATATATTCTTTTCCATTATAATATTATGGCGTAATTATACTTAACTCAGTCTTAATTTTTTTTAGATATTATTAAATTGGTAAAGTGAATTATATTTTTATTTTTCTCTAACGCTAAGAGATTGATTAGTCAGGTATATAGATATCAAATGAGGTTTAATGATACCTTTTTGTGCAAGGGTGTATGCATAGCATGCTGGGAATCTTTTCCTATCACTTCTTATCAATCTTTTTACATTAATACTTATTCTATATGTTATTCTAAGTCGATATTTAAAATTATAGTGTTTTTATATTACAATAAAAATCTATTGAATGTCATTTTGATGAGAATGAACATGTAATACTATTTTTCGATTTATAATCCCCAATTATACCTACACCTCCTCTTGTTCAGTATCTCAACGATATTTTTTTAATGTTATTCAGTCTGTGAGATGTATAACTTCTATAGGTAAGAAATCTATGTTTAACCTCACAAGTTAGTTATGGTTGTATCACACACCTTTATTTTCTAGACCGGTAGGACATAACCCTGCTATGTTATGGGTGATGTATATATAATAAATCTTTGATCGTATATATATTCCCCTAAAGAGTGGGGTGAACCTTTTATTTTATATTCTTAGGGGACTAGTGATGCATTGGTGGAATTTTTTTTATCTCGGTATATCAGCATGTGTGAATAGCTTTGAAATACTTTCAAGCTCTATTTTTAAGTTATTCCCTTCAATAGATGTTAAGAGGTAATAGATCTCCAAATTTTATACATCTAACGTAGGGTATCATGTTGGTGGTGGACTATACTTCTTTATTTAATAATTGGACTCATTTTATCAATATGTTGAGACTTTTGACACCGCCTTGTTTTTTTTATTTTGAGGACTTAGTAAGAAATTTTATTTATTATCCTGTGAATATTTAATGACTTATATTTATTTTTGAGTCTATGAATTACATTATTATTATTATATAGAGGAACATAGTTAAGGATCGACCTTATAAAAAGTTTGGATCTTATGTTGGGTATGGTATAAGATCTTCTGGTATCTAGAAATGGAGTTTAATTATTCTCATAGAGGTGGTGATGGGTATGCCAATTCGGATAATGGGACTTCTTCTTCACAATTTGGGTAGTGTCCATTAGTATTCCATCAGTGTTTATGTTTGGTTTATACTTGAATTCAGTTCCACCTAACACATATGTATTGTCATTATTGTTGGAAGATAGAAAATCTAAATAATTTTTGTCACGTAATTTCTCAAACATATATTTTTTTATATATCCATGGTCAATAATTAATAATAAGATCATGTAATATTCTAGAACTTCAAGAGCATTAATTAGTGGGAAATTTGGAATTACAGGTTCCAAAATGAAGTTACAAAGTGTTTGGAGGAGCAAAGGAGAAGTTGTCTAGAAAATATAGATGGAGGATCCATATGACATGGAGCCATATGAGACTCCATATGGGTGATTACAGCAGTACAGTAGAAAACGATATAGTGTAGTGCGTTCTTTCTTGTATTTTTTGGGCTACTACCTTTTTTAGTATAGCTTAATCATGGAAAATCACCTATGAATTGGAGTCCAAGGGTATATTTTTTAGCTATTATTCTAAAATAATCACAACTATATATGGATCGAGATTACATCATAGACGTAAGAGCTTGTCTTGGAAGTTATATAATGGATTTGGGGGTTACGACGTACCCTTTTTATAACGATCCAATTTTTTTCAATGGAAATTTCCTTCTCATAATTATGTTATAATATGACATAAAAACACATCATAATGAACTAATAAGTGCTAAGTGATCTTTAAACATAATTTCGCCACTTCTGTGATTGGAATTTCAAAAATCTAGCATACACAGTTGTAATCAGTAATTTATTTGGAGTCTGATAAGGAAAACTTAATTTTTGGTGAATGGTAACCAACCCTAATGAATAGTAACATACCCTTATGAATAGTTATATACAATAATGAATATTAAACTAACCTGTGGTGGTATAAAAATATTATTCAAGGTGGAAGTATGATATACCTATATATTAGAATATGTTAATGAATGTTTAAAAACTTTTTTGATAATAAATTACTATTTTAATTAAATATAAAAATAATCATATTTAGAAAATTAATTTTGAAAAATGGACTTCATTTTTTTATTCTACACGTTGAAAAATGGTTAGGTTGAATTTTTGGGATTTTTCTGAAATACATGAAGTTTTTTTTGAATAGTAGAATCTTATAATTCACAATGAATGAAAAATAATGGATTAATTGAGTAATCAATGATGTTCTGCTAATGTAATCCCAATTGGTTCAGGATCACATGATAAAATTACTATTATTGGTCTTGGAATAATTACTATTCCTTGTATTGGGATGAAATAATAAAATAATGATTGTGATATTATGAAATCCCTCTTCTCCTCCACTATAAAAACCCCCCTTCACTCCCTCGTCTCTTTACTCCTCTCAAGCCTTGTGCCTTGCCATTATTTGTCAAAAATCTCTCCCTAAGGTCTGCCCACACGTCCAAAACTCTCAGCCTCCTCAAAATACCAAAACCTCTCCCTTTAAAAGGTTCTCAAAGGAGGAATTATCAAGAGGTAAATTCCTCTTCCCAATTTCTTATTTTCTTTTACATTATTTTCTTTTGTATTTCTTTCCTCACCTCCCTTCACCATAATAGTATGATAAATCAAATAACATACATGTACAGGAATTTCTTTATGCTATTGGTATATTTCATTATCTTCTCTCTTTTCCCCACCCTTTTATTTGAATGAATTGAAAGCACCGTTTGAGATGAGCTAATTTAACACATTCAAGGACAACGGTTTATCAATTTCTATTGTTATCTTTAACTCTGGTCATGAAACCATTTGTGTTAGAGTTGAACCAGATTATTATATATGTAATATATCCTATTTTTTGTTCTGTAATCCTTTTATACATATGGAATTAATTTTTAATGAAAAACACATTCCATGTAATCAAATCCACCGATTAACAAAAATGGTTATCACTATGGTTATATATATAATAATTTGACTTCACTCTAAGTAGCCTATTTAAAATTAAAACCATGAAATATCCTAGATAGTAACTAAAGAATATGACTTCAATTCTAGACAATCACTTTCATCTTTCATATAATCCAAACATGAATATAAGTGAACCAATCTTTTAAAGCCAAGTAAACAAACGACCCTGAACAATGAAATTGAACCCTGTAACTAATATAAAAGGCTTCAAAATAACTAAAAATGTAACATATCAAGTATGTAATGAATAATATATTTTCATATCTATGTCTATTTATTAATTAGATAGTGTTTTAAGATGTTTAAAATGAGAATAAAACCAATCTTAAGCATAGAATTCTCTAATATTTTAAAAATATTGTTTTAACGCCTTTTGATGGAAAACCATTTATAAATCTATATTTTGAAAATCTTATAAGATCTATTTGTAAAATTAAATTTATTATTTTTTATTGGGACATTTAAATTTACTTTGGATAAATTTTTTGTATTTTTCTGACAATGTTCATTTTTTAATGAATAGTGAACAATACTGCATTTTACATCAAAACTGCTTTTTTATCTAAATTAATTATATGGTTAGATTATCTTTTTATTTGGTATTAAATTGTAATTAGAATATATTTTTACCATTTAATCAAATTATGGTCATTATAATTAATTTCAATTTGGAATTGGTCATAGACAAGTGCCAAACGTTTCATAGATATTGTTTCAAAAAAACCCGCTATTTGTTTTGACAATGGGAATTATTTTTAAATTAATTATTTCAATTTCTATGTTTGGAATTTGGTAATATGGATTCCATATTTTGAATCATAAGGTCCAAATTATGTAATTAAGACTCTTTTGTTTTTGGACATTATGAATAGTAATGACGGTAATTATCTTTAATTATCTTGATTAATTAGTAATCAGGTAGTTAAGGATTATAAAATAATATAATAATAATAAAAAATAAACCCAAAATGTGTCCTAATGCTACTGGTTGTGACATGGCCGAAAATTGGATGCCTTGTGCCAAACATTGGGACCCCATGGAATCATGTTTTGGTGAAAGTGACACTTTATCATTTTATTTTTAAAGAAAGGAGAATGTCACTAAAGAATGTATCACCCGAGTAAAATGTTTTTATTTTTGTCTGTGTAAAAGATATATTAGACTATAAATATTCATAGGAAATATAAAACGATTTCCTACATCATAGTATTTGATTTATAATTTTTATACATTAAATAAATTAAATTATTTATGACATCATGATGACGCACCGATTACCTCATTAATGAACGATTTAAATAAAATGAAAAGATAATATAAAATCTAAGACTTGAACTTGTAAAAGACCTATTGGATGATTATATTTAGAACCCTTATCACCTTATCCTAGAAATATATCAATGTGGGACCTTTAAAATCCAAAACCCATTTTAATATAAAGTAACATTTTATATCTTTCCAAGAGTGCCCCTCCACTCCTCTTATAAAAAGCCCCCACCTCTACCTCCTTACCCACACATTTCAAGACATCGGCTCAGCCAAGCTTAGGTAATTTAATCTCTCAAAATCCCTCTCTTCATCCTAGAACCCTTAACATAGGCAGAAAGATCTTCAAGAAACTCTTTTGGTTCAAACCAAGAGGAGTTACCTGATTTAAAGGTAAAGACTTCTCTAATGTTCTTCTGTATTATTTTGCTTCTCCAACCCCCTAAACTCTTTTTATTAATTTATTTTGTAACAAAACCAGTATATTAAATATAATAGGATGTTGTTATAAGAATTATTCTAGCTACACATACACACACCTACATCTAATGGTTAAAGAACATACTGTTTCTGTGGATGGAGAATTTCTGCCTCACGAAACGATGATAGTTCAATATTATTATAACACCTTACATGGTGGCCATTAAGATGTAACTATATTTATATAAGATATATATTATGTTTATGTATTCCTTATTCTTCTGTATTTTTTCATTTATGGAATTCCTTTGTGGTTTCCATTATGGGGAAACACGATATCTTCATTTTAGGAAGTGTGGACTACCGCCCCTCAAAGTGATTTGATTCGTTAATGCCTTATGTGGGATGTATAAAAGATGTAATTAATGATATTATATATGATATTTGTACTATAATAATAATATACCTTTATATAATTATGATTCCATTCCATTAAATAGAAAATAGAAATGGAAGTAGCGTTCATGCATACGTATGGCTTACCATCTCCATGAACGGTGCATTTCATTTCTTACATATAAATGTTATGTAATATTATAAATGCATTTTTATACTGGATATATATGATATATATGATATCTACATAATGAAGATAGTTATGGATATAATGGATATTTTTCCACATGATCAACTTGTAATTACAAGAAGTTTATTTTTGACTCAAGTGCCCAGGGTCAACAAAACGGCCATTATTAAGTTAAATAATTACATAATATTCATGACATGGTAATAAGTGATATAAAAGGAATAATGAACTTGAAAAAGGTTCTTATTCAAATAGAAATTAACTCAAGTTTATTATTCAGGATGTTAAAGAATGATCGAGTCAAGTCGGGCATGAGGTATGGGACTTTGTCTCAATCTCCTTTCATTGAGGCATATTTTGTTTTATACAAAACTTTATTTTATACGGTGTATAAAACCCTTTGACTTTTACATTTATTCAAAAGGAATATTTTTATACAAACCATTTTACTAAACTAAAAAGGTGAATTTATGTGTCTTACATATGCGGCGACAACGACTTATCCGCCGCCGTGACCATTATTTGAGTTTCGGCTTCCTCTACAAGCCATAACATTTTTTAATGAAAAATAAATACCATGTTATACTTTTCTTTTATTTTGTTATTGAAAATGGTTTTGATAATTTTTTTAATATATCAATGTGTTTTTGAAATCTTGTGATTGAAATATGGAAATGTTATGTTTCCTTTATGCATGTTTTATGAGATACGATTACGTTATGGTTCTTGGGCATTGTTTATGAAGACGGGTGGTTCCCTAATAAAATAAGTTCGGGTGAGCCCATGATAGCTCTGCATTTCATTGGGTAACGTTAAGGAGTTTAATTCTATGGTTTCTATGAAGAGATTTAGGTAATATACTATGATGTGTATTCGAAACGTAACCATGAGGGTTACTCCCTACGTAAGAATGTTATGAATGCCTCAAGATACCATTATGTATTATGTTTTCTATGAGTTATTCATAAATCTTATGATTTTAATGAGTTATGTCAACGTGCTTATGTTTTATGAGTAATATATGATTTCATTGATTCTTATGTATACATGTACTAATGTTTCCTTTCTGTATTTTTATATCCCTTACTGAGCTTTTTATGCTCATCCGATGTTTTTGAAATGTTTTTCATAGGTTAAGGGAAAGACACATGATATGATGATAGTGTCAAGGAAGTGTCAAGAAATAATCTATATTTTATTTTAAATATGTTTCCGTTGATGGGAAAAATGAATACTATCTTTTATGTAACCCCTTTTTATAAATGTGGAATGTAATGCATGACTTATGATCTAAATCTCTAAAAATCTAAACCTAAAAAGATCCTCAATGTGTATTCTTGAAACATCTCAATATTATGTAAGGTTTAAGGCTGGGGCCTTATAGTTGGTATCAATGGTCGGTTTAGATAACTTTAGGAGTTAGAATTATAATAAATGATTATCCAAAAATATTTTTTTTCTTGGGCAAATTGGAATGATATAGAATTTGAATATTATCATGTTGCTTCATCTAAGACATGTTTTTTCAGAAGGGTTTTCGGCAGAGGAAATAGAGAAGCAGTGCTAGAAAGGCACACAGAAGGAAATGACCTTCTGAATCAGCATCCTGAGATGGTCGGAATTGGAACTGAACCGTTTTTTGTAGTAATGGAACAGTTGAATCAAGTGATAAATGGTGGTGGTATCCATGCATGAGATCATCCAGATCAACCGCAGGGGAACATGTCAGTGTTGGAACATTTCATGAGGCAACATCCCCCATCATTTAGAGGATCATCTGACCATGTTCTACCTGAAGGGTGGATTAAATCACTGGAGAAGATTTTCGATGTCATGGGGTGTTCAGACAATCAAAAGGTTAGTCTTTAAATTTACCGTTTAGAGGGTGAAGTAGATCAATGGTGGTCGATGGTAAAAATTATTAGGGACGCTGATGAGATTGATGCTCTCGGTTGGGATGAATTCAATGGTATGTTTCTTGAGAAATATTTTCCTAAGGCTATTCGACTTAGGATAGAAAACAAATTCTTGGTATTGAGGTAAGAGGAAGACTCAGTGGCTCCTTATGAAGAAAGGTTCACTCAATTGGCAAGGTATGCTCCAAATTTTATATGAGACCTTGATAGTAAAATCAATCGTTTACAATCAGGATTAAAGCCAAAATATCGAAGGGCATTGGCTTCTTTTGAGATCAAGAGTTATGGAAAGAATCTTCGATGTGTTGAGAAGGTGGAAATAGAGTTTTTCGATGATGAAGTGTTCTATAAAAACCAATATAAGAAGAGACCGAGGTGGCAGGAGGAGGGGAATAATTCTTAAAAAATGTATGATGGTAAGAAAACTAAATTTCATGTTTTTGATAAATGTGGTAAAAAGCATGCTGGGGAATGTCTTTTTAATTCTAGAAAGTGCTACCACTGTGGTAAAATGATACATAAGGCTCATGATTGCACTGGAAAAGATCAAGGTGATGGTAAGACCAAATTTTATTTAAAGTTAGTGAAATGTTTCAAGTGCAATGAGATGGGTCACTATTTAAATGAGTGTCCGACAAAGAGCTCGAGTGATGGGAAGCAGTTAGACTACAAGCAGAAAGGGGTGGTGAAATCCTTTGCAACTACTTCAGTAGATGTTGGGCCATCAAATGAAGTGGTATCAGGTACTTTTTTTGATTTCTCAGATTATGCTAATTTGTTGTTTGATTTGGGGTCTACACATTCTTTCATCTCTGAAATATTTTCTAGTAAATTGGGAATTCAATCTCAATAAATGACTCCTGAACTTGTGGTAAAAACACCTGGGGGAAATGTTTAGGCAAAAAGAATTTATAAGAATCTTCTTATCCTTATCCGTGGAAAGAACCTACTTGAAAACCTTATTGTTTTACCTCTAGTAGAGTTTGATGTTATCCTGGGTATGGATTGGCTCTTTGTTTACCATGCTAAGATTGATTGTAGAGATAAAGAAGTTTATTTTTAGAAAGTCTTTATGTTTGTATACAAGAATGAACCTTTACTATTGATAACATATCAAGAGGTTGAGAAACTTGTAAAAGATGAAAATGAATGTTACCTTGCACATATTGTTGAAAATAAAGGAACCATTCGGATTAATGATGATCCAGTGGTAAATGAGTATCCTGATGTTTTTCTTGATGAGTTGACAGGAATAAAACCAGATCTGGATGTTGAATTTACTATTGACTTATTTCCTGATGCTAAGACAGTTTCAAAACCCCCTTATCGAATGGCTCAAATTGAAATTTTAGAGTTGAAGGAGAAATTTCACGATTTATTAGAGAAAGGTTTCATTCGACCTAGCACATCACCATGGGGTTATCCTGTATTATTTGTTAAAAAACATGGTTCTATGAGACTTTGCATTGATTATAGAGCCTTGAATAACATCACTGTTAAGAGAAAATATCGTTTGCCTCATATCGATGATTTGTTTGATCATCTCAAAGGAGCTCAGTATTTTTCAAAGATTGACCTGAGATTGGGGTACCATCCGTTGAAGGTAAAGTAAGCAGATATTTCGAAGACCACACTTCGTACAAGATATGGCCATTATGAATTTTTAGTTATGCCTTTTGCGCTAACCAATGCACCTGTGGTATTCATGGACCTTATGAAAAGAATTTTCCATGAGTTCTTGGATATGTTTGTGGTTGTTTTCATTGATGATATTTTGGTGTTTTCTTAAAGTAAAGAGGAGCATGAAAGTCATTTAAGGGTTATTTTCCAAACCTTAAAATAAAATAAACTCTTTGTGAAATTTAGCAAGTGTGAGTTTTGGTTCCAACAAATTTCATTCCTTGGTCATATTGTTTCTAATGATGGAATAACAGTTGATCCAAAAAAACAATGTTTGTTGCAGAATGGCCAAGACCAACAAATGTAACTGAGATTCGTAGTTTTCTTGGTTTGGTAGGCTATTACTGAAGGTTTGTTAGAAATTTTTCACAGTTATCTAGTGTAATGACTAAGCTAACTCATAAGGGTGTTAAGTTTATCTAGACAAAAGAATGAGATTATTGTTTTTAGGAATTGAAAAGGAGATTGGTGAATGCTTCAGTTTTGGCACTACCTTCTAGGAATGGTGATATTATTATCAACAGTGATACTTCATTGAAAGGACATGGTTGCGTCCTAATGAAGAATGATCAGTTAATTGCATATGCATCATGTCAGTTGAAAACTCATGAGGTAAATTACCCTACACATGATTTGGAATTAGCTGCTGTTGTTATCTCTTTGAAAATTTGGAGGCATCATTTATATGGAGTAAAGTGTGAAATATATACCAATCACAAAAGTTTAAAATATATATTCACTTAGAAATAATTGAGCATGAGACAGAGGAGATGGTTGGAATTAATCAAGTATTATGATTGTACAATTCATTACCACCTAAGAAAAGCAAATAAAGTGGCTAATGCTTTCAGTAAAAAAACGTAATGTTCATTAACAATGTTGCATTTGAAACGTGATCCTTTGGATTAAGGATTTGATGAACTTTGGCATAGAAGTTGTTGGTGCAGGATGTTCTTATGTTTTGTTTCAGGTATTAGTGAAATATTCTCTGTCAGACAGAATTAAGAAAGCACAGAAGCAAGACATTGAGTTGCAGAAAAAGGTAGAGCTGGTTCAGAAGGGTAAGTTTCCTGAATTCAAAATTGATAATGATTGTGTTTTGAGATTGGGTAAAAGATTGTGTGTTCTTTGTGATTCGCAGTTGAAGAGAGAGTTGTTATGTGAAGCTCATAGTTCTCCTTTTTCAGTTCATTCAGGAAGTACTAAGATGTATAGAGATCTTCGAGAGTATTACTGGTGGGACAGAACGAAAAGAGATATTGCTGATTTTACTGTGAAGTGTTTGACTTTTCAACAGGTTAAAGTAGTGAAGAAGTTACCAAAAGGGATGCTTCAACATTTACCAGTTACAAAGTGGATATGGGAGAATATATCCATGGACTTCGTTGTGGTATTGTCAAAGACACCTTGAGGTAATAATGCAATCTGGGTTATTATTGATCGCTTGACTAAATCTACTCACTTCCTTGCTATATGAGATACTTTTTCCTTCAATAAACTTTCCCATTTATATCTTAAAGAGACAGTCAGGTTACATGGAGTTCCTCTCTCCATTGTATCTGATCATGATCCCAGGATCACTTATAACTTTTGAAAAGGCCTTCAAAAGTCATTGGGTACTGAATTAAATTTTAGTACTGCTTTTCATCCTCAATCAGATGGGCAGTCAGAACGAACAATTCAGACTTTTGAGGATATGCTACGTGATTTTTTGATGGATTATCTAGAAATTTGGGACCAGTATCTTTCTTTGGTTGAGTTTTCATATAATAACAGTTTTCATTCTAGTATACACATCGCACCATTTGAGGAATTATATGGGAAGTGGTGTCGAACTCCATCTTTTTGGGATGGAGTGGGTGAAAGGAATTTAATGGGACCAGAATTGGTAGAAGAGTTGGCAGAAAAAGTTCAGCTAATACACAAACACATGAGAACAATTCAGAGAAGACATAAAAGTTATGCGGACAACAGGAGGAAGGATCTCTCTTCTGAGGAAGGTGATCATGTTTTTCTAAAAGTTTCACCATGGAAAAGTGTGAAGCGATTTTGTAAGAAAGGAAAGTTGAGTCCAAGTTTCGTTGGACCATATGAAATTCTGGAGAGAGTTCGATCAGTTGCATACCAATTGGATTTACCTCAGAGTTTATCTTAGGTACACAATGTTTTTCATGTTTCAATGTTAAGGAAGTACATGCCAGATCCATCTCATGTTTTGAGACTAGAGGAAGTTCAGCTGGAAGAGAACCAATCTTATGAGGAACAACCGGTCTAGATTCTTAAACACAGGGAGCAATTATTGAGGAATAAGTTGATTCATCAATTAAAGGTTTTTTGGAAAAACCACATGATTGAAGAGGCAACATGGGAATCTGAAAATCCAATGATGGATAAATACCCCCACTTATTCGATAAGTAAATAAATTGCGGGGACGCAATTTTCTAAAGGGGGGAAGGATGTAACATCAATAGTAAGTAATGAATAATATATTTCCATATCAATGTCTATTTATGAATTAGATAATGTTTTAAGAGGCTTAAAATGAGAATAAATCCAATCTTAAGCATAGAATTCTCTAATATATTAAAAAGACTGGTTTACCGCCTTTTGATAGCGAACCATTTTTAAATCTATCTTTTGAAAATTTTATAAGCTATATTTTTCAAAATAAACTAATTATTTATCATTAGGACGTTGAAATTTACTTTGGATAAATTTTTGGTATTTTTCTGACAATGATCATTTTTTAATGATTAGTGAAAAATACTTCATTTTACATCAGAACTACTTTTTATCTAATTTAATTATATAGATAGATTATCTTTTTAATTGGTTATAAAGTGTAATTATAATATATTTTTACCATTTAATCAAATTATGGTCATTATAATTAATTTCACTTTTTAATTGGTCATAAACAAGTGCCAAACTTTTCATAGATATTCTTCAAAAAAAACTCGCTATTTGTTTTGACAACGAGAAGTATTTTTAAATTAATTTTTATAATTTCTATGTTTTGAATTTGGTAAAATGGATTCCATATTTTAAAATTAAAAGTTCCAAATTATTTAATTATGAATCTTTTGTTTTTTTACATTATGAATAGTAACAACGGTAATTATCTTTAATTATCTTGATTAATTAGTAATCGGGTAGTTAAGGATAATAAAATAATATCATAATAATAACAAATGACCCCAACATGTGTCCTAATGCTACTGGTTGATTCATGGTCGACCATAGGATTCCTTGTGCCAAACTTTGGGACCCCATGGAATCACTTTTGGGTGAAAGTGACACTTTATCATTTTATTTTTAAAGAAAGGAGAATATCACTAAAGAATGTATCACCCCAGAAAAAAAATTTTTGTCCTGTATGTGTAAATGATATATTAGTCTATAAATATTCATTGTAAATATAAAAATATTTCCTACATCATATTATTTGTTTTATACTTTTTAGATATTAAATAAATTAAATTATTTATGACATCATGATGATGCACCAACTACCTCATTAATGAACGATTTAAATAAAATGAAAAGATAATGTAAATTCTAAGACTAACACTTGTCAAAGACCTATTGGATGAGTATATTTAAAACCCTTATCACCTTATCCCTTAAATATATCAATTTGGGCCCTTTAAAATCCAATACTCATTTTAATATAAAGTATCATTTTATCAGCCACTAAAAAAAAGGAAGGGTGAAAGAGGGTCTCCCTGGCGAAGCCCACGGGATGGGGAGAAGCCTCGGGTGAGCACCCCGTTGACATTAATGCAAAAGGAAACAGACGAGACGCATTGCATGATCATGGCAATCCATTTGGTACAGAAACCCATCTTGAGCATCACAAATTCGAGAAAGTTCCACTCCACTCTATCATAGGCCTTAGCCATATCCAATTTCCACGCCATGATCCCTCTCTTCGCTCGTGTACGTGTTTTCATGGAATGGAAAATTTCATGAGCGATAATGGCATTATCTGTGATTAACCTTTTTGCCACAAAAGCGCTTTGGTTCTCTGAAATGACGTCGGGTAGCCAAGGACGCAACCGATTCGCCAGGATTTTCGAGAAGATCTTATACGAGACATTGCACAGACTGATCGGTCGAAAGTCCGACACCCCTTGCGGATTTTTCATCTTGGGAATGAGAGTAAGAATAGTTTCATTAAGAGAAGAAAGGTCCGTTTTCCCCGCCCAAATATCCCGCATTAAATTGCAAAAGTCTGGACCGATGATGTGCCCGTAATTCTTGAAAAAGAGGGCGTGTCGCAAGGGCCCTCCGATATCCCACCTCTTCTTTGCGGATGACTGCCTTCTTTTTTCTCGAGCTACCCCTAATGAGTGTACTGCTATCTACCAGGCGATACAACAGTATGAACGGGCTTCAGGACAAATGATCAATCAGAGTAAATCAGAAATTTCTTTCAGCTCTGGAGTTCCCCAGCCGAAAAGAGAAGATCTCTGCTCTTTAGCACGCATTCCTGGGGTCGATAAGCACCAGAAGTATCTTGGGCTCCCGACGGTGGTTGGACGGTCAAAGAAAGAAATCTGTTCAGCTATTGTGGATCGAATTGACAGAAAAATACAAGGTTGGACCCCTAAAAAAATCTCCAAGGCCGGCAAGGAAATCCTCATCAAGGCGGCACTTCAATCTGTCCCCAACTATTTGATGTCTATTTTTAAACTCCCTGACGTGGTGCTCTCAAAGATTCAATCCAGTATATCTAACTGTTGGTGGGGACGAAAGGACGGAAAAAATAAAGTCCATTGGATCGCCTGGTCTGCTCTCTGTCAACCAAAATCTGAAGGTGGTATGGGCTTCCGGGACCTTTCTCTTTTTAATGACGCTTTGCTGGCTAAACAAGGTTGGCGTATGATTCATAACCCATCATCCCTATGCACGCGTGTTCTCCGGGCTAAATATTTCCCACATAAGGATTTTTTGGACTCCCATCTTGGCTATCGACCCAGTTTTCTCTGGAGAAGCATCTGGGGCGGTCGTAATCTACTGAGGAAAGGCCTTGGCTGGAGGATTGGGAATGGTTCTACGGTCAAGATTTGGACCGATCCTTGGCTTATTGATCTGACAGGAACGAAGGCGTCATCCCCTGTTTTTCCAGGATCCGAACATGCCACAGTCTGTTGTCTTTTTGATGATCAGGGGGCGGGTTGGTGTCTGGAAAAACTCTTCTCTTGGTTTAATGAGAGGGATAGGAGAATTATTCTGAGTATTCCCTGTGTGTCAGACGCAGGGCCAGATCATCTCTACTGGACAAACGACAGCTCAGGTGAGTATACAGTGAAAGCTGGCTACCGGCGAGCTCTTTCTGCTCAGATTTCAGAAGGAGATGCGAGGCCCTGGACATCAATTTGGAAGCTTTATGTTCCCCCTAAGGTTCGCTTTTTCTGGTGGCTGGTGTGCACTGGTATCCTCCCAACTAAGAGCCTCCTTGTCTACAGACACTTCTCAAACGACAACTCTTTCCCTTTCTGTCCTTCTGTAACTGAATCCCCTTTCCATGCTCTCGTTCAATGTCCCGGGGCTCAGGAGGTTTGGAATGGCTGGGGATCAACTATAGAGCTGTTCCCGGACACTGCCTCAGATCTTACATCTCTCCTGATGCGATGGTGCTCCTCCTTTTCGCCGGCTAAAGCAGGCGCCCTGTGTATTTTGGCTTGGATTATCTGGAATAGGCGGAACGAGGCCATATTCAATCATTTCCGGAGGCCCCCCAGATTTTGGATTGACCGGGCATTGTCATGGATTGCGGTATGGCAGAACCACCCTGAACAACAAAGACTTTCCACCCACCCTCCTCTTCCCCAACATTGGTGCCCCCCACCGGAAGGGACTTTTAAGATCAATGTGGATGCCTCTCTCCCTAAGGATGGCCCAGTTGGACTTGGTTTACTGGCCCGAGACAACCTGGGAAATCTTATCGCTGCCAAATACGAAGCACGTTATGCACTTTGGGAGCCCTCAGTCGCGGAGGCCGCCGCCATCCTTGCTGGTTTAAACTTCGCAAAAGATTGCGGTTGGGATTCCATTCACATTGAATCTGACTGTCTCACTGTAATCAATGCCATCAATCTCACTGACGGCGGGCTTCAACCTTTCGGTCCCATTATCCGGTGTATTCACTCGCGGAGACAAGGCTTCAATTCCTGCAATTTATCATTTATTAGAAGGGAAGTGAACGAAGCCGCTCACAAGATGGCAGGCATTGGCCCTCCCTACGAGGATATGCTTTGGTTCAATCATTTTCCATCGTGGTTAAGCTCTTGTATTTCTGCTGATCTCCATCATTAATGGATCCGTCTTATTTTGTCAAAAAAAAGTATCATTTTATAAATTTCCATGAGTGCCCCTCATCTCCTCTTATAAAAGGCCCCACCTATACCTCCTTACCCACACCTCTCATGCTATTGTATTGGACAAAAAATGCTCATTTCATCTCTCCACATCCCACTCTTCCTCCTAGAATCCTTACCTCAGGCAGAAAGATCTTCAAGAAACCCTTTTGGTTCAAACCAAAAGGAGTTACCCGATTTATAGGTAAAGACTTCTCTAATGTTATTTTGATTAATTTTGCTTCTCCAACCCCATAAACTCTTTTTATTCATTTATTTTATAAAAAATAATGCATATTAAATATACTAGGATGTTTTTATAAGAATTATTAGAGCTACATTTACCCACACCTACATCTAATGGTTTAAGAACATACTGTTTCTGTGGATGGAAAATTTCTGCCTCAAGAAACGATGATTGTTCAATATTCTTCTAACAACTTTCATGGTGGCCATTAAGATGTCACACTATTTATATAAGATATATATTATGTTTATTTTTTTCCTTATTCTTCTGTATTTTTTCATTTATGACATTCCTTTATGGTTTCTACTATGGGTAAACGTGATATCTTCATTTTTTGGAAGTGCGGACTACCGCCCCTCAAAGTGAATTGATTCGTTAATGCCATATGTTGGACATATAAAGGATGGAGTTAATGATATTATATATGTAATTATACTGGAATTATAATATACCTTTATATAATTATGAATCCATTCCATAAAATAGGAAATAGAAATGGAAGTAGCGTTCATGCGTACGTACGGCTTACCGTCTCTATGAACGGTGCATTTCATTTCTTACCTATAAATGTTATGTAATATTATAAATGCATGTATATACTAGATATTTATGATATATATTATATGTAAATCATGAATATAGTTATGTATATAATGGATATTTTACCACATGAACAACTTAAAATTACAAGAAGTTTATTATTGACTCAAGTGCCCAGGGTTGACAAAATGACCATTATTTACTTAAATAATTACAGAATGTTCATCCATGGTAATAAGTGATATAAAAGGAATAATGAACTTGAAAAAGGTTCTTTTGAAATTATAAATTAAGTCAAGTTTATTATTCAGGAGGTTAAATAACGATCAAGTCAAGTCGGGCACGAGGTATGGGACTTCGTCTCAAGCTTCTTTCATTGAGGCATATTTTGTTTTATACACAACTTTATTTTATACGATGTATAAGCCCCTTTGACTTTTACTTTTATTCAAAAGAAATATTTTTATATGAACCATTTTACTAAATGAAAAAAGGGAATGTTTTTCTCTTACGTATGCGGCGATAACGACTTCGCCGCCGTCGTGACCATTATTTGAGTTTTCACATCCTCTACAAGCCATAACTTTTATTAATGAAAAATAAATAAAATGTTTTACTTTTCTTTTATTTTGGTATTGAAAAGGGTTTTGATAATGGTTTTATTTTATCAACGTGTTTTTGATATATTTTGATTGAAATGTAGAAATTTTATGTTTCCTTTATGCATGTTTTATGTGATACGATTACGTTATGGTTCTTGGAAATTTTTTATGAAGACAGGTGGTTCCATTATAAACTAACGGAGGGTGAGCCAGTGATAGCTCTACAATGAATTGTGTAATTTTGAGTTAAAATCTAAGGTTTATCTGAAGAGATTTAGGGAATATACTGTGATGGTTATTCCAAAAGTAACCATGAGGTTTACTCCCTATGTAAGAATGTTATAAATACCTCAAGATACATTTATGTCTTATGTTTTCTATGAATTATTCATAAATATTATGATTTAATGAGGTTTGTTAACATGATTATGTTTTATGAGTAATGTATGATTTTATTTATTCTTATGTATAAATGTACTAATTTTTCCTTTCCGTATTTTTATATCCCTTACTAATCATTTTATGTGCATCACATGTTTTTAAAATGTTTTTCACAGGTCAAGGGAAAGGTACATGATATGATGACAGTGTCAAGGAAGTGTCAAGAAAGAATCAATGTTTTATTTTAAATATGTTTCCGTTGATTGGAAAAATTAATACTATATTTTATGTAACCTCTTTGTTTAAATGTGGAATTTAATGCATGATTTATGATCTAATTCTCTAAAACTCTAAACATGAAAAGATCCTCGATGTGTATTCTTGTAATATATCAAGATTAAGTAATGTTTAAGGCTGGGGCTTTATAAAAAATGGTTATAATAAATAAATTGAATATAGAAGATGTTCTGGACTTATTAATTATTAAGACTACTTTGTTTATTCAGGTCATTAATAACAAGTGGAGAACACCAACGGATTTAAGGTAAGGGATCCTCCCCTTTTCACTCTTAATCAAGATTGTTCTTTATGTTATGCCCTTTTTTATAATACCAAGTGATGGGGTATGTTTCTACAACTTCCCCATATTACACTATAGTTTTATAAGTGATGAGAAACTCCTTATCTCTCACATCAAGACCTCTTACTTTCACCCGATAACATGCTGATAAACAATAATGGATTCTACCTGAACTTCCTTTATTCTTTCCAGATGCTCTATATTTCTTTTTACCAAAATATATTTTTACTTTATTTTTATGTATAGATTCAACATTCTGTTTATATTCTCCAAAATCATGTTCTAAGATCCATCCCTCAACCTCTTTCTGGTATATACATGCTTTTAAGTGAATCTCTCCTCGATACTTCCCAATAAGCACACTCGT
This sequence comes from Viscum album, assembly GCA_963277665.1. Taxonomy (NCBI): domain Eukaryota; kingdom Viridiplantae; phylum Streptophyta; class Magnoliopsida; order Santalales; family Viscaceae; genus Viscum; species Viscum album. The sequence goes on along the minus strand of OY728125.1, from coordinate 1,413,802,168 downwards.
TTAAAAGGAACTTCCCGAACTTTTACCCAATTTCAAGTGCACTCTATCTTCTATTTTAAAACATCATTGTCTTTGTAAATACATTATTTTTATTATGAAAATTTTCTTGGTTCAATTATGGTTTTATATAAAATAATATCTTCTTTACTATTTTAAATTCTCTATAGTATTTTCCTTAAAACCGCTCAAAAATGTTTTAATGATAATGTCTCTCAAATAAATTTCTTATGTGATGTCACTTTTATTTCTTACCACCTACCATGTTTTATGCCTAAATTACCTTATGAACGTCCATGTATGTTCTAATACCTTTCTTTCATGGACACGTTCATGATACACTCATTGGTTATGCTTTATGTCATGATTGTGGTACCCAATTCTCTCCAGGGGTAAACTTATGTTTATGAACAATTGATTATGTATGATTATTCATGAGGAAAGAATATTTATGTGGTAAGAATATTTATGTGGTAATAATATTCATGAAAATTTTTAGATGGGTGTGCCCAGATAGTGCCCCAATGCTTTGGGTAAGGATAAGTATCATGAGATGCGATGTGAAACAGGATTGGCGGTTAGCCTTGACCAGAACTGAAATGGGAAACGGGATTTGTGGTTAACCTTGACCCTTACTAAAGAAATTTTTTATGATTCTTCCAGATTTATATGATTACATTTTTATATGATCCCATGCTTATATTAAATGATTTTATAATTTTCATGATTTGGATATCATTTTGTCATTCCTTGTAACTCATGTGCTTGAAATGTATCCTTATGTTCATTCCCTTACTGGGCTTTTTATCTCATCCCTTTGTTCATGTGTTCCCCAGGGTACCCTATGCAGATGTAAGGGATAAAAGGAAGTTAGAATCTCTTTATGGAGATTAAATAAATAAGTTTTTTTAGCCCCATGTTTTATGTTATATGTACCTAGTCTTCTAAGACACTAGACTTAACGATCCTTATATTGTAATATGATGATTAAATATGCTTAAAATCATGAAATGGTTTATGTAAAAGGCTCGGTTCGCTATAGTTGGTATCAAAGGATGGTCTAGTTATTTTTGGAGACTAAGAATATAGCACCATAGTGCGAACCTTTTGTATGAGGCTAAGTATAAGAAAATAGTCCTATATTTTGGTGAGTATAGAGTAAGTGGTTTATCAAGAAAATAGATCTCTCTCTAAATACGAGCAGGTAGAGGCGGCTCTGGCACAGATTTATCTAGGGGTAAAACCCAAAAACACATCTTTGATCTAGACTCAAACAGGAACTGGTTCACAATAACATGCCTTAATACACTCTTTGTTACGACACTCCCATGGGATATGCTTTGGTATATTCATGAGCTTAGTAAAAACTATTATTAAGGGACAAAAAGAAGCCCATAAGAATATAAGTTAAGAAATAGATCGAGGATAACCTAGATATAAACCTAAGGAATCACATGTTAGGATATACTTCTTCTTTAAAAGTTCATACTTTTATGTTCAAAGTTTCTTTTTATACTCAATTGCTAAGTTTTAAAGACATCTAATTATACGTTCTTTTTCTTAGTTAATGGAGGGAAATAGAAGAACATGTTCCAACAACCAATGTGATAGGAAATGTGATGATTTCCCTAATGACATTCATGATTTTATGGAATCAGGTTCTCAAAACTTCATGGAAGTACTTGCTCAGCTGGCTCAGGTTATGAATAATAACATGAAATAGGTGGAACGTCCTCTTCTTCCAAGGAAATTGAATGTTTCCATAGAATCCTTCATACAGCAAAGGCCTCCCATGTTTAGCAGGTCTTATGATCCCCTCCTCACAGAAAAATGGATTAACTCCATTAAAAAGATTTTCTCTGTCCTCTAGTTCTCGGAAGAAGAGAAAGTTGTACTGGCAGTCTATTGTTTTGATGGGTAAGTTGATCAGTGGTGGACACTGATCAAGAATACAAAGTCCCAAGAGGAAAGTGATTCCATATAATGGGAGGAATTCAAGAGAATGTTTTTCAACAAATATTTTCCTTGAACCCTCCATCTCAATATGGAAAGAGAGTTCCTTGGACTCAATCAGAAGGAAGATGAGTCCATCGGGGTGTTTGAAGTGAACTTTACAAGGCTTGAAAGGTACGCCTCTGGCATTGCATGGACACCAAAAGCAAGGTGGATGGCTTCTATAGCAGTCTAAAGCCGAATAAACAAAAAGTGTTGGCGATTCTAGACTTTTATAGCTATGAGGAAATTGTTTGTTGTGCCCTCAAGGTTGAAATGGTGATTGGAGACTCTAAGTGGTATCATTTTCCTAGTGACAAGAAGTGGAAAATAGAGAACAACATGGATGGTTCATCAAAAAAATCCCATGATGGAAAGAAGCCCCACTTTCCCATTTGAAAAAAATTGTGGGAAAAAGCATCTTGGTGGCTGTCTCAAGGGAACCAATAATTGCTTCAAATGCGGAAAGTTTGGTCATTTGGACAAGAACTACCGAAGGAATATGAAAAATCCAAATAATGTTAAAGTAGAATGGAGTGTTCAAATCAACACTCATCCTGCAGTGCAGTGTTATAACTTCAAGGAGCTTGGGTATTATGCGATCAATTTCCCTAAGCTGAGGGTTGTCGAAGGCAATCAGTAACAACCTCCGAGGAAACAAGAAGGGGATTATGTTATCCCAATTGTTGAGGTGGAGCCGAAAAATTATTTGGTGATAGTTACACTTGTTATTCATTCAAGAATAGTGAACGTGCTATTTGATACTGGTTCTACACATTCTTTCATATCTTGCAAGTTTAGTAGAACTATTCAAACACCACCTCAAAATTTGGAGGAAATTAATCGGTGAGAACAGAGAATGGGGAAATTATTGCATAATGGTTTGTAACTCCTCCCCAGTTAATGATTGTGGACTGAACCTCCTAGTAAATATTTTCATACTTCTTTTAGTGGAGTTCAACGCTATCTTGGGCATGTATTGTCTATCCTTATACAATGCTAAAATCAATTTTCGGGAAAGGGAGATCACTTTTCACATCCCGAAGCACCCTCCAATTCTTTACAAGTGTAAGGAAGAAGATGAGTCTCCTTTATAATCTGCGTCTCTTGTTTGGATATGGCTTCATTGTGATAAGGCATATCCATATCAAATGATTGGGAAAAAATATAAGGCCCCAGCCTTAAACCTTACTTAATCTTGAGTTATTACAAGATTACACATTGAAGATCTTTTCAGGTTTAGAGTTTTAGAGAATTAGATCATAAAACATGCATTACATTCCACATATAAACAAAGTGGTTACATAACGATAGTATTATTCATTCCCATCAGTGGAAACATATTTAAAATAAACATGGATTCTTTCTTGACACTATCATCATATCATGTACCTTTCCCTTAACCTGTGAAAAACATTTCAAAAAAACTTGGGATGAGCATAAAAAGCTCAGTAAGGGATATAAAAATATGGAAAGGAAACATGGGTACTTATATAAATAAGGATGAGATCATACTTTACCCATAAAACATAAGCACTTTAACATACCTCTTCAAATCATGAATAAATCATAGAAATCATAAGACATAAAGGTAACTTGAGGCATTCATAACATTCTTACGTAGGGAGTAACCCTCTTGGTTACGTTTGGAATACCCATCCCATTATATTCCCTAAATATCTTTGGAGAAACCGTAAAGTTTCACTCCTTCGCGTTACCCAATGCATTGGAGAGCTATATCGGGCTCACCCGCCCTTAGTTTATCACGGAACCACCCGTTTTCATAATAATGCCCAAGAACCTCAACACAATCATATCACATAAAACATGCATAAAGTAAACATAACATTTCAACCTTTCAATCACAAGATATCAATACATCACATTGATATAAAAACAATATGAAAATTATTTTCGATACGAAAATAAAAGAAAAGTAAAACATGGTATTTATTTTTTTCTTTTAAAAAGAAGGTATGGCTTGTAGAGGAAGCTGAAACTCAAATAACGGTCACGACGGTCCAGAAGTCGTTGTCGCCGCATACGTACGACAAAAACATTCCCTTTTTTCGTTTAGTAACCGCTTCGTAAAAAAGATTACTTTTGAATAAACGTAAAAGTCAAAGGGGTTTATACACCGTATAAAAGAAGGTTGTGTATAAAACAAAATATGCCTCAATGAAAGGAGATTGAGACGAAGTCTCATACCTCATATCCGACTTGACACGACCGTTCTTTAATCTCCTGAATAATAAACTTGAGTTAATCTCTACTTGCTTAAGAACCTTTTTCATCTTCATTATTCCTTTTATACCATGTTATGAACATCATGTAAGCATTTAAGTTAATAATGTTCATTTTGTCGGTATTTGGTTCTTAAGTCAAAAATAGACTTCTTACACTTACATGTTGTTAATTTGGTCAAAGGTTCGTTATATCCAAAATGATATTAATTATTTGGATAAAATATATATCATATATATTCAGCATATACATGTATTTATAATATTACATCACATTTAGAGGTAAGAAATTAAATGCACCGTTCATTGAGACGGTAAGCCGTACGTACACATGAACGCTACATCCATTTCTATTTTGTATTTCATGGAATGTAATCATAATGATATAAGAGTATATTATAATTACAGTATAATAACATATATAATATCATTAACTTTATCCTTTACACATCCCACATACGGTATTAACGAATCAAATCACTTTCAGGGGGCGGTAGTCCGCACTTCCTAAAATGAAGATATCGGGTTTAACCATAATGGAAACAATAATGGTATGACATAAATGAAAAATACAGAAACATAAGGAAATAATAAAAATATTATAAATCATATATAAAAATATTGACCTGATAATGGCCACCTTTGAAGGTGATAAATTAGTATTGAACAATCATCGTTTCGGGAGGCAGAATTTCACCATCCACGGAAACCGTATGTTCTTTAACCATTTTATGTAGTTGTGTGAGAGTGTAGCTCGAATAAATCTTATAAAAACATCCTAGTATATTTAAGATACTGTTGTTGTTACAAAATAATTAAATAAAAATATTTTAGGGGGTTGGAGAAGCAAAATAAAACAAATAAACATGAGAGAATGAATTACCTTTAAAAGTGTAACTCCTTTTGATTTGAGCCTAAAGGATTATTTTAAAAGGATTCTGCCCAAAGGGAATCCTCTAGGATGAGGAGAGGGATGTGGAGAGAGTAAATGGGCAGGGTTTGGCCGAGCCAAAGGCTTTGGGAGTGTGGGAAAAGAGGTAGAGGTGGGGGCCTTTATAAGAGGAGAGGAGGGGCACTCTTGGAAAGTAAAGAAATATTACTTTATTTGAAAATGAGTTTCGGATTTAAATGGTCCCACGTTGATATAATTAGAGTATAAGGTGATAAAAGTTCTAAATATACCCATACAATAGGTTTTGGACATGTGTAGGTTTTAGATATTACATTATCATTCCATTTTATTTTAATCATTAAATAATGAGGTCATCGCTGCATCATTATGATGTCATAAATACATTAACATATTTAATGTTAAAAAACTATAAAACAAATACTATGATGTAGTAAATTTTCTTAGATTTCCAATGAATATTTATAATCAAAAATCTGACTTGTATAACTCCATTTAAAAATTGTTTTCGTAAAACATATGATGTTTGTGTCATTTTTACTTTTACATTAAATAAAAAGTTATTTATGTCATTTCCCAACCAAAGTGGCTCCATGGGGTCCCCAAGTTGACCCATGGCTTGTCTTGGTCGGCCATGACACAACCAATGATGGTAGAACATGTTTCAAGCTCATCTCAATTTATTAAAGCATTATTTTAACCTTAAACTACACTAATTACCACTAATCGCGGTTAAGAACTTAAAAGTTACTATTCACCAAAAAATTATTTTAATCTCATTGAACCACATTTAACTTCTTAATGAAAACCATGTATGTCGTATTTTTGAAATTAAAAACACAAAGGTAGCAAAATTTCATTTAAACGAAAAATCAGTTTCTTTAACTACCACTTTGTGATTTCACTATTCATCAAACATTGAAGTTTTTCAGAAAAATACCAAACATTCACCCTAAGCTATATTTGATATTCCGAATTCAAAAATGAAGTCTATTTTACAAAATTAAAAACATATAAGTCACATTAATTAATTTAATAATTAATTCCCGCTATCATGACAAATAGCGTGTTTTTATGAAACAATAAGTATCAAAAGATTGACACCAGTTTAAGATCAATTTCAAAGTGAAATTGATTCCAATGAACACCATTGAATTAAATGGTAAAAATATATTCTAATTTCACTTCAAAACCAATTCAAAACATAATCTAATCATATAAATAAATTAGATTAAAAAGCAGTTTTGATGTAAAATGCAGTATTTTTCACTATTCATTAAAAAATGAACATTGTCAAAAAAATACCAAAATTTCACACAAAGTAAATTTTGATGTTCCAATCATAAAGAATAAGTTTATTTTGACAAACATAGTTTACAAAATTGTCAAAAGATAGATTCAAAAATGGTTTTCCATCAAAAGGCAGTAAAACAATCTTTTAAAAATATTAGTGTATTCCATGCTTAAGATTGGATTTATTTTCATTTTAAGCCTCTAAAACACTATCTAATTAATTAATAGACATAGATAAAAATATCTATTATTCATTACTTACTTGGGGTGTTAAATCCTTCCCCCCTTTAGAAAATTGTGTCCCCGCAATTTATTTACTTATCGAATAAATGGGGGTACTTATCCCTCATTGCATTTTCAGATTCCCATGTTGCCTCATCAATCATGTGCTTTTTCCACAAAACCTTTACCTGGTGAATCACTTAATTCCGTAACACTTGCTCCCTGTGGTCAAGAATCTGGACCAGTTGTTCCTCATAAGATAGGTTCTCTTCCAGCTGAACTACCTCTGGACTCAAAACATGAGATGGATCTGGCATGTACTTTCTCAACATCGAAACATGAAAAACATTGTGTACCTGAGATAAACTCGGAGGTAAAGCCACTCGGTATGCAACTGATCCAACTCTCTCCAGAATTTTATATGGTCTAATGAACCTTGGACTCAACTTTCCTTTCTTACCAAATCTCATCACACTTTTCCAAGGAGAAACCTTGAGAAAAACATGATCACCTACCTCGAAAGATAGATCCTTCCTCCAGTTATCTGCATAACTCTTCTTCCTACTCTAAGCTGTTCTAATGTGCTTCTGAATCAGCTGAACTTTTTCTGCCATCTCTTCTACCAATTCTGGTCCCGTCAACTTCCTTTCACCCACTTCATCCCAGAAAGTTGGAGTTCGACACCGCTTCCCATATAATGCCTGAAATGGTTCCATCTTTATACTGGAATGAAAACTGTTATTATATGAAAATTTAACCAAAGAAAGATGTTGGTCCCAACTTCCCTGATAATACATAGAACAAGCTCGTAGCATATCCTCCAAGGTCTGAATTGTTTGTTCTGACTGCCCATCTGATTGAGGATGAAAAGTTGTACTAAAATTTAATTCAGTACCCAACGACTTCTGAAGGCCTTTCCAAAAGTTAGAAGTGAACCTGGGATCATGATCAGATACAATGGAGAGAGGAACTCCATGTAACCTGACTATCTCTTTAATATACAAACGGGGAAGTTAATCTAGGGAAAAAGTATCTCGTATAGTAAGGAAATGAGCAGATTTGGTCAAGAGATCAACAATAACCCAGATTGCATTATTACCTCGAGATGTCTTCGGTAATCCCACAACAAAGTCCATGGATATATTCTCCCATTTCCACTCTGGCACTGGTAAAGTCTGAAGAATCACTTTTGGTAACTACCTCTCTTCTTTAACCTGTTGACATGTCAAACACTTCACAGTAAAATCAGCAATATCTCTTTTCATTCCATCCCACCAGTAATACTCCCGCAGATCTATATACATCTTAGTACTGCCAGGATGAACTGAAAACGGAGAACTATGAGCTTCACATAACAACTCTCTCTTCAACTGTGAATCACAAGGCACACACAATCTCTTCCCAAATCTCAAAATTCAATCATTATCAATGTTGAATTCAGGAAACTTACCTTTCTGAACCAGCTCTACCTTTTTCTGCAACTCACTGTCTTGCTTCTGTGCTTTCTTGATTCTATCCGATAGAGATGATCTCACTGATACCTGAAACAAAACAGAAGAACTTCCTGCACCAACAACTTCTATACCAAAGTTCATCAAATACTTAACCAAAGTATCACGTTCCAAACGCAACATTTCTAATGAAGCATTACTTTTTCGACTTAAAGCATCATCCACTTTATTTGCTTTTCCCAGATGGTAATGAATTGTAAAATCATAATCGTTGATTAATTCTAGCCATCTCCTTTGTCTCATGTTCAATTCTTTCTGAGTGAATATATACTTTAAACATTTTTGATCGGTATATATTTCACACTTTACTCCATACAAATGATGCCTCCAATTTTTTAAAGAAAAAACAACAGAAGCTAATTTCAAATCATGTGTAGGGTAATTTACCTCATGAGTTTTCAACTTTCGTGAAGCATAAGCAATTAACTGATCATTCTGCATTAGGAGGCAACCAAGTCCTTTCAATGAAGCATCACTTTAGATAACAAACTCACCATTCCTGGAAGGTAGTGCCAAAACTGGAGCATTCACCAATCTTCTTTTCAATTCTTGAAAACAATCATCACAATATTTTTTCCAGATAAACTTAACACCCTTCCGAGTTAGCTTAGTCATTGGAATAGATAACTGTGAATAATTTCTAACAAACCTTCGGTAATAGCCTAACAAACCAAGGAAGCTATGAATCTTGGTTACATTTGTGGGTCTTGGCCATTCTTCCACAACTTTTGTTTTTTCAGGACCAACGGTTATGCCATCTTTTGAAACAATGTGACCAAGGAAAGAAATTTGTTGCAACCAAAACTCACACTTGCTGAATTTTCCATACAGTTTCTTTTCTTTTAAGGTTTGCAAGAAAACCCTTAAATGTCTTTCATGCTCCTCTTTACTTTTAGAAAACACCAAAATATAATCAATGAAAACCACCACAAACATATCCAAGAACTCATGGAATATTATATTAATTAAGTCCATGAATACAGCAGGTGCACTGGTTAGCCCAAAAGGTATTACTACAAATTCATAATGGCCATATCTCGTACGGAACGCCGTCTTTGGAATATCTGCCTCCTTTACCTTCAGCTGATGGTACCCCGATCTCAAGTCAATCATTGAAACAAACTGAGCTCCCTGGAGCTGATCAAACAAATCATCGATATGAGGCAAAGGATATTTGTTCTTAACAGTGATATTATTCAAGGATCTATAATCATTGCAAAGTCTCATTGAACTATCTTTCTTTTTAACAAATAAAACAGAAGCACCCCATGGTGATGTGCTAGGTCGAATGAAACCTTTCTCTAATAAATCTTGCAATTGCTCCTTCAACTCTAAAAGTTCAATTTGAGCCATTCGATAAGGGGGTTTTGAAATTGGCTTAGCATCAGGAACTATGTCAACAGTAAACTCAACTTCCTGATCTGGTATTATTCCCGGCAACTCATCAGGAAAAACATCAGGATACTCATTTACCACTGGAACATCATTAATCTGAACAGTTCCTTTATTTTCAATGATGTGTGCAAGGTAACATTCATTTCCATCTTTTACAAGTTTCTTGGCCTCTTGATAAGTTATCAACAGTAAGGGTTCATTCTTGTACACAAACTGAAAGTCTTTCTGAAAATAAACTTCTTTAGCGCTACAGTCAATCTTAGCATGGTAAATAGAGAGCCAATCCATACCCAGGATAACATCAAACTCTACTAGAGGTAGAACAATAAGGTATTCAAGTAGTTTCTTTCCACAGATAAGGATAAGAAGATTCATATAAATTCTTATTGCCTCAACATTTCTCCCAGGTGTTTTTACCACAAGTTCAGGAGTAATTTCTTGAGATGGTATTCCCATTTTACTAGAAAAGGATTCAGAGATGAAAGAATGTGTAGACCCCGAATCAAACAACACACTGGAATAATCTGAAAAAACAAACAAAGTACCTGATACAACTTCATTTGATGGCCTGACATCTGCTGAAGTAGTTGCAAAGGATTTCACCACCCCTTTCTGCTTGTAGTCTAACTGCTTCCCATCACTCAAGCTCTTTTTTCGGACACTCATTTGCAAAGTGACCCATCTCATTGCACTTATAAAATTTCACTAACTGTAAATCGAATTTGGTCTTACCTTCACCTTGATCCTTTTCAGTGCAATCACGAGCCTTATGTCCCATCTTACCACATCGGTAGCACTTTCCAGAATTCAGAAGACCTTCCCCAGCATGCCTTTTGCCACATTTATCACAAACTGGAAACCTAGTTTTCTTACCATCAGACTTTTTTGAAGAATTATTACCTTTCTCCAGCCACCTCGGTCTCTTATTCTGCTGGTTTTTATAGAACACTTGGTCATCGGAAAACTCTATTTCCACCTTCTCAGCACATAGAACAAGCTTTTCATAACTTTTAAACTCACGAGAAGCTAATGCCCTTCGATATTTTGGCTTTAATCTTAAGTAAAAACGATTGATTTTACTATCAAGGTCTCGGATAAAATTTGGAGCATACCTTGCCAATCGAGTGAACCTTTCTTCATAGGTAGCCACTGAGTCTTCCTCTTGACTCAATTCCAAGAATTGATTTTCCATCCAAAGTCGAACAGCCTTAGGAAAATACTTCTCAAGAAACATACCTTTTAATTCATCCCAGTCAAGAGCATCAATCTCATCAGCGTCCCTGATATTTTTAACCATCGACCACCACTGATCTGCCTCACCCTCCAAACGGTAAATAGTAAGACTATCCTTTTGATTGCCTGAACACCCCATGACATCGAAAATCTTCTCCAGTGCTTTAATCCACCCTTCAGCTAGCACAGGGTCAGATGATCCTCTGAATGATGGGGGATGTTTCCTCATTAAATGTTCCACCACTGACATTTTCCTCTGCGGTTGGTTTTGCTGATCTCGTGCATGGATACCACCACCATTTATAGCCTAAGTCATCTGCGCCATTACTGCAACAAACTGTTCAGTTCCAATTCCGACTATCTCAGGATGCTGATTCGGAAGGTTATTTCCTTCTGTATGCCTTCCTACCACTGCTTCCATGTTTCCTCTGCGGAAAACCATTCTGAACAAACATGTCTTAGATGAAGCAACATGGTAATCTTTAAATGCTACATCATTTCAAAAAAAATATTTTTGGATAATCATTTAATAGAATTCTAACTCATAAATTTATCTAAACCGACCTTTGATACCAACTATAAGGCCCCAGCCTTAAGCCTTACTTAATCTTGAGTTATTACACGATTACACATTGAGAATCTTTTCGGGTTTAGAGTTTTAGAGAATTAGATCATAAAACTTGCATTACATTCCACATATAAACAAAGTGGTTACATAAAGATACTATTCTTCATTCCCATTAATTGAAACATATTTAAAATATACATGGATTCTTTCTTGACACTTCCTTGACACTATCATCATATCATGTACCTTTCCCTTGACCTGTAAAAAACATTTCAAAAAAACTTGGGATGAGCATAAAAAGCTCAGTAATGGATATACAAATATGGAAAGGAAACATGGGTGCTTATATAAATAAGGATGAGATCATACTTTACCCATAAAACATAATCACTTTAACATACCTCATCAAATCATGAATAAATCATAGAAATCATAAGACATAAAGGTAACTTAAGGCATTCATTACATTCTTACGTAGAGAGTAACCCTCTTGGTTACGTTTGGAATACCCATCAAAGTATATTCCCTAAATCTCTTCGGAGAAACCTTAACGTTTCACTCCTTCGCGTTACCCAATGCATTGGAGAGCTATATCGGGGTCACCCATCCTTAGTTTATCATGGAACCACCTGTTTTCATAAAAATGCCCAAGAACTTCAACATAATCATATCACGTAAAACATGCATAAAGGAAACATAACATTTCCACCTTTCAATTACAAGATATCCATACATCACATTGATTTAAAAAACATTATGAAACCCATTTTTGATACCAAAATAAAAGAAAAGTAAAACATGGTATTTATTTTTTTCTTTTAAAAAGAAGGTATGGCTTGTAGAGGAAGCCGAAACTCAAATAATGGTCACGACGGCGGAGAAGTCGTTGTCGCCGCATAGGTATGACAAAAACATTCCCTTTTGTTGTTTAGTAAATGCTTTGTAAAAAAGTTTCCTTTTGAATAAACGTAAAAGTCAAAGGGGTTTGTATACCATATAAAAGAAGGTTGTGTATAAAACAAAATATGCCTCAATGAAAGGAGATTGAGACGAAGTCCCATACCTCGTATCCGACTTGACCCGACCGTTCTTTAATCTCCTGAATAATAAACTTGAGTTAATCTCTACTTGATTAAGAACCGTTTTCATGTTCATTATTCCTTTTATACCATTTTATGAACATCATGTAATCATTTAAGTTAATAATGTTCATTTTGTCGGTATTTGGTTCTTAAGTCAAAAATAGACTTCTTACACTTACATGTTGTTAATTTGGTCAAAGGTTCGTTATATCCAGAATGATATTATGATTTGGATAACATATATATCATATATATTCAGCATATACATGTATTTATAATATTACATCACATTTAGAGGTAAGAAATGAAATGCACCGTTCATGGAGACGGTAAGTCGTACGTACGCATGAACGCTACTTCCATTTCTATTTCGTATTTTCTGTAATGGAGTCATAATGATATAAGAGTATATTATAATTCCAGTATGATAAAATATATAATATCATTATCTTCATCCTTTACACATCCCACATTCGGTATTAACGAATCAAATCTCTTTCAGGGGGCGGTAATCCGCACTTCCTAAAATGAAGATATCGTGTTTACCCATAATGGAAACAATAATGGTATGCCATAAATGAAAAATACAGAAGCTTAAGGAAATAATAAACATATTATATATCATATATAAAAATATTGACATCATAATGGCCACCTTTGAAGGTGTTAAATGAGTATTGAACAATCATCGTTTCGGGAGGCAGAATTTCGCCATCCACGGAAACCGTATGTTCTTTAACCATTTGATGTAGTTGTGTGAGAGTGTATCTCGAATAAATCATATAAAAACATACTAGTATATTGAAGATACTAGTTTTGTTACAAAATAAGTAAATAAAAAGAGTTTAGGGGGTTGGAGAAGCAAAATAAAACAAATGAACATGAGAGAATGAATTACCTTTAAAAGTGTAACTACTTTTGATTTGAGCCTAAAGGTTTATTTTGAAAGGATTATGCCCAATGGGAAGCCTCAAGGATGAGGCGAGGGATGTGGAGAGAGTAAATGGGCAGGGTTTGGCCGAGCCAAAGGCTTTGGGAGTGTGGGAAAAGAGGTAGAGGTGGGGGCCTTTTATAAGAGGAGAGGAGGGGCACTCTTGGAAAGTAAAAAAATATTACTTTATTTGAAAATGAGTTTCGGATTTAAATGGTCCCACATTGATATAATTCTAGGATAAGGTGATAAGGGTTATAAATCTACCCATCCAATAGGTTTTGGACATGTTTAGGTTTTATATATTACATTATCTTTCCATTTTATTTAAATCGTTAAATAATGAGGTCATCGCTGCATCATTATGATGTCATAAATAAATTTATTTATTTAATGTAAAAAAATTATAAAACAAATACTATGATGTAGGAAATCTTTTTATCTTTATAATGAATATTTATAATCAAAAATTTGACTTGTATAACTCCATTTAAAAATTGTTTTCGTAAAACATATGATGTTTGTGTCATTTTTACTTTTACATTAAATAAAAAGTTATTTATGTCATTTCCCAACCAAAGTGTCTCCATGGGGTCCCCAAGTTGACCCATGGTTTTTCTTGGTCGGCCATGACACAACCAATTAGGGTAGGACATGTTTCAATATCATCTCATTTTATTAAAGCATTATTTTTACCTTAAACTACACTAATTACCACTAATCGCGATTAAGAACTTAAAAGTTACTATTCACCAAAAAAATTATTTTAATCTCATTGAACCACATTTTAATTCTTAATGAAAACCATTTATGTCAGATTTTTGAAATTCAAAACACAAATGTTGCAAAATTTCATTTAAACGAAAAATCAGTTTCTTTAACTACCACTTAGTGATTTCACTATTCATCAAAAAATGTAGTTTTTCAGAAAAATACCAAAAATTCACCCTAAACTATATTTTATATTACGAATTAAAAAATGAATTCTATTTTACAAAATTCAAAACATATAAGTCACATTAATTAATTTAATAATTAATTCCCGCTGTCATGACAAATAGCGTGTTTTTATGAAACAATAAGTATCAAAAGATTGACACCAGTTTAAGTCCAATTTCAAAGTGAAATTGATTCCAATGACCACCATTGGATTAAATGGTAAAAATATATTCTAATTTCACTTCAAAACAAATTCAAAACATAATCTAATCATATAAATAAATTAGATTAAAAAGCAGTTTTGATGTAAAATGCAGTATTTTTCACTATTCATTAAAAAATGAACATTGTCAGAAAAATACCAAAAATTCACAAAAAGTAAATTTTGATGTCCCAATCATAAAGAATAAGTTTATTTTGTCAAACATAATTTATAAAATTGTCAGAAGATAGATTCAAAAATGGTTTGCCATCAAAAGGCAGTAAAACAATCTTTTAAAAATATTAGTGTATTCCATGCTTAAGATTGGATTTATTTTCATTTTAAGCCTCTAAAACACTATCTAATTCATTAATAGACATAGATAAAAATATCTATTATTCATTACTTACTTGGGGTGTTACACAAAAGATAGAATCATTCTTGAGGACATGCCCATCGTGAGGGATTACACTGATGTATTCCCCGAAGAGTTTCTTGGACATCCTCCTGACTAAGATGTTGAGTTCTCAATTGAACTTATCCCTGAATCTATGCCAATATCAAAGACACCATAAAGAATGGCCACTGTAGAGCTAGAAGAGCTGAAGAAGCAGTTACAGGAGAATATGGAGAAGGGTTTTATACACCCGAGTGCTTCACCATGGGGTGCTCCAGTCCTTTTCATCAGGAAGAAGGATGTATCAATGAACCACTGCATTGATTATCATGAGATCAATAAAATCACTTTGAAAATAAGTATCCCCTTCCATGGATAGATAACTTGATCGATCAGCTTCATGGGGCCAGTTATTTCTCTAAGGTGGACCCTCAGTTGGGATATCATCATCTAAAGGTGAGGAAGTAAAATATTTCCAAGACTGCCTTTCGAACGAGGTATGAACACAATGAGTTCATAGTTATGCCCTTAGGACTCACTAATGCTCCAGCAATTTTCATGGATTTAATGAATAGCATATTTAGAGATTACCTCGACCAATTTTTGGTGGTATTTATTGATGATATTCTGATATATTCCAAGACCAAGGATGAACATGAGGAGAATTTGGAAACTGTGTTAAAGACATTTCGAAGGGAGAATTTGTATTAAAAGTACTATAAATGTGAGTTCTGGATGAAGCAAGTATCATTTTTGTGGCATGTTTTCACCATGAAAGGGATGTCTGTGGACACTTCCAAGATGAAGGCAATTGAAGAGTGGTCAAGGAAACTTCTGTAATAGAGATCTGCATATTTTTAGGTCTAGTTGGGTATTATCGATGATTCATGAAGAATTTTTCACAATTTTCAAACCCAATGACCAAGATGACACAGAAGAGAGTAATGTTCTTCTAGACATAGGAATGTGAAGACTATTTTAAGGAGTGGAAAAAAGGCTTATCACCGTGCTGGTACTCACACTCTCTTCAACTGGAGAACTCTTTGTTGTGTATAATGATGCTTCTAAGAAAGGTTTTGGTTGTGTGCTAATTGAAAATAATAAAGTGATAGCCTTTGTCTCAGGGAAACTAAAAATTAATGGGTAAAACTATCCCACGCATGATCTGGAGTTGGAGGCTGTGATATTTGCATTGAAAATCTGGCGGTATTATCTCTATGTGCAAAATGTGAGATATATACTGACCAAAACAGTCTCAAATATATATTCACACATAAAGAGCTTAATATGTGCCAGTGAAGATGGATAGAGCTCATCAAGGATTATGATTTCTCAATCCACTACCATCCTGGTAAGGAAAACAAGGTGGCAGGTGCTCTAAGAAAAAAAAATCATTCATCTTTATCAACGATGAGAATTGAAAAGGATCCAATATTTTTATATTTGAAAAGGATGAACATGGGAATCATTCATGGAGGAACATCATAAATCCTCTATCAAATTATTTCTCAACCATACCTCTTGGATAAATTAAAGGATGCTCAAGGAAAGGATGTGGAAATTCAGAAAAGGGTAGAAGCTGTTAAAAATGGGAAATCCTCCGATTTTAAAATTGATGAGGAAGGAGTTGTAAGATTTGGGACATGATTATGTATACCATCTGATCCAGAGATAAATAAGGAGATATTGAATAATTCACATAGATTGACTTTCTCTATCCACCCAGGGAGTACAAAGATGTATCAAGATCTCCATGAAAACATTTTGTGGGAAAATATGAAAAGGGTGATTGTCGAATATACATCAAAGTGCCTCGTATTTCAGAAAGTGAAGGCTGAGATACAAATGTATAAGGGGATTATTCAACCACTACCAATACCAGCATGGAAGTGAGAGAACATTACCATAGAATTTGTCACTGGACTTCCAAAGACATCTAGAGAAAAGAATGCTATATGGGTCATTGTGGATCATCTTACAATGAAATGTCACTTTATCCTCGTTCAAGAGGACTTCTCATTGGATTAACTTGCATGGATTTACATCAAAGAAGTGGTAAGGATGGATAGATTACCACTATCTATTGTATCTGATCGTGATTCGAGATTCACCTTAAAGTTATGGAAAAGTCTTCAACATGCTCGAAGCACTGAACTAAACTTCAGTACGGCCTATCATCCTCAAACTGATGGTCAATCTGAGCGACCTATTCAGACATTGGAAGACATGTTGGGAGAATGTTCAATTTAATTCAAAGGAGGATAGTGCCAACATAATCCGCTCTTTGAATTATCCTACAAAAATAGTTTCCACTCGAGCATCCGAATGGTACCATATGAATCCCTCTATTGGAAAAGGTGCAGAACACCGGCATGTTGGGATGAAGTCGGTGAGTGTAAGCTACTAGGAATTGAAATGGTCAAAGAAATATTGGAGAAGGTGAAAACCATACAGCAGTATATCAAGGCATCCCAAAGTAGACATAGAAGTTATGTGGATAATCGTTGATGAGACCTTCAGTTAAAAGTTGGAGACATGGTATTTCTAAGTATATCCCCATGGAAGAAGGTCTTGTGGTTTGGTAATAAAGGGTTGTTATGGCCCTGGTACATCGTCCCCTTCGAGATCCTTGATCGAGTCAGAGTTGTGGCCTATCGACTGGCACTTCCACCTACAATGTCAAAATTACATGATATCTTTCATTAATCTATCTTAATGAAGTACATACCAGAACCTTCACATGTACTCTCTTCAAAGGTGGTATAGTTGGAAGATGATCTCTCTTACGAGGAGCAGCCAGTGAAGATCTTGGATCGTAGAGAAATATTTCTACACAATAAGACTACTCATTTGTCAAGGTACTATATAGAAACCATAAGTAGGAAGAGGCAACATTGTAATTGGAGGAAAAATGAAGGAAAAGTACCCACACCTTTTTTGTCTTAGAGTGTAAAACAAAATATCGAGGGCAAAATTTCGTAAGGGTGGAAGAATGTAATGACCTAGTGTTTTTCAATGAAAATTACCTTCTTATAAGTATGTCATAAAATCACATGAAAACACATCATAATGAACTACTAATTTTTAAGTGACCTTTTAAACATAATTTCACCACTTTTGTGTTGGAATTTCAAAAATCTGGCATACATAGTTGTAATCAGTAAGTTATTTGGAGTCCGATAAAAATAATAATTTATGGTGGATAGTAACCTACTCTAATGAATATTAACATACCCATATGAATAGTGATATGACTGAATGAATAGTAACTTCAAATTTAGTGGTATAAAAATATTATTCAAGTTGGAAGTACAATATACCTATATTTTAGAATAAGTTAATGAATGTTTTAAAACTAGTTTTGATAATAAATTACTATTTTAATTATATATTAAAATAATCATATTTAAAAAATTGTTTTTGAAAAATGGACATAATTTTTTGATTTTAGATGTCAAAAAATGGTTAGGGTGAATTTTTTGGATTTTTCTGAAAAACGTGAATTTTTACGAATAGTAGAATCTGATAATTCACAATAAATGCTAAATAAGGAATTAATGGAGTCATCGATGATGTTCTGCTGATGTAAGACCACTTGTTGCAGGATAACATGATAAAATCAGTATTCTTGGTCATGTAATACATACTATTCCTTGTCTTGGGAAAAATAATAAATTAATGATTATGATATTATGAAATCCCTCTGCTCCTCCACTATAAACCCCCCCCCCCCTCACTCCCTCTTCTCTCCACTCCTCTCAAGCCTTGTGCTTTTCTATTATTCTGCCCAAATATCTTCCCAAGGTCCTCTCCCACGTCCAAAAGCTCTTAGACTCTTCAAAATACTTAAACCACTCCCCTTAAGTTGTTCTCAAAGGAAGAAGTCTCAAGAGGTAAATTCCTCTACCCAATTTCTTCTTTTCTTTCAAGTTCTTTTCTTTTTTATTTCTTTCCTCACCTACCTTCAACATAATAGTATGGTAAATCCAGTAACATAATTTTACTATAATGTCTTCATGCTAGTGGTATATTTCATTATCTTCTCTCCTTTCCCCACCCATTTATTTGAATGAAATGAAAGCACCGTTTGAGATGTGTTAATTTAGCACATTCAAGGACAACAGTTTATCAATTTCTATTATTATATTTAATTCTAGTCATTAAACCATTTTTGTTATGGTTAAACCATATTATTATATATGTAATATATCCTATTTTTGGTTCTATAATCCTTTTTTACAAATTAAATTATGTTATAAAGAAAAACACACTCTTTTTAATCAAATCCACCGATTAAGAAAAACGGTTATCACTGTGGTTAAATATATAATAATTCAACTTCAATCTAAGTAACCTATTTAAAATTCATACAAAGTAATCTGCTGGACATGAACTAAATAATATAACTTTAATTCTGAACAACCACTTTCATCTTTCATATAATCCAAACTTGAATATAAGTGAACCGATCTTTTAATGCCAAGTAAACAAAAGAGCCCGAACAATGAAATTGAACCTTGTAACTAATCAAAAAGGCTTGGAAAGAACTAAAAAAGGGTTATAATAAAAAAATTGAATACATAATATGTTCTAGAAATATTAATTAATAAACCTATTTTTTTTATTCAGGTCATTAATAACAAGTGGAGAACACAAACAAATTTAAGGTAAGGGATCCTCCCCTTTTCACTCTTAATCAAGATTGTTCTCTATGTTATGCCTTTTTTGTGTAATACCAAGTGACGGGGTATGTTTATACACCTTCCCCAAACTGGAATCATTTTTTATAAGTGATGATAAACCCAATATCTCTATCATCAATCCCTCTTAGTTACACCCGATACCATGGCGATAAATCATAATGCATTCTACCCGAATTTCCATTATTCCTTCAGGTTGTTATATCTTTCTTTTTACCAAAATATATATGTCCTTTATTTTTATGTAAAACATAAAAATTCTGTTTATATCCTCCAAACTCATGTTCTAAGATCCATCTCTCATCCTCTTTTGGGTATATACATTCTTTTATGTGAATCACTCCTCGATGCTACCAAATAAGTACACTCCTTTTAAAGGAACTTCCCGAACTTTTACCCAATTTCAAGTGAACTCTATCTTCTATTTTAAAACACCATTGTCTTTTTAAATATAGTATTTTTATTATGAAAACCTTCTTGGTTCCATTCTGTTTTGATATAAAATAATGTCTTCTTTACTATTTTAAAAGATCTATAGTATTTTCCTTAAAATCGCTCAAAATGATTTAATGCTAATGTCTCTCAAATATATTTCTTATGTGATTTCACTTCTATTTGTTACCACCTACCATGTTTTATTACTAAATTAACTTATGAACATCCATTTCTGTTGTAATACCTTTCTTTCAAGGAAACTTTTATGATACACTCATTGGTTATGCTTTATGTCATGATTGTGGTACCCAATTCTCTCTAGGGGTAACCTTATGTTCATAAAAAATTTATTATGTATGGTTATTCATGGGGAAAGAAAATTTAGGTGGTATGAATATTTATGTGTCAAGAATATTCATGAAAATTTTGAGATCATTGCACCCAGATAGCGCTTCAATGCATTGGGTAAGGATAAGTCTCAAGAGATGCGATGTGAAACAGGATTGGCGATTGGCCTTGACCCGTACAGAAATGGGAAATGGGATTCATGGTTAGCCTTCACCCGTACTAAAGAATTGTTTTATGATTTTTTCACATTTATATGATTCCATGTTTATATTATCTCATTCTTATGTTAAATGATTTAATATGTTTCATGCTTTGGATATCATTACGTCATGCCTCCTAACTCATGTTCTTGAGATGTATCCTTATGTTTATTCCCTTACTACGACTTTTAGCTCATCCCGTTGTTCATGTGTTCCCCAGGGTACCCTATGTAGATGTAAGGGCTCAAAGGAATTTATAATCTATTTATGGAGATTAAATAATGATTTTTTTTAGCCCCATGTTTTATGTTATATGTACCTAGTCCTCCAAGACACTAGACTTAATGATCCTTGGATTTTACTCTGATGAATAATTATGATTAAATCATGAAATGTATTATTAAAAAGGCTCGGGTCACTATACTTCCTATTAGATATTGGGGGTCTAAACAATTATGGTCTTGGTTGTATTATTCTTTCACCCATGCTTTATAGGATATGTGGAATGGAGGTATTTGAAAATAATTTGGAAATTTTGATCATTAGGGATATACCAAATTGATAAGTGTTTAATTTTTGTTTTCATTGTTTTCAAGTAGGTTTCCATGGGGTCTGGGTAGCTACACCTAGGTGAAGAATTTTGTAGCTTGGTTATAAATTTCTTGATCCCCATAGACCCAATAATGGGTGTATTTTGTAAGGGTATTCATGCATATTTAATAACCATAACAATGGATATTCTCATATACACAGACTTATCCTGCAGAATATCACTAATTTGTCATCTTCCATATTTAGAAAAGTTACTAAAATTCCCTCTAATATCAATTATTGTGACTGTTATATTTTATAAATAAATATCACATCCTTTTATATAAATATTCAATAAATTTCACAATAATAAATTCCTGCGGTAAATATAGGTTTTGTTTATTTAGAATATTATTTATATAAACAACTATTACATAAAATATCTACATAATTTATTTTTAAGATCATCACAACTTGGACCAATATTGTAAATTTTATATATAAAATTTTTTCTTAAAACATAGGGTCGGGAAATGTAAGAATGGATGAACATAGATGATCAGTAAGGTTAAACATTAGAGATAACAATTCTTGATCATAATTGTGCATATGATAAACATACAGGTATGATAATATGACCAAATCTTACAATAATCGTACAAAATAAAACATATCATTAATCATGAAGCATGGGTTAAGGTTATCTCAATGAAATGACAAAATATATAAGACTACTGAACCATCAATAATAAGTCAAGATCCATGAAAACGTATAATAATTATTGTCCATAAGTTTTTGGTGTGAACATAAACATAGAAAACATTTTCCCCAATGAATCCTCACTATCAATATTATCATACTAGATTGTTTTTCCTCCCAATTTTGTTATTTTTGTAGTCAATTTCCACTAAAAAGTATATCTTATTAGATAATGTACCTTATTGAACTCAGTACAAAACCATTCTAGTTTCTATTCTAACATGAGTATTGTTTCGTAACACAATTCCTTATATGGATAAATAACTTTGATCCCACCAATCCCATAATGAAAACCATATAAACATTTTCAAAAATATCATAAAACCTTCCTCGTAAAATCAATCTTAACCAAGGAAAGGAATACAAGTTTAATAAACATTTCATCATCATAATAACAAGCCATCCATAGAAATAATACATATTTAGTATTTTTTCATATCCCAAGTAAATCATAAGAAAACATCAAATTATGTATTTATATAAGATAATACATTTAATATATCATAAGAAATTTTCAAATAGAATATACTCATTAATTATTAAATCACTTCTTTAAAAAATAAACATTTTAAAATTTTAAACTCTCTTTTTCATTGAGAAAACGTAAGGGAAATAATAATGGAATATTCATATACACATTCTTCATGATGAAGGAGAAATTTTTTTATTTTGTGCATATGAAAAGTAAAATTTATTTCACAGTGTTGGAAAAAAATTAGAATAACATTGTTCAGAAAATGATAATAAGATTTTATTAAAAACTTATTTATTAAAAGAGAGATTAAGGAAAAATTAATTTAATAAATATATGGAGAATATTAAAATAATTCATAAAAATTTTATGAAAATATATAAATTGATGAAATTTTTTTTGTTCAATGAGAAAAACATGGTTCATTTTTCATAATTACATTTTTCTCAATCTCTTGAGTGCATAAAGAGAGGAAATTTAAAGTAAAAAATTAAATATACAAAAATAAATAGTTGTTAATAAATGACAATGGATTTAGATATAGACTATGAAATTTCAAAATTATAAAATTTGAGTTTAATCAATCCCGATAAAAATGAGATGGTAACCTAAAACCAATAAATATTTAGTAATATTAGAATCTAAAGTCATTGATTTATTAAAAAAATATAGATATATAAGTAAAATTAAATAAATAATCATGTAATAAAAATACTGTAATGATAATTTTATGAGATATTTATAAAATATATTGGATTATGACATTAAAACATGCCTCAATGAGTAGAAATAGAGACAAAAAATCACTACCATATGTCCAAATTTATTCATAAGTAATATATAATATTTTATTATAAATTTATATTAATTATTATAAAACATTAAAACCATAATAATACTTATAATATCATATATGATTAACTTATATCATTTTAGTAATGGTTTTTTAATAACTATCTATTGAACTCGTCATTTTGGGTGTGGACTCCTTCATTTTTCATGTATTTTTAGTTCGGTGGTTATGGTCCTTGTAAATTGAAAATGGTTCCTCCATATCTATAATTTTGAATGTAATATAAATTTCTTATATATTAATTGAATAAATACTTATAACCATTCATATAAATTGGTTAAGAATAATTAATTACCTCAATATGTGGAGAATTGGTAATATCACTACATGGATGAGGTTGTCCACACATATACACGAGCGACCATTTCATTACCCATTATATTGAGAAGAGGAGGTAAATGGTTGTCCCATCATAAAAATATCATAAAATTATATTTAATATACTTATGTTAACATGTTTTATGTACATAATATCTTTTTAATAATTAGTACACCAAATAAAATTAAAAGGGCCTAGTTAGGATCTATACTTCTTTTTTTAGGGACCTCATTTTTCACATGCCTTAATCCTTTAAGGATTGATATTAATAATTTAATATAAAATCTATATTTAATTGATTTGTTCTATTAAGTATTTGTTTTAGGACTTGTCTAAGATCTAATGCTCAAATTTGGTGAATAATGTACAAGAAGTGGTTCCCTTTTATATGTACAAGGAGGGATACAAATGGAATTTCTTAAAATATTTCAATATTTTAAGGTCACTTTCATGGAAAAGTCATTGGAAATGTAAATTTATTTGAATATATAATAATATAAGTGTTAAATATCTCCAATAATAACAATTTTATAGGGGTTTTTGACAATAAAAACCTTATATAATGTTTTAACACTATCAGTAAACTCATTTTTTCCTTAACAGTGTTTACAAAACATTACTATTTTTACTATTCAATATAACCAAATATTTTGTTCAAAATACTAAATTATATTAATTATAATTTTTAAAAATATTTAATCTATTTAACAACATTAATTTTCTATAATTTGAAGAATCCTATTTTAATTAATCATGAAAACCCCAATGAGAATCGGTTTAAAAAAGAATTTTAAGAGTAAAACTTAATTTACATACCCAAAATTTATTTGTAAAAATCTTATGATGAATGTTAAAATATTATATCAAATATATAATCTATAAATTACATTAAAAAATTAATTCAGGGTGATTAAATTTATTTATTATGATAAAATCAAATTACACATATAAATGTTTTATAAGAAAATGTGTTTTATGCCTGAAAAATAACTTATAATGAAATCGTGTATAATAATGATTGATATGTAATTTATTATCTTATTTCACATTAAATAAAAATTATTTCATTTAATATCAAATTAATAATATAATTGAAAATTTACATGAAAGGAATGACTATTTTTTAAAAAAATAATACTTTTCACTATTCACTAAATATAATTTTTTTTTGCAAAAATCATAAAATTTACCCCATTATAATACTGAAATGATGATTTTAAAAATTATATTAAATTAATGAAATATAATTTCTAAACATTATAGAAATTATTTAAAATTTTTACATTAAATAATATGATAAACTATTATTTTGGAAGAGTAAAATGACTTCACTAAAAATTGAGTACGTATTTAATATGTATTTTTACATAAATTTTCATTAATAAAAACCATTATACTTATTTTCCATAAAGTGGTTATTAATATTCTTAAATTAAAATTTAATGTCTAGGTTATAATATTTTAATATATTTCATCTTATATAGACCCAGTGTTTCATTTAAGAAATGCTATGGAATACTTTATGTATTAATTAGAAGGAAATACAATGAAATATTGGGTAGTTATAAGGAGAATGTAACATCTCAAGAAATGTGGTAATTAAGAGACTAATTTTTAATACACATGTCTATAATATAAACCATTCTATTTGGATATAACCTTATTAAAACTCTACTATAATGTGTTCTAATCTTATTATAGTCTCAGGATGGGTGATTCAAATCAATTCTCCCAGGCTATGTGTGAGAAAAGAAAAATAACACCATAAGAAAATGCATTAGACTATGGGGTTAGTAATTAGTCTGATAAGTACCATTTTGGGTAATAGTTTTTAGTCTAATGATATTGAAAAAAAGTTATTATTGGAGTCTCATGGAGTTAGATGAATATTTTCATGGCTAACGGAAGTCGATTCATAACTACTAGTAGGCACAAAAGGGGAACCGCTTGTAAAATTATTTTATTAAAAAAATTAATTAAATTAATGTAAAAATCATATATTAATACTTATTAAAATAATGAAATCATCATGGAATATTTACCCTTCTATGTTTGGTGTTATGGCATGTTCAAACTGCACATGATGTTACATTATGTACTCCAAAAAAGGAAAACCCAACCTTCCCCTACATCGATCTTATTACAAACTAAAAATATCTATTATAAAAAATATTCATCCCCTTATAATTCCCATCATTTAATGTCCATGACCTTATAATAAATCACTCAAATATCCTATATTCAATTCCTAGTCTCCCCCTTCATGACTTAGAGATTTTCGATTGGCTAAATATCATGGTGTAACCCCTTTTCTTTGTTGTGCCACATAACCCTATGTGATGACATCACAAAATACACCTGAGAGTTTCTATGTGACAATTCATTTATTGAGATAATATTTTGTATTGTAACACCCAAATATTACTCTAGATTATCTTTTCACATTCCATAATTTTTTATTCTATAGTGTGATTTCACCAAATGCCAAAAAACCATTCATCTATATGCATCATTATGGGATAAAAAAAATTATGACAAAACCAAAAACTCTTAGAATCCAAATACCACTACCATTTTTCCATGTTCGTCTAACAATTAACATGTTATGACATTTTATAACCCTTATAATCCCTAATCATAAAATATCCCCTCTAGTTGTAACATTATCCTTCCCCAACAGTAGAAATTCAATATTCAAAAAAGGGGTCATAGTGTGATCCCATATATTCATGATGATACCCAATTATATATTTTAAAAACAAATTTTTCATAGTAACCATACACTAAAACACATCTGTTTGTTTTACTATTCCATCAAACATTTTACCTTCCAAAATATCTACGCAAATCCCTCCTCAACCATCTTCCACAAATCCATGGGGTTATAGTAAAACAAAAATAGAAAACTAAAGAACCTTAGGGGGTATCCAAATAGTGTAAATCCATTGGAAGAGACTCTAAACACACTCACTAGATGACTGAAGGACCCAAGGTAAGGGATATTTGAGCCTCCCTTATTAATTTTAGGTTATACATTCTCTTTCTAATTATAGGGTTCCTTTAAAGTAATTCTAATTAAAATATTTAATATTATATCTATTTTTACCCCACATGTATATAAATATCTAGTTTACTTTATTTTTTTTTATGAGGGAAAATTTATGAACAACTACCCTTTTTATTCCCATATTTTTTGAAAACATGTTTAAAGGGTACTAGTCACATTATTTACAATTTTCATACACCAATTTATCTAATTATTTTTAACCTTTAACATATTTTAACGAAATGTACATTTTATTGAAAACCATAATGGATCATTTTTTATTTTGAGGAAATGTTTATGATCATATGCTCATAATGATTCAATATTCTTTTTCACAAACCCGAAATGAGAGGTTAATTTCCAAATCAAATATCCTAACACATTTTTAGTCTTCACATAAGCTAAAAAACATTTCAAAATAACTATTATTAAATTTCAATTTAATATTTTCATTCAATGATGCAATCCCTTATTTCATAAGAATCATTATGGTACACCATTTGGGTATTCTATAAGACAAGATTTATGAAACCTTTTTCATTTCCATGGATTATATTATTCTTATACCCTATGTATGATTTCATTATGTTGAACACATATGTATGTAAATGTTATGAATTTGATGGTTTATTCCACATTTAGAGATCCCCCTAATGAATTGGGAAATATTTTTATCGAAGGATATACCATTTATGGTTCAAAAGAAGTTTTCCTAGCATAGTATGTTATATTTTCTCGGTATTAAGTCTTTACTTATGATTATAATTTCATGTTTTAGGATGTTTCATTATTCCTATGATGCTGTGATCCTAAGATATCACCTTCTTCCTTTCATTCATTCACGTGAGGATATGTGCTCCTTATGGTTTATCTTTTTATGACAAACCTTTTGTCTAAAACATATTACATTCCTAGATGAATAATCCTAATTATTTTCTTACTGGGATTTATATCCCACTCTTTTCCTTTATATATTACCCTATTATATCCAATATATTAATTGAAGTTAAAAGGGAATGAATGTGATCATTATAGATATTTAAATAGATATGATAAAGATTAGGATTAAGTTATTAATTTTTTTTTATAATTTATTAATGAACTTAGACCTCTAGATTTATATTTTTTTCTATTATGAAAGATGATGTTAAAATTTATGAAATAATGTGTTTCAGAGACTGGGGTTATTGTAACACTATTATCTGAGTATTGATTCATAGTCAAATTATTTATATATAACTTGTTAGGTTAATAACAAAAAAATAATATAATAAGTGAAACTTCCTAAAACATAACAGAATTATTACTAACCCATTTCAATTGTCAACACCTCCCTAGATGACACATACTCTCCAAATTTAAAGTAATCATACTCAGACACACAAGGACATGAATGGTGGTTCCCCCATTACATCAACTATATAAAAAAATCAGATGCCTCACAAATTTTGGTTCTAACTATTTCACCTATATTTATAATGATTCCCCACTCTTAATGAAATTCATTAGTTACTAATTATAAGTAATAATACACTAGAAGTTGATTTACCTGGTCTACATAAGACTATCACTCACTCAATAACCCACCTAATAATCACCTAACCACTTTAATCATAATTTTTTTCTCACTAAAAATACAATCTACACAAAAAAGGAATCATCTTGTTGTACATGTCATCATGATGTCTATGTGCTCTAAAATTACATGATCCCATTTAACCTACTTTTTTATCCCAAACAATTTATAACTGTAAGCTACCAAAGAAAATTTTTCTAATTATTTCTCATTAATCAATAGTCAAATTTTGGTATTTTCATTATCTCATTCCTAAATTGTTCGATTTCATCTATTCCTGACATTAAACTAATACCACATACATTTTTTATATAAGAACACATGAACCTCAACATATACTAAAAACAACTTGAAATTATCATTATATACTCAGTGCAATCAATATCCACATCTTCTTAAAATATATCATTATAAAACTAAACCTAAATGGATATATACTCATATATTATAATGTTATCATTGACATGTGACTCCTTCCTTCCATCACACTATGTGGCACACTTATCCTATTAACAACTCAAACTCTTTCTCACTCCTAATTCATTAATATAATGGAACTACCCAAAATTATCATTATTAATCCAATATATTCAAACCCTTAACAACTCACAATACCCAATGACTATTCCAATAAATTTCACATTTCATTGATGTTCATAACACGTATCCAATATTTTCTCACCATTTAAGTGTAAAATTAATTATAATGACCCTCAATCATTCCACCATTACACTATGAACACTACTTTTCTTACACTGGTCATATATTGATACATTATCACTCCTCTGTCTACCACACCTGATAATCCCCTCGCAAAAAAAACCATTCTTTGAGAAATAAAATCTAACCTCACAATCTGAAATCGTTTTCTAAATCATTAACTATTGAAAAATTCAAAGAAAAATTCTACAATCACATATTACTCGATCAAAATCTGTGCATTATAATTTACTAAATTAAATCAGCACATCCGGTAATTTCTCCACAAATTTGGGGAAAATGGGTCATATAACCTAACACAACACATAAGAACATCTCAGGGTCCCACATCTAATTATTCTTATGGAATAGAACATGAATATTAGAAAATTACCTACAAAATTGAAAGCTATTACCTGAAATATTCATTCAATGACAACACCATCATGACCACATATCAATATTGATGAAATTCTTCGGAATAATT
This sequence comes from Viscum album, assembly GCA_963277665.1. Taxonomy (NCBI): domain Eukaryota; kingdom Viridiplantae; phylum Streptophyta; class Magnoliopsida; order Santalales; family Viscaceae; genus Viscum; species Viscum album. The sequence goes on along the minus strand of OY728125.1, from coordinate 1,413,772,826 downwards.
TCCTTATCCCAAATATTTCTAAAATGAAACCATAAACATGCCTCACATGTCACACTAGGCCAACTATTACTAAAATGAAAAATATATAACATACTTTATAGGATAATAAACAATACATTCCACATACTTAGCACATTTAGAATGTAGTCACTATATTTTTATCAAATATATGGAACATATATAACCAATCTCATAGGTATCTTATAGTATTCATATATCAACAACAAGGAAACAAAATGAATACCGAAAAATTATATCTTACATTAACACTCATATCATGATCCCATAAGACATATCCCCCTATTTTTAAGATTATAGTCTTACATTACCAACTAAAAATCAATTCCATGCACTTTAAACCCATTTCAAAATAATCCTATAAAGGTTTTCACATTATCATATCTTATCATCCCCAAGAATAACTAGACACATGATCACACACTACCAATGTTTCCTTTCTCTGGAATAACGAACCTAAAACCACTTAACATAAATGAAGGAACTCATAATGTTTGGATAACACCTCTTCTATATTACTGTTGGACATTACAACTCATTCTAAAAAAAATATGAATGAAACCTTGTTTTCTAATATTATTCACCTGGACACATTTCATTAGACTAAATCATAGATGTTTCCAATCTACACCATGAATTATATATTTATAAAGATATATTTTCACCACTATGGTGATGATGACGGAACCGTGATTAGAATGGGAAGATTGGATATCAACACTTCCCCCATATGTGTTTTTTTCTAAGCTTAGGACTTGATCATCGATTTAATTCATCCTCATGAATATCATTCTTGATGCCATATTTATATATACATTTATTAATTACGTCAATTAATACATTGTAAAGGAGATAACCTTTTGGATAGAGTTAGTGAATAATTTGGGAAACTAGGTAATAAGATAGTGCTTCTATCATGTCCATGTCAATACCTGACAAAAAAATATTATTTCACTTATGGAATCAAAATATATATTTTTTAAATCGTGGTTAAAATTAAATTATATCTTGATCATGTTTTACCAAGAGGCTATCTGATTCTTGTCACATGAGAAATCTTATGTCTATCACACAAACAATACCATGCCAATCATATATGGAATTCTATACTCATAAAGATTATATTATTCTGATCAAAAAATTTATATCATGATCATCACATCTGTAATATCAATATCATCATAGGAGAAAAATGTTATCATTACACAATGAATTGATTTCTCATCAAAGAAGAAAACATGTTCACATATCATTACCCATCATATAATCTTCAAATAGTAGTTTGATGGGATGTATTTGAATCAAGTAGTGGGTTAATCCGATAATCAACCAATAGTTTATGTTATACTCATCAAATAATAATGGTTCGATCATTTACTTATAATTAAAACACTATGGTTGATCCATTTATGCTCATCATGTTTGGTAGTTGATCCTTTTATACAACTAATGTAATAGATGGTGCAATTTAACATCTAAAGGGGGGTTATCCTCTTATACTCATCACATAATCGATGTTGATCATAATATTATCATCATATAACGACGATTATAGTTTACCATTCATTGGTGACTTATCCTATTATACTATCATATAATAGAAATTGATCTTCAAATTTTGTTCACATAAGAGTGCACATGGTATAACATTTAGTTGGGAATTTATAGGCTTCTTGGTATTCTCAAATAAGTTGGTCATGTATGATAAATACTATATCTCAATGGACATATGGGATGGTATTGGTTTTTTGATTGTGAGATTAGTCCAAAAATAGGTATTATACGTCTCATTCCAGAACAAGAATCAAAAATCATTTTTTTTGAGTGACATAGTATAATTAATTATAAAATTAATAATCCATATTATTTAATGTAATGTTTTATGAATTCTTGTTCTATGAGTGGGTTAAAATAAATTGATAGAACTATTTATAGATTCTTTTCTCATTAAAATATTCTTCTGTGATACATGAATATATATTTATTAGACTATCCTCCGTGAAAAGGGATTTGGGGTGGAGGCCTATAATACTAATTGTTCATGTGGATATCTAGAATTGAATTTGGATCAGGTGGATCTGGGACCCATGATATATTAACACTCAAAGAATATTTAATTATGTATGAGTAATCAAATGAGTCTCCAATGAATTGGTTTCAAAAAGTGTGGAGTTGTGTTAAACCATTACTTGCATGGGGATATGGGATTTATTGTTCTATAATGAACAAAATAGTCAATAATGATTTATATAGATTTCATAATGAATATATGTAGAAGTTACATGATCTCATAGATTTGATGTCCTCAGATTCTAATGTATAGATTATGATCATTTGAAATAGAGATTTGATGGGTATTTTTAGTCTTCTGGATCATAAAACAATCTGAATCATAACAGAGTTCTGACTCTCTCAATATTTATATTATATGGTTCTTCTATTCCACTCTCATGAAAATATTTCACATAATTAACTTTGGGGTTGTTTGATTCTATAAATTTTATAAATACACAACTATAGTTGTTGGGGAATCATTTTTTTTAGAAAATTTTAGTTATTATTCCTTTATTCCTCCTAGGTGCTTCTTAAACACTTTTTTAGAATAAAAAATTTCCACATAATAGAATTGTACCTAATTGGGGAAAAAGATTTCTTTTTTAAGGAAAAAAAATATTGGGAAATGTTTCTTGATGTTTTCATAACATGAGTCTTTTTATTTTTTTATATGTAGGGTATGAAACCATAGATATATCCTTGAGATTTTTTTTTCTATTTTCATTATTTATATATTTTCATGAAACACAATCCATATTATAAATTCTCATGAGTGGAATAGTAAAATTAAACATTACTAAAATTTTATGACAACATACTTATGTGATGGGAAATTGCATGCATCAGGCATAAATAACTCATTAGGATCTAATTCAGTTAATATGAGTTGTGAAATAAGAATTTCATCAACCACACCAACTAGATTTATGAAAAATAATCAAATAGATAATTGGGATTTTGATTTAATTTATTATTAGGGGAGGTATATGGGGGATAACTTTTAGATTAGATCCATAAAATGGATCTAGCCAATATTGAAAGAACATATAGGCCCAAAAATAGATTAATATTTAGAATAATCATTATGAAGTAGAAATCTTCATTATGGTTATGAACCACTGGAAGATATAACAATCCCATAGACAACCCTTGAAACACATGGTCATTGGTTTTAGAGTTCTAATAAACTAATCTACTAGAACATTTATATTATTGTCCACCATATAAGGGAATAAAACTCAACTTTGTCTTACATGCTTGGGAATCTGACCAAAAACTATTAGTGGAAAATAATGAAAAACGGGCGTTTTTCCTCCACATTATTATATTATATACAATTTTTCATAGCATATAGTTGTTGAGTTTTATGGATAAGTGGGACCAACACCCAAATGGTAATTTTATGAGTTATTATTCCTAAACGTATTAATACTTAATAATATTAAATGTTCTTACTATTTTATTTTTCATATTTTGGATATATGAGTTAGTTTAGACCACATATTTTTATTTATATTAGCATTTAAAACTCATGTTTGAACTACTCAGTAGGTGATAATATCATATGAACACCATAAATATCCATCCTTTTGAGGTTGGAATTAGTATATGGGATCTCCACATGATATGAAGGATCCCCAACTTTAGTGTGATGTATAATTTATTCTATATAGATATGAACACTTGGATAACATAGAGTAGGTCCCTTGGGAGGAGAGGTCTCTATTGGGGTAACTATGAATAATAGAGGTGAAAGGACCCCAGGCTCATATATACGTACCATTCAGAATATGGTTGAATATATATCACAACATGCGTAATAGTTATATTTGGGGGTGGCTCATGAAATTTTTGAAAACACATGGATGTGGTAAGACAGAGTAAAAGTTGTTCCATTTAGAATAGGGATACTACCAATAATGGGACTTTAATGTGATGTTTTGGGCTACCAAAGAGGTTAGGGTAGAATTATTCCTAGTGAAATTATTTAGTGGATGTTAGTAGGCAACCAATGATTATCACATTTTTATGTGGATTGTAATAGAAATTGGGGAGGTACTACTGGTGAGAGGATGTTATATCAACACAACCATCCTGGTGATAGTGATGTTATATATTTTGCTAAGTCACATCAACGAGGGGGATTTATCATTATATGATATTTGACCATTCTAGTTCTTATAAATTTGGGCAACAATATACTTTTTAGTATAGGAATATATGAATATTATTAGGTGATAATACTGAATTTGGGGAACCATTTCATAACATTATCAGGATTTTTCTTATGAAAATCAACCATACTCGAGTTGTCTCTCTAATAGGATCACAATATTTGTTCATGTTTATCTCATTATCTATGTTGAATAAATAGATTTAGGATGATTTCTAGGGAACTATAATAAATATGTACAATATATAGGATTTATGATGTTGATAGTTGGTTATAATAATCATTTAAAACATGGTCTTTTAATAATATATCCCATATTTTTTGTGTCTTTGTATAACATTATCTAAGGACTATAACTAAGGTTACACAGAAGAGTTCATCTTAAAAATCACCCCATTGGTACATTTAATCCTTGAGGTGTGATAACCCATTATAGACATGATAAAATATTCATGTTATTAATGATTTATGACCTGATAAAACTTCTTCTTTCTTATCCACATTATTAGGTTGTAGAATATCTTGGTGCTATATTGATGTATTTGGTTATTTGGGAAGACCAACTTGAATAATCCCATGGAGGTAGGTGAATAACATATCACCTATAAGAAATTAAAATGTAATAGGAGGATATATATTAGGTATGAAATTAAGGATACTAAGGAATCGTTTAAGCCTCTTAAATGTAATCAATGTGGGGTTTCAGATGTGGGATCACCCTCTACACAAGGGTTCCTCGAGAAGTTGTTCTAGGTATAGGGAGAATCTTATGGGGATGGTGAAGTAGCATATTTAATTGTTATAAGGAAAAACCTATGAACTATATGTCATATAATGGAGGAAAAAACATTCCCCATTTCCTGGAATACAAGGGACTAGATTAGATGTTAATTCCTTTGGTGGAAGATGTGGTAGAATCATTTGGGAAATTGGGTACTTCTATCCAGTTCTATGTGTTCAAGAGTCATTCCCACATATCCTTGGGTGGAAATAATGAACTATGTATATAAATTTGATGTAACGACATACATAAGAGGCCAATGAGATATATTTTCTAAAATGGATTTTACAATAATTAAATAGTATCCCTTTAAATTCATAGGACATTTCATGCTTTCCAAAGATATAATGAATGGGAAATTCAATTTTTAGAACTCTTGGGGAAGCGATCGAGGATGTGATACAACTTCTAGAGAGGCAGAGGAGGCTCCTATTATTGATGATTACATAGAAATTATACAAGACTTGGTAGCATTGGAATACATCTATTGACATGGATTAACTTGTTGACTTTGAATGCAGCTAACTTTTCATTTATCGATTTTTTAGAAATTAGTGAGTGAGAGGGATGTAAAATAACAACTACATTAGAACCAAGGTAGAGAAAAAAATTTATTTTTTTTGTTCAATATTAAAAAATAATATGTTTTTAAGAATATTTCATTTGATATTATCTTTTCTTTTGGATTCATGGTTAATACATAAATAATATTCAAGGTAAACATGATGATTTTTTAGTTGTTATTAATATAAATCATGTTAATGTTCTGGTGTGTGTAGATCCACTACCTTTAACATCTTTTAAATTGTTTTATGTTTTTTGGAAATGAGTTTCGTTTGTTGAGGAGGTCCTGATTTTATAAAAGGTGAGTTTTTAATTCTTATATGGAGATTACAATGGTTTATTTGAGGTCTATACATGTATTAAATCTACAGAACATGGTATAACACAATAAATTAAATTTGTTCATGGAGTTGTTCCACTGAACCTAGAATTACATGATCTATTAAATTTTAACAAATAGTTGATCTAAAGAATAAATAATAAAGGAAAATGATTACTTGTAATAATGTGATGTCTGGTAATGTTGTGATCCAATCATTCGATCAAAAAGTATTCTCAATTTAGACTCATATGTCTGGTCAATTCAATATTTTCTTCCTTATAGTCAATCACATAATTAAGTATTTTTTGATGAATATTTTATGTGAAAATGTGTGTTTCTGGAATTAATATATTCTAATAAAATTATAATCTGCTGATGCTCTGGTTCTATTCATCATCAATCTTACATGACAAGAATATTATGATTCATGAATATGTATTAGCATTAATATAAAGGTCATATTGTGAATTGGGTTGAGTTTCAATTTTCATGAATATAGACTATGTGGAAAATATGTTTTCATTAAATTTTATGGATATATTTTTGAAGAATTAAATCTACATGTTTTGTAGAGAGCATTTTCCTATAAATATTCAAATTTCATTTAAGAGTTTAAAAGATAATTTTTATGTATATTTATATATAATAGTTCAATAATTTTTAAATATGGTTTAATATACTCATAGAATATAATTTATCACAACCTCTAATAAAATATTTTCCATCAAAAGTATTTATATAATAATAACTATATTATTCAAGGAATTTATATATGTTTATTGAAAAAGGAAAATATAGGGGTGGACAATATTGGTGAAAGCATTGAGAATATTTTTTATGTATAAAATAGGAAATAAGAGAGAGATATAATTAGAAGAAGTTATTATTTCTCATAGTTATGATAGATAGTGATAAATGTTTAATGAAGAACTACTCTTATGGGAGTTGGGAAGAAGGAAGGAGCATAGTAACAATATTATCAAAGTATGAATTTTAGAGAGACATTATTATTGTTAATAAACTATAAAAATTAATATTAATGTGTGAGTAGAACATTTACTATAAAGATACTATGGTTTATTTCATGTTCATGATTATATGAAACTTACTAAAATCCAAATGACTTTTCCGAGTGGATTGTATGGTATTGGTTAATATCAAATCATTCTAATGACTTGTTACTCTTATTGAGTAATGAAACTTGTAAAATCTATTATTCCTTCTATGTGTGTTCATTTGGTCATGTTTAAAAGAATTAATATAACATGAAAATAATGTTTTTTAATGTAAAAAATATATAATAATGTATAATCACTATTTCACACCATCTTACATATTTAATCAATAATATGGGTGGTTTTTCAATTGGTATTAGAGTGAGTTAAATTAATTAACTCAAGTTTTTTTAAATATATTTCAATTTTATTTATTATATATTTATTTTATAATATAATATTTATTAATATGAAATTTTTCAAAAAACTTTATGGGAAATAATTACCATATATTGAAATTTGTGATATTTTTGTATCTATTGGTTATCAATTATGATATCCTGGAAGTCACTATTAATGCTTTTACCAATTTTGATGAAGTGGATGTAATAATAAAAACATATTAGAATAATCATGAAAATGATGCGTTTTAGATAAATTAAATAGTATCATATCCCATTGAAATTAAATTTATATATGTGATAGGAATGGCTATAACGATACGGGTTATAGATATTCTAGGAAACATTTAAGAAGAAAACCCCAATATAAAGAAATAAATGTTTCAAATCATGGGATATAAATATGAATCTATGAAACTGATGAATGATTAATATTTGTTTGTTTTATTCACTATATTAAATGATATAGTAATAAATTTTAGGAGTAAAAGTGAAAAATTATAAGATTAATCTACGGTTTAGAAGATCATTCAGATTCTACCAAAAAAATTAATTCATTGAATTTTAAATTGGAAAATAAAGATTTATTTTTTAAGCCTCTTGATCATCGAGATAGTTTTATAATAATGTATTAGATTGATAGGGATAATTCAACAAAGACGATAGAATGGATTGTTAAATGTATTTCATTTATTTATTATATGAAAAAGAAATTTAAGAATAATGTGAAATAATTGACCAGGATGATCATACTTGGAAAAAGTAGTAAATTTGAATTTTGGTGATATTATGTCACTTTTTTTCTAAAATATTAATATTATAACATAAAAAAACAAGGTGAGTCTTCCTTTAAGATTCTCCATTAGTGGGATTAACAGGAAGATTACTCCAAACTTCCCTATAGTGAAGCAAAAATGAAGATTGTAATTAAGGAGATCAGATACCTAGAAGATATTTAAAAAAGAAGACTGGCTAGTCGATTCTCATTCTAAAATAAAATGGTCTGAATTTCTCTATATTTAAAGAGAGAAAATATATATAATTATATGTCTCAAGTGATGATAGTGAGGACAATAGGAAATTTTATACTTTTAATGATGATTATAATATGATACGTAATTCCAATGATAATGGTGAATATTTCATTAGTGATGTATGTAGTGGTCCTAAATATAAAGATGAATAAACTCAAATGGAGTTTATGATACAAATTGAATTTAATTAATCTTTATAAATAAGTTTCTATGATTTAAAAATATAATATGATGATGAAAATGTATAATCAAGTTATATAAATCCAAACAAATAAAAAAATGGAAGAAATGAAAATTTTATGATCTAAATTCATGATCTAATGAAAATAATTGATAAAAAAGTGTTTGAAAATAAATATGGAAGCGAAAATAAAATGTAAATAAGGATACCTAAAAATTGATCAATAAATACTAATAAAATATATAAAATAATTAACAAATTCTAGATCAAAGTTCAAACAATATGTCTAATAAGATAGGGAGTTATCAAAAAAATATTTTTATCATAATATAAATAATCATCCTAAAGAAGAAAAAATTTCTTAAAATAACATTCATTTTTTTAAAAGAATAATATTGATTTTAATACCACTTTCACATCTAAATTATGTGAAATAAGTTTTTTAAAATTCTAAAAACTGGAACTCAAATTCAAAAAATACTATAACGGGTGAAATTTTTTATTCTCTAAAGAGGCCTATATTGAAAACAAATATTTTATGGTATCATGATAATTATATTTCATTTAAGAAAAACCCAAAAAAATCAACATATTAAAGAAAATAAATTCCTTTATTTTTTATAGAATTCATATTAAGGAATAAAAAATATATTTAGTGATATAATTGGTACTTTGGATAATTCAAAATTATAAAAATAATGTGTTAGTTTAACAAAAAAATTCCATGAATATATATTTCCTGGAATGAAAAGAATAAGAGGACACAACCCCCTAAAAGAATACATGTTCTAACAAAAGTGGAAAATTCTATACATAAGTAAGAGAATATGATTCGAATGAATGAATAATAATGCGGTGGATCTGACTAAAATGAACATCTTTAAAATGAGGGTGTCATCATTCAACCCAAAAAATAGAGTATAAATAAAAATTCATAGAATCATTAGAAAATATTGAGTGAATATAAGTAAATTGATATTATTATTGAAGTTTATCTTACAGATTAAAAAGAGTAATACCCATAGTAATTGGATATAGGATGTTATTAACATATTAAAAGAGACATGGATCTATCTAGGAATATTTAAAGATATTTATAAGGCTCAATGGAATCTTGGAATGAGGGGTATCTCAAGATAAAATTTGTTGGTTTGTTATTTGTTGGTAATAAAATATGGAATTTAAACATTACCTTATTTGTATATGTGCTAAAAAAATTCAACTAAGTATTTTTTAACACTATGATGAAAAGAATGAATTTTTTAGGAGGGTTGGTTTTATTATAAAATAGATTAAGGATGGAGGGAATATGAAAAGAGTAAATTGAAATAAGGTAAAATTATTTACACTATGGGATGGTTAAAATTTATGCTACCTAAGTATGAAAGAAGAAAATGAACTATAACAGAGAAAACTAGGCTAAAATCATGATGGAAGATATGCAGTATTAAACACATAGAAACTATTTGTGATATTTCTAATATGATTCGAAGAATGTATTGTATATGGTCAAGAGTCCCAAAAGGGAATACTTCTAATATTTCATATAAAAATTTCAAGATTAAGACATCCCATACTATGTATATTATTTTTTCCTACATCTTTGGTACAATAAAAAATAAACCAATAAATCAAGGTAAATATTTTATTTATTTTATTTATTAATTTACTCACATTTTATGAATCATATTTCTTAATCATATATCATAAGATATTAAGATATTCACTAGTTTTAAGGTTAGTGATAGAAAATAATGTGGTCACATAATGAATATGAATTTTAAAAATTAATGTTTATGAACACACAAATCGTGTATTTTATGAATTCAAAGATAATCAGGGTATTCATTATGAACATAGTGAATATTATACCCCACAAAATAATGTGTAGTAAAATAGAACATAGTAATTTTATTAGTGGTGTCATGATCAATGTTTATAGAGAATGATAATTCTTAGTATATTTAGAGAAAAACTATTAGAGAAACATTTCATATTCCAAATTACAGTAACCCTCACTTTTAATACATAGAAATTACAAAATGTTTTCATAATTCTAAAAATTTTATAAAAAAATACACCCAAAGATAATATTATTCTAGTTTCTTTGGAATCATGGAATCATAAACACTGGTATATAAATGATCTACATTATCTAACACTAGGCTCCTCTTGACTAGCAACCTTCTTATACAGGTAAAAAATTATAGACATCTTCATAACCTAGGTAAAGAAACAAAAAATGGTTTAGATTAATTGATCATTCATGGTAAATAGAGGATATATATAAGAATAATCATGACAATAAGGGTATATAAACATGATCATGAAAATATATGATCATACCATGCAAATCTAAGATCGTATACATAAATACTAGAATAAATACTTGTAGTTAATAAGACATGAATCATAAAGAAATAAATAATATAATCTATGAAATAATAATGTAGGAATAAAACGTGGAATTTTGGAAAACACATAAGTATATAATATGATTTATATAGTAGTTAAGGCATTGTTATCAAGATCATCTTAGTAAGTTTGGTTCACTCCACATACCATCTTGGTAGTCATAGTTCACTCCTATAAAAATCATAGTGGCATGAGTTCACTCCTTATACAATCATGGTAGTCATGGTTCACTTCTATTTCCATATTAATAGTCATGATTCACCCCCAATACCATTATAGTATATCTCATGATATTTAAATATTTACCCAATAAATTGGAGGGAGATACAGGTCACACCCATATCATAATGAAAACATACGTACATGTGGAAAAATATCATTGAAAATAATATCATAAACCATGAAACGAAATGGGTATCATAATCATGTAATAATATCATAATATATTTAAAAAAGAAATTTTTCATAATCATTTCATCATAAATATAATCCATGAAAACGTAGTAGGTTTGAAAATAAAATACCAAATGATAGAGATATATGTTTCATAAACATCATTCCATAAAAACATATAACATTAAATAAATAATATGAATTTATCCATTGGATAATTTCTATAAGGGAGTGATTAAAATCAACTTACAACATCTTATATGGAAAATAAATTGGAATGATTTTTTGAAAACATCCCTTCAAAAAAATATCCTTCTTTCATTGAAAATAAACTCTTTAAAACATAAAAAACTGAAAGACATTTTATTGAAAATAAACATTAAGTATTGTAAATAAATCTTTAAAAACCATTTTTATACAATGTTTAATGAAAATATATAAATAGATTTTGAAAACATTTTGAAACCCATTTTCATTGAAAACTTATAAAGGATGATTAAAAAATATTCAAAACCATTTCTTTAAAAATACATTGAAAACATATAAATAAGGCCTGAAATAATTTTGAAAAACTATTTTCCTTGAAAATAAATAAAATAATCCTTAAAACATTTTGAAATACATTTTCATTAAAAACATATAAAAATCTTGAAAATATTTTGAAAACCACTTTCCTTTAAAAATTATAAAATAATCTTAAACTCCTTTCGAAAAAAAACTTTCCTTGAAAAATACTTTGAAAACATATAAATAAATAATAGAAAACATTTTAAAAACATTTCTTAGAAATATTTTTTAAAAAAACTATTAAAAAATTACCTTTTTAACATGCAAATGAAGCTTCATAGAAATAATAACTGGTAAATCCATACAAGTCGTACGAGGTAAGAAGAACATTCATTTTCCATGGTAAAAGATAACAAAAATAACTTATTTGAAAAAAAAATAAGATTACTTTAAAAACATTGATAAAAGATAAAGAGGGTAACAATGACTTTTAAATATTAGAGGATAGTATTAAAATATTCTTTGAGAAACGTTTTAGAAAACATTGTTTTGATGGAATACATATTTCTAGCTGAAGAGAGTGTAAATTTGGGCTTTATTAAAAAAAATTATTAACATTATTTTATATCAAATTGTATAAAAATTGTTCCAATATTTTAATATTTCATGAATAAACAATGTATAATAAAATTGATTAATGTTCTTGAGAGGTGGTTTATAATATTTTAATAAAGGAAGCATTATCATAAACAATCTTGAAAAGAGATGAGTTTGTTTCAATAGACTGTAATCGCATAGTAACATTGAACCATACCCCCATGTAAAAAATTGAAATTAAATGAATCATAAATTATCATGAAATGAATTATATTCAAGATATAACATATAAAATTTTTGTATATACACCTCTAAAAAGAGTACGGGTTTATAATAAAACATGTGTCTCAAACAAGAGAAATTGAGACAAAATAGTCTTACCAATTTGGTTGATTTTGAAACATCAACCACATATAATAAATATCATACAATAGGAATAAAAATACCCATAAATTTATGTATAATAATCATTTAACACATCAATGTGAATTATACACACCACGTAAATGGAATGTTGGTGAATAAATCAAGTATATCACGGAAATAAAAAAGCGAGATGAAATCTCTTTACCTTGTGTATTGACTAACATCATACTCATTCAAACCTCATGAATAATAATTATAAATATATTATAAATATATTATAGAACCATATTTTTACATTTAATACCATATAGGGATTTATTATGGCTTTATATTACCCGATTGTTAACAATTCTTTGACAAGGTTTCACTTTAGGTAATAACTACTTTATTTTTCACATGTGTCTTTATTTGTTACATTAATAGTCCTTATAATTATATAATAATTTCCATAAAATTAAACATGATTTAAATATAAGTTATATTAATTATATATGTTTTATAATAGTACATATAAAATATATTTATGAAAAAAGAATATATTATTCATGTAGATAGTAAGTCGTACGTATGTATGAATGTTTTTTCTATTTTATTGTCAGGTTGAATGAAATAAAGTAAAATAAATATTTTTATATTTATGGATATATATATAATTATTAAATTAGATTTATTATTTCATAGATATATCATATATATTCACTAAACCTATTTTTAATACATTCCATGTAGTGTATGAATGAATGACATCACTTTGAGAGGGAGGGTAGTCTGCACTTCCCCAAACGAAATTATCATATTAACATGATATAAAAATTATAATTTCATGTTCATTAAAACAATTAAATAAGATTAAATAAATAATAAGTATAATTTATAAAATATATAAAAATAGTTTCCATCATATTTCCCACAATGAGAAGCAGTAAAGGAAAAATGAACAATCATTGTTTCGTGAGGCGGTTATTCTCCATACACGTAAACAGTATGTTCGTCACCCCTGAGATGAAGGTTTTTGTATGTTTAGGAAAAAATCATGACATAAAAAATCATAGATTATATATTATACAATTTTTGTTATAACAGAATGGAATAAATATAGTGGAGTGGGTGGAGAAAGAAAATAAAAGAAAGGATCTTGAGAGAAGACATTACCTCTTAATCATGTAACTACTTTTGGCTTGTGACAAAAGGATTCCAGGGATTTCCTTCAATATAAAGGGAGGATTAAAGGAGGATGTTAGGGATTATGGGAAGTGTATTGGGTATAAATTGTCCAAACCTAAGTGTTTTTAGAGGTGGGAAGAAGAGTAAATGTTTGTGGCCTTTTATAGTGAAGGGAAAGGACACAACTATCATTTTTTAAAACAAGTTAGGTGTACCAATGTTTATACCTAAAAAATTTCATAAAAACAAAATATTGGAAGGATTATTTACTAAAAAAATTATCCACTGGGTTTTGGACTAGTGTCTTGTTTTTTTTATCTTAAAGTTATGGTTTAGTACTTTATTAACCAAATATTTCTCTTAACAGTTGTAATTAATTTTAATCCCTTTAACTAATATTTTTGGTCAAAACCAAAATAGACCATATTAAATATTATAAATTATTATGATTCAAAATATGGAATCCATTATTCAAAATTACAAACACATAAGTGGAAGAAATTAATTTTAAATAAATCTCGTTGATGGGATGAAATTGCAGGGTTTTAAGGTAAAAACCTCTACTCTTTTGATATGTTTTTCTAAAAACATTCAAAGTAAAGTCGATTAAAATGATGTAAATTGTTTCATTGATAAATATATGATTTAATTAAACATTGAAACAAAATAAAAATATAATTTATCCTTGTAAATATGTTATATTAGAAGGTGGTTTGGAAATAAAATCTGTTATTTTTCACTATTCAACCAAAATTGAAGTTTCTCAAAAAAATCCCTAAAGTACCCCCTAACATAATTTATACATTATAAATTAAAAAATTAATGTTATTTTATGAAATTAAATTTATAAATATTTCTAAAATTTATCTTATCATTTTATATGGAATGACTGTTAAAGTAGTTTATTTGGGAAAATGATGTTTTTGAACATATAAGGGAATTACAAAAATATATATATATTAGTCATAAATATATTTTATTTTTATAAAATTATTATGAAAAATATTTTAAAAGTATTTATCCCAATTAATATTACTAATTTTAACTACTATTTTATAATTATATCATTTTAAAAATTATAAGAATAAAATTACCTTTTGTAGAAACTCGGTGTCAGGTGTAACATATTCTAAGTCAATGTGTAGTGTTGTGTATGCCAAGATAGTGTTACGTGTAACATCCTCCAAGTCACAAGATATCCTTGTTTTTTTATGTTGAGAAAGATAAAATTTATATTTTTGGTAGTGAATGATTAACATGATGGTTCATATAACCCAAGCCAAACATAGTGCTTTAATATAAAATAAACTATTTTCAGTGTTACATGAAATGAAAACTATCAGAAAGGTTAATTTAATTCAAAAAAATAAATAAAAAATCATGGGGTGTTATATTCTACCCCCTTTAAAATGATTTTCACGCTCAAAATTCTTCTAGGATATCAAATGTTTAATACTTGAATGTTTCATTCGTAAAAACAAACATTGTAAAATTGGATACTAAAACTTATCTTAAAAATGGAATGTTGGTACCATAATGGTCACCCAATGTAACATATAACAAGGTTTAAACTTTTGAGAACAAAGGTTGGGAGTGAATATTGGACATTGAGGGAACATGTAAATATTTATAAGGATTTATTGATTTCAACAATGTCAAATAAGTGAATGATCAAATAAAATTAGATGACTTCAATGTCATAAATCTATGATGTTTTAAAATGCCATCACTTCAAAAAACATAGGAATTAGGAAAAATAATTTTCTTTTTATTAATATCTTAATGTTGAGTATTTATTATATTGACAATGAATATTAGGAAGTATACTTACTTGATATATTATTAGAAACAAAATTTTGTTTTTTATTTTTTCTTTTATCAATTATCAATTTATCCATTACCTTAAGTAATTAATGTACCAAAATTAATATTGATGCATAAATCACTAGAATACACTTTAAACGTATCTTATGTTCCATAGGATAATTAATATTTTATATATATTCCTCTAAAAAATAAATATACCTAAATCTATAAACATAAAATGTAACACCTCTTATTCATCAGTAATATTTATTCATAAATAAAATTATTCATTAACAACGACATTGCGTAAGCCAGTGGTAGGCATGAAACCATAATTTTCCATCGGTCATGGGTTCAAGAACCACGACCTTGCTAGACTATATTTCTTGTCACCTGACATACATGATGTTTTTTTTAAAACTACTCTAAAATAATTTTCAAAATATGATAGACATCATTGAAATATGTTCATTCACTAAATACCATTTTAACCAAGGTTTTTTATACAATATAAATACATAAATACTTCCTTTCAAGTTCAAATTAATCTTTTAATAAATTTTTATCCTCATAAATATAATAAAAGATGAAAATCTAAAACTTTATAAATAACGTCACAAAATCTGTTTCATATTGATTCCCTTATATGACACAAAGTTTCTATTGTCTGTGAAATTTTTAACATGTAAATACCCTCATTATTTACTCTACTGAAACATCTTAATAACTTAAATTACGATAAATTTTTATTCAAAACATTCATGCTTACTTAATCAAAGTATAATGAATTTATTCCATAAATCCAAAAATGTTTTAAACTTAATCAAGATAGCAGAAACCATGTGTTAATAAGTCCTTAATTATTTAAAAGGTAATTGGTAAATTCCAATTTACTTATTCATATACCACATACCTTTATCCAAACCTTATTATTATAACATATGGAACATATTAAGGTTTATATTTCTCGTAATCACATTTCCATTTTATCATTTTCTATTCCATCGAAACCATTCAACATGTTCTAGAATGTCTATAGAGAAAAACATAAACTAAACAATCCTTATATATTTCACCTTTCATATAACATAATTGTTTAATCCAAATATATAAAATCGTTTATTATTCCACTTTATCATTATTCCATTAGCAAGTCTACCTCATAATATTACACAATACCTCTTTTATTTTACATTTCATCTACAGTATCTTTATCATCAGTAATGTAACCATTACTCATACCACTTTGTGGGTCTTCTTTAGGATTTTTACTCTTGAGACAGTGAGTTGCATAATGACTATTTATTCCCCACTTAAAACAATTAACCATTGATGATGTATTAGGGAGGCCAATATTCTCATTCATTTCATTATATAAACCCATCATTTTTACCTTTAGTAAATTTCATTGCTTTCTTCTTTTCCAGAGTCAAAACATTTTATTATTTCTCTACGACATTCACTTAGGTGATTATTTGAACAGTCATGAAAAAATGGATACTGAATTTTATTTATTATATGGTCTCTATTACCCAAACACTCAATGAAATCTTTATTTCTCTTCCTTGGTGAGTTTAACAGTTAGTTAAGGTACATATTATTTATCAAGTTTTGTGAAAACTGATTAGGTTTGATCATAACATATTTTACTCTAGGGATCATCCTACTTGACTTCTCATCAGAAAAGTTTCCATCACATTCAATGTCAATCCAATTTCTTCCAATTATCCCATTAAATAAAACCATAAGCATTGTTTGGGAATTAATAATCAAATCATAAAAACTCATAGTAGTGAAAATTATTACTTATAGGGTGTATAAATCATGACACTTCCTTAATCTATGACACCCTAGGATCATCCTAGGTTATTCATATCTAAATTATATTTAAATAATTTGTGATGCTTCACGAAGAGGTTGAGAATTCCCAAAGAATATCCCAAAAGAGTGTCAAATGAACTGTGCATCTAGGCCCATTATCATATACCATATTACCCCGAGTTAGGCCTAGAACATCTTTTTGGAGTTGTTTCCCATAGTTACATTTTGTTCTGGAGCCACATCCTTCTGTTGTATTCAGATAGTGATATATTTCTAGGAACCCACTAATTATAACCTTTATAAAAATTATAGGACATTTTACTATACCATTCATTATCCTTAGAAATGTCCATAGAATTTTCCTTAGGTATATCACTGAGGTTTTTTCACCCAATATTATAAAGGTTTACTAAAAGTTTTATATAATTCTAACTATAGAAACCCTCTTTTTTCATACATAGACATTACTTAACTTTTTAATAATACTTATAACATTATACAATTAGACTCCCAATTATCATACTCTTCTATTACCATTGTAAAAATGGAAACATAAACACTATTATTTAAATGAGATAAATTTTCTCCCACTAGGTTCTTATTTAATAGCACCCTTCTTAGATACATAAAAAATACTAAATATCTTCATAACCTGTGGAAGGAAACATAAAAATGGGTGAGCTAAAATGCTCAGTACGGGTAAACATGGGAGATATGTACGCATAATCCTAAGCATAAGTTTATGAGAACATGATCATTAAAATAGAAGATCATACACAGCATATCAAATATCATATACTTTAATCATGGAGTAAAACATGGGATTTCATAAGACATGTTTCATAAGGTAATAATGAATATAATCTATGAAATCATAACATAATAATAAAACTAAGAATTGAGAAAAACACATAATCATATAATATGGTTTCCATAGAAGCCAAGGAATCACATCAAAGACTATATTAGTAGTACGGGTTCACTCCCCATAAAATCATGGTAGTCATGGTTCTCTCACATGGTCATATTAGTAGCATTAGTTCACTCCTCATATTATCATAGTATTCATGGTTCACTCCCATGTCCATCATAGTATTCAAGGTTCATTTGAAGACTGTTTTAGTCAATCTCATGAGATATAAATCATTACCCAAAGCATTGGAGGTAGATATAGGTCTCATCCATCCCATAATTAAATAATACATATATTTTCCACAAAATAATTCAAATTCATATCATAGCCTATGAAATGAAATAGGTATAAAGATAATATATAATCATGTCATAACATGGGGGAAAATTCAGGTTTGATAATAATTTCATCACAAACATAACCTGTAAAAAGAATTTGGTATCAAAAGTATATAACCTATGAGATAAGAATGGGTTTCATAAACATTATTCAAAAAAAAATACCATTTAAGAAACAATATGAATTAAACCTTTGGATCATTTCTTAGAATGGAATGTGTAACATCAATATATGTCATTATAGATAGAAAATAAATTGAAAATATCTTTTGAAAAAATAACTTGAGTAAAATATCCTTTCTTATTTGAAACCAATATCTCTTAAACATAAAATCCTTTTGAAATTCATTTTCAGGAGAATAAAATTGAAATATTGTAAGAAAATCTGTTAAAACATTTTGGAAACAATTTTCATTGAAAATATATAAAGTGGGAATGAAAACTATTTGAA
The DNA here is from genome assembly GCA_963277665.1 of Viscum album. Classification (NCBI taxonomy): domain Eukaryota; kingdom Viridiplantae; phylum Streptophyta; class Magnoliopsida; order Santalales; family Viscaceae; genus Viscum; species Viscum album. Next base: position 1,413,753,531 of record OY728125.1, on the reverse strand, counting down.
CCACATTTAACTTGAAAATTTATAAAAGGATCTTCAAAAAAATTTTGACATCCATTTCATTGAAAATACATTTCCAATTTATAAATAAGGAAAAAATCATTTTGAAAATCGTTTTCAATGAAAACCAATAAGATAATCTTTAAAACAATTTTTCCATGTAAAATTATAAAATAATAATGAAATTATTTCAAAAAAAATTTCCTTAAAAACATATAAAATATTCTTAATTTTTTTTGAAATCAACTTTCCTTGAAAAATAATTTGAAAAATTATAATGAAATCATGAAAATGTTTTGAAAATCATTTATTTAAAAATTATTTTTTTAATAAATTATTTTCTTAACAATTATCCTTTTAAACATTAAATGGAATATTTAAACAAATTACAGTGGGTAAATCTATAAATTTCTTACGTGTAAGAAGAATATTCATTTAGTAGGGTAAATGGTTAGAAAAATAGCTCATTTTGGAAGTGACAAGAATATTCCTTTGAAATTATTGGTAAAAGAAAAAGAGAAAAAAATATATTTCAAATATTATAGGATAAATTTATTATATTATTGGAAACCCTTTTTATAAAACATTGTTTTTAATGAATCTATATTTCAGACCGAATAGAGGGTAAAGTTGGGATTTCTTAAAATACACTTTATTAACTATCATGTCTACCAAAGAGTAAAAAAATATTACCAATACATGAGTATATTATGAATAACCATAGGATAATAACATTCATCAATTATATTAGGATATATATTATAGGATTTCAATAAATAATCATTAATCAGAAACAATCAAGAAAAGAGATGACACTGTTTCAATAAAAATTTTGGGTCATAATAAAACATGTATCTCAAAGAAGGATAATTGAGACAAAACTACCTAACCTATTTGGTATCTTTTTAAACATTAAACCCATGAAATAAAGATCATATAATGGATATGAAAACACTCATAACATAATGTACAATAATCATTGAATAAATTCATGGTAAATGTACATACCAAATAAAATGAATAGGTGGTGAATAAGGCATGTATCTCAGGGAAATAAAAAGTGAGGTGGATTCCCCTTACCTTATGTCCTGACGCTTATCATACTTATTCAAACCTCCTATATGAGAAATATAAATTTATTATAAATATTTCATTAAAACATTTTATTACTTCTAATACCAAATAATATATTATTACGGATTTTTATTACATGATTTTTAATAATTATATGTTATGGTTTCACTTAAGGTAATATTCGCTTTGTTTTTTGCATGTGCCTTAATTTGTTATATCATTGATCCTTATACTTATATCATGATTTCTATATTGTAAACCATGATTTAAATATAATTTATTTTTAATATAATTTTATTATAATAATCCATATAATATATAAGTATGAAATGGAAAAAATTGTTCATTGAGATGGTAAGTCGTACGTATGCATTAATGTTATTTCTGTTTAATTATCATGTTGAATGAAATAAAGTAAAATATATATATTTATATATAAGTGTGTGTGTGTGTGTGTATATATAATTTTTAAATTTCTATATTACATCATATATATATATGATATATATTTACTAAACCCTAAATTAATACATTCCATGTATTTTATGAACAAATCACATCACTTTGAGGGGGTGGTAGTCCACACCTCCTCATAGAAAACAATCATATTAACAAAAAAAGGAAACTGTAAATACATGTGTGGTAAAATAATTTAATAGGATTAAATACATAAAAAATATAATATATAACATATATAAAAATCCATCATGATTTTCACCATGATAGGTGATAAAGGAAAAATGTACAATCCTCATTTTGTGATGGAGTAGTTCATCGTACACATAAAAAGTATGTTTGTTACCCATTAGATGGATATGAGAGTAAGTGTTAGTAAAAACACTATAATAATAAAATAATAAATTATTTTTTGTATTGTAGTTGTTATATAAACAAGTAATAAAGATAGTGGAGTGGGTGGAGAAGCAAAATAATATAAAGGTGCTTGAGAGAAGTCGTTACGTCTTGATCGGGTAACTCCTTTTGTTTGTGCCAAAAGTATACCTTGGATTTATTCCATCCAAAAGTGAGGATTAAATGAGTAATATAAGGTAATTTGGAAGCGTATAAGGTAGTTCTTGGTCGATCCTAATGGGTTTTAGAGGTATCAATAAGAGGAATAGGCGGTGGCCTGGCATTTTTTTAAAAGAACTTAGGTGTACCCACGTTTTTACATAATAAAGTCACAAAATTCTACTAAACGCAATAATTTATGGATAATGGTATTATAATGACAATAAAATTGGGTTTTTATATCTTTCTATATTTTTTTGGTCCTTAAATTAAAGGTGTTGTACTTTATTAACCTTATTTTTTTCTTTACCCTTCTAATAAATTTTAATAACTTTTACTAATCTTTTTGGTCAAAAACAAAGTTGAACATATTATATATTAGAAATTAAAAGGATTATAAATATGAAAACTATTTTTAAAAATTATAATCACATAAATGGTATAAATTAATATAAAATTAATTCCACTAATGGGATGACACTATGTGTTTTTTAAGTAAAATTGTCTAAATGTTTGCTATGTTTATATACCCAATTTCAATGTGAAACTAATTCTGATGAACTAAATTGGATTATTTAACAAAAATATGATTTAATTAAACTTTTAAACCAAATTAAAATATAATTTAACCTTATAAATAAATTATATGAGAAGGTAGTTTTTAATTAAAGTCCGGTATTTTCCAATTTTCATCCAAAAAATGAAATTTCCCAAAAAAAATATCGAAAATTCATGCTAAACTAATTTCTAAATTCTAAATTCAATAATTAAGATTTTTATCAAATTTTAAATTGGATTAAAATTAATTTTCATTTTTTCACAAAATGATATGAAAAGTACTTTATTTGAGAAAATAATATTTATAAACATGTAAGGACATTACCAAAAAAATATATCTGTCATTATAAATAAGTTTTATTTATTTAAAACCATTATAAAAAATTTTGGAAAATTAATCACATTTCATATTAGTATGTTTAATGTGAATATTAAATTTATATCATTTTGAAAATTATAATAATAAAAATATAATTCAAAGAAACTCGGTGTTGTGTGTAACATACTCCCAGTCGGTGTTGCATGTTGTATATGTCATGTTGATGTTGTGTGTAATGTCTGCCACTTCTCAAGATAAACATGGTTTTTCATGTTTTGAAATTTAAAAACTATTTTCTTTTTATTTCATAATTAAATAGGTGTTTCTTATAACGTAATCCAAACATATTTCTTTAATATAAAATAAAATATTATTAGTGTTACATGAAATGCATAATATCACAAAGTTAAAGTAATTCAAAACAAAAAAAAAATCAGAAAATCATGGGGTGTTATGAAAATCATTCCTTATATAAAACAAATGTTTAACATTCATTATATGATATTTATTATAAAAATATTCCATGCTTGAATAATTTATGAGTATTCGATAGCCCCTATATTATCATTGTTAAAGGAGAAAATATTTGGTTGTTTGATAAAAGTGGTGTTGATGTTTGACTACTGGTTTATGATATCAATGATACAATAATGATAAAAATAATATAGTGGATAATAATGGAATTAAATTACAATAATATGAAGTGAAATAGTATACTCATGAGAAAGCATGTGTCATTGGTAATGATGATTAATCTTAATTCCATAAATTAATGGATGATATTTCTATTAAATTTTGAGGTTATAAATATATTTAGAATTATTATTATGATTTAACTGACTCTAGTGGTGAATAAATTTCCAATCACCTCATTTAAGGAAAATAAAATAGGTTTAATTCCAGAACATTATTACATATCAGGGGTCACATGTTAAAACTAGGAGAACTTTTAGGAAAACAACACATATATCTCTATATTAATTGGATTAATCAATACGTGGTGAAAAAGATATATATAATCCTGAATTGTATAATTCCATTAATAAATAATTCGATCATATAGTGAAAAATGACACACTAGAGATGGTACCCAAATGAGACGACAAGAACATCATTGGAACAAAATGGGTAATTTGGAATAATTTTAATGAATAAGGTGATGTGATTAGAAATAATTTAATATATGTATGTGAGGTACATTCTATTATTTACAGTGTATATATTGATGAAAATTTTGGCCAAGCTCCAAGATTTTATACCGTATGAACATTCAAATATATTTCACCCCAAAGTAAATACATGATTTTTCAATTGGATGCCAATCCATCCTTCCTCAGTGGTGGTATATAAGATGTAATTTTCTAGGAAAATGTTGTCTTTCCACACATGGAGATGATTAAAATCATGTATTCTGGATAATTAAATATTTTTGTGGGTTAAATCAATCTCCTTGATTATATAATTCTATGATAGACAGCTGCATGAAGATGTTAAATCATAGAAAATAGAAAATGGTCATCAAGGGATAGATGTCACACCATGAAGGCTGTTTTGGACACCACTAAGTATAGATCAGAAAATTGGACCCCATAGAGGGGGAACCAAGGTATTCCATTGGTTAGGATTGAACCTCATGAAGGAATACTACATACCCTGTGAGGAAGACAAAGATCAAAACCCATATAGTTAGAAGGGGGGATTTGGAACTTATGCATGGTAAGCTACCCATGGTACTGTTGAGGGAAATAAAGGATTGAATGGGGCATATATACATAGATATCCCTGGTTGATGGTTTGATCCCACCAGGATGTGGTGGCCTCAATAAAAATCTGGATGGAAATGGAGAAAGTATTGAAGTAGAATGGAATGGATGGGATGGTAACAAAAAAATATGATGTTTTGGGATTAAACCTTGGATAGGATTCCAATGTATCCTAGTTGGTTAGGAATAAAATTTCATTTAGGTTTGATGGGGGAATTAGGGCTTACACCTGAGGAAGTGACTCAAGAATGTGATATAGGGATTAGGTGTGGAAGAAGCCCAGGCGGATGGATCAAAACACCTCAGGTAGGTGGATCTGAGGGATGTGTCATGGAAAGGGATGGTGTCACATCATGAGGGTCATCCCTAGGAGGGAAAACTATAATTTATCATTTTTTGGGATTAATCCTCAAGGAGGCTTCCTATATTCCCTATTTAAAATACATTGATTGGTACCCATATAGATCAGTAGTGAAAGGAATGGGGCATACATGATAAGGTGGACCTAAACAATTCTCAGTCATTGTTAATCTCTAAGACCATGTGATTCATGCTTGGTGTAGGAAACAAGAGGAAGAATTAAACCTGAAAATTATGTCACAAAAGGTGTGTCCATGAGCAGTGACGTGAGGCTTACACACTGGGGTGGCCTAGGTAGATGGTGATTGGGGATAGCACCAAGAGGGATTCCTGAAGAGGATCTCGTATCACCTAAGGAGGATGTCATACCTTGCTAGGAGGGAGGATTAGGTCTCACTCCTATGGAGATGAGTGGGCATGGAAAATGCTCAATGTGGGGCACCCCATGTGCATACCATAGGGTGATGCCATATTTTAATGTCATGTACTAATAAATATAGCACATGGAAGGTCAATGTCCTATAGATCAAATGGGGAGAAGTGGATCCTCACCACTAGGACATACAAAACTGATTCCCACCCACACATGGGGAAGGGAAGTCATCAACAAAGATAGAATACGACGGGGTGGAGGTGTGATCAATTGTGGGGTCTATGTTATTAATGCTATTTAGATAACCTATATATATTAGTGTACCAATGAGAATAATAATTAGATAGAGAAAAGAAAAAATTAAACTGAATGAGAGACCATGAAATCACTCGGCACAATCCTGGAGGGTTGTATAGAAGAGGGTATTATGAAGTACTGAACCACAATGAGAGGTGCTTCATTAATCTCTGGTGCTTCACAATGTTTGGGGACATTATGAAAGAATTATATCTTTGAATCAAGGTGATTCTTCCTTGGTGTGGTGGAGTGAGTAGTAATGGGAGTGCTTCACAAAGAATTAAAGCTTCATGAAGCCTCAAGTACTTTAGGGGTCTTCCTCCTTCACCAGGGGCGCAGGCCTTTATGAATGGAAACCATACCGTAGGCATGGGTGGATAATAACAAATGAATCAGGGTTTCCTGTGCTCTAATGCCTTGGGTAATTAATTTTCCTCTCAGGGTTTTGTTGTATTGGAGCTTCATGAAAATAGAACTTGAAAGATGAAATGTTAGAATAGAAATTCATATGATGAGGTTGATCCATCTATTTATTAAAAAAAATATCATGATTATAGGATCATGCCTCAATGCAAATTTGATCTCCATGAAATGGCATGGGGTTCTTAAGGCTTGCAGATAAATCCATCATGTTTTATTGCAGCCTTCACAAGAATCTTTTGACTCATGGATATGACCATCAATACCTCATGAGTTTGTCAGTATTGGTGGATAAGTGAAAGTTATTCATAAGGTAGACCCCTTTGATGATATTTCATCCATTTGACATGGGATTTTATCTCCACTAGCTAGGCCTTTCCCAAAAATATCCTGGGTTACATATTTCCACACCAAAGAAATCCCACCTTATAATGGTATCTGATGGGAAAAGTAGGGTTAGATTCTGAGGGAAATCTTCCAAAAAAATTAGTCATGAAAATACCTCTATGAGACTTTAGAGAGAAAAGGCTGCCCCAAATCTCGGTGGGTTGTTTTCTATAAATTGGGCTTGAGGAGACCATTCTCTATAAAAAATCTCCGTGAACGGTTTTTTCAGAATCTCTCTTTTGAGAAGTGACTTTCCCCACAAATGCAACCTTGAAAACCAGTTTCAAGAGACCATTTCTCCTTCATTGGATATTAGAAATCTGGGGCATTGCAATCATTTGTTTCTCCATGATATGGATAAATAATTCTTTGGATCCAAAATCTAGTGCTTTGAGAAAAATCTTCCTGAATGATCATCATAAAAAATATCAACAAATTTTATGGTGTCTGGGGCATTGCATCAAGGGGTGGTTTGCATCAATCTCTCAGTCCTCCAACAAATCTTTGGGATTCCCATTCTTGGGGTGATGTATAATGAATTTCTTCTCAAAAAGAATTCATGGGGAGATCTGTAGAAGATGCCACATTTGGATATTATTATTAGATACTTTATTTCAAGAATATACAATGACATGAAAATGAAAAGGGGCATCCACTTCAATAGTTGTTCAGTCTTTTCCTGAACTTTTCTATCAAAAGGCCAGCTAAAAAAGGGCCACACATAAAACAACCCGTAAGACCCTATACATACCCAATAGGGACTCAGTGATGCTAAAAATGTCCTTATTATCTATTCATGGGGGATATCCTATGTAATCAGAAGGATAAAAATCATAGAGAGGCAGAGATGAGGTTCTATATTGATGGGGAAAATCCATAGGGGCTATGTTTTTTCAAACTCATAAAACATACTTTCTATATTATTTGTTTTTTTAGAAATACATGGACATATCTCCTCTATTAATAAACTGCTACATCTCATTAATATCTATCAAATAACTAATGATTTATCCCTAAGCTCATGTGGGTCATGCCCAGTGTGAGAAAAAAAAATATTATCATATAATTGTTCACTTTATATGAGAGTGTTAGATGACTATCAAATACTCAGGGTATTCTATTATTGACTGACCACCTAGACTGTTTGGGATGAAAGAGGTTGTGGCTGGATAATATGGTGCTAAGAACATCCAAAATTATGTTCCAAACGTTCTCTAGAATACGATCAAGATAATGCTAGGGGTATTGGAATCAATCCAAACAAAGCGAAAATGGGAAGTGTGAGTCACGATGCCCAAAATTTGGAATCATGAAGGGGATGGAATACAAGTACAAGATAACATACGACCATATTAAAGACGCAATATTCCTAATGACATCCTAAAATAGGGAAAAATAAATAATTGTCAACCACTGGCCATATCAGAAACACGATACCTCACTTAAAATGTTGTTTGCTATCTTATGGGGCATTGGCCTGGAGTAGTAGGTAACCCAAATCACCATAACCAATCCATCAGGGGGGGTCCCTTAAGAAATTAAAGATGATGAGGATCTAGATAAGTAGCACACAAATCATGGATTCTAAGGTTGAGATGTTCAAAAGTATCCTATAACTATTGAAACTACACCACTACAACTGAGATTACACCAATGTAGGTGCATTGGGATGAACAAGGATCAAATTAATATTTCAAGGAATCATCATCTTGGAGACTACACAACATTTGAAAATGAAAATAATGTGAAGATGACTAGAATTGTGGGTGAGGACCTCTAAGGTGAAGAAATTGGATTATTTTCAGTTTCACTTCATGCAAGTATAGATGATGCATACATAGTTTAACATTGTACAGTGAGGAAGATGCATGGCATAGTTTAACTTCAAAAGACCATGATGTTGTACATAGTTTATGTTAATACTACATGGACCCTGGACAAAAGTTTAAAGTTGTGTTACACAGACCATGATGTCTATTCCTAGAATGTTTTCATGGAACATAAGAGATGAAACTGGCATGAGGGAGACAAAGGAGGCTTGTTCACCACATAAATACTAAGGAATAGATGGTAAGGAGACATATGTGATGCGATGAGGGAAAACCCAACATGAATGACAACCAAGGAGGCCCAAATCCACAACACACATTCTCTCTGGGGATCTAAATTTAATTTCATATATTTTAAACCAGATACCACATTCCCATATTAGTATCCACCCTTCCAGAATTTCAAAGCCTACATTATCCATGCTTGGTGTAGGAAACACAGAATGGTTCCGGGGCTAACCTGACATGTGGGTGCATACATAAAGGGTGAGACCAAGGATGGAATACAACCATGAAACAAGAATTAAAAAAGGATGGTAAGTCAATACTATTTATGTTTGGATAAATGGGTGACTGGTAAGTAATGGTCGAATGTCAACAATATTCAAAACACAGATACCATAACGACACCAGACAAGAATAGGGAGAAGGAATTTGGGATCATTATTTGTCGTGTTTGAAAAACAAGACTCACTGTTTACATCCAACGATCCATCATGGTGTTGGACTAAGATAGGAGGTGACCCAGAGATGGAATGAGACTATCACCATTAGAGACGTCCATCTGAATGTGAAAGAGAATGGAAAACCCAATCCAAGAAGAACGTTAAGTGCAGACTGAGAATATCGGACAGTGTGATTTAGTCCCAGACATCAAAACAGTTTAAGGTCATATTTCTTAGACCATGGTGAGCATTTTAATGTTGTTTTTATTTGAATACTACAAGAATCTCAGTATTAGGGTATGTATATAGAATTTGGGGGTAAAAACCAGATGTGAATGAGGACCAAATATATTCACACCACATGTTACATCCACACCATAAGATTAATGGATTCCCAAGGGATAAAATTGGTTAATAACCTATGGCTGGGCCTAAGACTAAATATATGGTATTCGCAACATGTACCATAAGGATGGAAATCAATCAATAAATAGATATTGGAAATGGAATAGTAGATGGTCAGTTCCCAAGGTGTGGTATCTTATCTAGTGAACACGTTTTTGTGTTGTGTATTTTATTTTCATATATCACATACATAGAATATGTAGTTTAACATCATAAGATAAAGGAATGAGCTATTATGCAATTTATAACCATGCAACAAAGAAATAAGGGATCTTAATTTATGTTCATAGAACTCAGAACATTTGATGAGTCTTCCAAAGTGGAATGTGTATTGTGCCCCCATACAGAAACCCGGTGTGAATGAGGACCAAAGAGATAAATGACACACCATACATTCCTAAGAGGAACTCATGTATAGATTAACATCATGTGTGATGAATAAAAAGGTTTGGGATATTTGTTTCACCTGAAACTAATGTTCCCGAGCATCACTATGTATCCCACAAGTATGTAAATAAAGCCATACATTGCTATTAAAGATCCACGTAGATTAATTTAATGTAGTAAGGAAACTAATGGGTCACTTTTTACATTAATATAGGCCAGAGAATTTTTGCACCATTCAGTGAAAATTGTCACTTTCCCTTTACGATCATGCTGAAAGGAACATCAATGATATGTGTTTTAACTCATTCATCTAGGATGCAGCAGATTAACATCATATAGGTTTATATATATCTTAGATTATTTTCATATAACTCAAACCAATGGGATTTTTTCCACTCTTTTATATGGGTACAAACCCTATAAAACTCTCTAGCCCATGTGAATCATACTCGGTGTGGGAAATAGAGAATAATTTTAGTCTTTTTCCATCATGCAGATGTTCAAAACATGGGTAAGGAAATATGAGGGGGGAGATTCCCAACAATACTGGCCTTCCCGCTCAATGTGAACAGATGCACGGAGGGGAATCATTGGGGGTATTGGAGTTCCACTAGAATATAGGGAAGTGGAAAGTGTGAATCAAAACCCCAGATATTTGGAACACAATGAGCATTGAATGACTATGGATGATGCCCATAGACCATGTTTGGAACGCAACATCCATATAATGCTTTAAGTGATGGGGACACAAAAATAAGGGTCAATTGCAGACCCTGTTCGACACAATGGGCCTATCTCAAAATGTTTTCTAATGACCTCTGGGGAATTTTCCAAGGATGGTAGGGGAGCCATGTCACTAGCACTATAAATATATCGGGTTCAATCAGACATGGAAGATGATGGGGTTACAAATAAAGTGATATGTGAAGCATGTAAAGGGCAGGAGAGCATGTCCATGCAGAATCCCACACTCTAAATCTCACACCTTGAGACATCATATCATGTCAGCGGGAGGAAGTGGCAGGATTTAGGGTAAAGACAGTGATATTACCAATAGAAAAAGGTCATATTTCTTGGACCAAATGCTATTAGTTTAAGGGTAACCATTTTGGACCATCGACTCCATGTTCAACTTCAGGTTCCTGTGATGCACCCATGTATTATAACATCTTGCGGTAAGGATATTGCATCATAGTTTAACATCATGTTGCAAGGATATATAGTGTTTCGAGTGGAACATGTGTTTTTTAGTAGTAATAACCCAATGTGAATAAGGACTCAAGGGAGGCCTCACCACAAAACACAATTCTAGGGGGGAGTGATACACAGTTTAAAGTCATTATATTTAGAACTGAAATCCTTGTTTAACATCATAGAGTTCAGACCCTTGAGACTGGGTAGATCCTCCATGTGAGTTAAAACCCTAAAAAGACTCTTAATACCATGTGATCCACACTAGGTTTGGCAAATAACGAGTAGTTATACTATTTTCCTGACACATGGAAGAAAAAAAATTGGAATGGAGATTTTAGGTCAATAATATCCCATCAACACTGACCTAATTAGTCAACACACAATGATGCATAGAGGGGAAACACCAACAGTGTTGGAGTTCCACCTGAACATTTGGAGGTGGAATGTCATAATCATGAAACCCTATATATGGATCACAATATAGGTGGAATGATAATGGATTGTAGCCACAAACCTTATTCAAAGAAAAAAATCCATATCATATTACCAAGAATAGTGGAAAATAAATGATGGTTGACCGCTGACCATGTTCAAGACGTGAGACCTAACCCAAAATATCATCCAAATTCTTCTTGGGAGTAGGTCCAAGATGGTAGGTGAGCCATTGTGGCCATACACTGTGCCATTATTGGGACCCTTCAGACATGAAATAGGATGTGGCTCCAAATAAAGGGATGTATTGAAGCATTGAAATGGATTGCAAGTATGTCCATTTGGATCAAAAAAACTCGTGGTACTACTCCATAGTGCATCTGGGAACATTAATGATGCATATTAGATGTACTATTCAAGACAACTTATTGAGAGAATATTCCCCAAGAGGAATCTAAGGTATTCCATGGTAAGGGAATAATTCCAAATGAAGATGATGAAGAGGGATAGACAAAGGTTAATGAAAAAGGTGTTGGACCTGATGAAAAAATATCTAGGTGTCTCTATATATCCCATAAGAATGGAAATGAATCCATATATAGTTCTTGAACTTTGTGTAAATTTACTTCAAGTAGTAAGGATGAAGGTTGTTACACAATCTAACATTGTGAAACAAAGAGGTATTAGAGAGAGATATCCCAATGAAGTATGTATGATATTGGTTCCGTAACTCGATGTGAATGAGGACTAAGAAGGCTCGTTTCCAATTATTTTTTTAGGGAAATCATGGTTTAATATCATAATTTCAACACTTAGGCTTCTGATATGGCGTCATGGAGATTGGACTGGAGGAGAAGGACTTTCTAATAGATATACATACCTTGGAAAGGAGACTGACCCGACGTGCATAAAGACTAAGGAGGTCATCACCATACAACATATTCCTAAGAAAAAGTGGTTTTGACCAGGGCTAGACCCGAAGAAAAATTGTTCACCCATTTATAAGTATCCCATAAGGATGGAAATCAAGCCATTAATAGTTATTGAACTCCATGTAGTTTATCATCGTGTGGTAAGGAAAAATATTATGACATAGTTTATTATCATTCGTCTTGGATATTGGGGGTGAATGTATCCCATAAGTGGATATACCTGGAATAGAAAAATAAACCTAGAATGAATGAGGACTATAGGGATTCACAACGCACCATTCTCTCCGAAGAGAGATATCAGATTGAGGGGATGAAGGAATGAAATTATGGTTGGTCCAAAAGAATAATTTTTTTTGGGAATTCTTACATATCCCATAAGGTTTGGAATCAATCCATGTATAGTATTTAAATTATGAGTAGTTTACGGTCGTGGGTTCAAGACAATGGCCAATAGGAATATTCCTGTGGGAGGAACATGATGCGGATATTATAACCAGGCATGAATGAGGATCAGAGATGTCTGTTGCACCACATAATCCCAAGAGGAACCTCGATAGATAATTTAAAGGATGTTTTAGCTTTTACATAGAAAAAACGCCCAGTCATTCCTTCTTATCCCATGAATAGGGGAATCGATTCACAATTATTTGTTAAATATGGTATGAAAATTTCTCTTTCCAAGGGGAGATGCCTTCAAAGGTGAAGACATTGTAGAAATGTGTTCTTTATAATCATACAACATGGATTCTGGATACATATTTTTACATCATGTAATAAGTATGAGGGCTATTATATATTTTATCCCCATTCAATAAGGACATAATAGTTTAATTTCATCTGTGATGGGGAGACACAGTTTAACATCATGTCACTTGGTTGAAATATATCTCATCTTATGTTCATAGAACATGGTCACCTGAAACACTATGATGTTTATCATCATGTATGACAATTTGGGAATTCTGTGTAGTTTAACATCATGTGGGACGAAAACATTTGACATTGTGAAGGATGAAGTTTTTATTAAAAGTAATATTTAAATAACTTTTTCTTGGTAGGAGGAATAATTTTCTCACCATCCATGGTGAACAATGATTATGTACCATTGGGATAAACTTTAGGAATTGTGTAAGTTCCTTCCCATTTGGGATCCAACACCGACAGGTTTTTACTTGGAATCATCATCACTTGAAGATCCAAAACTATGTAATCATAAAGGATGGATCGAAGGATAACTCTATTGTTGATTTCTCTAGATACCATGTTCTAGTACCTCTTTAGATTATGCAAGGCCCAAAGCATGATCTCGTCTTGAGCTTCCATTTCAGCTAGATAGTCTTATGAAACTCTTTCCAACATATGTTAATCAATGACATCTATACAAAGCACTAATAACTAAATCTTGATGTGTAGGACGACCTCTGTTTTGTACACTAGGGAATGTGGTGTCTCCTGGTGGAATAATAAGTCATCATACAACCATCCAAGAGAGTGTAGGGGAGATTTTTTAACCAACTTATCTTCTTTTAGATTACCATCATCTGAAAATTGTTAAAGTTATTCTTTTTTAATGAATTGATCTTCCCATTTTCCTATACATGGTAGTGAGAGGTGTGGTTAGACTAGATATTGTACTTGGAGTACAATTTCTTCAACTCATATGGTAGGAATTTTGTGTTGTTATTAGTGATAATATCATGAGGGACATTAGATTGATGGATGACATAGGAGATCATGAATTCAACAATAGATCATATTATGACTTCTTTAATATGAATATATTCTACCCAAATAGAAAAAAATCGGTCACGATCAAAATAAACAAGCACTTGTGATGTGTTGTTGGTTAGTATGGTCACACAACGTTGAGTCCCCGACCAAAAAAGGTTCAAGAGTACTTGGTAGTGTGGAGGGGATCCAGCAATTGACGTAAACAGATATCATGGATCTGACATGCACAAAACCTCTAGGAGAACTCGATACAATTATGAAACATGGTAGTTCAAACATTTCCCAGCCTACAAATATGGTGGGAGTGCTTTATAACAGCCTGGGGAGCACCAGAATACCTAGAATATACTTCTTGCATGACACGGGGAATCCCGTCTCCTTGAATGTAATGGAGAATCATTTCATCAAACCAAAATCCGTAGTGTGTCTTCTCTGAGTTGTGGCCACTATGGAGGTTGAATTGAACTGCATGGTTATAGATTCTCTCACACACAGCTATGTCTGATGGGAAACTACCATGCTAGAGATACTGGATGAATAGAGTCATCAAATAGGAGGTTTCTTCAACAGTAGGGGATAGGACTCGATGTGGAAGCATCATCGATAAGGTAGTTTAAGTAATGGTTACCATCATCGTCTAAACTGATATTGTATATGACCCTTTGATGCACCACATGAACGAATAGATTTTCATAGTCATGATCTATGAGAATGGAGTCTAGACTAGTAAGGTCACCAGCTTGACTATTCTATGACCATGGAATATGGGTAAAATATTTCTAAGAATGGAACTGGGCCATCAGCTACTAAGTGAATTCAAGAAAGGGCATTAACATGGGATTTATGATGTTATAGTCATCATTGATATGTTTCATTACTAGCTCAGAATAACCCTTCATATGTAGTTGGGGAACATTAATTTTCAGATCCTGGTTGAGATCGATGATGGGAGCTGGATACTCGACATCATTGTTAGTGAATCCATCTGACAAAAGAATAAATAGGCAAAATTATCATAGATAGGAGTGATGAAGAAAACACTCATAATTACACTATTGAGTTGGGGATCTTAGAACCTCATGCTAGTGAGACTTCAAGTGGATCCATGTATGTGAATATGATAAAATGGCATAGCCTGGTCTACTAAGAAAATTTCCTCATCGAGAAAATCAAGTTCCAAGGACTACTCTTCGGGTGATAGATGGGAAGCCAGAAAGTCTTCCAGTGTATGACCCTTGATGTCGTTCTTCAGAATGAATCTGTTGTCAAACTACTAAAGGATAATGGCCCAACGAGCTAGATATACTGTCAACATAGGTAGGTTTAGAATATACATGACCAGATCCATGCATAACACCAGTTGAAACTCGTTATGTTGTAGATAGTGAAAGAACATATTCACTATAAAAACCAACATGAGGTATCTCTTCTAAATAGAATAATATCTGGTCTCTATGTGATGGAGCATGTGACTAAGATAGAATACACTATTCTATGTTTCTCCGTTGTACATCTGAGGTAGAATGGTGTTTAGGGATCATTCCAGCGTGGTCATATAAAGGACTGATGGCATTCTATATATGGGTAGCATCAAAACCAGAGGCTAAAGAAGATGTTTCTTAGTCTCCTCATACATGGTTTGGAACTCTTCATACCATTGATAGATGAAACCTAACTTTAGGAGTCAATAAAAGGGCTTACAAATTCTAGCCAGATTCATAAGGAATTAGTGTATATAGGCTAAGTAGCCTTGAATGCCTTGAAGCTCACAAATTATTCTCAAAGTCGGTATTTGTAGGATGGCCTTGATCATCTTTCGATCAATCTCAATGCCTCAATATTTGACGAGGAATCTAAGAAACATCCCATAAGTAACCCTATAATTGCATTTCAAAGGGTTCATATTCATATTGAAGGTGCACAAGAAGTCAAAAACTTTCTCAATATCACCATGATTGTCTAGATTCTATAGAGATTTTTTCACCAAATAATCCACAAATCATTCCACTAGAATCCTTATAATTGATTTGAATATTTGGTGTGTGGAACACTGATAGGTGGCCCCTATATTCTACAAATTAAAATCCCTTACCTGATAACATAAGATACCCTAAAGCACTCTGTAGGTGGTAGACTTCTCATATTTGAGATCCATCTAGATCTAATTATAAAGATAATATCCATCCATGAAGGAGAGGTCCTATAACCCAGTGGTGGAATCGATCAACAACGTTTTCACTGAAACGGGAAAGTCATCCTTCGAGTAGTGGAGGTTGATATCTTAGAAGTCGATATAGACTCTGATCTATTTTTTCTCCTTCCAGACAGGAATGATTTTGTCTAACCGCCAATGGTATAGTAATTCCTTAAAAATTTGTCTTTAATGAGATTATTAACATTATCCTTAACCACTTCACCATGGGAAGGGCGCATCTTCCTGGGATGATTTTTGAACTCACGATGACTTACTGGGAGACCATGGTTTTGAATGCCTACCTAATGTTCTAGTCTAAGAAATTATTCATAACTCTAGTAAAATACATCCTGATGTTTCTTTCAGAATTCCAAATACTTTTTTTTCTTCTCTGGAGGCTTAAAGGCACTGATCAGTGTCATCCTCAAATCTATCTCTGTGCCAAGATTCACCTATACCAAATCATTGAAGGTGCTGGAGGTGACCATCTCAAATGAGAGAGGAGAATCCTCTAAATGCTCCTCATCATCCAAGGTGATAGGATCATCGAGAGGAGGAAATTGTTTTGAGTTAATTAAACCTGGAGACAAATCAGTGTCGGCTTGAGCGGTGGTGGAATATTCACAAGTAGAAACTAACACCATTGAGACCATAGAAAAACGTTTTCGAAAAAATTTCACTAGGACTTTGACCAAGGGTCCCACACTAGATGATATCAAAGTACTAGTGGTGAGTCATTTTGTGTCAACTTAACCTGGCCAGATGGAAAAAAGAAAGTATGGAATTCTACTGTATCCATGGGGTGAGCATCCTGATACATTATAGGGGTATTGGTTTTGATATCACTCTATCATGTCCTATATAAAAGTAAGATGTAATATTCTAACGTTCTGTTAATATAGTAATGTTTCTCCCTCTATCATTTAGATAACGATGAAATGTCCCAATTCTAGCATTGTAGCCTCCAACCGGTAAATTGATATGTTGAAAGCGTCATCCAAGTCCATCCAAGGGTCAGTCGCAGTAGCAGTGTGATCAACCATGTTGGTATGAAACTATTTTTTATAGATCTTGTAATAATAAGCTTCCATGTAGAGGGATTCACAAGGATAAAAAGGAGATGTGTCACCATGGACCATGCCCACTTGGCCATTGTGAGAGTGCTTGAGATATTGGTGATATGAGGAGAGAACTGTTGCATGAAGATGAAGGTAGGGTCTACCCATCAACGTATTGTATGATTTATCCTATGAGACCACCATAAATTTAGTGCTTAAAACCAGGACATCAAACTATATCTTCATGCAGAGCGTTCCACACATTCTCTACTCGGTCCCATCAAAACCCTAAATTTTCAAGTCAGAGCGGCACAAATTTTCATTAGTCAGTCTACACTTATAGAGCATCCGAGTCATGATAGGATTGATCCTGGAATCATTTTTTATGATAGAATAATGTAATTTTACACCATTGATTTTTCTAGTGATGTAAAACATATAGATGTTCCCCTTTACAGGGGATCCTTCGTCTTCTCATGATAATGAGATGATATCCTAGAATTCTGCTCGCTCAACATCCTTTGCATGTAAGGCATATGCATATACAACCTCAATTTCAAATTTGTGGGGGCTTTAAAAAGCCTCTAAGAGGGATTAAAACATTTATTATAATATATGGAGGGCTTCAAATATCGATATACATGTAGGAATTCTGTAAAGATTCATGAGAACATCAAACTTCTATGATATATGCACATTTCTACCAGGATGATATTACTCATTAGTAAGAGGTATGATGGAACTGCATGTCAAACTAGAGGATCTTGGTTAGTGCAAGGAATATCTTATTGTTCAATAGTTGAACTATTAAAAATTACTTATGAATGACTGTCAGATGAAAAAGGTCCAACTACAACTAAATGCAACTGATCGTGATGTGGTCGCTGTGTCTCTTCCTGGTCTAGTAGCATGAACCACTGTGGGTGTGAAATTTATAGTATGGGATGAGAATCTTATACCTCTAGGGTTTTTTGCTGATCCTGATGTCTAGTTTTAATAGCATTCATGGCATGGGAACTCTAATGATTCCCATGTCCATGACCACATTGATGATGGCATCCACTCAGAATGTTAAGAGGATATACTTCATATTAAGAATAATCAAAAACCGCATAGGGGTCCACTATCTCGACAGTATTCAAAGAGTTGTACTCTAATTTTTCATTAGCAGAATATTCCAATATTGGTTTTATTTGAGGTAATTTCCCATTTCAAGAGTCAGTAAATCACTGAGGGTGTGATATGTGTTTAGCACAAATAGGGAACATTGATTTCCCTTATGGTGGTAGTGCCTACTCTTTTGGGAAGTTGAAGGTTTTTATGTGGATAGAGAAGCAGTAACCAAAAGAGATATGGAAACTTTAGGAGGCATGGTCTGGTTAAAATGAGCATGCATTATACCATGGGTTCAAGCAACTTCCCTATGGGAAATCCAATCATCAAACATCTTCATCACATGAATGGAGACATGTTCCCACTTGTCTTCACTATTGTTGTTAGTCATTCCCAAAATGCATGCTACTTGTGTTGGTGCTTGGACCAAACAAATAATATTGTTATCAATTTGTTCCTAGATCCAATACTTTAATATATATCACTTCTTGATGGTATGTCCATAGAAATAGTGACAAGGTTAGTATTTTGGATGATCATTGAGATCAGCCTCCTTGGATCTACTACATTCTGGAATCTTTTGGATCACTTGAATTAAGATACTAAAAAATAAATAGAATCTTAATCCTCATTAATTGATTACTCTATGTTTCACCTGTTTTAAAAGGGTAATCAAAGAGCCTGGCCTTGATTATGGTTTGAAGCCTGATTAGGGTCCAGAGCTTGATTGTATCTCATAGAAGGTGGTTGTGCATTTCATGGTAGTGCCTATCGATTATGCATTTGGAAATACTGAGCTTGAGGCTAGACCTGAGCCTAATTAACTTAATGAGGCTTTGGTGAGGGCTCTGTTGGAAACAAATCAAGAGGCTTGGGGACTCTATCTGCACAACTACAACTGTGTTAGCCTTAGTATCTCTTCTTATAATAGCATGAGGTAATAGATGCCACTTATTAGCCTACAACATGGCTTACTCTTGGTACTGATCCCTTTCATATAAATCCCAAAAGCCACCCATGAAAATTACGAGTGATGGGGGAGGGAACTTATTCAGTATTATGATTACCCATGCACATATTCAATATCTTATCATGAGTCGACAAAATTTCAAATGAGTATTTGAGTCCCTTCCACCAAGACAAAATGTATACAAATTGATCATTTGGTTGTTCTTTTCACTTAAAGATTTAGAAGATAATTTTATTTTATGATGTGGATCTGAGATGAAAGAAAAAGAAACTTCCCCTAGAGATCATCCCAACTAGCAATGGACCTCATGGGAAACTGCCTTTATCATATGAACACAGGCCATTCCAATGTCAGTATGAAACACCAGAACGTGGAAACTACTTTATATAATGGAGATCCCAACACGGTTCTACACCTTGAAATAATGAATTCCATGTACCACATCGGGTCACCCATCTTATTGAAGGGGCGAACATAGGATTTCGGAAATCCATGGGTGTTAGCATATCATCCACCCATGCTGGATATGGATTTTCATCAGTTTGGATCGCCACCTGATGTGTCTCAAAGGCCTTAAGTTGTGATATTAGTGTATCCATCATGTCCTATGGAGGCGTATTCCTTCCTAGGGGAGGATCCCTAACCACCAATTCATTTTTAGGCTCATCGAAATGGTATTCAGGTTTAGCGGCTTGTGGATTGGTGGGTAGAACTGCTTGAGGAATGGAATAAAGAGAAACTAGGGGAAAAAATTGAGCTGAGTCTTGAATAGGATTTTGATGAAACTTGGGCCAATTGGGAGATAAATAATGTGGTCACTTTCCATAATATTTGATCTATACCCTATTGTATTTCAAGGGATTGTTAGGTTTGATGGGAGGTATCTATCCAAGGAGGACCTATGGCTGCTCGTACTGTCCCAATGGAGGATGGAAATCATTATATTGAGGATCGATATAATCCAGGCACCACATAGTAAATAGATCTTTGATGACCCTTTTCTATTCAGAAAGTTGTTGGAGAATGAAATCCATAGTTGGATTATCCTCTATTATCAGCACTGAACCTGACAGGTCTGATGGATTAGAGATCTCAGTTAGTCCTTTAACCATGTTGGGATTTTGACCAATGTGAAAGGACTTAGAGGGCTCCAAAAGTGCAAGCATCTGGCTTTCCTACAGGTCCAACATATGTTTTGTTTTTCCAAGGGTTGGTTCCTCTTCCTCATAGCCTACTTCAATTTCATTCTCCTCGAATGTTCTGAGCTCAATAATATTCACTTTGACTGTTCCTGGAGGTATATCCTCAATGTCACCGAGATGGTCTAACTACCATAGGATTGGACCGAAGTGAATAGAATCATATTTACTCAAGACACAAATCTACATGATTAGGGTAACTTCCTCAAAAATTCCACGAAGCACAGTAAAACACTGAATGCATCATTGTCAAGGTTCAGCTAGTAGTTGGGTGATGTAGGGTACCGATCCATCTGGAGTGCTGCAAATTAAAAAATGCAACAATGTTTTCCAATGTCATCACAATGCTCTTATCCCTTTGGATAAGAAAAATTATTACCTCAGAGGTGGAAATGTATTGCCCAGATGGTATAGTGAAAGCATAAAACCACATATATAGTGATATGATCTGGAATGTGAATGTTGGGAGTAGCGATCTGCCAAAACATATTGGATAACTGATTAGTGGATAGAGTCCCCCACATAATTCTTTTCTCATAAGAGGAGTCTGAATCTTGGTTTCCCCACACTTCAATTGGGGACGACTGTGGAACAAGTACCAGCACTGATGTGGACCACTATGGTGGTGGATATCTAATGTGGGGAAATTTGGTGTGAGCAGACAGGCCGACACTCATTGGGTCATTTCTCGAAGATGGTACCAACCACATCATCATGTCCATATAGGAAGGATTATTTTAAACTAATTCATGTGTAATGGAAGTGGATGTTATTGGTGAATCTATTAGGTTATCGAAACCTATAATTCCCCATAATAACTCTCTATGATCTACTATTGAGGTAGAAAATGAAATTGGAGATGATAAATATGTCTACACAGAGAGATTCTATAAGGGGGAAAATCTTCTTCCATGTGCATGTACCTATGAAGGGATTTGGGGATCTTGTATATCGCACCTTCTGAAAGGATGAAACTCACAATTCAGGTCCCCTCCCAAGACTCTGATATAGAGGAATGGGGTAAAGAATACATCAATACAACCCAATTAGCTTCAAAATTAGAAGACCGGGATGGATTCATGATAATCTGACACTTCTTAGAGTTCTTCCTTCGGAAATGATGGTTTTCCCTTCTTCTCTTGGATGGTTCATGAGGACAAGGATGTTTTTCAACGCAAGGATGACCTTGGTGCTACTAGCTGAAGGTGTGGGTAGTACCACCTCTTTGATGATTTTAGGTGGGTGGAGCACCTCAACATATATAAAATAGAACATGGGGAGGAACTCTTTGTTTATTGATGAATGCAGAGGGAGGAACTCTATCATAGTTTGTAAGATTATGGGGAGGAAAACCACATAAGGTTACAATAGAATGAGGATGAGCATCATGGTAGTTATAAGTGGTTACATGTGGAGGTCCTTCATACAGATCAAACAGGACATAGGGAAGACCTCTGTGTTGATTGTCGATGAGGCATGGAGGACCTCTATTGAATCATATGGGAACATAAAGGTGACCTTCATGCTGATGGGTTGTGGAGAAAGGAGAACCTTCACTATAGCTGGGGATTATTTAAGGATTAAATTTTTACAGATTGAACTGGACATGGGAAGGACCATTATGTTGATTGTTGATGAAAGTGGGAGGACCTCCACTAGAGTTGGTGAAAAAATGGAGAGGACCTTCATACTGACAGGTGAAAGAGTGAGGAGGGCCTTCACTCTAGCTATTGATGATATAAGGAGGATGTACGTACTAGATCTCATCATCACATGTTATCTCACAATGATTACATGTGGTGTTAATGACCAAAAGTACCAACTAAGCCTATAAATGGAGTGGTTGGGGTCTTGATCCCATTTGAGATTTGGGGTGCCCCGCTCTTTCGAAATAGATAAATAGTAAAATGCTTTGGTGGTTGCAAACTCCACTAGAGCTGTAAATGATGATTCCCTAAACAGTAATCCTTCTGAAATTAGGCTCAATGTTGGGGTCTTGTTGTCTGGATTGGGGGCAATGGTACATGATTAAAAACAACATGTTCTTCAACCTGAGGGATTGATTGGTGGAAATAATATGGCATAGTGGGAGACCTTATTGGATGATCCTAGGTGGTTTTCCTATGTTGAATAACTCAGTTATCCCTTAATTCATCAACATCGGGGTGTGGGTCAATGTATTTCTCTAGAGAGAGAATCCCGAAGTCTTTGAATGTGGGAGTGGGGACTAGAAGATCCCTACAAGGACCTTGGGGTGGCAACAATGATGAGGCATAGAAGCATGAAAATTAAGATTGGAAATTTCCCTCATATTAATGACCCCCTCCCACTCCTATCAACAAACAATGGTCTATGACACCCTTCTCTAGATGATTTTAGAGGGTAAGACAGGGTATGGGAACTTGGAAGTTTTGGTCGTTGATGAACCCATGGTAGTGGTGGTTTCATTCGATATTTTTTCATTGAAATGCCTTCTTCCTTGATGTCTACAAGTGGGGTTATTGGATTCCCATAGCTTAAATCCTATAAAGAATAAAGATTCATCTATCAATATGTATACAGGTAATGTGATTCCCAATCCCCAACACCATCCAATATTCCATGATTAGAGAGAGATCCATCCTGAAAATTTCTTTTTCTATAATTCTCAATGATTAACTACCAAAAAAAATTTATTATCACGTATAGTATACTATTTTCAAAGTTGGACCTGGAACTAGATAATGGGTACTCATGACCCACTGATCTACTTATATTTAAAGTGTTACTCATCCCATATTGAGGATAACATTTCACATCAGGTTCACCATTTCTATTTATCACACTATCTGTTGGGGAAAACTCATGTCATCGTTCACTCAAATAGAATAGTTTTGTTGCTTCTCCACATTCCCGCTTTCCAAATATGGACATTATTCATCAATTATTTTAAAATGATTCCTCCTTGTTCAAAATGGGATGATTGGATTTTGTTCTCTTATTCTGTGGATTCCTCCTCCGAATTCTTCACTTAGTCCAGGTCTCCCATATTGGTTAAGACATTGTATTTCAAACTTGTTCCCAGTTCTATATCTTTATGGACTCTATTTAATTATGTTGATTCTATCAAGACATTCCAAAGGATCATGTTGGGGAATAAAATATTCTGACAGGGTAGTAGTTACACTGGGTATCACTGAGCATTCATGGATGCTGGAACATTGGATAAACTTTATTCTTACTCATTATAAGGATTATCAAGGATTTAAAAACTTGAGACTTCACATTTAAATCACGGGTATCATATTCTAGAGTCATTTCAACAAAGGTTTTCCTTAACATCCCATTCTTAACATGTGGAATGTCGCAATTTTAACGTATTGCAGAGATAGATCATACTGACCAGAACACATTCAACGGTGGATCAGATAGGCACATTCCTAAGAGGGATAACCTGGATGGTTTATCGGATGGATGGATTAGAACACCAAATGAGAGTAGACCCAGTATTGTGTGTCCCAAAATGGGATGGTTTTAGACCATCAAGATGTAAATCTCTAAAAGGTATGATTCGTGGTTTATGATGGGTCGTAATTCCTCTGATAGAAAACCTTGGTGATGTGTCCCATAAAAGGAAAGATGTCACATCCTGAAGTATAATTTTTAAACACCCATGGCTGGATTAGGTAGGTGGACCCCATAAATGGTGACACCAAGGTTTACCATGGGATGGTTCAGAATGAATCTGATAGTAAACATAGTTGATGTGCGCCGAAAACTAAAAGACGTCACAATATAAAGGATGATCTAGACACCACTGAGGGTGGATTAAGAAATTGGAACCTGTAGAGGGGGACCCCAAGGTTTACCATTGATTGGGATTGAACCTCAGGGAGTTTTCTTAAGTACCATGTGTTGATTATAGGGATCAAAATCCATCTAGTTTGAAGGGATTATTTAGGGCTTACGCATGGTTTTCTACTCGAGTGATTTTGAGGTTAGGGAAGGAATTAATGGGGCTTACACACTGAGATGGACCATATAGATGAAATGATCCCACATGGATGTGGTGTCCATGGTAAGAATTTGGATGGAAATGGAGGAATTGCTAAATTGGAATGGAATGG
Source organism: Viscum album (assembly GCA_963277665.1). Lineage (NCBI taxonomy): Eukaryota > Viridiplantae > Streptophyta > Magnoliopsida > Santalales > Viscaceae > Viscum > Viscum album. Next base: position 1,413,728,757 of record OY728125.1, on the reverse strand, counting down.
ATGAGATGGAACCTTTATGACGATGATGGTGTTGGGATTGAACCTTTAGGAGGCTTCCTATGTATCCTAGTTTGCGGGGAATCAAAGTCAACATCATTATGATGGGGTCATCTGGCCTTACACCCGAACAGGTGGACAAAGCATGTGGGGTGAGGCTTATGTGTTGAAGTTTTCCATGTGGATGGATCAAAATTCTTCAAGGAGGTGGATCCGAGGGATGTGTCCCAAAAGGGAAGGTGTCACATCAAAAGTGTATATCCCTAGAAGGGAGTACAATAGTTTATCATTTTTGGGGAATGAACCTCAAGGATCCTTCCTACATAACCTATTTTGAAGACAATTATCAAACCCCACATATTTCAGTAGTGAATGGCTTAGGGATTATGTGATAAGCTATCCTTAAGGATTTTTTGTTCACAGTTAATCTCTAAGACCATGTGATTCATTCCTGGTGTTGGAAACAATAGGTAACATTATACAAGAAGATCGGCTCACAAAAGGTGTGTCCATGAGAAGTGATATGAGGCTTATGCACTAAGGTGTAAGGGAGAAAGATATTGGGGCTTACTCCATGAGGGATTCCCAAAGGGAATCTCATATTACGTGAGGAGAATGTTTTTCCCTACCAGGAGGGAGAAGTAGGTCTCACTCCCCTACAGACGAGTGGGTGTGGAAAATGCCCAAGGTGGGGCACCCCATATGCATAGTATAGGGTGATTCCATTGTTTACCATCATTTGATTATGACGATGGTGCTTGGTAGTTTAATGTCCAGTAGATCATATGGGGAGGACTCGCGCCTCATCCCTAAAACATACATAACTAATTCCCACCCACACATGGGTAAGGGAAGGAATTAGTAATGACTGGATATGAAGAGTCGGAGAAGTGGCCAATTGTGGGTCCACATTAGCATATCTAAGAAATACTTATTATCATACCTATGTAAAGAATCATTAGGTAAAGAAATGTAAAAAAGAAATCTACATGAGGGACCATTAAATGACTCTACATAATCCTAGTGGGTCATATAGAAGAGGGTCTCATGAAGAAGGGGGACTCAATGATAGGTGCTTCATGAAGATCAAGTGCTTCGTGGTGGTCAGGGTCTTCATAAAGGTAGGGGCTCCATAATGTATCGTGACCCTACATTAAAATGGACACATGAGTTGTGAGAGGAGTTCTTTTCAAAGGCTTAATGCTTCATAAATCCTAAAATTTCCTAGAGGTACTTCATGTTTCATGAGAGGTGTAGTCCTTGACAAAGGGCATCCTTACCGTAGGTATGGTTAAATCAGAATGAAGGATAGGGGGTTTCACGATGCTTTAGTACCTTAGAGAACTCATTTTTATCTTAGGATCATAGTGGTTGGGAGATTTTCAAAAAGTGAACTTGGAAGGTGAAAGTTCGGGGTAGCAATGAATATAATGGAGGGTAAGCCTACTGTTTTTAGGTACAAGGGGTCTCTTGAGGATTAGATTGTACTAAAAAGTATAAATGATTTCTGTAAAGAGGCATGTCACTCATCAGACTCGTGGAGTTGACCATGAAGTTCATTTATAGTGGTTATGGGTCTCGTTGGACTAATGAAGCCAATCTTCAATGCCTAGTGAGTTTTTATGGACAGGGGGTTGTACAAAATCGCTTCATGAGGAAGATCCCTTGGATGATATTATGGCTGTTGGATGTGGTATTTCATCTCCAGAAAATATTTTTTCCCCTACTAATTCATGGGAACATATTTTAGTTCCCAAACTAACTCCACCGAAGAGAAAAAACATTGTCTTGATAAACCATAGAAACAATGAAATCTTCTACATCACTGAAGTCTTAATGAGTATTTATATGGAACTCTTTTACTTATAAATCAAAAATATAATTTTTTATTTCCTTCTCTAAAAATATTTTTTAGACATTGAAAATCTAAATCATTCTGTAAATAATATTCTTTTGTTTGATCCAATTGAGATCTATTAATTTTCCATGAATTATCTCTCTATAAGTAATGTGTTTCTCTGTTTTTCTCTTTTAACATGCTTCTTCCATCGATATTTATGAGAATATTAGAGTGCAGGTTTTCAGATTCTAGTGTTTTGAAATTAAAATAATCTCTCCATAAGTCAAAAAGGATTCAAATCCGTGGGTTAGTGAGTGAATTGATAGATGTGGGTTTTTATGATGGGTTGAGTGATGTGATCTAGTTTCTCGAGATCATTACATAGTACAATCTTTATTTTTTGTTTTGAAAAGATGTGATTTTCAAAAATTAAAATAAAATAGATATAAAATCTAGTTATTATTTAAAAATATATTTATTGAAGAAGAAAAAGTAATAAATAAAATTAAAATGTTTAATAGAGAAATTAATTAAATAATTTAATACACATTTATTGAAAATTAAATATCCTTCAGTCCCACACAAGAAAATCAAAACTTGTAATGGTATGGGGTTTAGTAAAATTATGAGCAAGTTGATAATTTATATTAATAAATTATACATATATATCTCTTTTAAGTACATGATCTCTTAAAAAAGATGCATTATATAAATATTCTTGTTTCTAGAATGATTTATTTTATTTTTAGAAATATTAATTGAACTGGTGTTATCACATAAAATAATTATATTAATAAAATTATGTCCAAATTACAATAGTGTGTGTTTTTTCCCAAACACTTGTGTATAAAAACTTCCAGCAGATATATATTCTACATTGGCTATTGACAGAGCAACTGAATGTTGTTTCTTACATGACAATGATACGAAATATTTTCCTAAAAAGTGATACATTCTAGTTGTAATTTTTCTGTGTAATATGCATCCTCTAAATTCAGCATCCGAATATGAAATTAAATTAAATCTGATGTTATTTGGTATAGAAGATATTGAAAAATAGTACATTTTAAATATATTAAAATCCTTTTTAACAACAGTAAGATGAGATTATTTTTTGTTTGACTTAAATCTATAAAATAGACATTCAAAATAAATTATATCTAGTCTTCTATAATTAAGATATAGTAAACTACCAAACATACCCCTATATAACTTGTTGTCAACTATTTTTCCTGTTTTATCCAAATCAATTTTTGCATTAGTACACTTGTGAATTCGGTAAGTATTACTATTTTTTAGTCCAAACTTTTCTATAAATAAAAATAAATTTTCTTTTATTTAAAAAATTTTCATAATTTTTTTACAAAATTGAAATTCTAAAGAAACTTCAATTCTCCCCTCGTACTAATTTTTTTTCATGTTACATTAGTTTTACAAAATAATTAATTTTTTTTTTATTATTTTAAAATAAAATCATCAACATAAATTTTTAAAAATAGTATATCACAGTGAACATTTTTTATAAAATGTTTAGGATATTGTAATCCCCTAAAAATCCATTTTATACCAAAACTAAGCTTAATCTCACATACGAAGCTCTCGGTTTATTTTTAAGGTTATAAATGTTTTTATTAATTTTAAAAACTACATTAGGTTTATGGGGGTTTTAAAAACATCGTGTTTGTTCAATATATATTTGATCCATTAAATATCCATTCAAAAAGGAAGATTTAACATTCATATTAAGTAATTTAAAATTCATATGAAATTCATAATCTCATAGGATTATAATTTATTATAATATAAAAACAGGTAAAAAAATGATTATTCAAAATCAATAAATTATTCCTAGTGGTAACCATTGGATACTAATCAAGAATTATTTCATGTAATTATCCCTTCATCGGCCTATTTATTTCTAAAGAACCATTTTGTTCCAATTACTAGATAACAGGTTGGCCTCTCTACTAGATCCCAAACATTATTTCTTCTGAATTGATAAAGCTATTATTACATAGCTAATAAACATTTTTTATCATTTAGGGATTCTACAATAGACCTAGGTTCTAATTGAGATATAAAGGTAGAAAATTATACAATGTTTCATACATTTCATCTAAATTTAACTCATGTTTCTAGGTTTCCTATAACAGTTTCTAATGGTTGTTCCTTTAATGTTCTAGAATACCTATGTAAGAATCATTTAGGTACTTTAATCTCTTATTCTTTTATACTAGACTGAATTTCATTTACATTATTTTCAAAAGTCAAATTCAATGAATGAAGCCTTATGTTTTCAAAAGTGTCAATAATTTTATTTGTTTGATCTTTCCTTTTATCAAAATAGACTGTTTCAAAAAACATCACATGAATTGATTCTTCAAAAATTATTGATTTTTTTAAAAAAAACTCTATATACATTAGAAATGGAAGAATAACCTCAAAATATCCCTTCATCATCATTTAGATTGAATTTACCAAGGTTATCTTTACTATTCAATAAATACACCTTATATCAAAACACTTTAGAGTACATTGCTTTAGGTTTTCTGTTATTCAAAACATTATAGGATATATTTTTCATAATATGAATTTTTAAAACTCAATTCATGATATGTTATTCCAGGTATTCAGTTTCTAACTAGAAATAAGTAGGAAGGCTGTATTCCTTCACCATATCCCTTTCCATTTATTGAATAGTTCTATTTATTATTTCCAAAATGCCATTTTTTTATGTGTTCTAGGTAAAATAATTGTAGGTTTAATACTTATAAATTAGAAAAAATAGTAAAATACATGATTTGGAAACTCTCAACCATGATAAATTCTAAATGAAATTATTTCATCAACTTTCTTGTTTTGAAAAATTTTAAAAAATATTTCCAAAACAGTGAATACTTTACTTTGAGATTTAGAAAATAAACCCATTTAAATCCTGAAAATAATAAACTAAAACAAGAACATATAATTTACCCACTAAACATTAAACGTTTTATTGTCCAAAAATACCTATGGATATTTTCTAATGGTTTATATATATTATATTTGTTAATTTATTTGGAAAGTGATTTATGTTGTTTTTTTATTTGACAAAAATCAAAAAAATATATCATTAAAAAATTTATGACTAGTAAAATCATAAATTAATTGTTTCTAAGAAAATTTACGTAAATAAAATATATTTCATTTTCCAATTATTGATTTCCATATCCATGAATCATTTTATCATCGGTAAAATAATTAAATTTTTGTTTGCAAAAGGAATTTATATCCAAATTATAAACATTTTTAGTTCTAGGTGCTCTAAATTTAAGTTGTTTATCGTTGAAAACATAGCACGAATTATTATAGGAATCAACAAAAAAACCATCAACACAATGTTTAGAAATACTTATCAACTTTTTCTTTTACACTTGCACACATAGTACTTTTTTGATTGATATGGATTTCAAATCCCCAACTAATCCAACTCCATATTTATTTCATTTTTCATTTCCTCCCAAGGTGACTAGTCCTTTTTCAATTTGTAACATAGTATAAAATTTGGAAGAGTCTCTACTCATATGTTTTGAGCATCCATTGTCCATGTACAATATTGAATTTTTTTTCCTGTGGTATTTTTCTGAAAAAAATATCTAAATAAAAGATTTTGTTGATACCCATATTTTTTCGGTCTATATGTGTGAGTAAGAAAATATCTATGAATCCAAATTTTCCTTTTTTTATTAAAAAAATATTAATATCAATGGACGTATTTTTAGAAACTAAATAATTTGTTATTCCAATTATTTGAGGAATATTTAAGTAACTTTTATTGGAAAAGTTTCATATTATTTCACAGTAGAAACAGGTCACATTTTTAGAAATGGGAACAAAATAATGTTTCTATAATTTTGAATTTTCCCCTAGATTCTTATTCCATATTTTTCACTTCTAATTTAATTATTTTCAAGAATCACATTTATATATTTTTATCATTTAGATAAAATACTAGCAACACTCTTGAAATATTTAACTTCATCCCATAAAAAATTTATTCTATTTTCATGAACAACACAGTTCGATGTAGATGAATTAAATTATTTAATTTATTGTTGATATTGTTTTATCATTGTATCTCTTTCAGTTAAAACAGGATTGTGAATATTTATTAATCACCTATTCATATTTAGAAGAGAATCATACTTTTCTTCAAGCATTGAACAGTAGGTAGCCAGTTTTTTATTTGAACAACTATCAGAATTAGAATCAAAAGAGTAATAGGTTTTCACCTCGCTTTCTTCTGTAGCCATAAATCACATGTTTTCCTTCATATTTTGTTTCTTTTTTATAAATCATATTTGGAAGAGCAACAAGAGTATTTATATTAACTCCACATATATTTAATACCTCTTTTACTTTATTCTCGTAATCAAATTTCATCTGGTTCATCTTTTCCATTTTCTTTATTTATTCCTATAGTTTTGGGAAATCAGATCTAATATGACCCTTGTGCTTGAATTTACATAATTTTTCTTCTTTGGATACTTTCTTGACCTTTTTGAAATATTTTATGTATCCTATCTTCTATTTATAGAGTTTTTTTAAAATAAATTGCTAACCCATATAATTTGATTTTAGAATATGAAGTGTCTGAATCTTTTGAGACATTGAAATTTTATCTTGATTTATTTTCAGGCCTATGAGATCTAACATTGAGGTAAGTGTTTTACCTTTTCACTATTTTTTGATATTCTCCTTCATTTTTCATTATTTCTTCACACATCATAAATATTCCGATTAATTCCCTCATAGTAAAATTTTTGACATGTGATGATATTCAAATTACAATAGATATAACATTATATTTTTTGGGTAGTACTCTAAGTAATTAAAGATATTGATATCATGGGTAAATGGATCTACCAAAGAAGTTATGTTGTTGAAAAATTATGTCATCCTTCCATTCATTTTTATAATGCTCTCTCTATTATAAATTGAAAAGTTGTGTAACTTTGGTCTTTCAGTATCATGCCCCATTTTCCAATTACTATCAGTTCCTACATATGAAACATGTATTTTTTATAACATTTCATAAGAATTAGTAAATTTTGAAAGTAAATTGACTTCATCATGTCAAATAATAAAAATTATAACATTCATTTATTTGGATTTGATGTCATACTCAGCTTCTTTAGAAGCACCATTGTTTCTAGTTTCCAAGAAATTACATAGGGAGTTATGATCTTCATATAATCATTGATGTCTACATTCATTAAATATATTATCAAAAATGATTTCTTGTGTCATTTTTTATCACCATTGAAATATGTATCATTGATCATATGCATACCTACTATAGGACAATCCATTAACATTTACTTTTTATGGACCTTGTACTTTTGTTCTTTATAGATCATTATTACAAAATCTCACCTATATTACCAATTATTAAGATAGAATAATAAAAATCAAAAAAAGAGTGGGTAAATTGTGCCTCGATAATATTGATAGTTTATATCTATTAATATTCACTGTGTTTTATTCATCTGTGCATCGTTCTATTCTATAGGAGATTTAAGCAGTGAAAATGTAGTAAGGAAGAAAAAATCAATTTTTATAGTGGTTCAAGGAACAAATATGACCACCCCAAGAATTTTCTGCCTATGATCATAGTAATTTTCAATAGACATGTTCCTCTTATCATAAGACCTTAAAATCCACAATTGAGTGTTGGCGATTGACACCATTACCATAAGGATAAAAATAGCCTTCTAGTTATTTTAAAAACAACTAATTTCTCCACATATTTGTACAAGAAGCTGACACTTAACCATGATTGAATAAGAGTAGTAAAAACTATAATAAATTAAATGGGTTTGTTTTTATTATGGAATAGTTTAATCTTCATAGTTGTAGGAATATATATTGGGGTTGAGAATGTATTTAAGGGAGAAAATTGGGTACACTATGATTTTTCCCCTGAATTTTTGAACAATATAACAGTTTTTTTGAAATAAATGTATGAAATTTTTTGAAATATTTTAAGAGGATTTATTAAGAGAATTAAATCTTTAATAGGTTGAATGAAACAACAAATTTGATGAATAACATGATATTGTTAATCAATATTCTTTTTTCCTACACCAATTTAACTCTCATAGTCTTATAACTATGTGATGATGATTAATTTCTATCTTACTTAAATTTGAATGTGATTCATTTTCCTCTGGTTTTAACAAAATATAATGGTTGATATTGTTGATCCCATGATTAAAAGGAGTTTTTTTTATGTACGATGTCAATATGATCTTATGAGTTGGCTTTTTTGGTCAATAAGAAAATAATTTTCTATGTAAATGTGATGATTGTAGATCCATTCTTAATGAAAATAAATGATAAATGATTGTGGATATAGAGACACTCTCTACAACACCTCATAAACAGTATTTTGTTTCTTGTAGAATGTTCACGTTTGATTTTAGAGGTCCTACTTTGAAGAAATACATGTCTAGAATTATTTGAATGATACACGCATAATCGATCAGATGATTATACATCCTTTCAATCTGATGAACATAGCATCACATAATAGATAAAATGTTTTCATGCATTTGATCCAATAATTATGGATTTTCTAAATTTATTGAATATTTAAATATGCTCGGTCTAACATATAATTAAAAATAGATAATACTAATTCAAGGTTGATTGATGGTTGGTCATATGGTTGATTCAGATGTGAGGTCGATTTATTATTCACATAGTCAACTGACGGTCATTCAAGGGGTTAATCCCTATAGTCGTCCATATATTTCATTAACTCACAATGAGATTCATTATCAATCCAAACTTTTATGTTTCATGTTTAGTCACAGACATATATATTTTAATGATTAATTATATGGGTGAAAAGGTGAGCTTCATGAATTTTTATATTAAAGTGAAATAAAAACAAAGAAGGAAATTTGTTTTTTTATTCCTCAATCATAAATTATAAAGAGATTGTGATTCATATAGAAGTATCAAAATCAATTTCAAGGTGTTTCTATAAAGAGAGTTCAGTTCCAAGATTCTAGTTTAACATCTAAATAGTAATGATTTGTGCTACCATGTATATGGAGATATTATATAAAAAATTAATTTACAAATTGTGAAGAGAATATTTTTGTGTAAATATGAACATATCACATGATAAAAAAATTTACACCAAAGGATATTTAAATGTAATCCAATATTATTTTTTGAGAAATATTGAACTAGTAAAAATAGGACGATTTCTCACATCCTTTATCATAGAGTTTATATAAAAATTAAATAAATATAATTTATAATTATATTCAATGAACTTATATATATATTAGAGAAAAAAAATTTGGGATGTGGATAATATCAGTGAAAATTGGCAGAATATTAATTGAGAATTTACAAGAATATGAAAGTGAGAATGAAGAAAAATTTGTTGTTCCAACTCACTACTATGAAATATATTGATGATGGTGAAAAATAACTTTCTTTAATGTGAGCTTGGAAGAGTAAATTTCACCCTGACAACATATTCAAATTATGAATCTTAGAGATAATTTCTTTTATACTCTCGGAATTATCATTATTATGGGGGATAAAATTGAACCATTTTGGAAATATGTTGTATTTATGGTTCATGGATACCCCGTCATACCATATTCTACAGGATTATTTCAAGTGATTCTATTGAACTTGTGATGGAATAATCTCTTCCTCCAAGTTACAATGGTTTCTTAAAAATTAAAAACATAAATTAAACTATAATACCTTATTCACCCCCATATTAGTGATTCCATTGAACTTATGAGGGGATTTTTATTGGATCCAAAAATCTATGAATTCGTGGTAGAATATCTTTAATTCCTTTCCATTAGAATAATATTGGTATTATTTTCATTTGAAATTTTTTGAATTCTAAAAACTAATGAATAGATGAAATTTCTAGTGTTTATGATAATCCTTTAAACAAGAGGGATGGAAATGTTTATTTTTCTCTCTATGTTCCTTTTAAAACTTTTGACATCATGTAATAAATAATTTTTTTCTACTTTTAGTACTAGTATATAAATCGTAGGCTAGTCTTATGGTTGTTTCATAGTATAATTCCATCATTTAAGGGTCATGGGTGGTAGATCATACACCTAGTGCTGCAAGCCCCAACCTATTGGTGGTTGTGGGGACTAATCAGGGTGAGGCTATTAGAACCCTTATATTTAAATGAGAGAGTGATGTCATGAAAATCTATTTGGTGTGTGTTTTTTATTATAAATTTTATTTAAATTAATACCCTTATGTCCTTAATAAATGTTAAACATAATTTGGGGTGTATCCTATAAAGGAAAATGAAATGGAAGCATCAAAGTGATACGATGAACTTATCATCAACTTGATAAATTCTATTGTAGATATGATGCCTGAAGAACCTATTGATTATAATTTTTAGCCTAATATAGTGTTTGTCATTTTGAAAATCGTATGGAATCAAGATTTCAATAATAACCAATAGGGATTTTGGAGGAAGATATTCTTCCCATAGATGAACCTAAAACATTATTCCACATTAATCATGTGGCCCTTACTTATCTGAGGTGAATCTTGATGTTCACGATCCATATCCCCTGCATGAACATTTTTTATAATATTATCCTACCCCTAAAATGAATAATAAATTGTGTAACACCTTGAGATTCTAAAAGGAAACTATGTTTGACAACGTACAAGATATGCAATACCAAACATAAACGAATAATAAAATATTTTCAATATAAAATTATCGTTGAATTAGAAATTTTTAATTGGATTAAAAAAATTATAATATATATATATATAAACTACCTAATTAATAAAAATTAATTGACTAATTTTTATTAAAAATAATTAAATTTTTAGAAAAGTTATTTTATGCTTTAAAAAAAATTCTTCAAAAATGGTATTTATTTATTTTTTGGAGAAAATAATAAAATTAATATAATGAACTTTTTGAAATTTTATTTCATAAAAAGGATATAATTTTTGAATTCATAATATCAATATAACATTATGATTAATTTCTTAGACCCCATTGAATGGATTGATGTTTTTCAATGAAGATTAAAAAATACATATTATTTTAAACTATATTGTCTTTTTATGTATTTACAATGTAAAATTATATTATTATCATTTTCAAAAAAAAATAGATATTTTTGGTTCACCAAAATATAACTATCTACTTTTAAGGAATTTTATATTTGAATTTTATAAAAAAACACTTTTATATTTCAGAGTCATCTTTCTAAAAAACTATTTTTTTTATGTTTTAAATTCATATGTCAGATTAATTTCTAGAAATTCTAAGAATTGAATAATGAAAAATATATTCCATAATTTTATTTTATGAGATTCCATATTTGGAAAATATGTGTCTTAATTTTTTTCATAATGAATAGTAACCATAGTAAATTTTATTATCACAATAAAGGTAAAATTGGTTATTTATGGTTAAAATTGTATAATATGGTATCATAATCAACCCAAAACATAAATTTATCTTATTTATTAGTTTATTTTTGAAAATAATATCGAATTATCTAATATATGGAATTTTTATTTTATTTTCCATTGATAATGACATTTATAATATTTATGAAAATATACATTCAAAAATGAAATTATCATGACTTTAAAATCTATTAAATTATTATATATTGAAAAAATAATATATTGTAAAATCATGTTATTTTAAGGTATGTATATTTTTATATTTAACTTCTCTGAAAGCATAGTTTACCCAGAACAAAATGAAAAAACAAATAATTAAATATTATTCTTTAATTGTGATAGATATCACCTCGCTGTTAAATTGGAGGGAATTAATGAGATTAAATTAATTATGAAATTATGTTTTAAAGATATGTTTAATGTTTATTCATTGGTAAATAATTATTTTAAATTAAAATAAAAACCAATTGAACATAAAATATTTGATTAAAAAAAGATATTTTTTCCCACAATGGAACAGTATATTAATAAAATAAATTAATAAGTATTATTAAAAGATTTTGATAAAATTAATATTTTATATATTCAAAAAATTGTTTTTAAATTGAGCCAATAAGTTTGGTAGGATTAAGATAAGAATAAATCCATTTTTAATCATGAAAAGCTATATTTTATAAAATGAAATTTTACTACCATTTAATGGTGTAGTCATTTTAAAAATAATTATTTAAACATTTATAAATTAAATTGAAAATTTAAATTAATTTTTAAAATTGAAATTTCCAAATTAACTTATAGTTATTTGTTTTTTATTTTATTTTTTTGAAAATGTTCATTTTCCAATGAATAGTGAAAAATACTGATTCTTATAATAATTTCAATTTTGTTATAATAAATATATATTTATGATATGAAGTTGATATAATTGGAACTTAAATAATTTTTAGTTATAAATAATATAATTTATTTAATTTTAATCATCATTATACATTATTTTGTTATAATTAAATTTTCTTTCTCAAAAATACATTTTCAAGAAAACTATATTCTGTTGTGTTTTATCAGTTTATTTTTAAATTAAATTCTTCCAATTATGTGTTTTTAATTTTGAAAAATGGATCCTATATTTGGATTTAAAATATCCAAATATGTTAAATATATCCCTTTAATATTTTTCCAAAATGAATAGTAACCATGGTAATTTTTTTACCTCAGTAAAAAATAAATTCTTTATTTTAGGTTAAAAATGATGAGGATTAAAAAATTACCCTAAAACATTTCCAAATAATATTTTATGATAATAATTTTACCATTAATAAATAAGGTTCTAATTTTATTTTTTTAATGGACACATTTCCAAAATAATTATTTTTTAAATTTTTTTAAATAAAAGAGAATCACAGAATGTATCTTTCCTTATCTAAAACATCTCTTATGTGTCTACATGGGAAAAAAGTAGGTTATAAATGAATCAAAGTCTCTATTTTGGAAATAATAAACTTATTTTAATTATAATAATTTATTTATAATTTTTTGGAACTATTCGGATGAGGTTATGATATTTATATTATTTTATTTAAAGAATAGGCAAAGATTTAACATTCATATTTTAATAACATTATTATTTTTAATATGGTATTATTCAAAATATATCTTCCACTACAGATATAATTTTCAAATATAAAATTTTATCTACATTATAATTTATTTTTAATTTTCATGGAATAAATATTTACCATAAATAACTATTCAAGGATGATGCTGTTATTATTTCATTAATGAAACAATCAAATAAATGATATAAAAAAATATTAAAATAAATGTAATTACAATTAATTAAGGATATAAATGAATTTTCGGGATGATGATGACATATTAGGGGTGTATTTAATTTTTTTAATGTTATATTGTTTTATTTTTTCCGTTAATGCCAATTTAATAAATAGCTTCCAAAATGAAAATAATGATATTTTATCAAAATTTTATTTTATTAAATATTTTAAAAATTATAAAACCTTAATTATAAATAAAAAAGAGATTATTATTTCTCTAAAATGTCTTATATTATTCATTTATTTTCTAATTTACATTTTAATAGTAAAAATTAACATCTTTTAATATTAAATATATTGTTACCACAATTAAAATTAAATTATTTTAACTAAATTCAATCAAAATGAAAATGTTTAAAGTAAAACCAAAACATGTCAAAATATTATTATATGATGATATTATAAACTTATATAATCATATATTAGAATCCATGTCTATTTGGTTTTATTTTAATAGAAAATTAATTTCTTATAATTTTACATTTTTAAGATTTTCAATAGTTCCCCTCACCTCAATTATAAAATTTAAATTCTTCCTTTGTTTCATTTCACCCACATAAGCCTTCTAGATTAACCAAAATCATTTTATTTATCCTCCAAAAATCCTTATCCATGTTTTTGAGGTCTTGGTACTCTAAAAATACCAACTCCAGATCCCTTTATAATAGATCCAAAGGAAGTCCACCGAAGAAGAGGATGTTCGGACACGTACAGTGGAAATCAGATCTATGATGAGGTAATTCTTAACCCAATTTCCATTTTTATATTTAATTTATACAAATATTATTATTTAGTAATATTATTACTTTTGAAATGACTTTTTATTAACTTATGTTATATTTCCACTTGTATTGTGTGTATTTATTGCAAATACATATAGTTGATTCTTTTTAATAACAAGCACATAAATGATATGATATTTTTAAGAGAATTTTTTTAAAAAAAACTGTGTTAAATGATTCATTTTCAAAATTTAAAAGGAAATTTTTTAATTAAAAACTATTACAACAAGACTAATTTTTATTACTTTAAAGACACCATAATTTTTTGATGTTTCTTTACAATATTTGAATGTTATTATCAAAGAAAATGTTTTCTTTTTATAATAGCATGACTTTTTAAGAATAAGATATTTTAAAGTGAAAATTCTATTTCCCTCAAGAGTTTTTCTTTTTCTATTTAAATCAATTATGCTAACATACTTCCTTGAATCTTATTCTTCATTAGGTTTTGTCTCTTATGATACAATTTTCTATATTTTATTGAATGTTTTATGATTAGTTTGATAGGGGATGTACTATTTAGATATTATTAACCATATTTTGTTGGATGGTTTATGATTATTATAATTGAATGGGAAAGAAATTCACATTTCCTATGCTAGTCTCAATATGAAGACATATGTTTATTGTGTTTGTCCCCTTTAATATGTGGAATACACTAGACATAATAAATGATATATGGGCATGTTAGAGCCTCTCGATGAATTGGTAGGACTCTTGTGACAAACTATACTCGATTTTGGTCGATTCCTTACCCATGTATGTATAATTCAAGGATGAGTACTTGATGGTATGTTTTATACACCCCACATTATTCATTCTATCATTATGAGATTATTTTTTGATATTCCATGTGATTATTCTACTTGTAGACTATACATTATTAAGTTTCATAGTCATGTGATTATTTTTATAGAATTATTTGATTAGCTTTTATTCCTTCCATATTTTTTTATAAGTATTCATTAAATGTAATTTGTTTTAGTTATTCAAAATTATAAAAAACAATTTCTTATATATGATATATTTATATATATATACCAATACTAATTATCTGAGATCACCCCTTCCTTACATATTATTTTTCCCTAGTATGGAAAGATGTATATTATGATAAACATTCCAGGATAATCTAGGATAACTAGGGTGCTTCCAAAGGATTTATTATGTTATATTTATTTTAGAGTTATAATGTAATGCTAATTTGTTTATCTATTTTCCCAAATCTACAAAACAATTTGTTCCTTTTAGAGGAAATCAATCATATATAATACCAATATATTAAAGAAATCACCATGTCTAGGATACTGGGGTTGTGGTATTTATAGTTGGAATCATAAAAATTTTAGTAGAGACCTTGAGGAATAGTTTTATTAAAACATAGATTAGTGAAAAAAATATGATATAACATTGGAATATTCCCAAAGAAATAAATAATTTTATTTAGAGATTAGTTATATATAAATTTTCAATTTAGGTTTTTTGATTAGCTAGTTCTAAGATTATACATTATGTTTCATAATGTTATGATCTAAGATAGTGTATTCCATTTTATTATAAATTCACCTAGTTGAAGGAATGTAAACTATATCAGTTATTATATGAATTTTTTTCTTATGTAAGATAACGAAGTTAGAGCCAGATGTCATGTTGGAGATGATCAAACTAAGACTATATTGGGACAGATTAATCAGGTCATGGGTAGTAAAATTGATCTTATGTAGTATCTTACTGATCCACAACTGTATGTAACAATGTGAGACTATTTTATGCATTAGAACCATCCATTATTCAATGGGACAAAAAATCCATTTGAAGCTAGGAAATTGATAAGTTCCTTAGAAAAGTTAGTTATTTATTTAAGAAGTTACAAATGGTAGAAGGTCGTCATTGAGATTATCAACTCTCTGGATGTGCATATCAATGGTATTCATTGATTCAAAATAATAAAGAGAATGAAAAAATTGAAAACTTCTAATGGAAGGATTTTAAGGAAATTTTATTTGGAATAATATTTCCAACATGAACTATGAGTAGATATAAAGAGATAATTCTTGAGTTTGAGAAAAAAAAATAATGAAGATAATGTTTCTAAATATGAATCCAACTTAACAATATTAGAAAGGCATGTAGTGGAAAAAATATGTACCCCAAGGTATAATATTTGTCATTTATTCAAAAGAATTAATCCAATTCCTAAAATAGAAGTTATCCACCAATATTTCCCATAAAATGAAGATATATTATTTTCTGTTATCAATATGAAGATAGAATTATCTATATCATATGAATTAAAAATTATGTAGAAGAATATAATGGATGATAAAAAAGTTTGATAAAGGGAAAAATCACAAGAAGGATTTTACTACATCTGATAATTGTGGATGGAAACAAACTGGAACATGCTTGAATGGAATGTGAGTTTTTTATACGTGTAGAGTGAAAGTCCACCATACCAATAATTCCAAGGGAAATAAATATGTTTTCCTAGGATTCATCATCAAGGAGATGGTTCACTACTCAAATGAATATCCCAAATGTCAAGGGAATATACCACAAAAATGGCTAAGGGATTAAAGTCAATCTTATACTATTATTATAGTAATGTTGGTATAATTAAATTATATTTGTTTTTGGTTCTAGGAATTATGTTATGATATTATGGCTTTAAGAATCATGAGATATATATTTATTGTATTGTAGTACTTATTCTTTGTTGATTTGTAAGGATGCATGTTTTTATTGTGGTTTTAATGTGATCAAGGTATTCATATATTTATTATGTGAGATTAATAAATAAATTATTATTTTTAGAGAATGTAAGTCTATGTTGATTTTTTAAATTCAGTAACCTTCCATCTAAATATTTTACCGTTGAATTTGTATAGACATGTTTTCGATGAGTAATAAGATTAACTCCTTATGTAATTGTTTAAGTTAAAAATTAGAAATTATAGTTTATTGATAACTTGTACTTTCATTTCTGGTTTCAGTAAACATTTAATGGATGAGGGAATTATTTAAGGACTATAAGATTCACTAAAATATATTCAAACATAAAAATTAATCTTTAATATCCATATCTAGGTGTATGAAATGAAGAGAAAATAGATCGAAGCACGACCAAATAATTAGATTATTCTCATGACATAGAAATTAATCAAGTAATATTATTATCAATTATACGTATATAAATAGTAAAATATTCTATAAACTCTAGTAAAAATATTTTGGGACAAAGATGTTTTATGTTTACTTTTCTTTCTATGAAATAAATGTTCTTCTAATCGATCAAAAATTTATTGTTTTGTGGCGGATAACTTTATAAGTAACATGATCTTTATCACTCTCCGCCACTAATTTATAGTTGTATTTCTCATCATAATATAGTTTTTTACTTACCACTAATGTTATCATATTAAAATTCCTAATTATTGTGGTCACCTTCTCATTTACATTTCCTACTTTTTAAGAATAATTTTTGATAACCCCTTTTACGGTGTGTGCTTTCTAAATGGATATTTTAAAGTGACAACTAAATGCTTATCAATTAGAAGTTTATATTGTGAGGATAAAATATATTATAGGACAGAATAATATAAAACATAATTATTTTACAGTATTTCTCTTTTTAAATTTAGCTTTTTCAATAACATAGGTCACACGGAACACTGAACATAAATAATTGAATCACTAATTTTATTTAACCGGGATAGTTATCACCTAGCTGTCAGAACAGTAGGAATGAATTTGATTAATAAAAATATTAAATTATGTTTTACACATGTTTATAAAATGAATTCATTGGTTACCAATTAATTATAGATGAATATAAAAACCAATTGAACAAAAATTATTTGTTTTTTTAAAAAAAATTTCTATGCCCATAATGGAATTTTATCATAATAAATTGAATTAATAGTTATTATTAAAATATATAAATGAAATTTATATTTTATATTTTTAATAAAATATTTTTAAATTTTTCTAATAAGTTTGATTGTTTTAAAAAGAGAATAAATCCAATATTAAGAATAGAAGACTATATTTTTCTAAAACATTTTACCATCATTTAATGGCGTAAATATTTTAAAATTAAATTTTGAAACATTTATAACATATATTAAACCAAATAAATATAACTTTTAATATATTTATTTTAAAATATTCAAGCATTATTTTTTTCTAAGATTATTTATTTTCTATTGAATAGTAAAAAATACTAATTCTTATAAAAAATCAATTTCATTATATAAAATGTTTATTTTGTTTATTTTAATTTAATTTTAAAGAAACATAAATAATATTTAGTTTAATATAATAAAATTTATCTAATTTTAATCATCATTATCCCTTATTTTGTTACAATTACATTTTTTGGGATTAAAATGCATTTTCAATAAGAAAACTGTTTTTAGTTGTGTTTTATTACATTAATTTTAAATAAAATTCTGAAAATTAGGTGTTTTAAATTTTTTTAAATGGTATAAAATTTTAGACCCATATGTTGAAAATTTAATAAATATTTCCCTTATATTTATGGCCAATAAAAAATAGTAACCTTTGTAATTTTGGTTACTATAATAATGGGTAAATTGGGTAATTTATGTTAAAAATAAAATAATGAGGATTAGAAAATTACCCTAAAAAACCAAATATTATTGTATGATTTATATTAGACTCTTAACACCTAATGTTCAAATTTTGGTAATTTAATATATAATTTTCCATGATAATTATTTTATTTAAATTAAATTAAATGGAAAAAAAACGATCACTTTCTTTGCCTTAATCATCTCTTATATGTCCACATGGGGAATAAAGGTGGGATATTAATAAATATAAGTGTCAATTTTGAACTTAATAAACTTATTTTAATGATAAAAATATATTTATGATTTCTTTGAGACCATTTGGATGAGTTTACGATATTTAAAATATTTTATTTAAAGAGAAGACAAAGATGTCACATTTATATTTTAAAAAATGATATTATTTTTAATATGGTGTTATTTAGAAAATATATTCAACTATATATATTATTTTGAAATATAAAAAATTTATATACATCATGGAACTTTATTTTTAATTTTTAGTTAAGAAATTCTTAACTTAAATAATAAGAAAATTATGACTGAATAGTTATTTTTTTAATGAAACAATCAAATAAATGAAATTAAAAATATTAAAATAAATATAATTTCAATTCATTAAGGTTATATAAATATTTTATGGATTACTGTGATATTTTAGGTGTGTGTTAAATTATTTGGTTCTAATATATATTAAATTATTTTTTTCCTTACGACCAAAGTAATTAACAGTGTCAAAATTGACACTAATTTTATTTTATCAATATAACATTTTATTAAAATATTTAAAAATAAAAAAAAATCATGACGTTTAAAAAGTGGTTATGATTTTGTGAAAAATTTTATAAAATAATATTTTTTAATTAAATAGGCATATTTTATTTAAAAATAATAATATTTTAATATTAAATAAATTGTTACCATAATTAAAATTTTATTATGTTAAATATATTCTGTCAAAATGGAAATGTTTAAAATAAAACTAAAACATATAAATATTTAACAGGTCGATGTCATTATTACCATATCTCATCTTAAATTCTAATCATTTTCTATTTGGTTTTATTTTTTTAGAAATTTAATTTATTATAAATTATTATTTTGAGGATTTACAAGGGTGCCCTTCAAATCAATTTTAAAAGGGAACCCCTTCCTCCATTTCAGTTCACCTCCATGAACCTTATGACTTGAAAAACGTATATTCATTTCTCCTCCTAACATATTTATCTGAATTTTGGAGGTCCCATTACTCCAACTCAACAACTGTAGATCCCTTGAGAATAGATCAAAACAACGTCTAGTGAAGCAGAGGAGTTTCGAACACGTACGGTGGGAACAAGACCTAAAGTAAGGTAATTATTAACCTAATTTCCATTATATGGTTTATATTTATAATATATTGATTATTTTATGATATAAATATTTTTTTAATTTAATTTTGATTATCTTATGTGTTATTATCATTTTTTATGTGGATATACAGTTAATACACCTAAGTAATTCATTTGAATAACCTTCCCATCAATGATATGATATTTTTAAGAAACTTTATTTTAAAATTACTCTTTTAAATTTTCACCTATCAAAATTTAAAATGATTTTTAAAAAAAAATACAACATGAGATTATTTTACCACTTTTAAGATTCTATATGTCTTTGAAGAATACTTTACATTATTATTAGGTAGTTTTCAAAGAAACTTTTTTCTATTATAATAGTGAATCTTTCTAAGAATAATAAATTTCAAAGTGAAAAGGGGAATTTTCCCTAAGAAGTTTTCATTTATCATTTTAAACTATCTATTTTAAAATAATTTTTTAATCCTAGGAATCATTCGGTTTATCTCTTATGATAACATTTAACAAATTCTATTTAATATTGTATGGTTAGGTTTGTTTGGGATGTACTATTTTGATACCATTCACCACATTTCTCTGGATGGTTTATAATTATGTTTATGGAATGAAAAAATCACTTACATTTAGTATGATACGTTGAATATAAATACATTTGATTATTATGTTTCACCTCTTTCATATAAGGAAGGCATTGGATATAGTAAGTGATGGGCATGTCCCACTATATCCCCTCGATGCATCCATAGGTCTCATGAGAAAAACTACACCAGGTTTTGGTAGGGGTCTTACTCGTTTATATAAACTTCTTTGTTGAGGCCTGATGTTATTTTCTAGAGATCTTAAATTATGCATTCCCTCATTATGGGATTAGATATTGATATTCCAGGTGATTACTTGACTAGTAGAATGTCCATGGTTAATTTTCTTTCTTTTGTGATTATTAATATGGTAGTATTTGATCAAATTTTATTCCCACCATATTATGATCATGTTATTTATTAATTGAAATGTGTTTTAGTCATTTACCTTTACATAATCATTTATTCTTATTTATGATAACTTTTATTGTATGTATAACCTTACTAAGAATCTGACATCACCCCTTTCTTATATATTATTTTTCCCCGGGATTCCAAGATGCATATTTGGATTCACAAACAAGAATAATATAGGATAATAGGGTTGTTTTTAATAGATTTACTATGATTTATTTTATTTCAAGTTATAATTTAATATTATTTTATTATCTAGTTTTCCAAAGCTACTAAACTATTCTGCCTCTTGGGATGCGATCACTTGTACTTAGTACAAATGTATTAAATTAACCACCAACACTAGTCTACTAGGGTTGCAGTCTTTACACCCCATTATAGACACAAAAGAAGAGAAAAATCCAAAATTTTATACTCCGCTAAAAATTTATGGCTGAACGAACCTACGTGAATAAATTAATATTTAATTAACTAAATAATTATTATTATTTATTCTTCTAAAAATTCAAATTTTCTAAATTCCATCAAACTAATATCCAAGTGTTAAAACCATATTCTTCAAATAATTGAGGGTTCAAAAAAAATATCCCAAATCATCTACTAGGGTCCAAATTAACATTTTAACCCTTACAAGCATATGATATCAAGAATTCAAATTTCGGATCAAAATTTCTAGTTTTCAAAAACTTGGGTCCTCACACTAGCCATTGGTGTTACGTGAGTCTTGAAATCCTGCTTAAATAATATCCAAACCTATAATGTTTTCTAAAACCCTCACTCAAACCAACTATAAGGACCCGAACTTAAACATTACACAATCTAGGGTCGTTAGAAAAGTATTCTGTTTTTTTATTTCTCATATCCTTTTTATTTTATAGTTTTAGATAATAATGTTATAATTCTTTCGCAAAAAATCAATAAATTACAAGGTGTAAACTTCTACAAAGTATCCATTTTTTATAATATAAAACATTTAAAATAAAACATGATATATTTTTATAAAAAAATATTTATGAATTTAAAAATTGATTTTTCTTTTCTTCTAACCATCCTTAAACCATGGTAAATTTGGTATAAAAACATTATATTATAACAAAAAGAAAAATAAGGGATATAAAATAAAGAAATAAATTTTCTATCAATGAAAACAGTAGTTTTCATTCTTAAAAAAATTAGTTCAAAATAAACAATTTTATTAATAAATAAATCTTTTTCTCCTCCCATTACTTTTCATAAAACATTTCATTGGAAATATTAATGGGAAATTTTAATGGTAAAGGTTTCATTTTAATTTTTAAATTCCTATGAAATATTTTTCATAAAGATATAATTTTCTATCTTACATATGGAATAACAATCATAATTAAATTTGGAGTGACCATCACAACTACTCATTGAAACCCTTCATAGTGAAATTAAAAACATTATCTAAGATTAACCCTCAAATATACTTATCAATTCACCATCATAGTTAATCTTGGAATAACCATCATTAAATATTCCCATTATTTCTTAATATAATCCTAATATATTAACTCTATTAAATATTTATAATAACCATATCGTCGTTATCCATACCCAATGAATTAAATGGTTATTATAGACCTACCATCTTTGGTTTTTAATAGAACCACTCATCCATGGTCTATAACAGAACCACCCATTATCGTAATGAATTTCTATGAACCATAACATGATATATAAAATATTTCATCATAAAAATATTTTCTTCCACAAGAAAAAATTCCCAAATATTAATATATCAATTATGTTTTAAAAATCTATTTTTAAATAATCATAATGTAAGAACCTAGATGTTATTTTTGGGTATTTTTTCTTTTTTCTGGTGTTTTTTTGGAAAATAGGAGTTTTTATAATTTTCTTAAGTACACACCATGAAATTTATGAGTACACACCATGTACTCGGTTACCACGGGCAGTTGGGTGCGTGGCGTGTAGCATTCATGCATACGACTGTGTGTGGTGACCTAGAGACCGCCTGATGTAGGGGCCAGTGGAGGAAAGTACACACTGTGTACTTATAAATTACATTCCATGTACTTATAAAGTACATGTTGTGTACCTTCTTTTTTCATTAAACGGGTTGGGGTCACGTCTTTTTGGTAGAAACACCTCCTTCTTCTTCTGACTCGTCTGAGAGCATCCGTACGGTGTTGATTCTTCCCCAAGCCCCTGACCGAGTGTCTGTTCTCTGAATAGACCTCCATAAATTTCATTTGGATCACCTCTATAAGATTTTCATTCTAGAAGAGCTTCATTCCCTGATTCCTCCTCTTTTAATACTTAACGTTGGTTGAACTTTTTTTTATGGTTTTTTAGATATACGATGTTTTTGGGAAAGTAAAGTCTTGAGGATCACATATATTGATCCTACAACACACAGGTAGGTGTTTTGTGCCTTTCTATTGAAATTCATTGAGTTATACATAAAAAATTGCACAATACCCTTGAATGGGGTATTGTGTGTTTACAGTTTTAGCCATGTTAATTTCCTGCTATGCATGTATGCTAAAATAAAGGTTAATTGAATGAGAATAGTGTAAATTTCTATACTTTATAATTGTTTTCCCATGCATATTTTGTTTATGACTTTCTGGCATAGTTTTCATGTTAGGCTGTTGTTTTCTTTCCATTCCTAGTATTTTAGGATGGAGTGATTTTGTTTATCTACCATGTTGTTATATTGTAGACTGTTAGCTAAGTAGTTATTAAGGTTTACATTGGACGATAGGAATTTCCATGATTTTTTTACTTACAGAGGGCCATGAGAACATGGTGTAGAAGACCATAGAGAGAATGGACGTAAGGGATTATCCATAGTGTCTTTTTATTTATCACGCTGTGAGAAAATAAGAGGGATTGACGTTGATTTCTCCCTTAGTGGTTCTATAATTACATTATGAGGCCACAAGGGGAATTGATGTTGGGTAAATTCTTATTGTGCCTGTAGTTTCAATTAAAATACTATAGGGGGAATTGGCAGTGAGTGCTTCCTCAGAGATTCTTTGATCATACTTGGATATAAGGGGAATTGATGTTGAGTGCTTCCTCAGAGAGCCTTTACAAAAGTTGAACCAGAGGGGTTAGACTGTGTGTACTTCCCAGAGGGATGCTTGTATTTACTAGGTAGGACCAGAGGGGATAGTTTGTGAGTATATCCTAGAGGTTTACCTAGTTTTTATTGAAATCCTCAGCTTGGTTCCATTCTCACCAGCTCCAAAGTAGTCAAATACCTAAATTAGAAGGGTGATTTCACTTATCTATACCTGTAACAATATAGTCTGTTTGGGCCCAAAAGCATGACCCAAATAGGGTGTGAGACTAAATCCAAGTATTCAACCACTAAGAGATCTATTTATAACAGTCAATAAATATATATATGGTAGGCAATAAGCAAAAGAAATAGTAAACAAAAAGTACTCAACAATAAACATTCCTACAATTTCAAAGAATTCAAACACCACATGTTAAGTAAGTAGAAAATCTCAAACAGGTTACCCTCAGGGATTTACTCATAGCATATACCCTATTTTCATACCTAGAAAACACAAGCAACCCTCTGGGATGTACATACAGTCTAACCTCTGTGGTTTAGATTTTCTAAACACACTTTGAGGAAGCACTCAACGCCAATTCCCCTTATATCCAAATATGATCAAAGACTCTTTGATTAAGGACTCACTTTCAATTCCCCTATAGTCTTTTAATGGAAACTACATGCAATCTGAGGAAGCACTCAACGTCAATTCCTCTTATGGCCTCGTAACATAATTATAGACCCTCTAAGGGAGCACGCAATGTCAATCCCTCCTATGGTCTTGCAGCGTGATAAATAAACTGACACTCTAGCGAATCCATTACATCCATTCTACCTATTTTCTACTACACCAGGTTCTCACAGCCCCGTGTAAGTCAAGCAAGCATTGAAATCTGTATCGACCAATGTAAACATCCTGAACTACGAGGATAACAGTCTACATCATAACAACATGGAAGATAAACAAAATTACTCCATCCTACAATACTAGGTGTGGAAAGAAAATGGGATCATAACAGTCAAACTATACTAAATAGTCATAAACAAAATATGTACGGTCAAACACTTCCAAACCAAAGCAATTATCCCTATTCACATTCAATAAAACTCTATTCCAGCATAAAATCATATAAGGAGATTAACAGTACTAAAACCGTAAACAAGCAATACCCCCTTCAATGGTATTGGGAAATTTTTCACATACAACTTAATGACATTCAACTAAAAAGAACAAACCACCTACCTCAGTGTTGCAGGATCGTTATATGTGATTGTCAAGCATTGAATCACCCAAGAACATCATAGATCTACAAAAACATCAAAATATTTCAACCAAAGATAACTCTTGATAGAAGAGTAGTTAGGAAACGATGATCTAGCAGAAAGAAGTGCTTACCAAGGTGATCCCAATGCAATTGACGGTGGTCAATTTGGAGGGTATATGCTCGATCAGAGGCTCGAGGAATAATCAGCGTTGTATGGATTCTTTTGGACGTGTTGGATTAAGAAAAAGGTGTTTATGACAAAAATAGGTGACCCCGGTCTATTAAATGAAAAAAGATAAAGTACATGGAGTGTACTTTATAAGTACACGGTGTGTACATTCCTTCACTGGCCCCCGCATTTGGTGGTCCCCAGGTCACCACACATGACTGTGTGCATGGCCGCTACATAGCCAACACCCGACTACCTGCGGTAACCTAGTATACAACGTCTACTCATAAATTACATTGTGTGTACTTAAGAAATTTCCATAAACTCCTATTTTCCTCAAAAACAAAAAAAAACGGAAACATACCTAAAATAAAGATTTGGGTTCTTACACATAACATAGGGAAAGAGGGTTTTTATTTCAATTAAATATGTTATATTTTAAAGGAATCTAAAAATCAAATTATGGTTATAGTGGTAAGAAATTTCAATGTTGTTGTACCCTTTAAAATAGAAATTTCTTTTTTTATAGAGGAGGTTAAAATAATCCATAAATTATTCATTTTGAAAACAATTTAAATAAATTTAAAAAGAAATAAAACACCCTTTATAATTCATTTATTCCCATAATTATTCCATAAAAATCACTTTATAAAATTTTAAAATTTTCATAGATAATAAAAAATTCTTTTCATTCGAAAATAATATTATAAAAATATAAAGAAATAATAAAAAAATTGGTCCTTCATGAAGGAGTGAACTTTATTTCAAAACTTATATGTTAAAAAATACTCTCCTTTTAACATTTTAAAATGATTTTAAATGGGGATTTTAAAAGAGTATTTTTAAAATAAAATTCCTTACCCCGGGTCTGACACTTCTCGTATGTGCTTTATCTTACTGAATAATAAACTTGTGTCAATTATATACTTTATTATGAACCATTTATATTTCATTATTACATTATTGTATTTAATACCATGATATATACAATTTTTTAATTTATTAAGTTATTTTTAGGTGTTTTGATGATATGCGGCTTATATGTTAAAAATTAAATTCGTTTGTTGACCATAGTCGAATATTTCATCATTTAATCATCTCTAAAATAATATTATTGACTGATTATCATTTTTATACACTAATTATACTTTTAAAATAAATCATGAAGATAAGTGTAATTTCATCATTACATAATTATCCTAATATATTAAATGTCATGTTACTTCTATAAATATTGATATATATATATATATATATCATCCATGCGATGTGGTGAAAAACATGAGTCACATCGGTTTGTGAGGCGGTAGTCTGCCTAACCCATGAATGGCCTATTTGTTTCCCTTTTGATGGAATAATATATGGATATTTGTTGGTAAATTTACATAAATACATATTAATATATGTATGGTGTTATTTTAATTATTTTTACATAGTTTTGTATAATTTAAATAAGTTGTAAGAATAAATAAAACTAAAATACTTTGTTAAACTTTATACCACTTATTAGAAAATTGCCTTTTGTTAACACCTTAAGTCCTATAATATTTTTATTATACCCTAAATAATGCCACAATAATTAGGTGAGGTATTATAGGAAGATATTTAGGTAGGTATTAGCAAAAAAATTGGTTTTGAAGTGTTTATGAAAGAGAAAAGGTGGTGTCATTTTATAATCGAGGGGTGTGTTGATATTTGAATTTATCAAATTTTATAATAATATAAATCAATTTTTAGTTCCAAATGACAAAAACCTATTTATTTCATAAATATAATAATTATGGGTATACATCCTCTCATAAAATAACTTTTTTACAAGTTTAGGTCATCTTTTTACCCTTATCATTTGGTTTAACCCCTCATTAACACTTTTTAAACATACCATGAAGATAATGTTTTTACTCTTTGTGGGTCAATATAGTTACTATAAAGGTAAAAAGTCCCATAAATGTTCATGGATGATATTATAAGCCATATCATAGTAAATTTTTTGAATATAAGTTATAAGGTATTTTATACCATTTAATAAAATATTTTTTAATATTAAATATCAATAATGTAAATTTTTTGAACTATTCATTAGCTTGATTTTAATAAAAAAATAAAATAATTAAAATTAGAAAAATATATTATATCCATAAAATTTCATTTTAATTTATTAAATAAATTATAATATCATTTATCTACAATTATATAAAACTTAATATGTTTAATGTATCTTATTTCATGTTTTTTATTTATTGAATAATTATGATATCAGAATTCCGTATGCATTTAAGGTAATTATTTATTCACAAAAAATAAAAATTCAACAACCAAGATTATGAAATAAATTTATATTTCAAAATAAAATTTATAATTATATATATCCCCTAGTGATCTCTATGGTAAAAATATTATAGTTATTAAAATCTAGAGTGTGAAATTTTTAAATTTTTTTAACTAAAATATTATTATGGTAATAATCACACAAAATGAAAAAATGTCATACACTAAACCTTTTAATTATTATGTTTGTTAAATAACCATCAAATAAACTTTAGTCAAGTGTAAAGGTATTTCATAGTTCTTATCATAACATTTTTAATCATTAATTACCTGATTTACCATTTACTATAGTAAAAACATTACTAAGGTTGGTATTAATATTAAAAAAAATAAAAGCATTATATTTACTAAATTTACACCCACTGATTCCAAATTTTGGATTTATTTTTTCAAACTCAAATACTATAATTTTAAAAATTCAATTAAAAATAAAACTTGAAAAATTCCATGAAAACAGTTTTTTAGGAAAATGACCCTATTAAAGGAAAGATGTATTTCGGCTAAATTTAAGTAAAACATAACTTTCAAATCCATATTTTGATTATTTTAAATTAAAAGGAACTAATTAAATATTATAACTAATCCTAAACATAATTTTACTTTGTAAATACTTTAAACTAACCTACAGTTTAAAATAAAAAATTGTATTTTTTCACTATTCTTTAAAAAACAATGTTTTTAGAAAAATATCAACAAATCTGCCTAAGAAAATTTCGATTTGATTATTTTAAAAATTAATTTCCTTTTATAAAATAATAATAATTTTACAAAAAATAATTACATATTTTCGCACAAAAATTAATAAAAATCATTTTTGAAGAAAATGTATTTTTGAATAATAAAAATATTTTTCTAAATACAGGGGATTATTTATAAAGAAAGAATTAATATATTATAAATATTTATAACTGATATAAATTTTATAAATAATTTATTCATCTTTATACCCTCCAATTTAAGAGCTAGGGTATCATGGTCACATTTAAGTAATAATTTTTCATTATTCGTTCAATCTTGGGGTTACGTATCTTGTATGATATATGATTTACTTTTAAAATATTGTGATATTACATAATATGTTTTATCTATTCCATGGTTATTTTTTTAAAAATTCCCAACTTAAATTTCATGTATATCATATCTCAGAAATTATATACCTCTCCCGGAGAAAACATGTTCTTAAAGGATGAATAAATCGAAACACTTTTTGATATATGGGTTTTAGTGTTTAAAAAAAATCATCACCAACATTATTTTCTTTTTAAAATTATCCATCCTTCACATGTGATCTTTTAATGTAAAGGTATAAATTTCAATTTGGTATCAAAAGTATTTAGAAGTATTCAAATGTAAGTTGGGGCATTTATAAAAAACATTCAATTATTATTTAGCTTGTATATTTTATTTTTTATTGGATGACCAGTTATTTAAAACTTATTATGTTCAAACTCATTGATAATAAGAGAATTTTTTAAATGTCATTGTTGATTGGGAATTTGTTTCATACATTAAATTTAGGAATTAGATTTTTGATGCTTTGAGAATTTTAGTATCGATTACAGAGTGTTAGGTGGAATGATTATTCCCGATAGTTAACAAGATCTTGGTTATTCATTGGACTAATGTCAGGTGTGATGGTTGAAGGTTATATAATGTTCAGATATATAATATTTTCAAGGTTCTAAGTTAACTAAAAAGTATTTAGTCCCTTATTTTATAATGATATTATTATTCAGGTAATGTCATTCCTTCTTTATTTTCATTTTTTTCTTTCTTATATTTTGAGTTTATTTTGTGAGTTTGTATTTGATACTTTTGATTTCTAATTAATTTTATATTGACGTACTTTGGGTAGTTTTTTACTATATATAATCTTCAATAAAATTCTTCTAAATTAAAAATGTAGGCCTCATTTGTAACTAACATTATTTTTTTATGTTTGTTTTGATTGGTTTGTTCCAACCCCATGGTTCATTGGGTTTTCTTATCATTGGTATTGGTGATTGTTCTAAATTTTTTTGGTTATTATTCATAGTGTTCATGGTCAAAGCCATTTTATTTTCAATGATTTATCTCTAATTTTTTCTACTTGTATAGATCCATTGGTGGTGGACATTATTCAAACAGTTTCTCTTGACTTTTTTAGTTTGGAAAGTTGGTGGTATTTGGACTAAGTGTTTACTGATGCTTTTTTTAGATCCTAAGTTAGATACATGGCTGATGGAAATGGTTCTTCCATTTTATTGGTCTTGTGAAAAAAAATGTTTAGAAGGCCTTGAATGTGTTCCATGGATTTTATGTTACCACGGTTTATTATCCTAAATGAAATGAAATGGAATCAAATTCATGTTCATAGTTGTTTTGTATAAAATTATTTCTTGGTTGTCTTATACTATATTCTATATCTCTTTTTTAAGGTTTAAAATATTATATAATAATTATAAAAATTATTTTATATATGAATAATTTAATTAATATTATATAAATTATTACCGATTGATATTGTACTAATATCACATAATTTTTCATTAAAAAATATATTATAAATAGATATTAGTTACTAATATTATTATCATAAAAATATATTTTACATAAATATATTGGTCAACATTTTGAACAAAAAATAGTTTATCTATTTGAATTATTATAATTTTAAAAGCACTACCTTATCTATTGTAAAAACATTTAGAGATAGAGTTTTGGCCATATTTTTTTAAAGGGATGTATTTGTTTGTAAAACACTTTTCCAATATAAAATATATCTTTACCAATATATATTACCTTTTTTCTAAAAATTTAAATAATATTTTGGGAGAATATATAGTTTATAAAAGTGTTCGGTCACACATACATAGCCATTAAAATCTGGAGTCTACTATGGACTGGCTTGGAACTTCTAGAAAAACAAATCCATTGCAATAAAACATCTAGTTCTAGAACATAAGTAACTTGTAGATATGGAATCATTTCACCTCATAGTGTATCCTTAGTTTCAATATTTTTATAATTAGTTGTGTTATATTTAACCATTTATTAAATAAAATTCCACACATGGGTTCGGAAAAAAACCTAATAAAATTAAATATTCTATGGGTTTTTTCATAAATAATTAATATAATTTTATTATCAAAGAAGTTATAATACATTTGAATTGAGTCTAAACTCAAGTTAATGGTTTTCCTCCAAATATTATTATATTTTACTGATTATTTCTACCTTTTCTATCTCCAGTTATATATCAGTTATAAGGATGATAGAATGATTAAAATAATTTTTTACTTTATTATTTAAATATTTTTATCTCATTACATCTCTTTTTGATTTTTAACACTTACCATACATTTTTTTAATGGTTATCTCCACCTCATTTTTCCTTTCATTAACTATGTTCTCTATCACTCTATATCTCTCTCTTTACATTTTCTTTTAATTCCATATCTTTATTATTTATCTTGTCGCTATATTCTAGGTTATGTTCAAATATTATTTTGATTTTTTATATTATTTACTTGTTAATATAACTATTTCTATATACAGTGCGAATGACCTATATTTCATAATTGTTTTTAAGGTAATTTCATTAAGAATTTATATGATTCACTTTTACTAGAGAAATATTAACAATCTATAAGCCCTTTATTTCAATATGGATAATAACTTATTTTTTAACATTGTTAATGTGAGAGGTTACTTCTGAGAAATTAATAATTTTTTTGTCCTTTTAATGTGAATTAACTTTGAATTATTATGTTATATGTGAGTCCTGTAATTTTATACCCCATTGATACATCAGTAGATCACAGGAGATAAACAAATATTGGGTGGTGAGAGAATTTGTACCATATATTTATGATTTTTCCTAAAAGTCCCAATAATATGGTTATGATGTCTATAATTATGAATTATCATTATATGATCTATTATTATTATCAATGTGATTATAATCTTCCATTGTTATAGATATTCTTTGTTATAGAGTTTTATGGAATATAGATATTTATTAATTGATTATTCCATATTATTTGTCAATGTATATTACTCCTTATTAATCATATGAGTTCACCACTTTATGTTTTATTACCATTTCCCCTAGAAACCATAAATAATTATTTCTGTCATTTAAGATTAATAAATGAAGTAATTATAAATATTTCTGATTTTCTACAATGTAATAATGACCTAATGTAATTTAATGATCAAGTATTTTTCTAACTGTAAGACCCGATTTTAAAATATAATACTTACATTACATCTTGTGTCTCTAAAGTTTAACATTGTATTACAACAAAAATATCGAATTACATTGATAGAAAATACTATGACTATTAATGTCAAGCATTAGATAAATCCACTCGACATATTGAAAATATTACAAATGGACAATAAACCTAAGGATATATCATAACTAGATTTGAGATTCATGTGTTCTTTACTCTCTAAGAATTATCACACCCTTGAATAACACTATAAAAAAATACCAAATAAAAATAAATATAATTATAATTTTATTAATGAAAAATATAAATCTCTAATAATAATTTTTATTATATTTTGAATGAAGAACATAAGTGGTATTTAAAATAATTTCAAGTGCTATATGACCATTGGAATTGTGATTGTTGGAATTGTAACAAGACAATTAGAATATAAGCTAGTCATTTGAATGGTAACGAGCCAAGAGTGATAATAAAATTTCAAAATAACCTATATTTTAAATTAATAAAATAATGAAATAAAATTAATAAAATATCATGATTTCTCATATTATATAATTGAAAGTGTGTGTATATGTAAGTTTTTAAAAAATTATTTAAGAGTTATTTAATAAAAACATATTAATAATATATTAAATTCTAAATAATATAATTTCATATATTAGAAATTCATTTTGATTTAATATACCCATTTTTTAATCAATGTATCAAAATTACCTTAGGGGGAATTTATTATTATTTTTCTAAAAAAACATTAATTTTCTATTAATAGTAAAAATATTGTTTTTATATATACTCAGTGTTAGTTTTCAAAATAATGAATGTTAAATGACCTAGTAATTTCAGAAAAACAATACATGACTTAAAATTTATTTAATTATTAATATAATTTATTAGGAAATAATTTACAGAATTTTCATACTTGTAATCTTTTTTCCAAAGTCTAAATTATATTTTAGTCTAATTAAAAACTTTTTTTGATTCTTTTATTTCTATTAAATATAAAAATGATACAATTATGTTTTGAAGTATTTTAAATGTAAATAAAATATTCATTTTATAATCATATAATACCATTAGTCATAAGATTTTCAGAAATTCATAGTCTTGAATAAAAATAAAAAATCAATCAATAATTTATTTAAAAACTCTCTTATGCATCACTTATAAACACACACCACCTCAACCAATTCCTCTTAACTTCCAAATAACATCTCTAGAATAGTTTTTATAAAATTATCACTTAAAAACCACTTTTCCATGGTCTAAAGGCATCGTTTCTAAAAAATATTTCCCTTAGAAACCTCAAGGTGAATACCAAACAAAATTTCTTAAAGAGAAATATAAGTCATCCAAATTAGAATGACTTTTTTATCTTATCAATTTTTTATAATTAAGAATAGTTATAAAAAATGAAATTGTTTTTAATATCACACTAATGTTTTTATTAAATTAATATATTAATTAGTTCATTGATCATAAACACTCTAAAATATAAAACTTGCACAATGGTATGTCTATACCACATATGTGAGCATTGAGGCTTTCCAGTACAAATTTTCATTTTTTCGAAATTATTTTTATATATAAGTTTAATATTAATAATAAAATTGCATTATTTTTTGGACTTATAAATTATTAAATTAGAAAAATATTGTTAATTTAAAAATAAACTAAAATTTATAATTTTGTCTCTTAAAATAAAGCTTATGAGGAATTTTCATTAAATACCACAATTATGGATTTCTCATTAAATATTAAACTTATATACTAATGGAATGAAATTAAAAAATACATTAACATTTTTATGGATTATATAACCATTATTTAATGACCAAAAACCATTATATGATGGTGATATTGCAATCACGTACCAAGAAACTTCAAACGACTAATATGGAAACATTAATTTAAAAAATATATTACACATGGTAATAAATGGGTAGTATCACATGAAAGGGTATTTAATAAGATTATAAATAATTTAATTTACATATAGAATTCAACAATTTGGGAGGTAAGAAGAGAATATAAGAAATCCATGTCTCGTGGAATGGATTTATCTTTCAAATCCTCTTTTTTCAGGTATTATTTCTATAATGTCAAAAGTTTCTTATATGTTTTATCATTAAAGTTTTGAAATTATACCTGAAAGGTTTTAAAATATTTTTGAGGTTTTATTTACTTGATACATCAAATTTTTATTAAAGCGGTCTCTCGCACTCCTTTTTATGTTATTATGACTATAATCTCTATCAATTTCATTCTCTATATTGCCTTCATATTTTTATTTCTTGTGTGTATTATTTACCAAATTTTTTATTTATTATTTTCTTAACCATTTCTATTAACATAATCATATAATCTTTACCCTAAAAAGTTTGAATATAGCATAATCCATAATTAATTTTGAGTGGTTTTTACCTAGAATGTTATACCAATCATTTAATTAATACAATATTGAAAATCTGTAGTCTCGTTATTTAAATATATAAAATTAATAATTATTTATCTTTATTTATTATTAAAAAATGTCTATTATTTATTATATTTTTTCATTTATTTTTGTTTATATGATAAATTAATTGTACTTAGTATGTGATTGGTGGGCCATAAATTATTTTTACTCCAAATGAATAAGTAGGTATCAAGAGACAAAAAAACTTGGGTATCCGGAGCATTCTTTTAAATTTTTGCATTTCTTTATTATTTTTTGTCTTAATGGTATGGTTATAATGTCCAACATTATTCATTTTATTACTGTGAAATTTTTTATCATTATCAATGTTATTTTTTATTTCAATTTTTATATCATCCATGGATATATTATGCCCATGTTTCCAAATATATGAAATTATTTGGTTATTTATTCTTGTTAAATTATGTATGTCTTATTATTGATATTATAGCCTATGTTGTATGAAACACCATAGTCAGTAATAGAGCTCACCACTTTTTATAGTGTCCCATTTCCCCTAGGAAATATTAATTACTAAGAATGATCTAAGGAAAAGAAAACTAAGAATATTTTTTATTTTTTATATTGTAATAAGGTCTCCCATGTAATTTATTAATATTGCGTTTGTTTAGTATCCTAGGGTTATGAACCCTCAGATACTATACATTTTTATCTACATATTTTATACCATTTAAATAAATAATTATAGGATATATGTTATTAGTTTTTTGGTTTTCATGGTTTGTGTCTAAGTGGGTTTAGTAGAAACCACAAGAAATACACATAGATAAATATAGAAAGATAATAGAACCCAATGAAAAATAACTAAGAAATTATAGAAAAACCCCTTATAAAATTATATTAAATTTTCTAAAATATATGTAATATTGAGAATTTATTTAATATAAATGAAAAGAAAATTATATTTTATGATTTTTAATTCAAAAATTTATTCATGACATAATTAATTATATGACCTTGTTCATAAATGGTTCTGAATTAGTGGATCAAAAACTATTTCAACAATAATAAAAAGTGCAGTGATTTCCTTAATAATAAAACTAATGAATTAAGTATTCCAGGAGAGTAAATTAGCACTATATTAGGGCTACTGACACATGTTATGATGAATAACCATTTTTTTATAGTGAAAATTATTTACCATCAATTTGGAGTAATAGTGTTTGATCATTTTGAGTGTATGTTACCTATATATTTTAATGAAACAACTATTAAATTATTGGAAGAGTAATGGATAAAATAATTTCATAATATATTCCTTTCATTGGTATACAATGATATTGATAATGTTATCATGGATATATATTACCTAAGGAGAGATGCTGATTAATATTTGACATGAATTCAAATCACTAAAAGCGATGAAGAGAAAAAAAATATTAAATGGAATTATTTTAAAGTATTATTCCTTAAGAAATATTTCCATCTAGATAAATGTGATGATATAGGAAAGTAAATTCCAAGATTTAATAAAAAATGAAGAGTAAATTATTGTCGGGTTATAGGATAACTTTAAAAGGCTATAAATACATGTTGAGAATAATGTATTAAATATATAAATTAAGAATTGAAACATATTTTATGGTTTAAAAAAATCCTTAATAGGTAAATAGTATACCAAAAATTTTCCTTAAGTGAAATGATAGAGAAAAGTGACTCCAAGATTAAGAGATTGTTCTAAAAGTCTTATATTATCAATAGAAAATAAATAAAGAAGATGATGTATAATAAAACAAATTTGGTAATTAGGGAGAAAGGAATGTAAAAATTTCAAATGTATAATAATATTTTAAGGAAAACCCTAATGTATTTATTAATGTACTTGGTAAATTTTTACAACTATAGAGATAAATTCCATCAACCTCATGAGTATAAAGGAAAGAGACAAGATATTAATATTCAATTTTTAAATTAAAAGGTTATGGAGAATTACTCTAATAAATACCACATGTGTTTAATGAATCAACCATCGAAGATACCAAGGGAGTAAGATCGGGCTTTTGAAATTACAATAGAAAAAAATTGAGGTTCAAAACGATTCGATTACATATACTTTTATCATAAACCCAAAGTTATCTAATTCATTATTTAATTCTATATATAGGCACACTGATGTAAATTTTTATGTATACATTTTTAAATTTATTATCATAAATTTATGAATTTTATTTATAATATATTCCATTTATTCATTTTTTTAATATATCTATAGGAAAAACATTTAGAATTTAATTTGGGAAATGAAAAGAAAAATGAAATATATTTTCAATTATTTTTAGAGACTAGTTTTTATAAAGGGAAATGTAGATTATTTGAGGATAATAAATATATCAAAAACCTAGCCCATCCAACACATGACGGGTATTAAATTATTCATAGGAAATCTTGGTTTGTACTAGTGCTATGAATGATTATCTGAGCATGCTAGTCTTGGTCTTTCCATTAGATCCTATTCCCCTGTGTCTTAAAATATGGATGAGTGGTCTCTCCTCTCACA
The DNA here is from genome assembly GCA_963277665.1 of Viscum album. Classification (NCBI taxonomy): domain Eukaryota; kingdom Viridiplantae; phylum Streptophyta; class Magnoliopsida; order Santalales; family Viscaceae; genus Viscum; species Viscum album. The sequence continues at coordinate 1,413,691,868 of OY728125.1, read as the reverse complement.
AAATAATGTGTTATAACACATTCGTTGGGTGTTATAAATTTTACATAAACACTTTTCTGTGGGAATTACCCCACATCACCCACATCACATAAAATCACCACAACACTTACTATATAAATAACTACCATCCCCATCTATAAATCCACTACACTTTGGAGTATGTTTTCTATAGACTTTATGGTTTTTTATCTTATTATTTTTAACCTATGATTCCTAGAATGGGAGGTTAGGTTATTATTTTTTAGTTATTTATGATGTAAGGGTAATTGATTTAAATATTAGTTTATTTTTATGATTTTATGTCAGGTTCTAACTCAAATCCAATTACCTATATACCACTATCTCTCTATTGATCATGGTCATCACCATAGTTTGAAAGGTTGATTAAAATTATGAGTTCTAGAGTGATGTTGTCTCCATAGCCACTCGGTTAGTTCTTATTTTTAATTTAAATATGATTTCATGTTACCAATCTCATTAGTAATCTGAATTACCTACCAGGTGAAATGTGAGATTAAGGTGATACAGTGTGTTTACATATAGAGGGGGTCACCAGTACTTGATCATTAAAAATTAATTACTATAATCACTTCTATTCTACTTTATCATTTAATTAATCTAAAAATACAAGAGAATATGCATTCTATACTTTGGTTTATTTTATCATTTTTAGTATTTTCATTCAATTTAAGATATATTTATATCTACTGAGTCATACTTAGTACCTATTCCCTATGGGTTCAATGTAAGTACATAAATTCATTTACTGCATTTTTTCCCCCACTTATTTTATATTTCCTGATTTTATTTTAGGTGTTATTTCCATTTTCTATTGTTACACTTGTGTGTTCATAGAAGTGGATATAAAATAAAATCAAAACAATGTCTGAAATATAAATGGAAAAATGGAATGTTTCTCACAACTGTATGATATACACAATGGGAAGATCAAAATTCAATAATAGGAGAAACAACTTCATGAATGGGTACCTTTACCTCATCTAATTCTGGATGAGTAACTCCTCAATAGCATGGAATAGACAGTCAAAGAAGCGTTGATGATTTTGATGAACAAGGAAAAATGGGATGAGGAATAAAAATAGATGTACAATGAAGAATATAAGATTTATTAATCTCCAAAGGAATGATTAAATGGTGATGTTAATTCTTTGGTTATCACTGATGTAAATACTGATAAAAAGAACAAATTGTTTTTATAGAATATACCCTCACCACTATAGGATAAGAGTAAAAATAATAAGAATAAGAAGAAGAAGGGGTAGAAAAGGAAGAATAATTAGAAGAATAAGTGGGAATAAAAGATACATATTTTCTGAAAAACATAAGGAAAATGTGGGATACATATCTAAAACTAGATGGATTTTATAATTATGAACAACCACCATCAACTAGTGAAAAATATTAAGAATAAGAAGTTGTGGATAATAAAATTTAGAATAATGTTGAAATTATTGAAAATAAGTAAAATTAAGTTGAATAAAAGTAGTATAATTTAAAGCATCTATAGTAGAGTAATCACGTCTCTAATATCAATATTTTTCCACCATTTGGTTAGCTCCATCTCAAAGATTAAATATTTTTCAAGGAGGATTAAAATTTGATCTATATAGAGTGTACTACAACATAAATCCTTGATCAATAAAAATTAGGTAACTCAATACCATAATCATATTACAAGAGTGAATGAAGTAAGTTCAATCTAAATGATCATAAAAATAAATTACCTTATAAGAGGAAACAAGAGTACTTTATGGTTTTTATGCCTTTTGGAATTTTTTCGGACATTTTTTAGGATTTTATTTTAAGATGTTGTTTCAATCCAATTTTATCTTTTCGATGTTAATTATAGGGACCATGTATTATCAAATGGAAGTTTAATTTTAAATAATTATGATAAAGTAGAAGGAATTAAAGAACAGTGAAAAAAAATTTCTTCAAGAGAAAAGGGGAGTAATGACTTCAACACCGTATAATTTTATCCCTGACATTTAGAATTATTTTTGTAGTATTTTTAAGTGATAATTTAAGGAAATAATTAGATTTTATATATATAATTGATCGGTGATGATAAATATTTCTTAGGAATCTTATGATTTGAGGATTTAGATTTCATTGTTGATAATATTAAATGAGTGAAATGGGGGGTAAATGGTTATAGATATTCATAAGATCGTTAATTTTATATATCATTATTTTGGGAGGCTATTGAATTTATAAATATAGATATTTAAATATCTTTCATGTTTCAAAGATTTTAATTTCAGATATTTATGTGTATTATTTTTTTATTCTTGGTTATTATATGAGTGATTGTCCTCGATCATATATTGTATCATTTTTGAGAGGGGTCTAAGATAAAATTTATACATTATTTATAATAAAATTTTCCTAAAATATTCATGGGACTGGTAAACCAACTAGAACATTTATTTAATCATTTCAATTTTTTTATAGAACAGGGTTTAATTTAAAAGGATTAGGCCGTTTTTTATTTTATCCCATTATAAATTAGACCTAATTTTTTAATTTATATAAATTTTTATGTTCCTAGAATATTTTAATGACCTTGTATGTGACAATCCACATTACAAGAACATTTTATATGTCCTACCCTTACTCTTAGTATTTTTTCCTAATGTTCAATTGATTAATTATGAGGACAAGTTTCCCACGGCGGAAAGGGATGTTTTTCTTTGGGGGATAATGTGCAGGTTATTTTAGTGGGTATTCGGAATGGTTCTTGAATGACTTTAATTTTTATTTATTGTTTTCCTTTTATAAAATATGAATAAATTTTAAAAATCATACATTAAAAAAACAATTATTGATTTTTTTTCTAAATGACTATAAAAAGACTTGTTAAAATATTAAGGATTGTTTTTGGTTCTTGAATAAAATTAATTTTTTCTCCATAGTGCTTTAGAGACACCATCCTTTGTGATACTTGAATTTTTTATAACATTTTTCTACTGACCTTAAGCCTAATATTTGGTTGATCCTTGATAAGAAATATTAAGGACTATTTTTTATATTTATATTTATGTGGTTGAGTTTTGATATTCTGTTCAAGAATATTGATCGGATAGTTTTCTTGAGGAATGATAAAAAATCTTGTAAATTGTTAATTTAAGAGTTGAGAGACAAAAATTAAAAGTTATGTTGATCATGAAGTGGAAAACATGGTAATAATAAATTTATATATTTTGAATGTAATTTAGAAGAATAAAATAATTTAAAGAGAAAATTTAAAATGAAAAATAATCCAATTTTATTTGAATAATGAGGAATTAAAAGGATATTATTTTATGAAGATTTAAATATTATTATCATATTGAAAATTATGCCACATGGTTGAAAATAAAATATTAATATTGGTAGATAGGGATTTCATTGTGATTGAGTGGATAGTTTGGATTAAGTAAAGCAAATGTTTAAGTGTGGGGTAATTTTATAACTACAAATTATACAAAACATTCTAAATATAATATCATAAATTTATAAATCTAATTTTTATATTTTTAAATTTTTTATTTTCTAATTATATTTATTCTAGTTAATAATTTAGAAACTAATTTTAATAATGAAATGGAAAAATAAATAAATATTTTTTGGGTTTCTTAAGATGGGTTTTTATAATGGGGAATGCGGAATATTTAAATAGAAAAAAGAGTCCAACCCACTGGAAAAGGATAACACACACATGGAAAAGCATATGGAAATAATTGAGAATCTATGTGTAGGTATTAATAGGAAGAGTATTAAGAGAACTATTGGAATGTGGATCATGGATTAGTGCTAGAAAATAGCTTCCATATGGGGTAGTCTTTGGCTACTCATCATAACTAATTCTCCCACATCCTCACAAATGAATGACCATATGCCTCTCTATAAAACTGATAGAGGTCAAAATATTCCTAGGGTACTATGATTTTTATATAAATTATTATACATGTGAATGAACCCATATCACAATCCTTATATAGAAGAACATATATTCCTACCTCACATATTTTTGATTCCACCTCTTGTTTTCCACATTGGCCACCTGGAAGCTATCATTTCCACCACATGGGATAGCTCTTATATGATTTTTACACTGTTAAAATGTGATAAAATATATAATTATACACATGCATTTTGATAAAATTGATTGATCCTTTAACACAATTTGTATATCCAAATTATAAAAATTAGGTCCAGGGAACACCATGCATACAGGCACGAGGAGAAGAAGAAAATGGATAGAGTTCAAGTAAACTTCTATGACCTGGTGTTCTATTTCTATTTGTCAAATAATGATAGATATATATTTTCTTGAATCTAGTTCCATTATGTCCAAGACATTTTCACAAGTAAAGAATAAGTAATTGTGGTTTACGGTACCCTTTCATCATGGAGATGAAATATTTAATAGCAGATATGGTTTCATAGCTCGAAAAGAATTACATCAACGAATGATGCATTCATCATAAAAATAGATGTGTATTTGAAAGACAAATATAGTTCTGAAATGATATATTTATTTTATCCCTAGGTAGAATATGGAGGATATAATTTACATTGATTTTAAATATTTTCAACATGGGTGTCACTATCATGTTGGGGTTCTCATTCAAGAAGTAGATCAATGGATTTTTTTGGATCTTTTATTCATAATACTAAATTTTCACCTTAGTTTTGTTATTTCAAGAGTTTAATACTATAAGGAATAGTGTTTAATTGTATAAGTTATAAATAATAAAAATATATAGTTCAACCAATAATCCCTCTATTCATTTGATAGAGTATATGTTTCATGGGATATTAAATGTTATTGTACAATGTGGTTTTAACCTTAATCTTTATCGTTTGATTCTAAAATATACAAGGATAGATGAAATGGAAGATAAAATGAGTATACATGGATACATTATGGAATTTATGAGAGGGAGAGGGGTCTCTAAAGGGAGGTTTATTGTACACATCCAATGGATCAATCATGGAGGTCTACTACCTCACGTTGACTAGTAACTCTAGATCCATTATAGGTTTATTCATATTTTTATTTTTAACATCTAATTACTAAAATGAGAGGGAAGGATTAATTTACCAAGTATTTTTTATGTAATGGGAATTGATTTAACAAGTACATTAGTTTTATGACATAATTTTGGGCTATTGTAGTCATCATATTAATTCTATTTATATTTCATTATATTTATCATGCTAATTTCTTTATTTTGAGAAGATTCATTATATTTTTATTTCTAGAGTAAAGTTTCCCCCATTGGAAAATAGTTTACTTTTTTAATATTTAAATATGTTTTTAGATGCCCTGCCTCATTAGTAATCTGAAGTACATAAGAGGAAAAAATGAAATCTATGGCGGATGGACAGTATTTTCCCTAATATGGGGCTCTCTAAGACTTTATTTCGACAACATCATCAGTATCATCACCTTTTTACATTATTATTTCATGAACCTAAAATTGGAAGAGCTAGTAAATTCCACCACTTGGTTTAATTTTACAATTTGATTGTAGTTTTATTTCGGTTAGTTTGGAGTTCTGTGTATTTAGTTATAATTATTATTTATACATTGTGGGATTGAACTTGCTGATTTCATTATCTTACTAATTATTATTCTAGTGTTTTATGGTTCCTTTTTTATAAATTATAAAGTAGTTCAACCCTCAATTAATTAATCACACTATATTGGAAATAACCCACAAATATAACATGAATTTTTTCAAAGAATATTAAATTAAGCCACGATTAATTAAGGAATGTGATTTGATTAAAAACGATTAATAGAAATCTTGTTAAAAACAATTATATTATTTTTTATCTATTAAAATGTATATATTTTATATTATTTTGAACCTTATTATTATACAAATAGTTGACTTTTACATAATTATTTTGATGGATTTCCTAACAAAGTATAATGAACCAATTTATTAACGAGAGAAAGAGATCAAAATATCTGATTATGGAATTTAATTCATTATTTTTAGTGGAAAGACTTTATTACATGGTTCATGTAAGGGACCACTATTATTGGCTCTTCTGAGAGAAATTCTTAAAGAAGAGTAAGATCAGATTAAATCAATGAAAGAGAATTATATATTAATAATTGAATATATATTGATTTTAAAAGATTATATTGATGTATTCTGCATTTAATTACATAGATATCCAACAGATCATGATGATTAGTATTCTATTAACCTAATTCCTGATTTGAATCCCATATTTAATACACCAAATATAATAGATATCATGTCATTGGAGGAATTAAAGAATTGAAAAAGAGAATTTTGTAATAAAATATTAATATCCACAAGTGCCTCTCCATAGGGGAAAATGTACTAGTTATAAAGTGTAAGGATGGGTATATAAGGTTGTGCATCAACCATAATTAAATCAATTTCATTACTATTAAAAAAAGATTCTTTTTCGTACATTAATGATCTATTTTATAAAATTCAAGGTTCTCAATACATTTCAATGATTTTACATCATTCTAGTTATCATTAGTTGAATGCTAATAAGAATGGTATTCTATACCCAGTTTTTTATACAATGTATGGACATTATGATTTCATAATAATTATTTTTGGATAGAAAATTTCAACATCTACATTTAAGAATCTTATTAATATAGTATTAAAGGATTATCTTGATAATTATTTTACATTATTTATTTATAACATCATGTTATACTCTAAAATATATGAAGAGTATAAAAAAATTAATTGATTGTTCGTTAATATATAAGAAAGAAGTATTAACATGGTAAATCTAGTAAGTATGAATTTTATCTTCAAAAAATATATTTTCTTATACATATTATCTCTATGGATAAAATTACTATTGACCCATAAAATATAAAGTTGTTTAATGAATGTATCACACCCAAAAATAAAACTAAGATATATATTTTCCTTTGTTTAGAAGGTTACTATCTGTGATTCATTGAAAAATATGCTTGATTTTCTAACCCATTAACCATGTTGACATATAAATCTGTCAAATTCACATCTTCAATGGAATGAAAAGAATGGTATAAGGAGATAATGAAAATATTAATAATATTCAAGTATTTACCATACCATTAAGAAATGATGTATTTTTGATATATAGTTGTGGGTCAAATAATGAATTGGGGTGCATCCTCATGTAAAATGATAGATTTTTATCTAATAAATCAATGAAATTAAGCACCCGAGAATAATATTATCCAACTCATGAACTAGTGCTGGTAGAATAAATTTTTCCTTGACTGAGTGGAAACATTATGTTTACCAAGAATGATGTGACATATATACAATGAATAAAAATTAAAATTATATATTTACTCAAAAAAATTCCAACCAAATAAAACCTGTATTGTTGAAACTAATTAAGAACTAGGACTATGATATACACTAGCATATTTGGAAGGTATACATGGTGGTCGATTTATTGTGCAGGAAGGATCACGATGCCCTGTCAATAATAATGATAGAGAAGGATACAATACAAATGGATTAATTATTTACAGATATATAAATTTTTATTTAGGGGAAAATCATTTCATTTTTAAGCAATTTAGCAACCATAATTTTTAGGGAAAATTAATAAGTCTCGATAATATGAAAATGTTTTTTAAAATAAAGTATAACCCATAGAATATGGTAAATTGATAGACATAAAAATTAATATGTTATTATGAAAATTGGATAGAGAATATGCATACCATCAATTTTTTAGGTAAAGAGTGAATTAAAATATCGATATCATTGGTTGAATTTTTATTTACACCCTATAAGTATCAAGATATATAGGTATTTAAGAGATTGCTTCTATTGGGAAAACAGGAACAATGAAATTTTTGACTATATGTTAAAATTCTTAGTATTCTAATAAGTAAATTTTGAAAGAGAAATCCATATGGGTATCATACACACTCTCACTACACCAGTGTAGAAGTGGGAAAACATAACACTGTAATTTTTTGTTAGTATTCCAAATAATTCTAAGATAAATTATGAAATATGGGTTATTTCTTATATTATTTAAAAAACTATTACATTTCTTATAATTATGTGATGATCTAACCATTTTTCTTATTTCATGTACATAAATTAGCGAATTAGTTAGGCTTCATGGTTCACTTTTATAAATTGTATCTTATCATGACCCACATTTCAAATCTAAAAAAATTTACAAGTATCGATAAGTTTCAAAACACAATGTTACATTTGAGTGTCACCTATCATCCTCAGGATGATGAGTAATATAAAATAACTATCCAAACATTTGAGGATATGTTGATTTCATACTCACTCTACATCTAAGGCACTTGGGACCAGTTCCAAACTTTGGTATAATCCATATACAATAATAGTTTTCATTATAAAATTCTAATTTAACCATAAAAATATTTATAAGTGAACAGATTTCATACATTAACTTATAAGAAACAATCTATGTAATAAAAGATATTTTGTCTATAAATACTTTTGCAAACAACTAATACAATACAATATATTCATATCTATGTCAATACATATCAAATTTTATTTAAAATTTATATAAACAATCAAATAAAGGACATAGAGTTTCAACTAGGGGGCATGTCTTCTTATTAAAGGTATTAACATATAATGGGGTTATAAGGTTTTTTATTAATGGATACCTTACTCCAAGGTACCTTTTACATTTTAATATATTATTAAATGATTTTTTATACTATGTATCATTTTTAAATTAAACCCAATCTCTCTTAACTATTAGATAGATTCAATATATCATTACTAGGGAAGTATGTGTCAGACTCAATATATTTGCTCACCATTGAAGAAATAAATCTAGGGCCTAAATTTCCACGTGATAAAGATCATATCCTGATTCTTGTCATTAAAGGGAACGTTTGAAAAAATTGAACAACTTGAATGATAAAAGTACTTTAGTGAAATCACATGTTAGAGGAAGCAATGTCGAATCTCCTGGAAATAATGAGGAAAATTTACCAATAATTTTACAGATATACCTAATATTTCATGGATGAAATTTATTAAGGGGAGGATGTAATATTTAATTTCCCACTATAAATATTCCATTACAAAATTTATCCTTCTATTTCATCATGGTAGTATTATTAAACTATTGAATTACATTCATAAAATGGGTAAGGACTAGTAATTTTGAACATTATAGAAAAATTATAAATACACTCACTAAAATTAAAAAAAAATTAACGAGATGATGAACATAAGAAAATATGATATGTTCACTACGGAAATCTATCATATTTTGGTCTCTTTGAATTTGTACACTCATAAATAACACATTAAAAATGAAAAAATCATTATAAATGTTTTTATCGTTTTAGAAATGAATAACATATAACCTTGAGAAGAATTATATTTAATTATTTATAAATTAAATAGTAGGTATATATATACATGAAGTAAAATTACTATATAACCAATGGAAATATGATCATTACAATAGAAATATGGCAATTGTCATAGTAAATGATCATTGGAATAGTAAAAAACCATGTGAAGTAGTAAAATATAAGATAATAAATATTTACCATGAATAAAATAATAATATATATATATATTATATTATAATCATTTATCAAGTATTTAACTCAAATTACGTACAAGCATAAACTTTTATTAAGTATTTTTAGCATATTTAATAAAGAAATTGTATTATATCACAATATAAAAGATATATTCAACTATATGTAAACTTTATCTTGATAAAATTATTTTAATTTTTATAATCACTTTTTCAAAATTACCTTAATTTGATTTTTCGAAAAAATATAATTTTTTTTCAATTGTAAAAAATATTTTTTTTGCATAAACCATATGTTTAGTGATATTACTATGACGTCAAAATAACCTATTAAATTAAAAACAACTCCATGAAATATAAAATAGATTTAATGAGTAAAATAATTCATTAGAAAATAATAAACATAATATTTAAACCTAAACAATAGTTTCGAATATCTAAATTATATTTTTTTCTAATTTAAATAAATGATTCATTACATTAAATTATAAAAAGATTTAATTTCTTATTTCAAACATTTAGATGTAAACAATATATATATTTTTAATAGAAAATTATAATTAGTCATAAGAATCGGAACTTTTCATTATCATGATAAAAAATAATAAATTAATTAATATTTTATTCTAAACTCACCTCTTCTTCACTTAGAAATACAACCCAGCTATTCTAATTCATTTTCACTTACATAATTCATACCTAGACTAGTATATACAAAAATATCCTTCCAACCCATTTTATCCTATTTTGAATGACTATTCTAACCAAAATACCAACCTCATAATAATTAATGTGAATACCAAACGAGTTTTCTCAATGAGCAAGATAAGCCTTCAAAATTCCAAAACTTTATTTTTATTTTTTCTATTATTACTTATATATACCCAAGTATCATTATAAAAATAAGAAAAAATTATTACAATACTACTATAATTATTTTTTACATCCTTATATTAATTATATATTCTAGTTTCTTAAAACACTCTTAAAAACACATCTAATGCCATGTAAAAACGATTCCACCTATATGAACAATGATGTTTTTTTCATAAAAATTATTATTTTGGGTTTTCATAATTATTTTAATATATAATTATAAAATTTTTATGATCACTTTTTGTCATTATAAACATTTATTTCTGGGGAAAATTCGAGTTTTAAACATTTTCTATTTAAATCACATTCACCCTCAAACTAATTCTACAAAGATCTCTCAAACACACTCTGGTGTAAACAAATAGATAGAACCGAAGATTTGTTAATGAGTTTTTACTCTAATTTTTATGACTATGTACTTGGTTTGTGGTTTCTATTATCTCACACACACATAGATCCCCTTTTATTATCAAAATAAATCTACGCTCATGGGTATGTCCCTGAACTCACTATAATTATGGATCATACTAGTTGAAAACATGCAAAAACTTATTACACATAATAACATAACAATATTATTAAAAAATAATCATTATAAAAGTTCAAGTCCCTAGATGATGGGATGTATATGATCTTCTTATTATTCTTTAAACAAATATTTTTTTGATTATTTCTCTTAAACTATTCTCAAAATTATCATAGCTCCATCTTTCTCTTTTCCACCGCCTTCCTTTAATTTTATTCATTACAAAACTCTAAATATTAACAACGATAATATTTAAATATTCAAATGTTAGAAAATTATATTAAAATATATATCATGATATTCATTCAAATTATTACAGCATTTATTTCCATTGGATATCATGAAAAACCCTCATATTTTACTCACTATGGGATGAAAACAATATTTTTATTCAAACCTCCTCCAATAATGAAAGATGTCATATATTAATAATTGTAAGAATCAAGAGTTATTTTTCATCTAAATTCCATGAAAATTGAAACTTCTTTTACACATACATATTTTCTTGCAATAATACTATTTCATTGTATGATTTGAACTCAGAGAAAATTCTCTCTTCAAATATAATAGTAAATCTTAGACTGGATCGTATGTTAATCCTTATAGTCATGACATTAAAATATTTAATATCTATAAAAAATCATTTTATTTATAAATTATGTTTCAACTAAGAATATATTTTAATCTTAAGTGGCACCCAAAAAATATCTTAAATACCCATTGAAAAACATAGGTTGATCTTCCATAGTATTGGAATCACTTTTATGTGACCCCAATTTACTCTACAATATCATCTATAAGTTTTTAATTATTATTTTTCATCCTTAAATTTAATCTTACATAATTATGAAACATCTTTGTTAATATTATGTAACTTGATAATAATCTATATTTTAGTAACTCATGAATAACTATGATGTTTTTCAATTTTTTATTATAAATCTCAGAGTTAATATTCTTTATGATTAGATCAATCTTCAATGCCCTTAAAAATTCATGAGTTTTTAAAATGTGCAACATGTTTAATCATTCAAAAATCTCATATTTATTATGTATCTAAAGAAGACTCGTCATTATTCTTACATATCTCTGGTTTAGTCTTACTCATGGATAGGGTACCCTTACATATTTCCTACTTATTCTCAATTAATGAGGACTTTGTCAAATTTTTAAAAAAATAACACTAAAATATTATAAAAAAACAACCCCATCCTTATCCACTCCTCTCAAAACTACTCTAAAACTCATTTTCAATAATATTAATAATAGATAATTAATTAAAAACCTGTCAAACTGTATTTAAAAAAATAAAGTTTCATCTTAAATGGGTTCAACTATATACCACTTATAATTTATGATAAATAACTCATATATTATCCCTCAATCTCAAATTTTATGCTTCTATTGAAATATTTTCATGTCCCACTCAATCGGTTTAGATAAAATTTGGGTAATTGTTTTTAAAAAGTTGTTGAAAATAATTATAAATATGCTTGATCGGGGATTTTTCATCTATTTGTAATGAAATCATACATAAATCAACCATATAAAAGTATACTAGTTCTAGATGAGAGTAGAAAAAAGAAAGAATATTTCGGACATCAACGTTTTTCTTAAAATAATTCATCATGTGATACCAACAATATAACTAACTTTTTATGAATGTTTTATGAATTTCAAACATTTTAATTCACTCAACTCAATATATAATTTAAAAACATTTAAACATAAGCAGATTTATCCCTTTGACAAATATTTTATCCCCATTATACCAAATGAAAACATCATCAAATAGATGGGTAACTAAGAAACATACCTTATTGTTGTTAATAATGTTCTACACACCCATTTTTATTATCAACTTCTCAAAAGACTTGGTTGGGAGTCATTTTTGAAAATATCATCAATTTTCTCCTATATGGAACGAATTTCATTTTCAATATACCTTCAACCAATTTATCATTCAACAAATGATATATGATATCGATGTTATTCAACCTCCAATGATGAAATAAAATCTTGGTAATATTTATAGTAATTTTTTAGTCATAGACAATGACTTATGGATATATTGTAGTAACATGTATATCCTCAAGCTGAGTATCAATACAAATCATTTGTGAAATTTCCCAAGATACAATAATATACTCAAATTTAATGGAACTCAAAGTGATTGATTGTTTCTCCTTATAATTGCATGCCAAAAATATTCTACTAGTAAAAAACACTTCTCTGGATGTGGAATTTATATCATTAACATGAACATATGAGGCAGTATCGGTGAATACTTTTTAATAAAACTCACATTTCTTCTTCTAAAATAGTCTATGATTGGAATTATTTTTTAAATGTATAAAATATATCTTGGATACCAAAATGTTTGAATACTTTGGATTATATTGATACCTAGAATATATTATGACAATGAACGGAATATCAATCCATGAGTTAGTAAAATTTAACAGACTTTAGATAAGTTTTATGAATTATTTCTCTTTAACGGTAGTATTTTCATTATATTTACTCAAATATCTTCCCATGTGAGTTGATATAGAAACTCCTCTTGATTCTTCTCTACTAAACCATTTCAATGAAACCTTATCATATTTTTATTAAGACAAAGAAAAATGACCATAACATATGGTAATTTATAAATCTAAAAATAATTTTATCTCCCAAAAAAAGGACAACTCAAATTTTTTCTTCATTTATGTGGAAAATTATTCACATAAGGTTTCTTCATTATTTTCAATGATAATAACATAAAAATTTAAAATAATAATAAGTTAAATAGTATTGGTTTTTTTCATATATAGATAATTTTAGTTGTTTACTGTTATGAATTTTATGCATCTTAAGAACTCTTCCATTAAAAAATACCCGGTATTTGGATATTGGTTCAACCCATATATATATTTAATCAATTTATTCACCATTTTTCATTTTTATACATTATAAATCCTTTTTGATTCACCATATAAACTTTTTATTCCAAATCACCATTTATAATAATAGATTTTACATTAATTGAATAGAATTAATAATTCATTTAAACTGTAATGGAAAGAAACAATCTGATGGTAAAAAAATTCAAATAATAGGGAAAATGTTTCTTCAAAATCAATTACTTAAATTTATTAATAACTTTTAAAAAAATCTAGCATTATCCTTTTCACACTCACCTTTTTCATTCATCTTGATAATAAAAACAAAATTTTGTTTTAATTATATTTGTTTCATTATGAATTGTTCAAACATATAACATCTAATTATTTTAAATGTAAAATATTTATTATTTTAGTGATTCAATATATTCTTTATTTTAAAGTTCATCATTAAAAATTTAGATCTAAATAATTGATAACAAATTTTTGATACAAGTTGCTACAATTTTTATACTTGTTTATACCCCTTAATTTTTCTCAATAATAATATTTTTAGTATAAATAGGATTTTAATTATTTTAATTTTTACCAATGGTACTCAAATGTACAACCACTTCTCTTGAACAAGATAAATATACATTGTCACCTTGAATTTATACATTATATTCTAGATTTATAGAAGGTTTTTCAGTGATAACATTATCCTCATCATTGTGATTGATTATTGAGGTCATCTGTACTTTAAAAAACTATTAAATCATTATATTCAATTATCTACATAGATTTTTTGTTATAGAATCAATATGAACATCCCTTTGGTATGTAGCTAACAAATATCCCATCTTATTATTTCTAATAACATTTTACCCTACATATATATTTCTTAGCAATAAAGTCTAAAATATCAAATTCTCTAAACTATTTTAGATTTTTATTCACCATGAAAAAACCTAATATAGTGTTATATCTAATTTTTGAAATAATATATACCTTTTTAAAATAATCCCAACATTTATGATAACATAAAACAAAAAATACATTTAATTTCCATGATCAACTATAATTGTTATAAAAAGGTCAATAAATATCTTATTTCTTCATATAATCAAATTTTTTATAGATATTCAGGTATACAAAACCATGGTATTATTCGATGTTTGTCAAGATAACATAAGAACATTTTTCAATACTCAATTACCTTATTATATCTCCACCTATTCAATGAAAAATCACATTCCTTCTTAGATAGTCTACTAAAACAATTAAACATTCTCAATGATTGAGATTTGTGATAAATAAACATAGAAAATTTCACCCTAGTGTATTCATCAGTGGATCTATTCAAATAATTAACTCTATTTATTAATTCTTGATCATTAATCTATAAACATTAGATTCAATCAGCTCCATGGTCTTTTATTTTGAATTAAAATTCCCCAATAACATGTACATACGAGATTCCCTTTTTGATATGTTTTTCAAATAGTGACAAAGTATTCAATAAAAAATGAATTTTTCCTTAAATTATCTTCTTTGATAAACTTCTCTATGATATTTTTTCCAAGATGACCAAGTCTTATATGGAATAATTTATTCTCATCTTTCATATTTATGTATCAACCATCTTTGGATTTTACGACATTGAAAATTTATCAAGGGTTCCTAGGCCATATAATATTAAAGCCCCAAAATTAAATATCTTCTCAATTGAAACATTATTTAGAAAAATAAACTCATTTATATCTTTAAGAAGTTGGGATATAGTCAAAAAAATATGATTTATCCCATCTATAGATAACAAATTTTTTTATTTTGACTAATTATCATCATTTTTTCCATTACAGTTCCTTTGATATTCAATGAGATATCATTTTCAAAGGAAAAAAGATCCCACTTAATATCTTAAAATATTATTCAGTTTGTTTAAGTCACATATATTATTAGAAGAGAAACCACATTCCCTAATCCATGTCATCTCACATTTGTTTTCCCTAAAAGAAACATCAATAGTATTTTCAAGTTATTTTCACTGATTCATCTTATAAAACTCCTCATATCTCATAATTATATTTAATTGGGATTTTTATATTTTAATTTATTAATATGATGTGTTTATTTCATGATAAAACCTTCCACAAACTTCTTTTTGATTCAAAAACTATTCTTCACATAAATCATCCTCTCAAACTATTATAAATATTGATTTTTTGTTTACCTCTTAAATCATGATCTCCCAGTTATCCATCCAGAGATATATTATATGATAATCTATGATATTTTAGTAAAAACACGCAGAAACACTTATAATTTCCCTAAAATCCTCTTCATTGAAAAGAATATAATTATTTTAGAGGGTTTTTTTATCCTCATTTCTAGGATTGTAATGAGTTAATTTTACCAAACCCATTTTCAGAACTATTTTTTGGACACCTTGGGATTGTGAGGAACTTATCCTAGTATTTACCCTTCTATATATGATCAATTTTAATTTTTTTCATATTTATTAAATTCAAATAGATGTTTTTAACAATATTATCCTAAAAACTTGATTTCTATTCATGGTGTTTAATTAAAAAATATCTTCTTCATTTCTTATATTTTTTAAATTAAGAGTGAATGTATTTTATTACTTTTTAAACTCATTCAATAGCCTAGATAATTTAATTTTATTCTCATATATCATGTATATTTCTTCATCTCCTGTGATAACTCTAATTTAATTATTTTGGAGTTTTTCACTTCGATTATCATAATAATAAAAAAGAATCATTAACCCGATGAAAAATAATATAATTCATATCCAATATTATAAATATTATCTCTAGATTCCTAATATTGAGCTTCTCAAATTCTATAATTAGGATTCCTTTTTAAATATAGATTTTTTACCATCATTATTTATTTTCTTACAATAAAAATTTAGATCACCTAGCCCTTGATCCATATATAATAACATTTAGATCTCAATTATCATGTGAATTATTTGGATTATTGTTCTTATTTTATAGTAAATTCATCATAATATTATGTAATATACTTTATGGGTTCACTCCATTCATATTCTTGTTCCATGAAGTCTTTTTGTGATATTTCTATATGAGTTTCTTCATCACTATAGCATTCTAAACTATAAAATGTATCTTATAGAATACATCTAAAATATCTTCTGATGAAATTGGATGGAATATTCTTCTATCATTTTGATTAAGATAAATTTCCTTTGAAGGAATATCTTTTCTTAAAAAATCACTTAGTTTCTCTATCATCTTTATTCTTTATTTGATTCTCAATTGAAACTTGGTAGAAAAGTGACCAATTTTTCCATAAATAAAATATTAAATTAGTAGTTTACCTGGATACTTACCTATAATACTTCTAATGATTATTTCACTAGATATAGGATCTCATAAAGTCCATATATATTTTTATCTTCATCAGAACTAATATTCTATTACCAAATGATCAAATTTTTTAAATCATTAAAATAAACATATTTCTCATTATTAACCTTTCATTTGAGAGAACCTCCTCCTATCATCGCATAATCAATTAATGTGTTTTACAAAAAATAAGTTGTGAAAATTTCTATATATATATATATATATCTTTATGAGATAAAATATTATCAAAAAAATCAAGAAGAATTTTTTTCAATTTAATCTCATTTTTATCCCCATCAAGGATATCTCTATATTCACTAATAGTGATGAGAGACATATTAACTCTGGTAAATAAATCATTGATCGATTAATTTTATTGCATTATAACATCTTAAAATTTAATTTAATAAATTTTTTCTTTGATTCCATAGTATTATAATAACCTTCATAGTTGTTTTCATGATTTTTCAAATTTTTATAATTGTTTTATATCCCATAATTTGAGTATAATATATATCTATTAATGATGATAACAAGTAATCCTTTTTCCCTCTTTACTCTCAATATTATTCTTATTAGATAATGATTATTCTATAGTCTATCATAGTACTTTGAAAACATGAAGAATATACTCAAGGAAATCAATTCCAATATAAAGAATCTAGAAAACATTTTGTTCCATCCAAATATGAAAACTATTTCTATAAAATTCTATAAATCCTATATTGTTGACTGATCTTTGATGACCCATAAAAATTTCAAGTGAGATCTCTAACGAACATTGTGAATTTAATAAAAAAATTAAGTTTAATTAGTTATATGAAATCCATTGAGATGGGGTAAATGGATACTGATAATTTTCCTTTTTAAAAAATAAAAAATATTCTTCTTATTCAAAAAATATCACTAAAAAAGATTTCTAGAGTAAAATAAATAAATAAATAGAATAGTTTATTTTTTGATGAGTTTCACCTCCAATGTGTGTGATAATATCCTCGATGTATGGTGGTTATTATCCCAAAAAATCATAGAACCTATCCTATCATCATTAGGAATCTTTAAGAATGTGCATATCCGTGAACTCATTGCAATGATGGTATAAATTAGATGAAAAAAAACAACCAACAAATTACATATAATCGAAAAACAATATTCTTGATGAATTATTAAAAAGGAAGATCAACTAGCTAGTTAACAAAAGGATGTGATATTCTTCCTATTCGGTATAGAAATATTCTTTCAGTTATTCCTCTCACAGTATTCTCATAATTATCACAACATCCTTTCCCTTTTTCTTCAAATACTTCATGATATATTTTCATTCCAATACAAATAATATGAATGTAGAAAATATTTACATATTCTTAAATTGTAAATTCTTTTAAAAATATATATCTTAAAATTCATTAAAATTATTTACTATTTTTTGACCATTAATTCACCTAATAAATCCTCCATCTTTTATTCTCATAGAGGGTAAATAAAACATTTTATTCAAACGTACTCCAATATTTAAGGATTTTCTTAGTTAATTTTATTGGATTTTATCACCTTATTCCTTCAACCATACATGAAAACAAAAAAAACAATGTATGCATGTCCACATTCAGTAATATTATTTTAGAAAAAAGTTTGATCAATGTTAAAATTCTATCACCAAAAATCATGATCAATATCTGTTTAATCTCATAAATCCTGATATTCAATTAATAAAGTTCAAAAAATAATATTTTAGTACACATATTATAATTAACTTAAAAACATATATTATTTTAAAAATCACCCAAAATTATCTTACATTTACTTGGACAAACTCAGGATAATGATTTATAGTTCTTATATGAGAATAGATTACTCTTAAACAACCTCTCTATCCCCTGAATTATTATTATATTTCCTTTAATGTAATATTATATTAAAATAACAAATATCTATTAAAAATTTAAACCATCATATTAGTCTTTTATGACTTCATGTTACACTTATATACCTATTAAATTATTAAATTTATTTATATTTTTCTCTGAGTTAATCATTTTTCAGATACATTTAACCTTTCATTGGCTTAAAAATGTATGGGTTACACTAATGTTTTACCCTTTTAATATTTCCTAGAGAAAATATATTATTATATATATTAATCAAATATAGGATTATTATTTCACAACTACATCTTATTCTTATTCGTGGGAAGGTTAATCTTACATAGTGCCAAGTTATTTATTCACTGTAAAGACTGTCAAATTTTTATAAACATTAAAATCAATTATTTCGAAACATAGCTCCCTCTTTCTTTAATCCACTCAAAACACCTCAAAATATAATTTTCAATGATCTCATCCATCTAAAATTAATTCAAAATTTATCGATATATATTGATATTAAATAAAAAACCATTCTCAATGGGTTAAAAAATATTAACAATAAAATTGTGTTTTGTTTATGATTATGAGATAAAAAAATTATAATATTGTTATTGATTCTAAAAATAAACAATAATAGTCAATTTGACCTATTATAAACAATTTAACCAAGAAAGGTTTTTTAAACTGTGGAAATTTTTATCTCTCTATTGAAATTATAATTTCTCCAACAATGGAATGATATGAACATCATTACCTTGATACTTCTTGATATAATGAAAACATATTTCAACATATACCCATTATTACTATTGTATAACCCATCATGTTTTTAGGTGTATTATCGATTTTATTTTCACAAAACCTAGTTCATTTTTGTGGTTTTTTAGTGTTTGAGGTGTTATAAAAAACAAGTGGGGAATTTTTCAAATTTAAAGTGAGTGATGAGAAATATTTCATTTGTTTAGAATTATATCAAGCACCAGATTTTCTAGTAATGTGTACCCAATATGCCCATTATGGAAGGAAAAATCCCAAGAATAGCCATTGGGATTGTAGTGGACCTATAATGGGTACTCATCGGTGGATTCGATACTTGGTGAGGGAGGGAAAGTACCCAGTACCTCCCTTAGTAGCTTTTATTTTAATTTTTAAATTAATTATTTTATTTTATTTTTTTATAGTAAATTATAATTTCTATCATTTGGTTATACAATAGTAGTTCGTCCCACCAGAACATCACCACTACTTTATTCTCTTTCAAGTTTGTATCTCCCATATTTTTTATCATGTTAGAGTGTTCTCAGTCTGAGTGAGTTTATTATGGTATGCTTATAAATAATATTTATGTTATTATTTGTTTACATAATTATTTTACTGGTTTATTTACTTGTTCTTAAATTTGGACATTTTTTAGGTTTTGATATTTTAATCGATTAGAGATGATTTGTTTGTTTATAATCGATGAGTGTGAACTCATTGGACTAGGGTTGGTGGTCCCTGACTAATATTAATGTTTTAAACTTATATCTTATGATGTGTGACATGTAATCTTACCAACATTGTATGAATGACCATGAAATAATCTGAAATTATTCCCCTTGACCCAAGTAAGGAGTGTAAGCATGTTTAGGAACATGATAGACAGTCTTATTGTTATAAATTAATGAAATAGTTATTGATGGTAGTGTTGTTAACTTCAAACCCATTGTAATTTTTACACAAGTTCCACTGAGGAATCTGTTGACTTATTTTGTGATGCTTATAAAAATTATCGGTACTTTTTGTCCTCCTTGGACTCAAAAATAATATAAAATTGGAAGTATTTGGATTCATTTGGATGATATGGAACTAGTGAGTTGACCTATTGAATTTATCTAGTAGAATGTGGTTGATGGGATTGTTCCTCCCTCACTAGTTAGTGTAACCAAGTAGGTTCAACCTTGTTTTTATTTATTAATTTATTTCATGTGAGTATGGAACAACCAATCTATAGTTTAAAGAGTGTTACAGAATATAAAACCCCTAAAAAGAATTTTTATAATATGATATTCAAATTTTTAACCATTACACATTATCATTCCATTCATGTTCATTGGATTTTATTGTCTTTAGTATAACTATTGATTGTTTAGAAAAAAATCACATGTTTTATCCCTTCCAGGATAAGAGACATTATTCCCATTATCTCATATGTTTGTAAGTTGGATACTTTGATCACACTGATGGGATTTTAGGCCCTTTTATTTTTTATTTCCCTTGGAAGTTAGACATACTTATGATGATGAGAATCTTCTATAAAAATGGGTAATATTCCTATATGAGATAGGTTATTGTTTTATATGATTCCCTCTATCGTGATGTGTCTTGGGACTAACGACATATTTACCTCCTGTGATTTTTCTCATGGATGGGGATATTATTCCATCTCCTATTGATGTTAATAGGTTTGATTCCCATCTGTTTAGTTTGGAATTGGGATGTTATTACAATGATTAAGAATGTTTTATGGAGATTTATTTCCCATGAATTGGTAATTATGATATCATAGGGATAGTATGGACACTTTTTTCTATGTTATTGGGACGCATTGTCAAAGTATTGGTTATGATACTATAATGGTATATTTTACCCATTGATGATTAAATGGGATGTTATTACCAATTTATTTTTATATGATAAATTTATAGTCACCTGGAAACTGGATGAAGCAAGTGTATTTACACATGGGTTTTTATGTAGCACCTATGTATTAATCAAACCTTGATCAGTATTCTTGGTACCCGAGAAATATTTTTGGATTGTGATCTATGTAGTGGAAGGGTCCCTGTTGTCGATTTAAGAGCTGTAGAGTTCTATATAAGATAATAAATGGGACTTTGTATAGACTTAGGACATATATTTTTTGTAATCTGAAATATTTTACTTAGTTTTTTGATGTCTGTTATATGATCTTCCCATGGGTGATCATGTTCATTATGTAAGAATGTATGAAATTAATTCTACTCAAACTATTATTTCATATGATTAGTTATTTATTTTACCAATTGTAAGTAGCTATGATGTATTATTTTATTGAATTATTCTATGGTGAATATTTATTATATTTATTCCACTATAATTTGTTTCAATTTACTCTGAATGGAGTATATTCTCCTCACTTATTACAAAGACCCTCATTTTTGTTCAACAACCTATGGTTTGAGGGAAGTTAACTTGAGGTATATGGCACTGGGTTCAGTTACACTGTAGGTAAACTAGACCAAGGACACCAAAAAGAGGTATCATATAATTTTTTTACATTGCTTTATAAATTTTTTGGATATGGTAGAAAAGATATAGGATGTGGTTTTAATTTGATATTTAGTTTTTCCATAGGTATAGTTAAACAAGGTATTAGTGAAGTTCATAATTCATATGATAATATAGATGTTGTTAGTTTTAATGTTTACATTTGGGTTAGTACGACCAAATATGATTTAATTTTCTTATTGATTTATGGTTTATTTTTTTAATTATGGCCTGGGGTGGAAACATAACATGTGTTCATACATAATTTTTATCCTGTAGGATTCACATTAAACTCATATTATTTCCTATGTTTGAGATCCATAATTATAATATTAAAATTGGTTATTTAATTTTTATGAAGAAACTTATATAGTATTATCTTATATAATTTGATGGTGGAATTCTACTTCACTGAGTACTAATTATTATCTGTTACCAATAAATTGGTAAAGTAAATTATATTTTTATTTATCTCTACCCTTGATAGAGAGTTAGTAGCTAGGTCTAGAGAGGAAAATTTTGGTTGTCTGATACCCCTGTGTGCAAGGGGTATGTATAGCATATAGAGATGTTTTTCTTATAACCTCTTATCATTTTTTTATATTCCTACATGATATATATGTACTTTTTAGTCGACATGTTGAAATTATAGTGATATTTTATTACAATATGCATCTATTCAATTCTAAGAGGTGGGAATTAGATTGTCACACTAGTTATTGAGTCTGAATCCCCAATTACTCCTATGTGTCCTCTTATTCAGAAGCTCTATGAGAGTTTTTTTAATTTTATTCAGTCTATGGGATGTGTATCTATAATAGGAAAAGCTATATTTTTGTATCTTCAAGTAAGTTGTGGTTTTATCATCCAGCTCTTTTTTCAAGAGAGGTATAACCTCAAGCTACTAAGTTATGGGTAAAGTTTATATAGGAAATCATTGATCATGTACAGCTACCCCTTGATATGCGGGTGATGATTTTATTGTATTTTCTTATGGGACTTGTGACACACTAGTGGAATGATTTTATCTAGGATTATTATCATGTGTGAATAACTTTGAAATAATTTCTATCTATAATTTTCAAGTATTTATTTCATAAGATGTTAACAGCTAATAGATCTCAGTATTTTTCACATATGACAATGGGTATCATGTTAGTGATGGACTATATATCTTGATTTAATGATATGATTCATTTTTTCCTTCAATAGATAGTTTTTTGACATCCTGGTTTGTCTATTTTGACCATGTACTATGAAATATAATTTATTATCATGTTAATATTTTATTGATTTTCTCTTTTTTAAGGCTATGAATTATGATATTGTCATATAGAGGAATAATGTTGAGGGAAAAAATTATAAGAAGTTCGGTTCTTATGTTGGGTTAAGTATAGGATCGTCTCATTTCCATAAATATAGTTAAATGATCCTCATTGATATGCTTATAGGTTGAACAATTTGAATCACTTATATTTATTTTCATAATGTCAGTAGTTTCCATTACTACTCTATTAGTATGGATGGTTTTGTTATAATTTTAGGCAGTTCCACCTACCTAATATGTTGGGTCAATATTGAGGGTAGATAGTGTATCTACACAAATTTTGTTAGATCACTTCTTAAACATCAATTTTTTTGTAATATCCATGCTCAAGAATCAGTACTAAGATCATGTAATTTCGATGACCTTAAATCATGTTTCTTTCTATGAAATTTGGTAGTAGAGGTTCCAAAAGGAGGTTATAAGGGGTTTGGAGGGGAAAATGGGATGTTGGTTGAAAAATATATATGTGGGATCTCTAGAACATGGATCCCTAAGTGATTCCATAGGGGTGACCACTACATTGTAAGAGAGTTGGATACCTTATAGAATGTGGTTATAGGTGTTTTGGAGACCACTACCTTTTTAGGGTACTTGTTCTATGGAGGCTTTCTTGTGATATGGAGTCCAGGGGTTCTTTTTTTAGTAGTTACACTAAAATCTGCATAACTACAACCTGGATAATGTTTTTGGTGTATATGTGATATCTTTTCTAGGATGTTATGAGATAGAGTAGGGGATAGGTTTTGTCCTTCCTCTCATCTATCAGGGGTCTCTGAAATAGAGGTCTTGGATGACTTATGGTTTCACGCATGTTTTATAGGATATGTGGCATGGAGATACCTAAAAATCATGGGGAATGTTTTACCATTAGGACTATAGCATGGTGAGGGGTGTTTCATCATAGTTCCCTTGGTTTTCAAGTAGGATTCTATGTGGTCTAGGTGGCTCAAGGGTACATCATTTTAGATTTTAGGTATAAATTTATGGATCCCCATGGACCATTCCACTTTTCCCTTATTTATATCATTCTTTAGAAAACCCAATTTCATTCTAAAGATATTTTCAACCCCTAATCATTGGGTTTCAACCACAATCTTAGAGATTAATCCTTAGTGGATAAGGAAATTTACCTCCTTTTTATTCTTTTGTTTTTTTCTAGTTTTCCTAACCAGGAAGGATGTTTTTTATGGGAAATATTTGGTTTTTATATTTTCTTGATAATATACTATTTTAGTTTTTAAAGGTATTCCCCTTCATCAAAGTTATTGGCAGTTACTCCTCTCTCAATTCAACATTTTTTAGTAGACCATAAATCTTATTAAGGTAGGGGTCCTTCGTTTCTATCCTAGTATATCATACACAGGGGGTCTGATCGTATTTAGCTATGGAAAGATAGTACCCATCAACCTAATTATTATAATGAAATAATCAATTTTAAATTTTAGGGGATAAATGAAATAATATGATTTTTTTCTTTGATATTATTATTGATATTTTGATTTTATGAGATAAATAAATAACTAAAAATTATGGGTTTTTGTGCCTTTGTTATCAGTGTGGTTTTTGTGTTTATGGAAATATTACTATGTGTTGGTTTTTATCAAAAGGAATGGAAAAATGTTTATCCACTTATATTCAATTAAATAATCATTTGCACATGAAAAACCTAGCTTCTATGAGAAATACAGTAAAAGTAAATCTTAATGTAGTGAAATCCCCCTAAAAATATAATAATTGATATGTGAATTAGATGTAATGTTCCATGTTAAATTAGAAATATGACACATGATTGGTCTGGTTGTAGTGTGTGATGATGATGTTTTGTGGTGTAGACATGTTGTAGGATGATGACGTGTAGTTGTGTTTTGGGTGGTGGTGATGGAAAATGTTTGTGTGTCAGGCCAGTTTTCTTGAGGAGGATGATTAGTAGTTTGTTTGTGCGGTGTTGTGATGTTATAGATTCTCAGGTAGTAAGGGAAGTTGTTAATAATTATTTGAAATGGAATAAAATGGATTGGTTAACGAGTTGAATGGATAATGAATGAATAATAATGGATGGTGTGTCAAAATTCAATTGATGTTTATCATGAGATAAATGGGCTATAAAATGAATGGTATTAATGAATAGAATGTGATTGGTGTCTTGTGGATTGTTATGAGGTGTTATGTATTTAGTGGTGGAAGTGAAAGTGACAGTGTTGTGAGGATTGGTGGTAACGGTGTGAGTTGGTTAGTACCCTATTGTAAACCCATAGTTTGGAGCACTATTCAATGATATTATATAAATTATAAATAATTTTTATTTCAATATATACACCACCCAGGTTGAGAACCTTATTCAAACAAAAAAATGTTTTGGGGGAGTTTTTTCCCACATCTTGGTGGTGGGGATAGATAGATAAATACCCACCCTTCCCTTCTACCTCTTCCAAGTGGAGTTGACATTCATAGTCTGTGACAACCATCATTCAAAATTAAAATGTCGAGATGTGATGTGTTTAGTGTGATATCCCAGGTATCTACAGTATTGATATGTTATAGTGAGATTTGATAAGATAGATTATAGTTAGGGTTATGTATGGAAATAGGAGGGCAAGATGATGATGCCATTTATGATCATAATACCCAAATAACCTAGTTTAGATATGAGATGTGATGTGATGTATCTAGCGTCTTTGAGTGATGTGTGTTATGATGTAGTGGACTAGGTTTTTTTGGGTGGGATGTTATGTGATGTGATGTTTTATGGAAGGGGTGGGAGCTCCAGGACATACGATGTTCAGATTTGAGAGTGAAAAATCAGTGATAAATCGTTATGAGGTAATTTTAATTAATATGATTCATATTATTTTATTATACATGGGTGTGTTATTTGGTGAGCATTTAATGGTGAGGTAAGGTATTTCTTAGTTATTATAATTAGGTGTTTTTGTTTATGTTGTTTGATCGCTAGTCCATTGGTATAATCTTTTAATAATTTCAAGTGAAAGTTGGGCTTTTCATGTTGAGTATAAATGTACGTTATCCCTATGTATATACAAACCCAATTTAGATTTCTAGGAATAATTGGTGGTTTATGTTAGATATTGCTATCATGGAACTCTAGGAAGTTATTGTCTCACTACCTTAGATTTTATTTGGGTATTTACATTGGAGACTTTATCTATATTGTTCAAATTTTATACATGAAATATGGGATGGTTTTGGTTTTATATTATATAATTAAATTGAGTTTATTTTAGTTGATTATTCATATCTTCTTATCCTACTATTATAGAGGTTGATGGCTCCCATTCATGATATTTTTTATCCTCACTGCTAGTCTCATAACTAGTACCTACTGGAGGTAGGACTCAGGATTAATTATCTCTATTCCATCATTCTTAGACAAAGAGGCGTACTTTTTTAGGGTGGGGGAAATGACAAAGGGGTATATAAGTGTATGGTTCTGTGATATTATGGAGTTTATAGTAATTCTCAATGAGGATTACATGTTTTGGTAAATAAATAGTGTCAGTTGGTCTTGGTGTGTGACATAGGCTATCAAAGATTGGCTAGGAAACGGTTTTTTAGAGACCCCATGCTCTGATGTAAGGACTATGAGCCTACTGAATGACTTAGTGAGGTGTCTCAACTTGAAATGTGTTCTTATTTGAATTCGGTGACTTTTTAATGTTTAAAAAAATTAAATGAGATAAATATTTCATAATGCAATTACATACTCATTTGTAATAGGAAATCATTTTTTCATTTTCACATATGGCTCTTAATCATCTTCTATGTTTGGTTCAGTTAAATGATGTTCAACAAGATTATTTTTTTGATCAATAGAGGGTTTATCTGGTAGAGGAGTATGATTTTTAGCAGATAATATTTCTTTCATCAAAGTGGAAGGTATTAGGGAATTATTAGGTTATAATTTATGATCTCAAGATAGATATACGATTGGAATATCCCAAGATCATCTTTAGTTTGATATTGGACCTAGAAGTGTACTGAGTCTCATTGGTAGTCCGTCAGATGTAATCATATATGTGAATGTGATGGATGTGGTTACTTAGTGAGTTGAAGGAGGTATATGTGTTGCTAGTAGACTTTTATAAATAGTTTTATGTATATTTTCTTTCTTCAACCATGAAGTAAGTGAAAAGGTATGATCTTATCACTCTTTAATAGGGGATGTCTAGGTGGGATTTGTAATTAATTGCATTCAATGTTCTACTATGAATTTCCCTAGACTTTTTCTCAAATGAGGTGTTGTGTGTTACAAGTCTTGAGGAAGAAAATAATCCTTATTTAAAGAATGTGTTTACTGCTTTTATATTGATAGTGTATTGGGATTTTCAGAAAAAGTTAAATTTGATCGAGTAGTTTCTATTTTGAAGAGTTTTACCACGATAGGGGAACCAGCAGTGTTCCTGTAGGAGAAGAGTTTTTAGTGGCCATTCTTAGGAACCGTGGCCTTCGTGGTATTGAAGGGTAAGGATTCGACTTTATAAGATTCCTTTATAACCTTATGGGGATGGTGTTTTCCAAGATCTTCTTGGTGGATTTAGTTTAGTTTTTTTGTCTACAAATATCATGGTCATCGTCAGGACTAGTTCCCATTATCTCTATAAGCTTATTTTGGTAGGCATTATTAGATACAACTCTATATTTAGAAACAGTTTCTAGTGAGATCATTTCTATAGTAGTGGAAGTAGGTTCATACTCCGCTAAGAGGAGATGGGGGAGGTAGAGATTGAACTCAGAATATTCCTCATTCACAGTGACCATGTCATGAGTGTGGTTTTGTAGGTGCCCATCCGCAGAGAGGTAGAGGATCAATGAAT
Source organism: Viscum album (assembly GCA_963277665.1). NCBI lineage: Eukaryota > Viridiplantae > Streptophyta > Magnoliopsida > Santalales > Viscaceae > Viscum > Viscum album. The sequence goes on along the minus strand of OY728125.1, from coordinate 1,413,663,310 downwards.
GGTCAGTTTCATGTAGTGGAGGTGACAATTCAATAGGGGCCAAATATCATTCAAGGTAGAATCTTTTTAACATCTACCATTGTCTAGGATTTGAGTAATCTAGAATATTAACACTCCTTTATTTCATCCACTCTAGTTCATGCTCTTGTACTAGATATAGAGAGGGCTTTCAGGACCCTAGTGTTTACTGTACCAATTAGAGGCCAACCCATATTGTTCAATGTGTTTACTAGGTTTTGACTAATGATGGGGTCACATAGGTCTCATGGGTATATGTTCTTGGTTTAGATGCAGCATATGGTGTCATTAAAATCATAGACTATGTGTATTGTGGGAACTGTTTTATCAATTTCGTCCCAAGGAGGGTCTTGTATTCAGATGTGGAAGGACGAACTGTGGTTTTAATTATTTATTGGTGATTTCTATTGGGAATTGGCCGTGTGGAGCCCCTTCCTTCCTCATTGGTTGATTTTTCAATTGGATTAGTATGTACTAGGATAGTGTAGGATCCATGAATTTTTTAGGGGTTTTTAAATTTTTTTTCTTGAGAATTTTTGACCCAAACCCCTTGACATGATATTGATTTAGAGATGAAATTGCATCCTGGTTCATCTTTGATATTAATTCCTCCTAATTAAATTACAACTTTTGGGTTGAAGGATTTGAGGATTCAAATGGATGATCTTATTTAGAAAGGATTTATCTGACCTAGTGTGTCATTGTGGGGTGATCTAGTGTTATTCTTACAGAAGTTAGATAGTATCCTGAGGTTGTGTATAGACTACCATGGGTTCAATTAGGATAATATCAAGAATAATTTTCCCCTTCCAAGTAATGATGATCATTTAAACTAGTTGAGGGGATCTAGTTGGTTTTCAAAGATCAATATGTAGTATGAATGTTAACTATTGAGGTTGAAGGAGGGTGATGTTATGAAGACATCCTTTTGGTGTATCTATGGGCACATCATGTTTTTTGGTCACGTCATTACATGTTATGAACACAATTATTATGTTCATGGAGATCATGAACTCTTGGTTTAATTAATTCTGATACTAGTTCATAGTCATGTTCATCGATTATATCTAGATCTACTAAATGTTTGTGCAGGAGAACTATGAACACCTCATATCTTTTTTTTAGGTTAATCGACATTACCATATCAATGTAAAGTCATCCAAGTGTATGTTTTGGACATCGGGGGTACATTTTTATATGCATGTTGTATCTCAGAAGAGCATAGTTATAGACACATTCGAGTTCAAGGAAGTTTTTACATTGATAGAAACCAATAATGTTGCAAATATTCATATATTCCTATCTCCTAGGGGATATTATAGATGGTTCATATCCAATTTCTCTTATATCATGACCCCATTGACATCCTTGACCAAGAAGTACCAGGATTTTATCTGTACTGATCACTATCATGAAGTTTTTGACTACCTAAATGGGAATTTGATCAGTTCCCTAGAAATCAAGTTTTGAGATAAAGGGGTGATGATTTATGTGTTTTCTTATTCTTTACTTATGTTCATGGGATGTGTTTTGATGTTTTAAAAAGTGGTGATATCATATGGGTCTAGAAATATATGACCCCATGAAAAAAATAGTACTTTATATGACATGGAGTTAACAATGGTTGTGTTTTCATTGAAGTAGTTATGTTACCTCATTGGGGTGTGCTTTGCAGTCTTAATTGATCATAAGAGTTTGTGGTATATCTTTTCTCAGCATGACTTGAATCTATGATAATATAGGTATATGGAGTTTCTTTAGATCTATGACTTTGTTTTCCCTTATACATTATTAAAGGGGAATATTGTGGCTGATTCATTGAGTAGGAATTCATGGAATGATGTTATTTTGGAGCCAAGATATTCTTGGAAAGTGATGAAATAGTTCCCATCCCTACACTTATATGTGATGTTATTTGACGATTTATGTTTCCTATTTAAGATGTTGGTGAAGGATTATCTGATGCATTGGCTGGAGAGATCTCATTGGGGAGACATAGGGGCATAGGTTATGTGTAAACATTTTATCCATTGTAATACATAATAGGGATGGTCGGAGGATTGTTAAAACTATATTTTATTCCAGGGGAGTCTATTTATTCCAGTATGGATGCATGATATATACCTTAAGGAGTTTAATGGATCACCTTTCATGATGAACTCATGAGTTTCCAAGATTTAATGTGGCTCGAGGATGTAGTTTTTTAGACCAAAATAAAATGGGTGGTGGAATAGTTTGTGGATCAGTTTTTAGGTTTCTAGTTGTTAATTGTTGATAAATATGTTCCTAGAAGATTGATTCAACCTATGGATTCTCTCATATGGAAATTGGATGACATCTTTATGGACTTCATCTTTGTTTTACCCAGATATCCAATAGGTTATGATGTTATATGGGTGATCATGGATGGGTAAACAAAATCATCCCACTTCCTTATGTTCAATAAATCAAGTGTCTTGAATGTTTTGGTAGGGAGGTATATGGATGAGGTAGTGTGGTTTCATGGAGTTAGGAGGCCCATTTTAATGTATTGAGACACATATTTTACTTCACGAGTTTGAATATTATTGAAAAAATCTTTTGGGACTCAGTTACACCTCATCATTTATTTACACCCATAGACAGATGAATAGATGGATTCAAACTATCTAGACACCATAGGATATGTTTTGGGCATGCGTCTTAGACATCATAGGATCATGGACAAGTCAATTTAATTTGGTTGAGTTTTTTTATAATAATATAAATCCATCATCCATTAGTATATCCCCATTTGAGGATTTATATGGGGGTCATTTCATTCTCTTTTGTGATGGATTGAGGTTGGGGAATCATCATTCCCACGTTTTGATGTGGTGCAGAGCATGATAGAGAAGGTTTAGCTTCCCCTAGAGAGAGAAAATATGCAACAAAAACTGACATAAGGATTATAAAAATAACTATATGAGGCATGTGGATTTTGATGTTGGATGCCATGTGTTCTTGAAGGTATCCCATCAATGTTGGAAATAGAGGTTTGGGATAGGGATTAACCTATTGTCCAAGTTTGTGGGACCTTTTTAGGTGTTGGCATATATTGGTAAAGTGTCTTACTAGTTGTAACATCTTCCATGGATGGACTAGATTCAGAACATATTCCACATCTCTCAACTTTATCAATATCTTCATGATGATTCCCATATCATTAACTTTATAGAGAAGGATATTGAGTCTAATGTAATATTTGTAGATAAAGTAATGGTGATCTAATATCATCAACAAAATTTGATATGAGTATGGACTATTCCTTTTTTTCGTATGTTGTGGAGGCATGGTGGCCTATAAAAGTGTAATTGGGTGAAGGATACACATATGTTTACCTTGTTCCCTATGTGTTTTTTGAGATTTTGTTTTTCCTATTTTATTTTTTCTTGATGAAGTAATTTTTGGACCTTTATGTTTTATGATATTTTATATTTCCTTTTTTATGTGATGTGTCTTTCAAAACATTAAGCACACAAATAGGGGAGGGTGTGATTCCTAATAAAGAGGTGTTATACCTTTACAAGATTAAAACTATACAGTTGAGTCAATTCCACCCAAACTAGATAATATCTTGACATGTAATATGGAATACCACTATTTATGTGTTTAGGTCCTTTATTGTGAGATTTTAGTGATAATCATTGGCAATGAATTTATGGTCGATAAGATATTGGTGTGGTTGGATGTGTAAAGATGGTTTTTTTTTAATGGTATGAAATAGTGTCATTATGTAAACTATTTGGTGGATTCTTTCACTATCTTTGGTGTGTTTCATTAATGGTGTCATTAAATAGGATTTCTAGTTTATTTTTTCATTTTTTTGAGTGTTCAGTAGATGTCATTAATTTCATTATAATAAAATCATTTAGATGTTCCTCAAGGGATGTTTGTTTGGACCTTTTCCTTACATCCTTCTAGGCTATTTTTGATTATTAATGATGAGAATCGTTTGAAAGGTATCTGATTTAATTACTTGTACTTTTCATCCAATTAGTTTTTAACAAATTAGGTGGTATAGGGTCTTAGAGATGGTGCCAATGAGTTTGGAGTAGAAAAGGGGAAGATTTATAGAAAATCTATATGTATGTAACCCAATGGAACATTACCATAGGTTTTTTCATATGAGTGATATCTATAGTGTAGTAGGGTCAAATACAAAATTGTTTCTTTCTAAAGGTGGGTTTTACGCTACTTCCTATTTTAGGGTACCTATGGTGTGGAGGCCTAGCTACGGTGTAGAGTCATTGGGTCCAAATTTCATTGGTTCTTCCAAATTCACTAGAACTACAATATGGAAGTGGGAAATAGTGTGAAGGTGAGTGCTTGTCTGATAGGTGGTGGCATTTCCTTCCTATTAGTTATTAGATTTTTGTAGTGTAATGGCCCTAGTTATGTCATTATGTCACCACTGTATTATAAGATTTAATGCCTGGAGATAGTTTTGAATCCCAAGATCGTTTTTACCATCAAGTTTTAGGAATTTTTATGGATGTTTTGATATAGTTCCCCCAGTTTTTAAGAATTTTGTGTCATGGTCTAGGTGGTTGTTCCATAGTTATGTGTTTTATAGTCTTGGTGTGAATTTCACAAGACCATAGGACCAAGTCACTATTCTCTTATTTCTTTAATTTCTTGTGTACCCAAGTCCATTCCAAAGGACTATTTTAACCCAAAATATGTGTCTATCAACCCAATCTTTGGAAATCAATAAATGGTGGTTAAGGTGAGTCCCCTCCTTGTTCTTCTCGTATTTTTTAAATAGATTTCTTGTCTGGGAAGGAATTTTTCTAGGGAAGTTTTTTTAATGGTGTTTTTTTATAATGGTCTATTTTTATTATTTTATTTTAGTTTGGTAAGGATTTACCAATCATTTAGATGCTTGGAAGTTATCCCCCTCTCAATTCAACCATCCGGAGAAAATCATAAATCTTGTTAAGGTAGTGAATCCATAATTTCTCAACTAGTGTATCATGTGGTAAGAGTTTAATATTATTAATATATATCTAAATGGTTTTTACCAGGAAAATTAAGATAATGAAATGTTTAACCTAAAATTTGATGTGTATGACATGAAATCTTTTTTTTTAGAACTTTGATATTATTATTGATATTGTGATTATATGGGCTAAATGATCCACAAAAAATTGTAGTTTTTATGGAATATTTTGCATTATGGTTGTTGTGTGTTTGTTGTTATCCCCAAAAATAAAAATTTGTTATCCATTTTTATTTGGATAAATAATCATTTTCATATGGAAACATATCATGTCTAGTAATTCCCTTAAATGTAAAGTGGAACATGATGAAAACCCCTTGAATTAATATTGAAAATAGATGTGTGGATGTTATTTGAATCTCTTCTTAAATATGAAATATGATAAGTGGTTTGTGTGGTGGTTTTGTGTGGGTTTGATGTGTTATGTTGTAGTTGTGCTTTAGGGCAGTGATGTGATGTTGTGTTGTGCAGTGATGGTGATAGAAAATGGTATAGATGTGGGTCTAGTTGGAATGAGGAGGAATATGGGTTATTTGTTTATTTTTTTGTGATGTTCTAGTTTCTCATGTAGTAATAGAATTGGTTAATAATTAATTGAAATATAATGGAATGGTTTAGATAATGAGTTGAAGGACTAATGAATGAATAATGATGGGAAGTTATGCTAAATTCATTTGATGTATAAAAAAAAATATCATAGAAAATGAATTTTTTTATGAATTAAATGTGGTTTGTCACTAGTGTATTATTTTTCAATGTCATGCATTTCGTGGTGGTAGTTAAAATGGAGGTGTTATAGGTATTGGTGGTAATTTTTTGATTTGGTTAGTTCCTGGATCTAAACTGTATGTTAGACTTTTTTTTCTATGATATTATATAAATTGTATTTTTAATTCATTTCTATACACACCCCACCCATGTCGATTACCTTTTCCTAAAAACCAAATGTTCTTTGTGATTTTTTTCATCATCCCAATGGTGAGGATAGATGTTTATCTACCCACTCAGCCCCTCTCCCTCTTCCAAAAAATGTATAATTTAATGGGATGTGATGGACATAAGTCAAAACCACGCTATTGAGAAGTGATATTATGTGTTTTGATGGCCCAAGTGTCTATTAGTGAGGTGTGTTCAGATGATATGTGATGAGATGGCTTGTGGTGGGGTAGTTCATGGTAAGAGGATGGAATGAGGTTCATTTCATTCATTCCGTACTGCCCTACTATTGAGATGAGATGTGATGTCATGGCCTATGTGTCTCTAGGAAAGATTCAGTGTGTTTTGTTGGTCCAGGAGTTTGTGGGTGCGATGTGATGATATACGGAAGGGTTCAGAGTGCCTAGATGTACAACATTGGGGTGTGAGAGCATCAAATTAGTGGGAAAGCAGTGTGGGAAACCTAAGATTGATATGATTCATATTGTGTTATTATACATGGTCCTGTTATTTGGTGAGTCTTCCATGGTGTGGTTGGGGATTTATTATTTGACCTTCTTAGGTGATTTTGGTTTCGTTATTTTCTCACTAGTGAATTAGTTTTCTCTTTTAACATGTTAATTAGAGACTTGGATTTTTCTTATAGAGTATACTTTTACACCCACCCTATGAATATACAAACTATTTTCATGTTTCCATGTGAAAAGTGTAGATCTACTTGACATTTCTATCTAGGATATCTAGATTGTTGTTCTATCATTTCCTTATGTTTTATTTTGGTATTTACTTAAGAGAATTTATCTATATTGTTAACATTTTATACTTGTACTATGAGATATTTTTGGTTTTATTTTAAAATATTTTATGGAGTTTATTTTGATTGATATATCCTATCTCCCTAACATATTATTATTGAGGTAAATGCCTCCCATTTGTGATATGTTTTTACCCTAGGGGATAGTCTCCATCCTGAGGCCTAGTATAGGAAGTACTCGAGTGCATTATTTATCTTTCTTCATTATCATAATAGAAGGGGTGCCTTTTTTTACAACCCGACACAATGGTTCTCGAACCAAAACTACCCCAAGCCTGCCTCTATAAGCCCGGGGTGGTGATAAATACTGAAATGAATAAATAATATGGTAGGAATTTTCCTAATGTATGTGTATGCAGACACCTATCCATCTCCATGCTAATGTTTATCTAAATAAATGAAAAATATGAAACATCTAGAGTAACCACCATGAATTCAAAACCTTTAAGGAATATAAGATTACGATAGTATAAACTTATAGGAAAATTTCGGGAAAAAAACTCACCCAACCAGATAGATGTCCTGACCTAAAAAAAATATAGATAAATGATAAGATAGACCATATCCAAAATCCCAGAGATATGACCACAGTACATGGTCATATTCACTAGGTATCTATATTCCCATCTAAAATTATAGTTGGAATGTCTTTCATCATCAAAATACTTGAAAAATATGGGAAACTCCTAGATAGGGGTGAGGATATAAAATCTTAGTAGGACATCTCAAATGATGAAGTAAGAGAAGTAAGATCCCTGATAAGAAAAAAGATATATCATCCCATATCAAGAGAGTAAATAAAATAAATTACAGGGATTTAGATGCATATTTATATATACTCAATAAGAGAATCTTAAATGATAGAGAAAAGGGCATCAACATCTCATATCCCATCCTAGGAAAAGAGTTTCATCAGTTTCAATGGTCCATCTATGATGCCATGTATCTCACATATTAGTCTAAAGAAGTAACCATGTAGTGACATGGCTCGTTCTCAAATTTGATGGGGCACAATATCCATGTATATTACATCAACACATTAGGGGGTGTCACTCAGTATAAGGAGGAGCCTTTCTTTATCTAGTAGGGGGTACAACTTGGTAGATATAGGACTCATGCCCTGATTCCATTGTGGAGCCACATGGTGGATAGAGGACCCTCTCCCAATTTCCATTGGGGGAACCACTCAGTAGATAGAGTTTCTACACACTAATTCCATATGGGGAAATATTGAGTAGATATAGTACTTGTTTCCTAATGCTATAGAGGGTACCACTCAGTATATAGAGGACCTACACCCTCATGTTATAGGGAGTTCCACTTAGTAAGTAGAGGACCCACACCCTAAGTCCAAATGGAGTTACCACTTGGTGGATACATGACTCATTCCCTAATTCCATAGGAGGTACTACTCAGCACATAGAGGATTCGTTACCTAGTCCTTTAGAGGGTACCACTCTAATAATCCTACCCACTCACTACCATCTGCAATCTCCACCTAAAGAATCATTACACTTGGAATACCTTGCATTTTATCTCAAAATCCACTATGAAGGCTACCATCACATTCTATGTGAAAACAAACTTAGGATTGGAAACTTGTGGTCCAAGATATGAGTCCAGATAATGAGATAAGAGAGGGAAAATGTCCCTTAAAAATAAATAATGGGTACACAGCGTGTAAGGGGAGCCACACATCCTGTGGTCATACTATGTTTCTTAGTCGTGTCCCTGTAGATACATGTATCACTACCCATGTACAACTACATGATGTTTGAGGGGGCTACATGGAATGACTCAACCATAGAGGGTCCAAACCATGCTCTTTAACATGTCCTTGTAACTGTTCTTCCATTTTTGTATCTCAGTACATGGATTCTACTCCGTCATGGGGTCCTTCCCATGCACTTCAATTCATGTCCTTATACTCTATTTGTGTACCGGTACATGGAATGTGTCCAGTCGTGCATGGGCCCATGTACTCTTGGAGTACACTCCGAGTCTCCTGCACTTGGGTAACATGAAGTGTGTGGGTTTCACACTATGTGTGATTTGTTTCTCAGCTAAAACCATATCCACCATACCTAGGGCCCGACACACCACGTTTTCTTCCTAACTACAAGTTGTGTAGTCCGCATTTTCCCAAAACACCTGATTTTTTCTTCATCATTCTAGAATAAACTGATATGTTATTGATATCACCTCTAGTCCACCAAAAACAGATGTCCAGGGCCTCCATTCCTTATTATCAGCCATCTGATGGTCTGACATTAGTTTCATTAATCAATTGGGGTTCACTATACGACCATCACACCTCACACACCACCCATACCATTACACTCTCCACTTCAGATCCCAAATCCATGATTCAATCATCTACAGTCTACAAATCATCCAAAATTAATCATCGATTTCTAATCGATTCATCTCACATGTATCTACCACAAATTCAGGGGTCCTATCATGCTTGATTCCACTCAACAATGTTGATTCATGGACCTATAGACCAACGGTGATGAAGATGAATAAATATAGGCATAAAGGGAAAATGAAAATGGTTAATTGATCATTGTACACGTGTTTATTTTAGATGAAAAAAATTGGGATGCTTGTGGTGAGAAACACGGCATAACATATATAGATTTAATAATAGATTTAAAATCGATATGTGGGAGCATGGAAAGGATTGAAATTTATACAGATCAAAGTAAAAGGATACTAATTATCAATATCTTAATCAATAAAAGAAAATTGAAAAAATTTAAGAGCCCTAAGACAAATCAGATCAATCATTGTTGAAGAACACACTCTTCATTGAATGATATATTTCATTTTGTTTGTTGCACCTCAATTCTCTTATATCTAGAGGTTTTTCATCATCTAAAATTATTTTTCTAGGAATATGGTGGAAGGAACTCCCCCCACTGATCCTAGGTTTATAAGGGTAACCATGGAGATCCACCATAAGATTAAATTTATAATTGGATTCTTAATTTAGTCATTTATTAATTATTTAAATTAATGTTTTTATTAATTTACTGAATGTACCACCAATGGCTGATTTATCTGAATGCCATATTTTGACCCATATTAGGTTGTTCCTATGGTAAACCTCATCTTCTAGACTCAACCATGGTATCATATTTTAAATTAATGACTTCACTTAATAGTTATACCATTTCTTTTAAGTAATCATGTATGTGTAATATAAAATTTATTATATATTTAAAAATAATTATTTCAGGGCACATCGGGCCTCGGGATCACACTTTATGTGAGCACCTAGCTTAGAAAATATTCATCAATAAATTCTAATGCCTTACATGGAAAAAATAGGTTCTTTTAATTATTCAATCCCTTAATATATTCTCCCAAAAAAACTAAGAAAAAAGCTCAGGATGCTGAGCACTCATCATTCTCTCCCGCTACCAGGAGCTCTCCCAAATTCTCTTATGCTGCATCAAAGCACGAACCAAGGGAATGGTACATCCCTCTAGTGTCCTCTACTATCAATCCTTGATCTCTTTTGGGTTATTAACAAAGTTGGATCCATTATCAATGTACACCCTTCCCTAGTGAATAATATGAGTACTGTCATAAAAATTTGTCCTCAGTTCAGACACATTAAAAATTTTATACACCTACTCTAACTATGGGGTTTGGTAGAGGCAGTAAAAAACCCCACAGTCCCTCTGAAAGTTCTCTAATGTCCTGATGAACCTTGGTGATAGCTTTTCGCACAGACCATATCTTTGCAATCTTTATCATAGGGAGACTCTCAATAAAATTTGGTCTAATTGATTGAACTCTAAGGGATTACAGCATCGATCTACATAATATTTATTCCTACTCTGGTCTGTCATCATCCACTCATTTTTGTCCTAGAACTCTTCCATAATCCCATAAATTGTCTCTTTCTAAACAAGAGATATCACTCCAATCTTGTTCCAACATACAGGTAACCAGTAGGTTCTCCCAAATAGGGCCTGAAATTGTGGAATACCAATAATAGAGTGGTATTGATTATTGTATAAATGCTATAACAATGGTCCTTCAAACTCTGCTTGAAGTACAACATTAAATCCCATTAAATACCCTCTTGCACCAAGATATTGTGTTCGGTCTTCCCATCTTTATATGGGTAAAAGGTTGTACTCATCATCATCTTGGTTGAAAATTACTCTAGTTGGCCTCTCTAGAACTATGAGATGAACCATGTGTCATATTTGGAGATAATATTCAAGGGAACCCAATGAAAGTGGAAAATCTCCCATATAAACAATTACCCCCAAAATCTCTACTAAACTCTGATCCCTCGTCGCAAGGAAGTGTGCCAACTTTTTGATTTGATCAACTATCACCCAGATAGCATCATGAACTCTCAATGTCTACAGAATCCTTCCACGAACATATCATCTCATTTCCACAATAGGATCTATATAAAAAACCTTCCATATGTTGGTTCTGTCTTTCACCTTCTGACGGGTGAGCCCTATGTGATGAATGTAGCCACACTCACTCCCATGTGTGCATAAGAACTGTCATTGTAGGTATCTCTACTTCTTCCCCACACTGTGATGTACAACCAAAATAGATTTTTGAAACCCCAACATCACCACCTACCTCATAATGACTAGGACAACCTTCCATCCCTAGAAAAATATAACATGATTCCCTCCTTCAAAAAATCCATTTGGTGGTTCTATTTAGGATATCTAGTCATGAAAGACCACATAGTCAATGTCTTCCAACTAGGACTCTCTTACACACTGAAGGAGTATAGGGTACAACACTATCCAATGAAGGAAAACTACACCCTTCTAATCAACCATGGTCAGGTATAAGGATGTAATGTACTCATATTTCTCATATAAAAACAAGCCTCAAACTTCCTACTAAGGTAATTTGTGACCACATTTCCATTACTAGGAGTATAGAATAACTCAAATTCATAGTCTTGTAGTAACTCCACCAGATTCTATGTCTCAGGTTCAAGTCTATCTTTGTGAAGAAATACTTGAGACTTTATTGGTCTGAGCAAAAAACAAAGAACTCATCCAGAAGATAGTTCCTCAATATCCTTAAATCAATGAATATGTCTACAATTTATAGGTCATAAGTCATGAAAATATACTCAGGGGGTATTAACTACCTCAACTAATATGTGATAACTTCCATTTTCTACTTCATAATGTAGCTTATTCCAGCTCCTAAGGCATCACAATGAATTATATACCCCACTCTATCCTCTGGTAGTATCAAAATAGGATCACTCATCAGCCTTAACCTCATCTACTCGACGGATATCTATAACTACTCAATATTTTTAAAAGGCTTCCCTTTCCCCATTTGGGAAGTTAAAGGTGATGAAATACTAGTGAATTCTTTAAAAATACTCATGTATTAACCTGACAAGCCAAAAAAACTCCCCACCTATAACACACACTTGTATGGTTTCCAAGAAAGAACTACATCGATCCTTTATAGGTCCACTGATAATTCGTTCTTAGAAATGACATGCCCTAAAAATTTAACCTCATGGATTCAGAACTAGACCTTCAAGAACATAACATAATGTTGGTTATCCCAAAAAAAATCTTGGACTATCCTAAAGTTCTTTGAATGATTCTCTTATGGAATAGAGTATATGAGTATGTTGTCAATGAAAACAACCAAAAATTGGTCTTTGTATGAAAGAAATATCTGGTTTATCAAATCCATAAACATGGAAATCTCATTCATCACACCAAAGGTAATTACAAGGAACTCAAAGTGTATGTAGCGACATCTGAATGCTAGCTTCAAAATATTATCCTCAAAAACTCTCAACTGGGCGTATCTAGACAAGATATTTATCTTTCAGAACAAACTACCACCTTTCAACTGGTCAAAAAGGTCCTCAAACCTCGACAAGGGTTAATGGTTCTTTCTCATGGATTTGTTTAGATTATGATAATCCACACAAATCTGTAAGCCCTCCTTCAGCTTTTTCATGAACAATATTGTAGATTCCCAAGGGGACACACTGTGTCTAATAAAACCCTTCTCTAGAAGGTCCTAAAACTACAACCGTAGCTCATGGAGCATGGTGGAAACCATATGATATGCTAAATAAGTTATCTGAGGGTATTTTGGTGTAAGGAGATGAAAAAATCCATCTCCCACCTCATAGCTAGTATTGAAACATCATCGGGGAAATTTTCAATCCAATCCTCTATTACTAAAGGATTCTGAATTCTTTATGATCCTATCGCACTGAGGTGTACCCTCTATAACTGATGCGTAATGGGTTACATCTTCCTGGTTGAAAACCCCACTCATCCCACCAAGATATATCTCTTTCCAACAAAGGATAATTTCATCCCATTAGTGAAAAAAATCTAACTCATCTTCAGTGATAGTAAATCTAGGATTATACCATGGAAAAACAATCCATACCCAAGATGATGTTATAGGGTTCTATTTTGATAACCAAAATTCCCCTTGAGAACCACTCTCCACAATGTGATAGCTCTCACTTCTGGTAGATAACATATATAGAAGTGTTAACATTGTGAAACTCAAGAATAATGTTCTAGATTAAAACCTCAACATGGTACTCCAGCTATTACACCGTGAGTCAAGAGATGAATGAATGAATTGCACCATTTTTTACTAATACTGAAGGAAGAGTACAATACACATCGATCAAACCTCTAATTTTCTCATGTGTCGTTAGGTCAAACACATCCATAGCCTACAGCTTTCTGTGGCCCCTACTACAATCTCTATGAGCCTAATGTGATCCACCTAGTAGTGCTGGTGTAAGTAGATCTTAGTGTCATCTAAAACCCATATATACTCCTCTTAGATCCCCACCTATTCCTCCACTAGATCCACCTCCCTGGGTTCCACCCTTCCCTTTCTTGGGAGATCTTTGATCATGGTGTTTCCACTATTGTGGTTGCACACCAACTATCTTCATATTTTATTAAACATGTATGGTGGGGAAATCACACACCATGTGACCTTTCCCATCACAGTCACAACACTACCCCACTCTGGTCTTCTCTAGTCCTCTATTGTTTCCCAATATTACATGACCATGTGCCTATGTCTAGTAATATTGAGGTCTCTTGTACCATGATCATACTAAATGGTTCTTGCTAACTAATGTATATTACCCAATTCTAAAACACCCTGTGCTAGCTCAAGATACCTAGAATCCCTTAGACAGTAAAATCTCTATCACCAGTGTTTTCTCCAACATCCCATCATAGGGGAATACATAAGTGAACTACACTAGAATGGGTATCTTTACAGAGACCCTACTAAAACTTCTACTCCCAAAATTACCAATCCTAAGTAATTTGAATAGATTCTTTTGTAAGCTCTATAAACCTAATTACAAGCTTATACATTTTCATTATTCTATTTTATAGCTCTAGAAGCTTCAGAATCCAAACTGAACAAATGAAATAGGGATAGTACTCATCACAAAATAGCTATTGTAAGTCGTTCTAGGTGACTATCAACTCATCATGCATCTATGCAACTGGAATCAAATAGTTCCCAACTTCTCTGTGGAAAATGATAGCTATAAATGCAGCCCACTAATCATTTGGTGTCCAAATAATCTTGAAAAAACAAATAACCATCACTATTTAATCCTCTAATTCCTAGTGATTTGCCTCATTATGGAACCTTATTATCCTCTAGAATTAGAATTCACAAAGTGTGATAATCCGGCACAGATCCTTAGTTTTCTTGGATTGTATAATAATTTTCTTGACTTATGGTGGTACTAATACCTATCCACCTAGATGAATAATCTCATTTTGTGGCCCCTAAACTTAGGCCTCATCACTCAACATATCATCATCGTGATCTGGAATCACAATCCTAGATGGTTGTCTTCATGGAGGTATATTGAAAATTTTATCAAGACGTACCAAAATAAGATTACCATATATATAATTGGGATACAAATCAATAAGGATAGTCAAAGACTCAATCCTATATAATGCATGTACCATTGATCCCTAAAAAATGACATGGTACAAAAAGTCAATAAAAAGTAATTCAGAGACCTCATGAATGGATATGTGGACTGCTTACACCATTACTAGGTTCCCTAGCACAAAACCTGCACTCGAAACACTTTGAAACCATTTCCATAAATCCCAAACAAATATTTATAATAGGACTATTCTAAACATAATCCCAAGGAATGAAATCCTCTTATACCAATCTATCATGGACCAACCCAATGAGGTTTGATATATAACTACCCAAAGCCCACCTCTACGGGCCATGAAGGTTCCAGTGGCAGTGGGAGCGTGGTTGGGATGGAACCCAAGTTTGATTTTTACCATGATCAATGATTATTTTGGGATCAATACAACGATGAACGTCGGTCTCTATAGAATATAATCAAAGATAATATTAAGAAGAAAGAGGCCCAAAACATTTAGAAAGGATCCTGCGCATCATGTTTAAAATTAATTTAATTAATTTTATAAAGAAAAATAATACCTAGATCATGGGTATTACTGTTCGTTGTGATGTTCATCATCTAGAATGACCCTTTTATATTATCTTGTTATACATGTAAGGATCAAAACTAGAATCCATCTAGTGGTGATCCACACGTGCTCTGATGGCCTCCAATCGACATCGCTCATTCTCTGGGTGCTAATGCGGTGAAATGAGTGTCTTCAGTCAGACATTCTTGATCACTTGTTCTTCGGTCTTGAAGAATGTCTCTCATTATTAAGAGGGGATAGAAGAGGATTATATAGAGAAATTTTTTGGCTTAAAAATTCTCAATTCACCAGGTGTGTGGTGTGCTCTATGACACAATAATCCTACATGTCTATTTATATACATGGAATTTCAGTTACAAAATTTAATTTCATATAAACAATTAAATACAATCAGGAAATAAGAGAAAACCCATGCTCGTAATAATAATACTGTGTCATTATTCATGGTGTGTAAACTTGTGCAAAATGGAATTATAAAATAAAATTCTTCATCACAAAATAATAGCAGCGTTATTATTATTTTAACTTGTTCAAACTAGTTAAATAATTATTTACCGTCTTACAAACAATTATTTTACTATCGAGCTGACCATGGTCCCCTAGAACTCTAATTCCATTTATTGAACATGAGAGTAAATAAAATAAATAATTTAATCCCTTAAATTAATATTTTATTTACAAAATAGTAAATAAATATTTTTTAAATGTTCAATAAATAAATATATTTAATTTGATTTATGTGATAATTTTAACTTGAATAAAATTATTCCATGGTATTTAGAATAATATTTATCTCATTAATTAAATTCAAAAAAAATTAACTAAGACCACCAAACACACTTAGTGTGATACCATCTTGGATTCTTTCTCATAGGCATTTGGCGGGCATGCATAAAGTCCAATAGTACTGTCTAGAAACTGGTCAATACACTTAGGAGAAATAACATAACGTCGCAAAAATGACATCCACATACGATAGCTCACTTTTTAATATAATACCTTTGTCTAAATATCTCATCGAGTAGGTTTCATGATACTATCATCAACTTTTATACTTGATACGTCGTTCTTTGACTACCTGAAATAGACTCATCGTTTCACCATGGACATGGAATTTCATGTAATGGTTTTATTTCAATCAAAGGTCCAAGATATCAACTTTCAAAAATGGAAGGGAAAAATCCTTCCTTGACTTATCCATTAATAACATGCCACTCATGACACACCCAACATACCCTACTTCCCACTTACTGTCTGCATGATGGTTTTTGTTAGTAAATCAAAGTGCATGAGTCATGACACGTATTAATGATAATATTAAAGTCTAAGGATCATAACACGTGCTTGCAGATAGAAATATCTAATGACACCAAAACATGTATAATTCCTATTAGCGGGTCTATTCTCATAATCTCCTATCATAGAGATTACCAAGTATGAACTTCATGAGAGGAAGGCTCATCTGCTTATGAGTACTTGAACCTGAAGGACTGCATGCTATGTGTCCCATTATAATAAGTCAACCAACCCCATAACTCTATTTAAGAATATTATTATAGCATTTCAAAGTTCTCATCAAAGCGAGGAACTGCCATGACCTTATCAATGTAAAAAAATACTCTAGGACATTATTACATCAGTGTAATGTATAAAAATGAACAATATGTAATAAAACATTAAATTTCTATGTAATCAAAGAAAAACCACTTGGTTCTAGGACACCAACTTTTACAACCTCTCACTTGGACTAGAGATAACTTCCTATGACTTTCAGTCCACTAGACCTTACAATATGATCATGTTTCTCCTGAGTCAAGGATTTAGTCAAGGGGTATGCCACATTGTCTTCTGTAGAAATATTGTTCACTGCAACTTCACCTCTATGAGAAAAATCCTTCAAGAGATGATACTTATGATATATGTTCATCGTCTTTTGATGTAACCTTGTCTCTTTTGTGAGAGCCACCAATGTAGTATTATCACTATACATTTTGATGGGATATTTACTATTAGGTATCACATCTAGATACTGGAATAATATTTGCATCAAAATTACTTCTTTAGATGCATCAAAAGCTATGATATACTCAGATTCTATTGTAGAATCTGTGACCACACTCTGCTTTGAGCTCTTCAAGCTCATTTCCCCTCTATTCAATGTGAATATGTATCCTGTTTTCAGCTTCATGTCATCTTGATTAGTTTAGAAACTAGCATCTTCATATCCTCTGATGACTAGTTCCTCATCTCTTCTATAAAACAGGAACATATCCTTTGTATGCCTCAGATACTTTGGGATAGTCTTTACTACCAACCAATGGTGGTCACCTTAGTCAGATTGATATCATCCTACTACACTCAATGCATAGGCAACATCCAGCCTATTAAATAGTATGGCATACATGATAGATCCAATCACTGATTCTTATAGAATACATTCCATTATATTTCATTCCCCATCTGTCTGAGGACTCATTTTATTGGAAAGATTAATTCCATGTGACGCTGGAAACAATCCCCTCTTGTATTGTTACATACAGAGTCTCTTCATCATCTTATCAATGTATGTACTTTGACTTAGGCCTAGGAATATCTTGGATATATCACGATGGATCTTGATCCCAATAATATATCTAGCTCGCCCAATTCTTTTTTGGAGAAGAATTAATTCAACCATGCCTTAATAGACTATAAGACTGGTATCTCGTTTCCAATAAGTAATACACCATCAACAAATACTATTATGAAAATGATTGCACTCCCACTAAACCGTTTGTAGACAAAAGGATCAAAATACATTTTTGATAAAACCATATTCTTTTATGGCTACATTAAAACGAATTTTCTATGACCGGGATGCTTGCTTTAATCCATAAATGGATTTCTACAACATGCATACCTTATTGGAATCCTTTAGAGTCACAAACCCTATAGATTGTGTCATGTAGACATATTTCTGAAGGTTCCAGTTAAGGAATGTTGTTTTGACATCTTTTGTTTCAAATATCATAGTCATGGTATGTTTTAATTGAAAGTAGAATTTTTATGGATTTCAATATTTCAACTGGTGAGATGGATTCATCATAGTCAATTCATTGATGTCATCAAAACACTTCGGCAACAAGTCATGACTTATAGGTACTGACTTGTCCTTTCAGGTCCATTTTCTTCTTGAATACCCATTTACAACCAACAGTCATTACATTAACTGGAGGATCTACTAAAATCCAGACTTGGTTTCGGTACATAGAATCCATTTTAGAATTCATGGCTTTTTTCCACTTGGTAACTTCTCTTCCACTTACCGCTTTTTTGTAGGTTAGAGGATCATTATTGTCAACTAATAATGATTCACCATCCTCGGGAACTAGAAAACCATACCATTCCAGATCTCTAACCACACTTGTAATCCTAATTAGTACTTGTGTCTCTAGAAAACAATCTTCTTCCATGGGACTTTGTGGAATCTGTTCTTGTACCAACACTTTTGTACCTTGTGCCTCGACTTCATCGAAGTCTATCTTGATCCCACTATCTCTTTCGGGGTTGTACTCCCTCTCAAGGAATATAAAATTTCTTTCCACTATAACTTTTTTTATAAGGTTTTGTAGAGGTAAAATCCCCTTATTTCCATGGTGTATCCTATAAAGGTACACTTTGTGCCTCAGGGGGGGAGGGGCGAGTTTGTTTTCTAAAAAGGCCTTAACATATTCTCCACTACCCCACACCTATAAATTCGATAACATGGATTTTATTCCACTACAAAACACATATGGAATACCATTTATCAATTTAGTTGGAACTTGTTTTAGTATGTGTGTTTCTATTTGTAACACGTACCCCCAAAAGGATAATGGATGACTTTCATGACTCATCATTGATCTCACCATGTCAAATAAGGTGTGGTTCCTCTTTTATATTACACCATTCCATTAGGGTATGTAAGGAGGGGTGAGTTGGTATAAGATCCTAAAATCTCATATCTAATCAATGAAGTCCTGATTAAGATATTCCCCACATCGGTCTGAGCAGAGTTTCTTAATCTTCTTACCCGCCTAGTTCTCAACATTATTCTTGTATTCCTTGAACTTATCAAAGGATTCTGACTTATAATTCATTAAGTATATATATCAATGTCTAATAAAATAACCAGTAAAAGTTATCAAATATGAGTACCCATCTATTCCTTCAACAAGAAATGATCAACAAACATCAGAATGAACCAATTCAAGAATATATTTAGCCCTTTCTCCTTTCCCAGCAAATGGGGCTTTGGTCATTTTGCCTTGTAAACATGCATGACATACACTACGTGGTTTTAGTCAAAAAGAATCTAAATATCCATCTTGATTTAACTTTTTCAAGCGTTTCTCATCTACATGACCTAGCCGGTAATGCTAAATTTGGGTGTCATATGAGTCATGTGAAGTATCTTTGTCATCGATTTCCATTACATGGTTTGTGTAATCTGACACATAAAGACTGTTGTATAAATGTTCCCTACCAAAACAAATGATATTATTCTAAAATAAGAAACATTAATTTCCAAATATGAAAACAAATCCATCTATATCTAGTCTGGATACAGAAATTATGTTTTTGGTTACAAAGGGCACATAAAAACAACCCTTTAACACCAAGATCATCCCAGTTGGAAACATGAGGTGGTAGTCCCCAATAGCTATAGTAGCAAGTTTGGCATCGTTGGCTACTCTTAGATCTACCTCTCCTTGATCAATCATCCTAAATTTACTTGGTTCCTATATTTGGAAACATATGTGAGGACTAAAATATATATCTAATAACCAATTTTTAGAAATAGATAGATTACATTCGATAACAAATGCACCTAAAGCTTCCCCTTTCTTTTTAGGATAGGTTCAGTTCTTCTTCAAGTGGCCCATCTTTCCACATGAAAAACAAATAGCCTCATGTTCCCTTGCCTCCACTTTGATCTTCCTTTTCATGTATGGTCGTGAAGAATCTTTAGGCTTAAATCTCTTCACCTTCCCTTTCCTATTATTTACCATAAATACATAAGGATTTTCATGCTTTATATCTTTTCCACTTGGAGAAAGAGGATAAGAAGATTAGATACAGACTTCTCAATGTTGCTCATATTGAAATTGAAAACAATGATAGAGAATCTCTTAGGGAGTGAATGCCGAAAGAGATCGGTGCCCAGTTCTTCTGGGAGATTAAATCCTAGAACCTTCAAGAGATCACTGTAGAAAATGACCTTGACTAAATGAGGCCCATCTGAGGCACATTCTCCATGATTACTCTGAAAGAGTGACTTAGAGATCTCAAACCTTTCCAATCTTTCTCTATCCTGGTAAAGATCACATACGTGCTCGAGCAAGCTATAAGCAACAATGTTTTCATGAGACATCAGGATCTCACTAAACATTGATGATAACATCAAACATTGAATGTTGAATGTGTCATTCATATGTTTCTCATAACCCAGTAAATACTCATCACTCACCTCTTTTGCAGCCAGATCAGGTAATGTTGACTCCAACACGTAAGACTGCCATTCATGGAAACCCACATCATAAAAAGTAATACTAATACTTAATTTTAAAAAGGAATTTTAGAAACATAACAGTCACCCAAATTAACACATCACTGCGTTTCCACATAGGAGAATATTGGTGAAAATAAGGACATGGATGAGAAACCCACATCGTAAAAAGGAATAATAAAACTAAATTTTAAAAAAGAACAGTATAAACATAACAGTAACCCAATGTAACTCATCACTGGGTTGCTACATAAGATAATACAGGTGAAAATATGGATATAGAAGAGAAATCTAACCATTATTTTTGGATGAAGAGTGGTAGAGAACATGGCTATGAAAAATCCAAAAATCACAGAGGCATAAATTTGTGATGATCAAAGGTACCATTTAATTCATCAGATATGAGGCACTATGACAACATTTTTGGTTTTCAAGATCATTTCCCTAATTTTGAAGAATTTTTTAAATAAAAGAAATACTTACTCGATTTTGGTACAATATCACTATTGTTTGTGCCTTGAACAATTTCCACTTCATCTATAAATTAAATGAAGTTCAATTTGTCTTCTATGAAGTGTTAGCAGATCATGAGATAGAATGATAGGCCATTCCATCTGTCTCAAACATAAGGTTAGCAAAATTTATATACATAAGTCCATCTTATCATGAGATTAATCGTATATGGTTCAAAAAATGGACATATATTTCATCAATCATACCTCTTAATAAAATAAAACTAGTTTCTACTAACCAGAGACTTCATGTAGTCTAGTGGTAGGAGATAAAGGCATGTCTCACTTCAGTTGTGGGTTCGATTCCCGCAACCTTTTCTGACGCGGCAGGCTGTCACCCGTCCTGTAGGTTGTCCATTTTTTAAAACTACACTATTATAACGTTCCAGAAATAATATCAAAAAAAGGTTCTATCCTTAAATAATATTATCTTATATCCAACATAATACATTTCAAATCTTTAGGTTTTTCCAAAATACTTTTATCCAAGCTCATAGTATAAATAAAACGATTACTAGAAATGCCATCAACTAATCATGTGAATGCCATCATTTATCCCTTGTATATCAAAAGATATATCTTGTTGGTTACATTCCAAACATGTGAGTTCCATAATCATGTATTATCTTGAAACATGAATTGCCATATAATCTTTGTGAAAACATGAATGTTGTAAAAAGTTAACTCTTTCCACATACCAAAATCCCAAAATCTCTATGTACTCAAACCATGATATCACATTTTCCTTATATCAGTCATGAGTTAATTAATACTATCAAACATTTCATTATCTCCTTAACCCTTCATTAGGCACATATTAGGTGCTTTCCAAAAATATTTTAATCACTTTTCATGGTTACTGGTACCATATAATTATCGAAAACCAAAACAATCCAATACATATTTATTCGAATATTCCACAATACTATAAATGATATTCTACAACACTATTTCGGAATCTCGTTACATAAACACTTAATCATTCCACCACTTCTTTTTCATATTCAACATTTCCAATAGTGATTTCATGTGACTTCCATTTGTCATTTTCCTTAATATGTTGTTGATGTCGATCATCATTAACCCTTGGATTAGGGCATTGGTTATCATAATTCCCCATTTCCTTGAACTTGTAGCATTGAAGTGTTGGTGGTGCGTTCTCTGTAGTCTTTTCTCCATTCACATCATTATCTACCATTTTTCCATTACTTCGGCACTCAGCTACTCAATGACCTTCTTTTCCACACTTAAAACATTTTCTAGTCCCTTTTAGACAATTGCCACCATACTTTTTTCCACAGTTTGAGCACAATGAAACATTTGTCTTCTTTTCACCATAGTTTTGAGATTTTTCCTTGAACTCCATCTTTCGTCTCTTGTCAAAACCATGAGATGGATATATAACACCAACATCCAGTTATACCATGATATCACAACACACAATATCTTCATAGCTAATGAAGTATCTTATAGCTAATCCCTTTCTAAGACTTGGTTTTAAGCCACTGAAAAATTGATCAAATTTACTTTCAGGTTGGATGATAAATCCAAATTCTTACCTTATAAGCCTTGTAAAATTCACTTCATATATACCAACAGATTCATCATCCTTTTGCTTAATCTCAAGGAACTCCTTTTCCATCTTCGTTCGATGAATACAAGGAAAGTACTTATTGAAAAATAAGTTCTTGAACTCCTCCCTTTCCATGGTTTAATTTCATGTTAGGGCCTCATATTTTTAATTAGAGTCCACCACCGGTCACTTCACCTTCTAAATGGTAAATAGATAGAATAAATTTTTCTTATTCTGAACATTGAAGTATGGAAAATGTCTTTTCAATGGTACTAATCCATTGTTCAGCAACAAGTGGAACAAAAGACCCACTGAAATAAGGTGGGTGTTGCCTCATGAAGGACTCAATAGAATATTGTTCCCTTCTATGCTCATTTGGAAGTCTAGAATAATTCATAGCTTGTGTAATTATAGAAATAAGATTTTTCACTCAATCTCCCATGACATTGGTTTGTTCAGGAGGAAAATCATTGCATTGTCCACTACATTGATCAACGTGGTTCTTTCGGGTTCCAGCCATCGTCTAAAACCCAAAAAGAATAGTGTGAGAGGCAAAAATCATGCTAGGAAAATAACATAATAAATATGGAGTAACTTCAATATCTAACATCTTAGGTTTTTAATTCTAATATTTTAATTGTAATTCTAGGACTATAACATATACTTATACTTAACCTTAGGTACATCCCTAGACATACCTTTGAAATATCTCTAGTGATCTCACTAAAGTTTTCGAAACCTAGTTTCCAAAGGTTAACTAAACCTTTCCTCTAATACCAACTTTAGAGACTCATACTTGACATACATGGACATTACATTACTTTTGTGGAATACTTAATACATAACTAAAATAGACATCTAAGTACCGTAATAGTTTAGTGTCTTCGGAAACTTGGAACACAGTCTTCTAATCAAGGTGAAAGATCTTCAACATCTCCCATAAAGATCTTTCCCTTTTGTTTTCTTACCTAAAACCGTTCTTTATATACTGGGTAAAAGAAAACATAAAAAGGGTGTAGTCAAATGCTCAGTAAGGGTAAGAATGGATAAAATAAAACAAACCTGTTGGTCAGAGTGGATACTCAAGAGGGGGGTGAATTGAGTTCCAATTAAAATTTCTGTTAAAAATATTTCTCTTAAAATCCCCCAATTTAAAAACAATGTTAAACTGTAGTGAATCTATACAGAGTGTAAAGGTTCAATTAGTTTCTCAAAGATTGATTAGGTCTCAGTTGACTTAATCTGAAGATTAAATTAACTTTTGAAACTAACTTACTTGTTTATATTAAACATAAACACTTGCTAATTTAACTATTAAAGTAGCTTTAAAATAGTTTTGTATTTAAAAGTAATAATCAGTGGAATATATATATATATATATATATGTAATACTTATAGACTTAAAATAAAAGCACAGTAGAGTTAACCAAGAGGTTCAGTCTCAAGACGAGACTTAGTCCACTCAACAATTTATATAAATTGATCCTCACCCTGGATCTGGGCTAAACAACAGTACACTACTGTCCAGGTACAAAGACCTCTACCATAGTTCTTGATGGGAAAAACAAATAACAGCTCACAGGATGTTCAGGTCTTACTCGACCTCTACCACCATCCACAGTGGGAAACAAAAGAGTTATGGAGTTTAAGCGAGGATTTAAGAATCCTCAAGTTTAGCATAGAAATAGTGTGTGTGTAAAGAAACCAGGATACACACACTGCTCAAAATTTAAAGAAAGAATAACTAAGAGAAGTATGATTGATTTTAGAAAAGCTTTAGTGATTAGCAGGGAAGCTATGGACTCATTTGTTTTATCAGAAATGCTTCTGAGTCCTCTGATTTTTCTCTAGAAAAGAGAGTGTCGTTTTTCTTCTTTGATTCTTGGTCCAGCTTAGCAGACTGAGTGCATGAAACGTTTGTTGTAGTTCTTCACTTATGATGCAACTTGTGTTCTTTTCTAGAATAAGTTTCTTCGTGTATGTCAATGATTCTTGGAGTATGGATGTAGACTAGAGAAGACAAAATACTCCACACTTTAATGCTTTTTCAGCTCTTCTTCTTTGAACCTTCATGTTTCTTCTTTTTTCTTTTCCAAGGGTGTCATATGTATGTGTTTCTTCTATATATATAAGTTTTCTATTTCCATCACTTTATAGGTTACAGCTTTAGCAGAAAAGAACAATCACATTTTACATGGGTACTAGGTACGGTTCCCTGACATGCAACAGAAATCATTAAATAACATTAACTGCATTAAAACAATCAAATGTAACTGTTAGCTAAATAAATAAATAGTATGAAGAGTATGGGGTTTGATTGTTCGGTCAAGCATTAGTAGCATCTTTTTGGTAGACGTGGATGGTGGACTTTGTGTCGCAGAACCTTCCATCGGTAGCTCATTTGAACTTGCATCGGTAGCTCATATACCAGTGACTAGTTCCATCGGTAGCTGTCTCTCCATCGGTAGCTCTTTGCATCAGTAGCTATTATTACATATCAGTAGACTTACAATATCAGCAGACTTCTATCGGTAGACTTCTGTCTATCGGTAGCTACGGTCTGTTCTGTATCGGTAGCTCGGTAGACTTCTTTCTATCGGTAGCTATGGTCTGTTTTGTGTCAGTAACTCGGTGAATATCGGTGACCTTAGTGTATCAGTGACTCTGTCTATCGGTAGACTAAGTCTATCGGTAGACTGAGTACCGGTAGCTTAAACGCATATCAGTTACTAAATACTTAACGGTTTCATACACAACAAATCCAAATGGGTTAGACTTACTTCAGAACTTATATAAACATGTATAAACAAAGATTAAACTATCTCATGGATTATTTTAATATTATTATCATCTCGAGCACAGATTGAATGAATTAATATATAGAAAATCATTAAATTGAGATTATCAAAGTATATGAAAGCATAATTGGAATTATCAAAACAGGTGAGGTCAACAATCTCCCCCTTTCTGATAATCACAACTTATGATATTATCAGGTAAAAAAATTCAGAGGATATATAATTAAGCAAAATTTTCAAAGAGAAAATAGTATGGTATAAAACATACTCTATCAGAGATAGAATTAAAAGTATCGTAGAGAATCAGAGAACTAAATGAAATGATATCAGAGGATGATACAAAAGACACTGATATGAGAAGATGAAATTTAGAGGTATCAAAGAGGCAAAGCATGATAGCTCTTAGATAAAAAAATATTTTTTTTGTTTTCATTAATATTTCTCCCCCTTTGTGATAATAAAAAAGTAGAAAATAATAAAAAGAAGTGGAATAATATGAATAGAATAAAATGATTTGTATTACATGTGACAAATAGGTACAAAGACAGAGAACAAAATACATAGGATTCCTATCAAATAGTCCAGCTACTGGATCAATCCACATCTTCAATGTGAGATTTTCCCTTGGGTTAAGAAGAGGATTCAGGTGGTGAGGATTCTGGTGAAGGCATAGGAATTCCTAAAAAGACCACAGGAGGCTGAGCAGCTGACATTGTACATGGCCTGTATTGAGGAATCCTTTGTGTGATCATGGTTTTGAGGCTTTGAATGGATTAAACAGAAGTCATCTGAATTGGAGAAGCAGTGGAGGCAGAGGCAGGCAAAGCAGGAGGGAAAATTACAAGTCGGGCATCAACATGCAGAAAGGGAAGCAAAAGATTCCTCAAATCCATAATGATTCCTCCCCCTATTTCCATGGCGGATATGAAGTCATCATTGTTCTCCATAAACTTGTCCAAAGCTAGAGTCAATTCTATCAGCTTTCTAACGTGTTCTCTAAAGGATTGATTTTCAGGAGGTAGTTTCATATTCTCAATCAGAAGCATAAAATGACTGGTCATTTGGGTCTTTGCGTAAATTTTGGAGAAATATGAGTCCTCCTTTTCTTTCAATTCCTTTTGAGAAGCAGAGGCTTCTCTCATGTAGTCTTGGACTATCTTCATAATTTCTCTGGCTGAATCTCTGGTAGAGAGAACATCTTTGCTCAGTTCAGATGAGTCCACAGAGCCACTGGTTAAGGTAGAACCAAGCTCCACTTTCATCATAGTTCGAATTTGATTCAATTTCATCGAGGGTTTAGATGCAAGAGAACCAACAGAGAAAGATATAGTCTCTTTGAATATTTTGGTCAAACCACTGATAAGATTTTGAACATCGGATTCCTGGGATTTAATATGATCTTTCATAGAAGTTTTGAAACCTTCAAATACTAAAACCATGTGACTTACAACACTCTTCACATAATTTAAGTCCTTATCTGCTTGGGATTTTGAGCTCATGTAAGAGTCTAAAGAAATGACAGATTCCTTTAAAGTTTCAAGATCTGCTTCAGGTCTAGAAACCTGAGCCTGGCATTCTTTAACTTCTTCAACTATTTCACCCATAAAGATTGATAAATTGCAGGTAAGAGATAGTTCAAAAGATCTTTCCAGAATAACCATTTCTTCAGCAAAACTATGCTTCATCTCAGCAACTGAGGCACTAAAGGATTCTTTCAGCTCATCACTTAAGATATCCATATCAGCCTTGGTAACCAAATTGGCAGGTGAAACTACTACAGATGCTCTTTCAGAGGCTAAACTGACCACAACATCAGTAATAACTGATTGAATTGAGGATACCAGAGAAACTTCCATCTTATTTAACTCTTCCACAAAGATTTCCTTAAGATTTTTTCATTAAATTATCTAGGTCATGCATTCTGACCTCATCTTTAGGAATCAATTCAGTCTCAACATCATAATCAATTTTAGGTCTATTGTGAGATGCCTCATTATCTGAATCTGAATGGTCTAAACCACAGACTATAAAACCAGGGTCTTCTGCCCAATCATTAAAACCAATATCCATTATGACACTTCCAAACATAGACTGATGCTCCCCTTCAATGTGTTCATCCTCAATTAGAAAAACAGTATTCTCAACATCATTCACAGCAGTATCCTCAGTAGGTATTTCATCCTGAGGAGAATCTTCCACTATCAATTCAATTACTGCTGCAGCAGGAGGTTCTTCTGGATTAGGTAAGTGTATGTCAACTTCATTTGTGTCCTCAGTAGGTACTAAAGTTTGTTGAATCACTGGTCTCAGACTCAAATCAGTTGTCATAGATGTTTCACTCTCATGAACATCTTCTTCATTTTCTACAGCAGCCACTTCAACAGCTTCTTCTTTATCTGATATATGTTGAACTAGATTTCCAAGATCTGGGCTAGGAGGCAAGCTAGGGTCTCCACCATCATCAGCAGACGACTCTTCCTCTACTGAATTATCACTGTATTCTGGCTCCTCTTAATCAGGTACCAGACCTGGATCCCTCATATCCATTGGTCTTAAAGGATGAGTCACAGGATTAAACTTGTCATACATCCTCTGGTCATCATTGACCCATTCTCTTCTCCAAGGGTTCCAGTTTTTTTTCATGTACTTACAAAATGTGGTTTTGATACAGAAGTTATTCTTCATTACCACTGTCTCATCTTGAGAATCAGCAACCCCTTTTACCTTGATCATCATAGAGATTAATTTAGTAAAGAATAGGGCATTTGTCTTTGATTTTGGTCTTGTCATATCTTACATCTCAATCATTAGAAATCTGCATAATTTAACCTTTACACAATGTCTTAAGAGGTGCAGGAGATAGATATCCTGATATCTCAAATTATCAAAGTCTCCTCTCCTCGGTATCAAGACATGTTGAACAAATTTTAACAACAATCTGTTTTCTCCATCCATCTCTACAGTGACTACTTGTCTTTGACTCCCATCACCTGTCAGCTCTTCCAAAGCAGTCTCATAATAGAAAATGTCACTGGTAGGTGGCATGGCTCTTGTGACATATCCAAATACTCCTTAATGAAGAACTTTCAAGCACTCGGCCCTTTCAATAGATGAGAATGACATCTCCTTTCCTTTTACAAATGAAGTTACTCGATTTTCATTCTCTGACTCTTCAAAGGATACAAAATCGTAAAACAGTTTCACTAATTTTGGAAATTAAGGACCATTGTTATTCGAAAAACACTCTACCCATTTTTGATCTTCAAGAACTTTGTGCACTAGGGACCTTCTAGGCATCATCCTTTCTACACACAGTTTTTTTTCAATCACAATAACTCGATTTTGCAGATGAGGATTCACTGGTCGTCTCCCCGACCTAGGTCTAGAAACACTTTCACTACCACTTGCATCTTGCTTGGTCCTTTGCTTCTTTGTTTTCGGCTCAACAGATTCATCTCTGATGGTAGGATGTTTGGTTTTTTCCATCATTGGTTCAAAGGATATAGGGTTCTCTAAGGATTTGGGAGCTAAGGTTCGAGGGTTAGTTTGATACTCGTGGATTTTGAAGTAGCTCGGACTTTAGTTTTATCATTTAGGAATCATAAAATAAATAAAAAAATGAAATAAAGTAAACGATTCAGATTCTGGCGGCAGATAAGTTTTAAAATAGCACGCACATTGGTGAGAATTTCTATCAGTGAGGTTTTACATCAGTGAGGTTTTCTATCATTGAGGTTACGTAGGTGAGGTTTTCTATCAGTGAGGGTACATCAGTGAGGTTTTCTATCACTGAGGTTACATCAGTGAGGTTTTCTATCAGTGAGGTTACATCAGTGAGGTTTTCTATCAGTGAGGTTACATCAGTGAGGTTTTCTATCAGTGAGGTTACATCGGTGAGGTTTTCTATTAGTGAGGTTACATCGGTGAGGTTTTCTATCAGTGAGGTTACATGGGTGAGGTTTTCTATCAGTGAGGTTACATCGGTGAGGTTTTCTATCAGTGAGGTTACATCGGTGAGGATAGCTACCGATTGAGATTAAACATTCCTAACTTGTGTCTAATGTAACGTAACCTATCCAAACTCAAAGGTTTAGTGAAAATGTTGGCTAATTGATGTTAAGTGAATATAAACTCAAGAGTAATATCACCCTGTTGGTAATGATCTCTCAAGAAATGGTGCCATACATCAATGTGTTTGGTCCTAGAGTGAGACACTGGGTTCTTCGAGATATTTATTGTACTAGTATTGTCACAGTTGATTGGCACGTGCCTAAAGTCATATCCATAGTCCAAAAGAGTGTGTTTTATCCACAGAATTTGTGCACAGCAACTACCAGCAGCTATGTTCTCTGCTTCTGTAGTGGATAATGCTAGAAAATTCTAATTCTTACTACACCAATATACTAATTACTTTCCTAATAAATGACATGTTCCTGAAGTTCTATTTCTATCCAACTTGCAACCAGCAGAGTCAGCATCTGAATAACTCATTAACTCAAAGGGTGTTCCTTTTGGGTAAAACAAACCAAAGTTTACAGTATGTTTAAGATATTTAAAAATTATTTTAACAGCAAGTAAATGCGATTTTTTTGGATTATCCTAAAATCTTTCACACATGCACACGCTAAACATAATATCTGGTTGACTAGCAGTAAGTTAAAGTAAGCATCCCATCATACCTCTATAACTGGTTTGATCCACTAGTTTCCCAGTTTCATCTGCATCCAATTTACACAAAGTAATCATAGGAGTTTCACTTTCCTTAATACTATCCAAACCAAAACATTTTAAAGATCTTTTGTATATTTATTTTGATTCAAAAAAATACCATTTTCATTTTGAAACACTTGAAATCCAAGAAAATATTTAATTTCTCCCATTAAACTTATTTCAAATTCATTTTTCATACTCTTTGAAAAATCAGAACATAAAGAATGTTTAGAAGATCCAAAAATAATATCATCAACATAGATTTGAACTATTAAAACATCTTTAGAAATTATTTTAATAAAAAGTGTTGGATTAGAAATCCCTTTAGTAAAATTGTTTGAAATAATAAAATTACTAAGTCGATCATACCAAGCTCTTGGAGCTTGTTTTATACCAGATAAAGATTTAGTAAGTTTAAAAACATGATTTGGAAAATGAGTATTAGCAAATCCAATTGGTTGTTTAACAAAAACATCTTCAACAATAAAACCATTTAGAAAAGCACTTTTGACATCCATTTAATATAACTTAAAATTCAGATGAGAAGCATATGCAAGTAAGATCCTAATGGCTTCTAATCTGGCTACAGGTGAAAAATTTCCCTCATAGTCTATTCCTTGTTCTTGACTATATCCTTGTGCAACTAGTTTAGCTTTGTTTCTTACTATGTTTCCAGACTCATCAACTTTGTTTCTAAAAACCCATTTTGTGCCTATTGTTAAAGTGTCTTTAGGTCTGTCAACTAATTCCCAGACATTGTTTCTTTCAAACTAATTTAGCTCTTCTTGCATAGCCATTACCCAAAATTCATCATTGATAGAATCAATGATATTTTTAGGTTCTAGCTGTGAAATAAAGTCTTGATGTTCAACCTGATTTCTTAGAGAAGCTCTAGTCTATGTCCCTCTATCAAGATTACCAACGACATCATCGAAAGGATAATTCTTTAGAATCCTTATTAATAAAGTAAATGTAGGACTAAAAATTTCAGGTTCATCTATATGTTCGGGTTCTATAGCAGCAGATTCTGGAATATGTTCAGAACAGGATGTTTTTACAGTAGGTTCATTAGATTTATTATTAAAGTCCAGAATACTTAAATCTTCCTCAAGATTTTCAAGAGAGTTTTTAGGCTCATGTGGATCAGTTTCATCAAACTTGATGTAAACAGATTCTTCCACACATTTGGTTATTTTATTAAAGACTCTATAGGCTTTACTAGTTAAAGAATAACCATGAAAAATTCCTTCATCACTCTTAGAAGTAAACTTTTCCTGATTATCCATTGTATTAAGAATAAAAACTTTACATCCAAAGACTCTAAAGTAACTAACTTTAGGTTTTCTATTATTCCACAACTCATAAGGGGTCTTCTTATGAACTGGTCTAATTAAGACTCTATTAATAATATAACAAGATGTACTCACAGCTTCATCCCAAACGTAAATAGGCAGGTCATATTCATTAAGCATGGTTCTAGCTATTTCATGAAGGGTTATATTCCTTCATTCTACTACACCATTCTGCTGAGGTGTTCTAGGAGCAGAAAAGTTGTGACTATAGCCATTGTGTGAGAAATGAGATTCAAATATATGATTTTCAAACTCTCGGCCATGATCATTTCTTAGAGTTTTAATCTTAAGTCCACTATGATTTTCTACAGATTTGGAGTATTTAATAAAATAATAACAGGCTTTACTTTTATGAGCTAAGAAGTATACCCAAGTATATCTAGAATAGTCATCTACTAAAACATAGACATAGTTCTTACCATTTAAACTAGAAAATCTTTATGGTCCAAACAAGTCCATGTGAACCAACTCGAGAGGTTGAGAAGTTGAATCTTCATTCATTTATTTAAAATAAACTTTATGTTGCTTTCCCTTTTGACAGGGATTACACACTTTGTCATTTGGGAATTCAAGTGTGGGTAGGTCTCTAACTAAGTTCTTTCTAGTTAGTTTTCAAAGTGAATAGATGTTGCAGTGTCCTAATATTTTGTGCCAAAGCCAAGACTCTTTATGAAAATCATTTAAACAAGTAACATTTTGTTTATATAAAGAATTTAAATCAACTGCATAAACATTTTCATTTCTTAAAGTAGAAAATACTAAAACATTTTTAGAATTAAAAACGTTGCAAGAGTAATTTTCAAACTTCACATTAAATCCATCATCACATAATTGAGAAATACATAACAGGTTATACTTAATTCCATCAACAAATAAAACTTTAGTAATTAAAACTGAATCAGTCTTACCAATTTGGCCTAAGCTGATGATCTTTCCTTTAGAATTATCACCAAAGGTGAAATGTCATCCATCAACCTTTATTAAACTTTTGAAGCATGAATAATCTCCAGACATATGTCTTGAACATCCACTATCCAAGTACCACACCTTCTTGTGAGAACTCTTTAAGCATGTTTCCTACAAAATAGATTTAGATAGATAATGATTTTGGTACCCAGATCTTCTTGGGTCCAGAAAGGTTAGCAATCAAATCATTAGGTACCCATATTTGTTTTATGGGTATCATATAGTTTATAGAATCAATAGATTTTGAAAGATAAACTTTATTTGACCTATAACCATATGAATAACTGGTTAAAGCATATGAATTTCCAGAACTAGAATAAGCAGAATTTTGTCCAGAATTAGGAATAAATCGAGTTTTAATGAACTGTCTCTATCCGTGTTGGTATCCCAAACCAGTAGTATATTTAGGTGCAACTTGTTTACCTAACATTTGAGTAAGTGTGTCTTTTCCATTTGTAAACTTCTCTAAGTCTTTTCTAAGTTTATAATTTGACATTTTTAGTTCTGTATTTTCCTTTAACAGTTGAGCATTCTTCTCTTTTTCAATAGTAAGTTCAGTTTTAACAGTATTAGTGAGAGTATGTTGTTTCTTTAATGATTTGTATTTATCCTTAAGTTCATTGAATGTCTCTTCCAGCATATTTAAGTATTCAAATAATTCTTTACTAGTCATTTTTTCTGAATCAGAATCATATTCTGCATCATCTTCAGAATAATAAGAATTTAAAACAGAAGTATCTAAGGTTACCTCAGATGTTTTGGTCATGAAACACATGTTGGCATGATTCTTCTCAGAATCAGAAACTTCAGATTCAATTGTGATGTCATCAGATGCACTCCAGGTAGCGTTCATAGATTTCTTGTTCTTCTTGTCCTTATAATCATATTTCTTTTTGACTTTTAACTTTGGACAATCAGCCTTGATGTGTCCTTTCCTTTTACACTCATAGCAGACTATTTCATCATTCTTGTCACCTTTCTTCCAATCCTTCTTCCAGTGTCCCTTGTTTTCATACATTCATTTGTAGTTAGATTTCCTGAAGAATATCTTCTTCCTATAAAACGTCTTGAATCTCCTAGCTATTTGAGCCATCTCAGCATCACTATCTAAATCAGAATCTTCACTGGTTGAACTCTCAGTAGGTATTTGCATTTTCTCCTTTTCTTTACTCTTAGAGGTAGTAGACTTGAAAGGTACGGATTTTCTCTTAATTTCATCATCTTCCTCCTTATTCACTTTGAGTTATTCCTCATACATCATTAATTTACCAATAAGCTCCTTTACTGGAAGTGCTCCAATGTCACATGACTCTCTGATTGAGACAGAGGTGCCTCTCAATCGTTCTGGAAGACATCTCAGTATCCTCATAATTTTTTCCTTTGCTGGAACAACTTTACCAAGTGAACTCATTGTATTGACTATCTCATTAAACCTGAAATACATATCAGAAATAGGTTCATCAATTTTCATTTTAAAATTGTCATATTTAATAGTATAAGTATTCAATCTCATTTCGTTAACATTTATTGTTCCTTCATGAGAAACACCCAAAGTATCCCATATTTCAAAGGTAGTTTTATAAGAAGAAATTCTATTGAACTCTTCATCTCCTAAAGCACTGTATAGGGCATTCATAGCTTTATAATTATTATTGTAAGCAGTCTTTCTAGGTTCATCCCAAGTTGTTCTTTCAGTTTCTGGAATTTTATTTTGAGATTCTATAGTATTCCAAATATCAAAACCCATACTTTATAAATGAATTTTCATTTTCAGTTTCCACTGAGCATAGTTTGTACCATTGAAGAAAGGTGGCCTGTTAGTAGCTTCACCCTCTAGTCTATTGTCCATAGCTGGATTTTAGAAAATAGTTTTAAAGAGATAAAAATTTAGAACTAATAGAAATATAAGACCTTTAAAGATGCAACTAAAATCACAGTTGAAAAACAGAGTATTTCAAAAATCCTTAAACAAAAACAACCTATGATACCAAATATTGGTCAGAGTGGATACTCAAGAGGGGGGGTGAATTGAGTTCCAATTAAAATTTCTGTTAAAAATATTTCCCTTAAAATCCCCTAATTTAAAAACAATGTTAAACTGTAGTGAATATATACAGAGTGTAAAGGTTCAATTAGTTTCTGAAAGATTGATTAGGTCTCAGTTGACTTATTCTGAAGATTAAATTAACTTTTGAAACTAACTTACTCGTTTACATTAAACATAAACACCTTATAATTTGACTATAAAAGTAGCTTTAAAATTGTTTTTTATTTCAAAGTAATAAGCAGCAGAATATATATATATATATATGTAATACTTATAGACTTAAAATAAAAGCACAATAGAGTTAACCAAGAGGTTTAGTCTCAATCCAAGACTTAGTCCTCTCAACAGTTTATAAAAATTGATCCACACCCTGGATCGGGGGTAAACAACAGTACACTACTATCCAAGTACAAAGACCTCTACCAAAGTTCTTCGTGGGAAAAACAAACAACAGCTCACAGGCTGTTCAGGCCTTACTCGACCTCTACCACCATCCACAGTGGCAAACAAAAGAGTTATGGAGTTTAAGTGAGGATTTAATAATCCTCTAGTCTAGCACAGGAAAAAGTGTGTGAGTAAAGTAAACAGGATACACACACCACTAAAAATGTAAAGAAAGAATCATTAAGAGAAGTATGATTGAGTTTATAAATGCTTTAGTGATTAGCAGTGCAGCTCTGGACTCATTTTGTTTATCATAAATTATTCTGAGTCCTTCTCTGGTTTTTCTCCAGAAAACAGAGTGTTGTTTTTCTTCTTTGATTCTTGGTCCATCTTAGTAGCCTTACAGCATGAAATGTTTGTTGTAGTTCTTCACTTAAGATGAAACTTGTGTTCTCCTCTAGAATAAGTGCCTTCATGTACGTCCACGATTCTTGGAGTATGGAGGTAGACAAGAGAAAACAAAATGCTCCACACTTGAATGCTGGTTCATCTCTTCTTCTTTTACCCTTCGTGTTTCTTATTTTTTCTTTTCCAAGGGTGTCATATGCATGTGTTTCTTCTGTATATATAAGTGTTCTCTTTCCATCACTTTATAGGTTACAGCTTCGGCAGAAAAAAACAATCGCCTTTTTCATGTGTACTAGGTACAATTCCCTGACATGCAACAGAAATTATTAAATAACATTAAATGCATTAAAACAATCAAATGTAATCGTTAGCTAAATAAATAAATAGTATGAAGAGTATGGGTTTGTCTGGTCGGTCAATCATTAGTAGAATTTTATTGGTAGACTTGCACGGTGGACTTTGTGTCGCAGAACCTTCCATCGATAGCTCTTTTGAACTTGCATCAGTAGCTCATATACCGGTGACTAGTTCCATCGGTAGTTGTCTCTCCATCGGTAGCTCTTTGCATCAGTAGCTGTTTGCACGTATCGGTAGACTTACACTATCATCAGACTTATATCGGTAGACTTATGTATATCGGTAGCTATGGTCTATTCTGTATCGGTAGCTCAGTAGACTTCTGTCTATCGGTAGCTATGGTCTGTTCTCTATCGGTAGCTCGGTGCATATCGGTGACCTTAGTGTATCAGTGACTCTATCTATCGGTAGACTAAGTCTATTGGTAGACTGAGTACCGGTAGCTTAAACGCAGATCAGTGACTAAATACTTATCTGTTTCATACACAACAAATCCAAATGGGTTAGGCTCACTTCATAACTTATATAAACATGGATAAACAAAGATTAAACTATCTCAGGGATTATTTTAATATAATTATCCTCTTGAGAACAGATTGAAAGAATTAATATATAGAAAAACATTAGATTGAGATTATCAAAGTATATGAAAGAATAATTGGGATTATCAAAATAGGTGAGGTCAATAAAACCATATACGTTTGAACATAAAAACATGAGTATAATGTTTATACATTAAAATCTTGAGTTTTGAAATAAATATTTACAGTACATAAGGCATATATCATAAAGGAACATTAATAATGATAAAATAGAATGTGAATAAAACATGTAATAGTGGAAAACCATTAATCACTTGACATGATTTCCATATTATCCAAGGAATTTCTGGCAAGACCATTACAGTGGATAATGTCCATTACTGAATCGGGTTTACTTGTCGTTCCAGCCCTGTATTACTGAACTAGATTTACTTGTTGTTCCAGCCATGTCTATCTCATGAGATATAGAACTTTACCCAATTAATTGGAGGAAGATATAGGTCCCACCCATATCATAATTAAATCATTCTTTCATGTGCCACAATATAAACATAAATCATTCATCAAAACCCAATGAATAAGATGGGTTTCATATACGTCATCCCATCATAACATAATCTATATAAAACAATGGATATAATTTCATCATAAACAAAATAAAACCATGTAAATAATAGGGAAATTATACATGAATCATATCCATATTAAATAATGTCATCCTATATGGAAAATAGTTGGGATAAAACACTTGAAATGAATTCTTGGGAAAAATATCCTTTCTTCTTCGAAATAAATTTCTTTTCAAAAAATTACGTGAAATTTTAAAATAAAATAATTTCATTGAAAATAATCATGAAATATTATAGAGGAAGCTTCATGGAAATAAGGCGTTATGAAACCGTAAAAATCCATTCACATCGTATAATTTAAAAAAACAATATTCTTGTACATTTGCTGGAAAAGTCAAAAAGTACCTCGTCTTGTAAAAAAAGAAAGATTCCTTCAATACTACATAGTAAAAGTAAAAAAGTAGTAAACATGACTTTAATCAGACATGGAAGAATATTAAACACTTTATGAAAACATTTTTATAAAACACAGAGATGGATGATAATTATAACCCTAGTAAATACTTACGAATAAACAATCTCGGATAAGAACGAGATTGGATTAATTATCCCTTACATTATGTCCAATTTCTTCTGTATGTGTCTGAGACTCCTGTATAGTGGGTTTAAACATATTATTAACTTTTAACAGAACCATAATAATTATTATTATATCATATATGATTCACTTATGGATTTATATTACCCGTTCTTTTGTCAATTCCATGTTAAAGCAGCGTTTTGGGTAAAATCATTTCATTTATCGTACGTGTTTGGACTTGCTGTTATTTATATTATTAATTATAACCTGATTTAATTAATTCCATAATGTAAAACATGATTTATATATAACATATATTCATCATATAAATATATATGATAGATCGATAAATAGAATGAAGTACACCATTTATGGAGACAGTAGGTCGTACGTAGGCAAGAATGTTGTTTTCATTTCCTTAGTAAATTTAATGGAAGTAAGTAAATAAAATATACATAAATATAGTATCATTATTATTTAACCTTTTTCATGATTATTTATTATATATACTTTATATTCATTCATGAATTTTTAACATAGAGAATGAATCTCATCGCGTCGAGGAGATGGTAATTCGTACATACGCATGAGCGATGATATCATTCTCATAATTATTGAATGGAATTGAAGTGGATGATAGAATATCTCAGAATTATTATCATATTATAATAATCATATATAGTTATTATTTACACAATTATACCCATCCAAGTAAGGTGGTGGCGGAAAACAGATTACACCACGGCATGGAGACGGTATTTCGTACGTACGCATGTGCGGTGATTTCGTTTTCCGTAGTATAGATAGAAGGTTAAATAGGGTTGTTTCATATTTATAATAACATAACATTATATTATTGGTATTTATGTTATTAAATTTTAATGAAACAAATAAATAAGATGAAGTAGAAGAAGAAATAAATTTGAAAAAATCGGTAAAGGATATTACCTCTTCTTCGACGCGCCTCTTCTAAACCACCTTTTAGGGCACTAAGGTTGGTCCTTGAAGAATAACAGGACCTCTATAATGTTTCTAGGTAATGGGAGAAAGATAAATGGGCAGGTTTTTATTGATATTGAAGGATCAAAACAGTGTGAGGAGGAGAGGGAGGAGGAGCCTTCTTATAAAAGATGAGACGGGCACTTTTGGAAACCTCTAAAATATTAAATTATAATAAACTCAAACCCCACTAAAAAACCTCAAAAAATGACTCAAATCCGAATATCATATGATATATTGTTGGAATATCATAAACCAATAAGATTTAGACATGTTGGTAATCTATTTTAAACATTATCAACTTGATTTATCTTTATTTAATCTATTTAATTTTATTTGTGGTAATAATATTCTAAATTTTAAATTGTTATAAATAATTACTTATGTGTTGTGAATTTTCCATAATTGGATAATTTAGGACGTTTTAGACCATATAAATTTCAATTTATAATTTTTAAATATTTTTTTGATTTTTAAACAATTTTAAAATATGTTATTTTTATAAAATAACAATAGTGTCAATTTTGACACTATTCAATTATTTGAACTTAAATAGAATCCACATAGAGGATATATTGGAACAAAAATCTGTAATATAATCCTATCATGTCATATTCATCTAGAAAAATTTTGGAGAATATTAATTGGTTCATATAATATTTATTTTAATATTTTTTAAAACCATTTATTTCATATTTCAATCAATAAAATAATTTCTACATCACTATTCTGTCATCATTAATGATAATTATTTAATCCATAAAAATTCTAAATAAATTCTCATTATGTATATAATTTTATTATATTTCTGTAGAATGTTTATAATCTAAGTTTTATGAGCTTTATCAAAAATTAAAATTATTACACTTATAAGATATAAGAGAGTGACATGTTGTCACTTTATTTGGTTTTAATAATAATTATAACATTTTCATGGTCAAAAGTCCATGAAATGATTCTATTCCAACCCTTAGGTGATATGGGTCAACTTTTATTCATACAATAGAATTTTGGAAGGTTTTAGGGTAATTTTATAATCTTATTTTTACACTTAATCACCCTATTTACCTTTTATTGTAATAAATAAAATTTACCATAGTTATTATTCATAATGTCTAAAAAATAAAAGTAGTCTATTAGCATAATTTTCACCTACTAATTACAAATATGGAATCCATTTTTCCAAATTAAAAACACAGAAGTGGAAGTATTTAATTTATAATTAATCCCCCTGTTGAGAAAACGGGTTTTAAAAGTTAAAACATTGCAAAAGACTGAAATGTTTTTACCTATGAATTCAGTGTAAAATTAATGCTAATGACTTAAATTATATTAAATGGAAAAAATATATTATATTAATACTTTAAAAAAATACAATATTATAATTGAACCATATAAATTATCTCAATAAAAAAATTTGTTTTTAATTAAAATTTAGCGTATTTTTCCTATTCATCAAGGTATGAAAGTTAACAGAGAATATTAAAAAATTATACAAAGTTAATTTTTATATAATTATTGTAATGAATAAGTTTATTTCTTCAAATTGAAATTATAAATATTTCAAAAACTATATTTAATGTGGGTGCGCCATCAAAAGGTGACAAAACTGCATTTTTGAAAAATACTTATTTTACCCGAAAAACTTATTTTCTTCTCATACCATGTTCTATAAAGTGTGTAAGATGAATTATAATTTCATAAAATTATAAATTTAGTTACTAATATTCATAATTTCTAGTTCATAATAATATTTTTACAATATATTTTTATTTACTGAAACTCGGTATTGCGTACAACACACGCTATCGAGGAATGTCACTATTGTGTGTACTACAAGCCAAGTTAGGGTTTCGTGTAGTGCAAGATTCCATTAATGTTGCGTTCAACATAATCAAAATATAGTTCATCTTTACATTTGACAAAATATATAATTTTTGTTGTGTATAGAGCAAGATAATTTTGGTGTAGCGTATAACACAAAACATCAATGAAATTAAAAAGATTATTTCACATAAAATCATGGGGTGTTAGAGGTGCATATCTAACAGCCAACTGGTGGTGAATGAATTAGCCTCACCAAGTAGTATAGGTTTGACAGATCCTTCACGAAAGAAGGAATTACATGGGGAATTCCACATGCTCCATAGGCTATCTAGTGGAGGTTACCGTGTATCCTATGGTGTCGGGACAGTATGTCTAAGAAAATATTTATTGGTGGTAAAATTGACTTAATTTGGGTATTTTTTAGGTTCACTACCCTCAATAAATACCAAAATTTTCCCAAATCTTTTTTAGGGTATAAATAAACCTCTTGGTGGCCTTGGAAACTAACATTGTCAATAATTATTTTCCACCAAAAGCCTATGATCGCCAAATTTCTCTCAAGTCATTTATTTTTCATAGTCCTTTCTCATCCTATCAAGAGTGTGATCTTATTTTCAAAATATTCCCACTCCCCCATTATTCACATTCTCTCCTAGTGTTTCTTCTTATTCATTTGAGATAATTGTGACCGAGCTAAAATATGGTTGCTTCTAGAAATTCGCACTTATACCTCTTTATAATATTATCAGTGATCACTACCTTTAAACTAAGGGATTAAGGTTTTCTTACCATAAACTCTAAAAGGAAATGGACTTCTTCTTTTTGAGGTATAAATCTATACCCATTACAAAAATAGGGTTGACTATATTTTATCTTATTTATATAACCTATAAAGAAAGGGTTTTTTTATATATATGCTAGAATTATAGCTAAAGGAATTATAAATTAAATCTTGAATCCGTTGAGGTAGTAGACATAGGGTCTCATAAATATTTATTTTTAGACATCCTTACTAAATTGTGTGTCTTATTTAATTTAAACATCTTTAGTTAGTTATTTATTTCATTATTATAGTTAATCGATTGTTTAATCCATCAATACACTTAATATTTTAATTTTTATAATCACTATTTCATTTATATTTATAATTTTATAAACTTATATAGTCATATATTTTCACTATAAACATTTTTTAATGATTATAATCAACCTCTTTAAATTCTTCCAAACATTTTTATTTAATTCAATAATTTGAAAAAAATTGTTTAGTATTTATTTTCATCAAATATTTCTTTTTTAAAGGGTAATTTTCCCTACAATTTTACACTTCTCCAAATTATATTTGGGTTCAAAGGATTTTTTATTTTTTAAAATTGATTTATCTTTAAATCCTTCAAATATAATTTTTTCAAAATAATTAACCCGTTTTTCAAGAAACTTTTTTTTATAAATATGTTTTTTAAATGCCATCGGTGCTATCAAAGGAAAATTTATGGGGCATGCTATATTTTATGGTTAAAATTATGGTTATTTGAAAACTCACATGTCAACCTTTTAATGATATATTTTTTATCACATATAGAAGATAGTTATGCATCTTTATATTAATACTACTAAAAGAAGAAGATAAGTGGACTCCCAATGATATTTCTGATTTTAGATCAGTTGGTAAATAAATAAATTCCTTTCATTTTTTAGATAAAAATTACTTTAGTTGAATTTATAAATGAAAAAAAACTCATGTAATGTTGAAACTTTTATATGTAACACATGATGGAACAAAAAAAGTTATTGATTCTAGATTCGATGTGTTTAGACCAGTCCTTGAGATATATTCTATAAATCCTAGAAAATAATTTATTCAAATTATTACTATATTCACTAACATTTTTAATTATCAAAAGGTTCTTTGTGATACCATTTCTATATATAATTTTATTAATAAAATACTTTTTTGGTTTCCAAATAAATTGTTCTCCCCAATTCACTACGATCCTAGAAGATAAATACGTAAAGAATGTTGGGGTTAAGGAACTCAACAAACCTCCCATGACATATGAGATAAATATAAAAATACAAGATGAAAAGGATTCAAATGATATCAATAAAACTAAAAATAATACTGATTTAAAGGAAATCAATAATGACACATCTGAAAGAGAATTTGAGATTTCTCAAAATTCCAGTTGGATAAACAAATACATGAAAAATAAAATACCATCCCATTACTTTGAAATGGAAAATTAACAGATGTAAGTTACTTACTTCAGTTTTAAAATTATGGGTCAAATGATGTTTCATTTTACCTTGAAAAAAAGTATAAATATATTACAAAATGTAAGAAATCTATAAAAGTTTTGAATTAGAGTTCTAGTGAGGAAACACTTTCAAGTGCCTCATAACTGATAATAAGGTACGGTAACAAAGTAAATTATTCTTTTTCTAGTTATTAATCATCTAATTCTATAAACTATTATTTAAGTTATGAGGATATTATTTATTTTATATAATAGCTTCAAAAAAGACTTTGTGAACTTTTTTCAAAATTTATTTTTCTTAAAAACAATTACGATCAAGTTATCTTTGAAAATGAACAATTTTTTTAAAAAAAAATGATTTGTTCTTAAAACTAACAGAACAACATAAATCTGAGAATTTAGAATCTCAAATTAATTATATTCAAAATAATCTTTCTCGTTTTACCCAAGAATAAAAAACCTAGAATATGATTTTGGGATCTTAACATGTAGTTAAAATTATTTATAAAAAGACATGTTTTGTAAAGGGGGCTTACTAAAATAATTTTTTATAATTATAAGAAATTTATGCATAATTTTTAAGAATGTAATTATAAAAATTCTATATATGGTAGTAAAAATATAATTCACATATCATCTCATATTTCTAATAGAATAATTTTTTCTAAACAATTTCTGGACTTTAAATTAATTATTGGCTAACTTTAGTGGACCCAATATATGGGTACCCATATTATTATTATATTAACTTTTTATAGGAAAAAGGGTTTCAGGATAAAAACAAGATGATATAATTGGTATATTAATAGTGGGTGATCAAGGAACATGTGTGGAAATCCATATGAAGTAAATTATCTTGAAAATATAACTTGTGACATGTCACATTTATAAATGTTTCAAAAGGAAAAATTACCAGAATTTTTGTAGTTGGATTATAAAACTCTAATTAAATATACTTTATTTTATAACGGATAAAAGTGTAATTTAATTAGAATTATTCAATTATCTGATAGAAGGTTTTAATTTATTTTTGAAAATGTTTTTTTACATTTTAATTCTCAAGGAAACCTTTTATTTACTATATCTCACTTCAAAAAATATAAATATTATACATTTACAAAAGATATTATAGGCATTTTGAGTGAACAAGATAGTGAATCATGGATTTTGAATTGGTGTCTATGTAATTGAATCATTCACTCTCTTATCAAGCTCAACCATAACCAGC
Source organism: Viscum album (assembly GCA_963277665.1). Lineage (NCBI taxonomy): Eukaryota > Viridiplantae > Streptophyta > Magnoliopsida > Santalales > Viscaceae > Viscum > Viscum album. The sequence goes on along the minus strand of OY728125.1, from coordinate 1,413,619,360 downwards.
TAGTATGAGATTCACTAAAATTTTCTTTCAAATATAACTTTGTTTCTAAAATATGATAACTTGAAAGAAATATAGGTATTATTTAAAATATAAAAGGTTTGTTCCTTCTTCGAAAGACTTATTACTATTTCACCTTTAAATTAATTTACCAACTCAATTTTCAAGTATCAGAGGTAAATATTACACCTTTATAATTGTTGATTAATATTGTAAATTTACATGGGTTTTATTTTAATTTCATAACAATTAATCTAATAATTTCATTGTCAACTTTTAAAAGTAAAATTGAAAATAAAAAAGGATACAAACTCTTTTAAAGTAGAATTTACCATGGGAGAGAATTTGATAAATAATAATTTGATTAGTTTTATGTTTCTCAATTTTATCATTACTTCTTTTCTACTCTATAAACACCTTAACAAAATGGTGTTGTTGAATGATAAAATTGGACTCTCTAAAAAATGTATCCGACTATTTTTAATGATTTTAACCTTCATAAACTATTTTGGGTAGAGATTTAAAATAATATATTCTTTATCCAAAACTATTTACTCAAAATACCCATCTTAGGAAAAATACCCTATGAACATTGTGAATGAAAAATTCATAAATTTTGATTCTTTATGGTTTTCTATTATAAATGATTTTTCCTTATTACCAAGGGTAATTATGTAAAGTTTACCCCAAATACAAAAAAGGAACCTTCCTTGGGTACACAAACTCAAGTAAAACCTACTAATTCTTCAAAAAATGGACCAGGATCTTAGAATATTCAATTTAAAAAAATATTGATAATCAATCCATGTCACATAATCAAATAGAAGATAATATTGAATAATCTGGTTTGACCTCACCGAAACCTAAATATTATATATTAATTTAATATTTTCTAGATCCTAGTCAAAATATATTAGCTATGGAATATGTTGAATCTAGAAACCATCTACATGAGAATTTTCTCAGTGAATCACAATCCATAACTCACAGTAGAAGTTTAATCTTAAATGAGGTTAAACATAAAGATATTCTATCTCACACTAAACCTCGTCACATTGATTATTCTATTAATGATTAAAATTAGATACTTTCCATGAAAGTGGAGTAAAATAAATTTTAAATGAAAAGTGTGTTCACTATCCTCGAATGACCCAACAGTCATCTACTTATTTGCATCTAGTGGGTTTTATAAAACAAGATTGATGATCAAGGAATTATAATTCATAAAAAGACTATATTTTTTAGGTAACTCTATAATAAAGAAGAATATATTTATTATACTGAAATCAGTTCACCCATTTCATTTATATAATCTATTTGAATCTTATTTTCATTTGTCACTCATTTTAATTTTAAATATTTTCACATGGACGCCAATAGTTCTTTTCTAAGTCATTTTATGTCCGAAAATATATTTTAGGTTCTTTGGTTTTAAAAATACAAAACATCCAAATCATGTTTCCATTTTAGCTATACCTCTTTGTGTTTTAAAATAATTCACTCATACTTAGTTTAATAGATTAACTATATTCATTTTATCAAATGTTTTTAAAATTGGAAAATCTGATTCCACTATTTTTCTCAAATATTTTTCAAATGATTTGGCTATAATTCAAATTTATATTAGAGATTTGAATATAATATTACCTAAATAATCTATTTATAATATATAGTTTACTAAATAAATAATTTTAATTTAGTCTTTCAAGAGTACACAAATACTTTCAAATATTTTAAATATTCTAGAATTATAATATAACTTCTTTAAAAAAAATAAACACACTAATGACCTTGTAAACAATTTTGTAATAGATCATGATAAGTAAATTATTTCACCCATGAGTAAAAATTTATGGAAAATATATGATTAATATTAAATACATTCATAATAAAAACTTATGTAAATATAATTAAAAGTCTTCTCTACCATACTAAGGCTCAACTGGAGGTCATATTTAGTGAGTTCCATTATTTTTATTTTCAACAAAATACAATGAGGCCTCATTTAAATTATCTCAAAATAATATTTCAATATTTTAATGGAATTAAAATACTTGGATTATTTATCAGAAGGTAACTTATTTTAAACTTGTTTTTCTTATGCTAATTTTAGAGGATGTCAACTAGGTAGGAAATTTTCTAGCAATACTTCCCAATGACTAAGAAAATCCATTATCTAATAGAGTATTAAAAGGAAGAAAAAATTCCCATTATACTATTTAAGTAGAATACAAAGACACTTTGAGTTGTTGTTCTCAAATCATATGGATGAAAAATAACCTATTAAATTTTTCAGATAACATGTGATCATGTACCTATAATGTGTGACAGCACTAGTGTGATTAAAATCAATAAGATCCTATCTAACACTCTCACTCTAAGAAAAATGGTTCGGTACATAATTTTTGTCAATATCACTTTGAAAAAGGGGATATCATTATTTATTTTATTTGAACCAACCTTTAACATGATTATATATTCACTAAAACCCTTCATCTTGATCACTTTTTCTTTACTAAAGCTTATTTGAGTTTGATTATCTGGTGATAATTATCTCTTAATGTATGAATATTTGATACATTCTAAATTTATTATTCAATTTAATTTTTTTTTTAAATTTTTTTTATTTCTTTTTTAAAAAAATTATTTCATTATTTTTATAATTTTGTTAATGTTATGGCAATGTAATACTCTAATAGAAAATTTATATTCTAGATAAAAACAAGTGTTTATGGTTCTAGAATAGATGAAAATATAGGTTTTTACCTCAATAAAGGGTAGTATTGATTATTAATTTTATCTTTACCCTAGGGATGAGTAGTGGGCCTTTAATACACATCTTGTTGGACACACATAGGGAATTTTGTATGGTTTATTAATACAGTATTCAATCACAATTAATAAAAGAATGAATTTTATTTTTAGAAACCATTATTTATATATATAGTTAAATTTATTAGCTCCTTATATATTTATAAATGCATTATTTAAGTGGGAGTTTATATTATTAATAATAAAGTGATCCTAAAAGAGACACTATTTTAAAAAACTATTTATCAAAAACAATTATTTTACACTATATATTCATTGAAATAATTTTGAAAGATTTTTTTTTCTCTTTATCTACATGTGTTTTAAATGATTCTTGTTTTTTTTCTTCTATCCTAGGAATTATAGAAAATATCTCTTTATAAATTTTCAGTTTTCTAAAATTTTAAAAACATAATTTTCATATCTCTTGAGATATCATTAATTTTGATGAAAATTCTTTTTAAATAATATTTTTTTACATACTTTTGTAAGGGTTGGTGTCTTGAGAACCAACTTTTTTGTACTTTGATTACATGAATGTACTCTTATTATATATTTTTCATTATTCTTCATGACTATAATATAATAATGTCTTGGAATATTTTTTACATTAATAAGGTCATGGAAGATCCCAGATATGATGAAAACCTTGAAATGCTAAAACAATATTCTTAAATAAAGTTCTATGGTTAGATGACATACTATGACAGGACACATAGTATAAGGACTGTCATGTGCGAGTACTCATAAGAAGATGAGACTCTCTCTAATGGAGTTCTCACTTGGTAATCTCCAAGATAGGAGATTATGAGAATAGACCCACCAGTATTAATTCTGCATGTCTTGGTGTCTTCATACATTACTATCTGCTAGCGTGTGTAATGGTCCTTAGACAAGAATATTATAATTAACTTATGTCATGACTCGCACACTTAGATTTATTGATGAAAACTGTCACGCAGACAGTTGGTGGGAAGTAGGGTACGTTGGGTGCGTCGCAAGTGACATGTTGTTAATGGATAAGTCGAGAAAGGATTTATCCCTTCCATTTATGGAAGTTGATATCTCATCCCTTTTATTGAAATAGAACTTTCACATGAAATTCCATGGACAGGGTGTAATGACGAGTTTATTTCACGTATTCAAAGAATAACGACTCAAGCATATAGGTTTATGACACTGTCATGAAACCTTCTTGATGAGATATTGAGACAACGGGATTCAATTACACGGTAAGTGTTCGTATGAGGTGACACATCAATGCGGCGTCAACTTCATTCTTCGTTGATATTTCTGGTCACGTTCCAATGTGATATGTCATTGGGTCATGGAATCCAAGGGTAGACTTCTTCTATTAGTGATCCACACGTGCACCTCGTATCTCTGGACATCGCCAAAGTAATCTCTGGGTGTTAGCATGGAGAAACCTTTGCTTGCATTGTCCACCATATATCGTCTTGATCTGAGTATGCCTAAGTATTTATTACGCCGTGTTGACTAGAATTGAATGGCGTGTATTATGAAGCAACATGTCGTGTAATCCAATCTGGTCCAAGTGAAACCATGTACAAAGTAAAAGTCGCGTACCACGTACATGGGATTTCTAGGCCGGTTACCTCATAACAAGGAAGTACATGCTGTATATTATTAATCTACACTTCGTGTACTCCAAAAATTCCAAAGTAGAGAAAACACCCAAAAAGAACCCAGCGTGTACATTGGATAAAGGGTGAAAATAAATACACACCATGTAAATACAAACTAAATGCCTCGTACTTTATAGAAATAGAATTTCACCAGGTTTCCTCGAAAAGTACAAATACATGTACAAGGAATATGGATGAGAAGAATCTCAAGGAAATTCAGAAAGGAATTTAAAATAAATAATTGATTAATTATAAGATCATAATTAATTTAATTCAAGCGTAACTTATCTTAAATAATAAAAAAATTAAAATAATTTTAATTTTAAATATACGTAAGTGTCGTTTCATGCTATGGATGATCGTGAGCTAGACTAAAGACGCTTTGTATGTTTGTAAGGTTTCATTTAAATCTGTTTAATTTAAATTTGTTGTCCTGTGAGCCTTCTTCCAATAAAATTTAGGGCTTCTGTGCCCATGGTTTCTTTAATGTAAACCCGTGTAATGGAGGATCTCCCAAGCCACAGGAGACGGTTCAAAACCTGAAGATGAGGAGAAACAAACCCAAGAAGATACAAAGTTGGACCGGTGGGAGCTGTAAAATGTGAACCATCGGTTCAAGGTGTTTTCACCTAGGTCTGGGTTAGCTTATCAAACTGCAATATAAGATAACAAATAGAATCTCATGATCATACCATATTATTTTATTTTTGTCTGATTGCATGGATTATTTATCATGTATGTGTTGTCACGATCAAATAATTAATGAAATAAACAAATCATGCAAAGATGGAATAAAATAAAAACCGGACTATGCGTAAACATTATGAGAACATGGTTATTCACTTAATAAATCATCACTTAATATTAACAATCATGTGATAATGATAAACTACGCATAAAGAATAAAATCCCTTAAAAACCATAATACATCAAATCAGGCCCTCCATTACTTGATTAAGGGCAAGACTCAATAAAACTATGTGTTTGACCAACCCTTGTTGGGACACATACTTTTATAAAGGAAGATCTTATGAAATGTTTTGGGTTAACTTAACCATATTACATCAAGAGGAGTAGACCTTGCTAGACTTGGTGTAATTTTGGAGGCAAGAGTTGAGGAAATCCAAGTCAGGATTTCAGGATTGGGGAGTCCACTAAACAGATCAAGGAACTGTAAGCTCATATTTGGCAAAGACCTACCTACCTAAATACCTTCTAATAGGTTGACCAGCCTTTGATGGGGTTTTGAAAAGGGGAATACGGATCCTTTCCACTAGAATGTCAAAGAAACTGTATATTCCGAGTTCAATGGTGAGGGCCATTGGGACTTGATAAAATAGTGGGAGAATTAATAAATTTATTTATTATTTTTCATAAAATGTAATCAAAAGGTACTGATAAATCTTCTCTTATAATTTTTAGAATCAATATGACATACTCGTCAACCACATTTTCTCTGTGATCAATTCTGTATAAAGGAAATATCCTCACCGGCAGTAACTTTTAGGAATGGTTTAGGCACCTTCGGGTTATCCTACGCCATGAACGAATGTTTTATGTGTTGGAGACCTCACTTCCTGATTTCCCTGCCCAAGGGGCATGTGATGAATATTTCCTTGTCTATGATCACATTTGAACGATGAACATGATGTTCAATGTTTGATGCTATCATCAATGTATAGTGAGCTCATGAAGTCTCATGAAGACATGGATGCATATAGCATGCTCGATAACCTTTGTGGTCTATACCAGGAGAGAGCATGACAGGAAAGTTTCGAGATATCCAAGGCTCTATTACAGAGCAAGCTTGGAGAGGGTGCCCCAACTGGGCCTCATGTAGTCAAGCTCTTTTGCTACATTGAGCGCTTGGAGGTTCTAGGGTTTAAAAACCTCGAAGAACTGTGTACCGATCTCATTCTTGCATCACTCTCCCAGAGCTTCTTTAAATTTGTTGTAAATTTCAACATAAACAACATTGAGAAGTCTCTATATGATCTTTGTATCCTCATTCACCAAGTGGACAATGATATAAAGCGTGAAAATCCCTATGTCCTCATGGTGAATAAAAGGAAAGGGAATGTAAAGAGCTTTAACCCCAAAGCTTCCTTAAGGCCTTCCAAGAAAAGGAAGATCAAAGGGGAGGCAATGGAACATGAGGCTGTTTGTTTCGCATGTGGCAAGAAGGGCCACTGGAAAAAAAACTACACCCGGGCAAGGAAGCTAGGGTAAGCTTCAGGTGTGTCTGTTATCAAATGAAATCTATCTGTTTCTACCAATTGGGTGTTAGATACTGCTTTTGGTGCTCACATTTGTATCCATATATAGGAACCAAGTAGATTTAGAAATATTGATTGAGGTGAGGTGGATCTACAAGCAGCCAATGGATCCAGACGCGCTGTTGTAGCTGTCGGAGACTACCACCTCACATTGCCTACTGGGATGGTCTTGGTTTTGAAAGGATGTTATTATGTACCCTCTGTAACCAAAAACATTATTTTAGTATCCAAATTAGATACTGATAGATTCATCTTTATTTTTTGAAGTGGATGTTGCTACTTTCAGAAATATAGAATTTGTTTTGGTAGGGCACATTTATATAACGGCCTTTATGTGTTAGACTACACAAACCAAGTAATGGAAATCGATGACAAAGTTAACTCACATGAATCATACCACAACCAGCTTTGGCATCACTATCTATGTCATTTTAATGAGAAATTTTTGACAAAATTACATCAAGATGGGTATTTAGATTATTTGATACTAAACCCAATTGGTGTATATCATGCGTGTCTACAAGGAAAAATGACCAAAGCCCCATTTAGTGGGAAAGTTGAAAGGGCTAAATAGATTTTATAATTAGTTCACACAGATGTGTGTGGACCATTTCCAGTTGAAGCAAGGGGTGGGTTCTCATACTTTATAACTTTTACTGATCATTTTAGTAGATATTGATATATTTTCTTAATTATGTATAAGTCAGATTCTTTTGATCGGTGCAAATAACAAAAGAATGAAGTTGAGAACCAGCTTGGTAAGAAGATTAAGAAACTCCACTCAGATAGATGAGGAGAATATCATAATCATGACTTCATTGATTTCTTACAGGAGTTTGGGATTCTATCTCAACTCACTCCTCCTTACACACCTTAGTGGAATGGTGTAAGTGAATGGAGGAACTGCACCCTGTTGGACATGGTGAGATCAATGATGAGTCATGCGAGTATTCAATTATCCTTTTGGGGATATTCATTACAAACAGAAGCACACATACTAAACCAAGTGCCAAATAAATTGATAAATGGTATTCCATATGAATTATGGAGTGGACGCAAAGCCGTGTTATCAAATTTAAATGTGTGGGGTAGCGAAGCATTTGTTAAGGCCTCTTCAGGTAACAAAATTTCACCCAGAGGCACAAAGTGTATCTTTATAGGATATCCCAAGGATAAAATGGGATATTACGTATACAACCCCTTGGAAAAAATTGTTACAGTGGAAAGACATGCCATATTCCTTGAGAGGGATAACATCTCCAAAAGAGATAGTGGGAGTGAGATAGACTTCGATGAAGTCAAGCCTCAAGATACACAAATTTTGGTACAAGAACAGATTCCACAAAGCCCCATAGATGAAAAATCTATTCTAGAGATACAAGAACTGTGTAATAGCATGAGAGAGGTGAGATAACCAAAACAATATGGTTTTCTTATCACTTATGATGTTGAATAATTATTAGTTGAAAATGATGATCCTCTTACTTACAAGGATGCAGTTGAAGACACAGACGCTTCCAAGTGGCAAGAATCCATGAATTCTGAAATAGATTCCATGTAACAAAACCAAATATAGATTTTGGTAGATCCTCCAGTTGATGTAAAGTCTGTTGGTAATAAATGGGTATTAAGAAGAAACTGTACATGGAGGGTCAAGTCAGCACCTATAAGGCATGACTGGTTGCAAAAGGTTTTAGACAGCGTCAATGAATTGACTATGATGAAACCTTTTCATCGATTGTGATGCTAAAATCCATCAAAATCATATTGTTCGTTGCTGCTTACCATGACTATGAAATTTTGAAAATGGATTTCAAAATAGAATTACTTAACGGGAACCTCCAGGAAGATGTCTACATGACATAACCTGAAGGGTTTGTGACTCCAAAGGAAGCCAACAAGGTATGCAAGTTGAAAAACCCCATTTATGGATTAAAGCAAGCATCAAGGTCATGGAACATTCATTTTGATGAATCTGTAACAGAATTTGGTTTATTAAGAATGAATGTGAGCCTTCTATCTACAAGAGGATTAGTGGAAGTGCAGTCGTTTTCCTATTAGTATATGTTAATGACATATTAAAAATTGGAAATGAAGTACCTATATTACAATCAGTTTAGGCATTTTTAGATAAATGCTTCTCCATGAAAGACATGGGTGAGCCAATATATATTATTGGGATCAAGATCCATCGTGATAGATCCATGTAAATGATGGGCCTGAGTGAAAGTACATACAATGACAAGATACTGAAGAGATTCAGTATGGAACAATCCAAGAGGGGATTGTTGTCAGTGTCACATGGAATTAATCTTTCTAAGAAAATGTGTCCTCAGACACATGAGGAAAGAACGAAAATGGAAAGGATCCCTTACTCATCCGTGATTGGGTTAGTCATGTATGTTATGATATGTACAAGGATAGATGTTTCTTATGCATTAAGTGTGGTAGGTAGATATCAAGATGATCCAAGAGACCGCCATTGGATGGAATTCAATACTATCCTTAAGTATCTAAGGCATACTAAGGATATGTTCCAGATTTATTGAGGAGATGAGGAACTAGTCATCAAAGGACATGTAGATGCTAGTTTCCAGACTGATCACGAGGACATGAAGTCACAGAATAGATACATCTTCAGTTTGAATGGAGGTGTAGTGAGCTGGAAGAGCTCCAAGCAAAGTGCGATGGCAGATTATACAGCAGAGTCCGAGTATATCATAGCTTCTGAGGCAGCTAAAGAAGAAGTTTGGTTTTGAAGCTTCGTCCAAGTGCTGGATGTAGTACCTAGCATTAAAGATCCTATCACAATTTATTGTGATAATACTATAGCGGTGGCACTTGAAAAATAGCCAAGGTCACATCAGTGGACAAAGAACATACTTGGGAATTATCATCTCTTGAGAGATTTTTCTTTGAGAGGTGAAGTTACAGTAAGCAGTATTTCCACGGAAGACAACGTGGAGGACACCATGACTAAAGCCTTGACTCAGCAGAAACATGATCATCATGTGAGGTCTAGCGAACTAAAAGTCATAGAAAGTTGGCTCTAGTCCAAGTGAGAGTTTGTAAGGGTTGGTGTCCAGAGAACCAACTGTTTTATCCTTTGATTAGATAAATCTACTCTTATTATATATTGTTCATTGGTCTGCATGATTATAATATAATAATGTCTTGGAATATTTGTTTCATTAATAAGGTCAGGGCAGATCCTCTCTATGATGAGAACCTTGAAATTCTATAACAGTATTATAAAATAAAGTTCTATGGTAGGATGACATACTATGATTGGGCACATAGTATACAGACTGTTATGTGCGAGTACTCATAAAAAGATGAGACTCTCTCTCATGGAGTTCACAATTGGTAATCTACAATATAGGAGGTTATGAGAAAAGATCCACCAGAAGTAATTCTGCATGTCATGGTGTCATCGGACATTACTATCTATGAGAGTGTGTAATGGTCTTTAGACTGGAAGATTATCATTAACTCATGTCATGACTCGCGCACTTAGATTTACTGATGAAAACTGTCATGCAGATAGTTGGCAGGAAGTAGGGTACATTGGGTGCGTCATGAGTGACATGTTTTTAACGTATAATTCAAGGAAGGATTTGTCCCTTCCATTTATGGAATTTGATATCTCAGCCCTTTTATTAAAATAAAACCATCTCATGAAATTCCATGGCCATGGTGTAAAGAAGATTTTATTTCAGGTAGTCAAAGAACGACGGATCAAGCATATAAGTTTATGACACTTCCATGAAACCTGTTTGATGAGATATTGAGACAAAGGGATTAAATTACACAGTAAGTATTTGTATGAGGTGAAACATCAATGAGGTTTCAAATTCGTTCTCTTGGGTGCCTTGAACCATTACTAGATAGTAATCTTGGACTTTAGGCAAACCCGCCTAATGCCAATGAGAAAGAGGCCTTGAGGGTCACACATTAAGTGCATTCAAGTATCTCAAGTAGAATAAAGATTATCCCCATATGTGGATTAATAATTATTCAAGGAAGACAAAGTCATTTTAATTATGGAGGAACAAGGAAATGAAAAAAAGTGCACACCGTGTATTAATGATTACACATCGTGTAGTTTTATAGAATACAAGTACACGCCATGTATTAATTTTTACACACCGTGTATTTTTTCAGTCGGGATTTTGAGGATATCATATTGCTTTATCAAATGATATTTATTATAATTAGCATGGGTGCATGTCAAGGAAGTAATTATTTGCCATGGGGGTTTTAAATAAGATTCAATGAAATAAATAAAATATGTAACACATTTATTTATTGTCATAACTCTACAACCTCAAAACCGATTTTAAATATCCTCACAACCCTAACTCTTTTCCTACACAAGAGAGTCGTTGTGCACAACAATTTTGGGGAATTATTTCAAGGCCAAGAGAACCTCTTCCTCCAAGAAATCTCTCAAGACCGAGAGAGATCATCTTCCATCAGATCAATATGATCTATGGCGGACAATGCAAGCAAACGTTTCTCCACACTAGCACCTAGAGATTACTTTGGTGGCATCCAGAGATACGAGGTGCATGTGTGGATCACCACTAGAGGAATTATACCCTTGTCTTCTTTGACACAACGAAGTATCACATTGGAACGTGTTCAGAAATATCAAGGAAGAAAGAACCACAAAAGGTATTTGTTTTAAATTGATTAAATTAATCTTAATCAACATGTAATGATCCTATTTTGTGGTTCTGGGACCTTTCTTCTTCTTTGTCTATTTTTGTGAATCGATCTGTGGAGACTGGCCTTTATCGTCATATTGATCCCAGATTGATCATTGATAATGACAAAAATCCAAGTGGGAACATCCACCCATGTTCTTCCACTGCACCCGGAACCTTCAACTTTATCCCATGCAATGAATCCTTTTTTATATTCTCAAAGGGGGGAAGTTTATATAATTCCTCAAAGGGGGGGAAGTTTTTATTTTATTTTAAAGGGTGATCAATCTTATAAATTATATAAATATTTAGATTTTTTTATTATTATTGTCATTTATTTATGGTTTGTAATTAGAAATATTATTGTGGGGTAGAAATAATTTTTTTATTTATGGTGAAAATTCATAAAATCTATTTAATCTTTTCATGATTATCTTTTTATAATTTCATTCTTATCTTGGTATAATTTTCTTATTTTCATTCATTGACTTATTATTTAAGATATTTTGATAATAAAAATGGATGTTTTTGTTGTGAATCTTGCCTTCTTAAGTTTTAGTGATCAGAAACACTCTTTAAAGTGTGATGATTTTATTATGTGATTGGTAGTTAAAAATAGGATGAAATAATATTAAAATATTTAATGAACTATGAAGTATCCTTTGATAAGTATGTATAGTCTTTTTGAACTATGATATTGAAGTTCTCATAACCTTTGATGGAATAATGGAAGTAGAGAGAGACATATAGGTGTTTGGAAACTAGTAGGTTGAATTATCTTGTTAGTTCAAAGCCAACAAATAGACAATGGTAAAAGAATCTCCCTACCTAAAAAAGAAGTGAATTGGATATCCGGTGGAGGAGTGCTAGATACTCAGTGGAAGAAGGTAGTGTGAAAGTACATTATGGTGGTCTTCTGGCTATCTAGTGGATACTACCTTATATCTTGTGGCATGAATCCACTAGGTCTAAGTCATAATTTAATAGTGGTTAAAATGATTTATTTTTTTTCATCCTTGGCTTCATTACCCCCAATGAATTTTGTAATCATAACAATGACTATTGAGGCTATAAATAAAAATTGTAATGGAATTTGACACTGACCTTCTCAAAAATTCTTTAATTCCAATGTTTATAATCACCAAATTTCTCTCATTTTCTCTATTTTTTATATTCTCTATCATCCTAGAAGATTATAAAATTATTGTAAAAATATTCTCACTCTTATATATTTCTCATTATCACCTAGTGATTCTTCTTATTCTTCAAGGAGAATTGATACTAAGAAAAATATTGATTACTTCTAAAAATATTCAATTCTATACTATTATTTTATTATTATTTCTCACTTAATTTAATGTGAGGGGAAAGGGTTTACTCTTTATGCCCGCTAAAAAACAATGGACTATTTCTCTTTGATGTTCTAGCTATAACATTTGAAATCTAGGGTTGATTGTCTTCTAGTTTCTTGCAACATCCTAAAAAACAACGATATTTTCTTATCATGGATAACATTAAATCCAAGTGAATAATACATTAAATCCTCAAGATATTGAGGTAATAAATATGGGGGTATTATATAGGTATTTTCAAACATACTTACCAATTTCTATGCCTTATTTACATTCTGTATATTAAAAAAATTCATTCATTATTTTAATTGATAATTTTTTTATTCCATAATTATGATTAATCATTTAATTTAAAAATCACTCTTTAATTTATTCTTTCATTATAAATATATATATATAGTTATAGTATTTAACGTTCATATTTTTTTGTTTATTTAAATTTATCTTTTAATATTATTGAAAAGTTTTTTATAATTTCAAATATGTTAGAAAAAAAATATTTCATTTATTTAATTATTTACATTTTTATCTAAAGTGAAATTCCCCCTTCCCTTGTCTTTCCATTTTATGTTACTCAGACCTAGAAAAATCCACAATGCTTTTGGTTTCATTTGTTTCCAATTTGGATTCCTTTAAGAAAATTGTAAATGTGGGTAATGAAATTATGTTCTATTGGGTGGTGAATTGAGTATATACCCAAATGAAGTGGATGAGAAACCAATATGTTGATTTTTAATGACAAAAATAAGTTTTTAATTCCTATAATGATCAAGTTATATAGTTTCTAGGAAGTTTCTATCACAAAAGATGATTATTGATATGATCATCATGTCAAAGACATCTATAAAATATTATAGAATCATGGTTTATAATATTATCATTATAAGTGAAGAGTTGAAGGAGGATCTAGATATAGAATATAAAATTTAAATATATTTGTAAGTTTACTTTAACAATTTGTAAATAATTTTAAATTTTATAGGAAATCTTGTTGCTCAAGAGATTCCATCCTTTGATTTTTTTTAATATGAAAACGGTTTTATTAAACGTTTTGTATATCCTAGATGATGATGTAACATGGATTGGATTGATAATACTGAGAAGATAATGTAAATAATATATTTTATGTATTTATTATGTTTCAAGTATTTGGAAAATTCTTAGAAACTTTTTGAATTATTCTAATTAAATTTAGAAATATTTAGAGTAGTTCTAAAGTGATTTGAGTTAATTGAGAAGTCTAATAGAAGATTTGAAGATATTGGGAGATCATTTGAATATATTTTGGAATTATTATTATTAATATGGAGTTTAAAAAACTGAAAAAGGTGTGTCAAATATGTGTAAGACATTCTAGATACTTCATATGACATTTGACATGCATATAGGAAGACTCAAAAATAGGAAAGGAAATTATTCTACAAATAAAGGAATCGATCTGAATGATCTACTCGTAAGATATTTTATGAAGCTTATATGACATCTGAGGAAATGATATATAAAATATAAGATACACCTTATAAAGTTATGATCTATGAAAAATAAATATCTTAGAATAATGTTGAGATTATGAATATTGAAATGTAAATATTCCAAATATAATTTTTGAAGAAGAAAATTAAATAGGGAGATTATTGGGTAGATCTTAAAAGAAAAAACACCACACAATAAACGTGATACAAGCTCTAAATTATTCAAGAGCTGGTCCTCATTGTTATTGAGACAAATATCAAAGTGTAGAAAAATTATTCATATTTAAAAGTGATGAAAGAAATTTTATAGGTTTTCAATAACAATACAGATATTGATGCATCAAATCTTGACTGTACACAAGGGATTAAAATCAAAAATATTATTATTATTTTATACTAAGAATATTTTTTACTACTTAATTTCATGTAGACAATTTACAGAAGCATTGGAATCACTCAACTCTAAAACTACTATGCTCTACATTTTAGGATTTTATTGTTGTATATTTTATACATAAAAGGATGAAATATTTTGGGGAGTATATTTTGATGAGTATGAAGTTATCTCCTATTGATGAATAAAAAAGTAAATATATTTTGACAAATTTAGAAAATTTAAGGAATAAAAACAAAGATATTATAAGATTTTAAGTGGGGATAAAAAGTCATAAAAAAGATGATATACCTTGATTTTGGATATTGTGGGATATGAAAAGGCAGTGCGTAAAATTTTTTAGGAACGTATTCCTTGAAATATTTGAATATATAGAAATCTGAGAAGACACATGAAAAAATCTAATTAAAACATGGACATGAATGAGATCGTGGGATATCAAATTTGATGACATCTTCTGTATTTAAAAAAAATATTAATGACCTATATAAAAAATTAAAAATAAAGAGAATGATATTTTTATGGTTAAACTACATAGCTTAGAGATTGTGTCCAAGAAGAGAAAACAAGTGACTCTCTAATAAAGAATAATAAGAAAAATATTTTTCATGTTGTAAGAATAGTATAGTGTGATGATCCTATACAAAATAGTTCCAACCTACATGGTTTTAAATAAAAATAAAAAGGACTTGAGTGATCCAACTTGTTACTTCTAGTCAATTATAGTTGTGTAAGAAGAAAAAATAAGAATATTTGATGGGAAGATGAAGTTGAGTTCATGTATTTCTAAAACAATATTTTTTCATAATCCTTGGGGTTGTGATTTTGAGTCGACATAGCTATAAAATAGTTTCAAGAGGTAATATGGAATCTTGAAAGGAGTAGAGGTTGGGTTTCATGGATTAACTATGATAATATTATAGAATTAAAAGATACTCTAATTAGTGGAATAGATCGTCTTTATTAGTGCATAGAAAACCCACGATAGGTTAGGTTCTACATCATGAGAAGAATGAGTAGTTGAAGAGGAACAAGTGGGATATAGTAATCTCACTCTTGTTTAACCTGGTGTGACTTGTTTTTAGGATTATATAAGGATAACACCAACTTGTATTGATAAATTTTAATAGGGTAAAATTAGTGATTTGGAAATCCCATGAATGAAAAAGGAGTGTATAGAGAACCAAGCTTAACAAAAATGGATATTACATTATTTTGGAGAAGTATTCAGTATATTACAAAAATACATGCCTGAGGAATATAATAGTTTAGTATATTTGGAAACTTGGAGACAAATTATTATATCCTGGTGAAAGGTCTTCAACAAATCCCATAAATATCTCTAACTTTAGTACTTCAACCTTAAACTTTCCTCCAAAACCTAGGGAAGAAAATTTAAAATGGGTCATCTCAAATTCTCAGTAAGGGTAAATAAATGAGACATTTAATCATAATTATGAGCATAATGGTATGAAAATATGATCATGAAAATAAAAGATCATACCCTTCTTATCAAAGATCATATACATGAATCATAGAATAAAGAATGGATGTTCATAAGACATGAACCATATAGAAATAAAGAATATAATCCATGAAGGAATAACTTATGAATGAAACATGTAATTGCAAAAGACACATAAGAATGTAATATGATTTACATAGTATCCAAGGCATTACAGTCAAGACAGTATTAGTGGACAAAGTCCTTTACTGAATCGGGTTGACACCCCATTCCAACCATTTATTGCTACAAAAAGTTCACACCCAATTCTAGCCCTCCTATATTGTACTGACTTCATTTCCAATTCCAACCAGGTAATATTGACCCAAATTAATTTCCTATTTCATCCCTATAATACTGAATTGAGTTCATTTTTCATTCCATCCAAGTTAATCTCATGAGATATAAATCTATACCAAATTAATTAGAGGGAGATCTATGTACCATTCATATCATTATAAAATCATATATATATGTGCCAAAAAATAAATAATAATCACATCATGACCCATAAAATGAAATGGTTATAAAAAACATGTAATCTTATCATAACCTATGGAAATAAGATACAAGTGTCATAATCATTTCATCAAAATTATAACTTGTGGAATAGAAACAGATTTCATAAATACAGAAACCATTAAATAGAAATGGATTTCAAAAAAATGTAACCCGTGAAAGAAAATTGGGTTTCATAATGACCATAAAATTAAGTATAACCAATTAAGAGAAATAATATGAAAGGAACCTTTAGATCATTTCCAAGAGAGGCATGAGTAACAAAAATGGATGTCATCATTCATGGATAATAATTTTGAAAAATCTTACAAAAACATTTCTTGAGAAAAGTATCCTTTCTTCTTTGAAAATTTATTTTTAATATATAATACCATTTGAAAATAATTTTCTTAAAAAATACCATAAAAACATATAAATATGACTTGAAATAATTTTGAAAACCATTTTCCTTGAAAACCTATAAAATAAGCTTCAAATAATTTTGAAAATATTTTTCATTGAAAACACTTTGAAAAGTTTAAAATAATGCTTGAAAAATTTTTAAAACTCATTTCATAGAAAATAAATAAAAAATTTATAAATAAATCATGAAAACATGTTGAAAACTATGTCATTGAAAATAATTTCAAAACTTATAATGAAATCTTGATAATGTTTTTAAAACCTTTTTTACCTTAAAACTTATAAAAAAGTATTGAACGAAATTTCATAACCATTTTCATGAAAATAATTTTAATAAAAATTTCTTAAAAATCTACCTTTAAACATAAAAAATGAATCAAATTTTTTATGGTGGGTAAATTTGTACATGTCATATGAGGTAAAAAAGAATATTACTTTCAAACGGTAAAAATGTTATAGAATTGAATCATTCAAAAAGTTATAATAATGTTCATTTGAAAACATTTATAAAATAAAAATAGAGTAATAAGTATTTTAAGGATCATATTATATTGGAATAATATTCTTGAAAACACTTTCTAGAAAACATGGTTTTGAAAGAACAGATATTTTTGACCAGAGAGTGGGTAAAGTCGGGATTTCTTAAAAAATTCCTTAACTATCTTATGTAACAAAGAGTATAAAAATAGTACAAATAAATTGTTTTATTATGAATATATAAAGGATAAGAAACATCATGAATGTTCTTATGAGATGGATCATAAAATTTCATCATTAAAAATAGAAACATCAACAATCTCGAAAAGCAGTGAGATTGTTTTAATAAACTCATATAAATTGGAAACGTGGGATTATATTCAACATGTAAGAAAAGGAAAATACATGAATCTTAAATATCATTAAAATTATTATATTCATGATATTAATTTTAAAATTTAAGTATATATATCATAAAAAAAATTATATACATAACAAAACATGAGTCTCAAAGAGGAAAATTGAGACAAATCTATTTTAGAGATTTGGTAATTTTTTAAAATTAAACCTCATAAAATAAATATAATATAATGGATATGTAAATAACCATAAATTTATGTATAATAATCATTTAATACATCCATGGTCAGTATACACACCCCACAAGAGGAATTGTTAGTGAATAAAGCATGTATCTCACATAGATAAAAAGTGAGATGAAATCCCCTTACCTTATGTCTTGACTCTCATTGTACTCATTTAAAACTATTTTATAATAAATATAAATGTATTATATATATTTTAAATAAAAATATTATTATATATAATACCATAATGGATTTTTTATAATTTAAATTACCCTCTTGTTAGCAATTTCATTTTTATGTTACTCTTCAGGTAATATTTTCATTGTTTTTTACTTGTGAATTAATTTGTTATGTATTTCATCCTTATAATTATATAATGATTTACATAATTTAAAAAATTATATAAATATCATTCATATTTATTATATTTTTATTATAATAATCTATATCATATTTCAGTATACACCATTCATGGAGACGGTTAGTCGTACATATGCACAAACATTGTTTCCATTTTTATAATCGCATTGAAAGAAATATAGAAAAATACATATATGTATAAATAAATATATATATATATATATATAATTATAAAATTATAATTATTATATCATATATATCATATAATTTCACTGAATGCACCCTAAATACATTTCGTGTAGTGTGTGAATAAATCACATAGCATTGAGGGCGTGGTGGTCCACACTTCCTCGAATGAAATTATCATATTTACTCAATATTAAAATTAAAAATATATGTTTTTTAAAAGGAATAAATAATATTATAGACATAATAAATATAATATATAACATATATAAATAGATTTTTTATCATAATTTCTACCATGATATGTGTTAAAGGAAAAATGAGCAATCATCATTTAGTGAGGTGGTAGTTCATCGTACACATAAACAATATGTTTGTTACCAATTAGATAGAGGTGTGTGTAAGTTTAGGTTGAACCTTTATCATAAAAACATAATAGTATAATTAAGATCCAATTTTTTTATAAAATCCTAGAATAAATCTAGTTTATTGGTGGAGAAAGAAAATAAAAGAAAGAATATTGAGGGGAGGTGTTACCTCTTAATCGGGTAACTCCTTTCAGTTTGTTCCAAAAGACTTCCTTGAATTTACTTATTACCAATGGAAGGCCAATAATGGTAATTCAGTGATATTTGGAACTATATTTGGAATATATTTTCTAAACCAAAAATGATTTAGAGGTTTGAAGAAGATGGAGATCGTGTGACCTTTTATATGGAAGGAAATGGACTCACTTCAAATTTTGTAAAACAAGTTTGGTTTACACATGTTCGTACCTAAAAAAATTAATACCAACCCAAAAAAATCAATAATGGAAGTTTTATAGACTAATTATGTCTATCCAATAGGTTTCTTATAAGTGGATAGGTCATTTGGACCCCCTAAGATTAAGTTTTGGTCCCGAATTAAGCTTAATTTGACCTTAATAACTATGAATAATTTTAATCCCTTTTACTAATATTTTTTGTAAAAATATAATGTGATCTAACTAGAATATAAATATTATACTTATTACGATTTTTTATATCCATTTTTTTTAAATTAAACTCATAGAAGCCGCAAACATTTCAATTTCTAATATGGCCTCAATAAGGAAAATCAACGCAGTAGACCATCCCTTCTTTGGTGAGATATTCTTAATTTCTTTTCGACATTGGTTCCAATCATGAGATGTAATATGGGTAGGGGATATTTCATTCCTTCATGAAAACTAAGAAGGATCTAAATTTGGCTTCGAGGGCCACCATATTCTGGTTGTTTCCTTTAGTCAAGCGTTCTAGAATTCGATTTTAATTCAGACTACATTCAGTTATGAGCTATGGGAAATTTTTGACATGATCGAGTTATCAGAGGATCTTTATTAGTGAATTTTTGATAGTTTGGAATCATTTATATTCTCTTATAAATCAATTCTATCCTTTTTTTTGTTCCCCAACTGAATTGAATGTCTAGTGTGATATTATTTAGTGCAAGAATACCCCTTTAAAATTAAATTTTCTTGTCTGGTTTGGGAGACATAATGAAGTTTCTTCTGATGATAAATCTGTAATCTGGGAATTCATATGTCCTTCAAATTCAGTGGTTGTTCAGCCCCTTACAAATAATACTTGCATCATCTCTTTTTTGAAAGCCATTGGGATACCTAGATATGGCTTTACATTGGTAAATTAACAGGTTTCCAAGTGACATATCATATTGGATTTGACTTCTTTGACCAATGGTTTCTTGGAGTGGATAGGAATAAATTGGTACAGAAATCAATAAATCTCATTATTATAGTCAGTTTCATGATTATCTTTCAAGTAAGAATCAATTAAAGGTTATAAGGCACTAAAATCTCTAAAATATATATCACTGTCTAAATCAAGAGTCTTCTCTTAGAGTTGTTTTAAGCACTAAATAATTGGGAGGAGGCTCCCTATCTTATATGTATCATTCCCTTATCAATATCCTCATCCCTCGGTCTCATGAAATCTCTTTGTCACTGAATCAACTGGATCCCTCACACCTCGAGCTTCAAGATCAATAATTATGGTTCGTGTAACTTGGTAAAGATGAGGGGTGGATGCCTTGTGTGAGACAATATGGGTTCAGTTCTATTTTCCTTCTCACTTCTTATTTCATGGGTGATTCACTTCAAGTGGAGGTTAATTACATGCTCACAAGTCTTTAAGAATGTAACTTGAGACATTTTTTTAGTGATAGTTGAATTTGGTTCTCAGGTTCTCGTTAATGCTTTAAATGGATCCATACATTCTCCTTGGAATATTCCTAATAATATCCAAATATGCATAATAATTATTAAAATAAATATTTTTATTTCTCATACCTATCATGAATGGAAAATTTTTTTGATTAATTTGCTTCCAAATATCCCCTCCATTCCTCCCCCAAGTGATTTTTCAGCACAAGATACATCCCTACAGAGGGTATGAACTTCATCATCAGAGACACTCTTAGTTTTTTTAGGCCCCATTAATGTGCCTTATATTATGTGTCCCTGTTTTTTGTTTTTTTTGTTTTCTTTCTGAATAAAATTAACAATTTCAGTCATTATTTATCCTTATTCATAAAAAATTATGTTTCTTATATTAATCCCAAAAATTCACCCTAAGATAATTATGGTATTATAAATTCAAAAATAATGTTTATTTTATCAAATTAAATTCTTAGATGTGTCTCAAATTAATTTTTTTCATCATTTAAGGGAATAAAAGCAGTTCATTCGAGAAAATAGTATTTATAAACTTATAAAGAGTGTACAAAAATATATTCTTCAATATTAATATGTTTTATTAATATAAAAACATTATAAATATATTCTAAAAGTAGTTATTACTGTTGTTATTAATAAGTTTTAATAGCTAGGTTATAACTAAATCGTTTAAATAATTATAACAATAAAATGATGTTTCGTAGAAACCGGGTATTACGTGTAACGTACTCCGTGTCGGTGTTTCATGTAGCACATTCCAAGTTAATGTTGTGTATAGAACATTCTAAGTGAGTGTTTTGTGTAGTGTATTCCTAGTCGGTGTTGCATGTAGCACAAGCCAATTTAGTGTTGTGTGTAGCACAATTCATGTTAGTGTCGTGTGAAAGGAATGTTTCACTTAGTGTTTTAAAATATATATATATATATATATATATATATATATATATATAACTATTTCCAGTGTCACGGGAAATGGAAAATATAAAATTCTAAATTAATTTGAAAAAAAAATATTACACAAAATATTGGGGTGTTACATCCTATCCACCTTGAAATGAATTTCTCCCTCGAAAGTCATCAATGTTATCAAGGATTAATATATAAAAGGTCATTTCACATAAACCCATTTCATAAAAATGAATACAAAAACATCCTTTAAATATATAATGTTATAACCATAAGGGTTACCCAAAGTAACATATAACTAGGTTTCTATATTGTAGAACATAGGTTTGGAGTAAAGACTGGACATGTAGGAAAAGCATAAATATTTATATGGAGTGATTGAGGTTATCATTCAAAAATAAGTGAATGATCAAGGAAACATTTTGGGGATCAAATTCATAAATATGTGATGATTTATAATCCCATAGGTTCAAAAATATTTAAGGTATTGGGAAAAAAATTTCTTATCATCATCCAATCT
Source organism: Viscum album (assembly GCA_963277665.1). Lineage (NCBI taxonomy): Eukaryota > Viridiplantae > Streptophyta > Magnoliopsida > Santalales > Viscaceae > Viscum > Viscum album. The sequence goes on along the minus strand of OY728125.1, from coordinate 1,413,597,027 downwards.
TTGAGTAATTATTTTATTGACCTAGAATATAAGGAAATATACACACATGATATATTTCTATAAACAAAATATAATTATTTGGTTGTGATTATAAATATTTTGAATTCATCCATTACCTTAAGAAATGAATGTCCATAAATTAACATAGATTCCTAGAGCACTAAAATACACTTTTAGCATATATTAAAGAACATAAAAGATTGAAAAGTATAATTATTTATCTATAAATATTATTAAAAATAAATATGATTAATACATTAATCTCTAAGCATAAAAAGTGACTCTACTGGTTCATCAATAACATTTATACAAAAATAGTAATTACACGTTAACCACGACATCATGTAGGCCAGTGGTTGTTGTGAAACCCTTATCGTCATTTGGTCGTGGGTTCAAGACTCACAGCCTTGTCGAACTTGATTGGTTGTCACCCGACATACATGATGTCTTTTTTTAAACTTCACTAATATAATTTCCAAAATAAATAAGATGTATATCCTTGATATAATGTTTATCACTAAATAGCCTTTTAACTAAGGTTTTCAATACAAACGTAGTGCATAAATACTTCCTCTAATGTTTTACTTAAACTTTCAATGAATGGTAAACCTTATAACCCTTCATAAAGATGAAAATAAGAACCATTAGAAGGAAATACCTGAAATATGCTTAAATTTCCTTCCCCCATTTAGAAAAATATAGCACATGGTTTTCACATTCCAAACATGTGAATACCCCCATCGTATATTCTATTGAAACTTGGTAATGACCTGGATTACATTAAATACTTATTGAAAACATCCATGATTCCTTATTTAATACATATTTTATTTATTCAATAAATCAAAAAATGTTGTAAACTTCATCAATGATAGTATAAACCACCTATCAACAAGTCCTTAATTCATCCCAAGGTACTCATTACCATCTAATTTACTTATTCATATCCCACATATCTTTATCAAAACAACAATATCATAACATAAGGATCATATTAAGTGTTATCCTTACCTTAATCATTTTTTTCAATCACGTTGACAATAAAACACCTTTCTATTCCATCAAAACCATTCAATGTAATCTTGTAAATAATTAGTGAAAAAAACATAAACATGAAGATACTTATATATTTCACCATTCATAAAAATTAATTCTTGAATCCAAATACATAAAAACATTTATTCTTTCACTTCATCCTTATTCTATTAACAAGGATACCTAATCCAATTACACAACATCACTTTCCTTTCACATTTCATTTGTAGTCTCATCATCATCCGCAATGTAACCATTACTTGCACCACCTTGTTGATTCACTTCAGGATCTTTCATATTTGGGAATTGAGTTGCGTAATGATTGTTTACCCCAAACTCAAAACACTCAACCACCGATGATATATTAGGGAGCCCAATATTCTCATTCATTGTATTTACTGAACTCTTCTTTTTTCTGTTACATACACTTGCTTTATGTCATTTTCCACAATAAAAACATCTTCTTATTCCACTAAGACATTCAGTTAAGTGATATTTTAATCATTCTTAACACAAAGGAAACTTAATATTCATTCCTCCATGGTCTCCATTACCAAAAATCTTGGAAAACTCTTTTCTCTTCCTTGGTGAGTTAGAGTGATGGTTTAGGTACACATTGTTAATCATGTTATTTGAAAATTAATTAGGAATGATCACAACATTTATCACTCTAGTGAACATCCCACCTGACTTCTCATCATAAAATCATCCATCTCATTCAAAATTAATCCAGTTCCTTCTAGTTCCCTCCATTGACTAAAACCAGAAGTATAGTGTGAGATTTACTTATCATAGCAGAAAACCACAATGTCATGAAAATAAATACTTATATGATGTATATATCATGAAACTTAGTTTAATAATAGACACCCTAGGTTTATCCTAGGTTATTCATAGAAAAATTATATTTAAATCCTTCATGATGCTTCATAAATATTTTTTTAATTTCCAAAGAATATCACATCGGTGTATCAAACTGGGTGTGCAGTAAGGCCCATTGTTGTGTACTTGATTACCCTGATTCAGTCCCAGAACATCTCTTAATTTTTGTTTCACCTAGGTAAATATATCTTAGAGCCACAATCACTTGTATTTTCTTGACAGCAATGTATTTATATTAAACCACTCACTCGAACCTTTACCAAAATTCCCATACATTTTCTTAAATGTTAACTCGTACATATACTTATCCTTATAGACATCCCTAGACATATCCATAGAAATATACCTTAGGATATCCCAAATTTTTTCTCATCATATTTTATAATGGTTGAATAAACCTTTACATTGATACTAAATATAGTGATTGAGGATTAATATACAAGGATATTACATCATTTTTTATGAATATTCCGTACATTACAAAAATACATTCCTGAGGACTATAATAGTTTAGTGTATTTGGAAACATATAATCATAATATTCTATCCTAGTGAAAGATCTTCCATATATCCTATATAGATCTCCACCTTTAATAATTCTATCAAAAACCTTTCTTCATAAACTAAGAATGAAAACATGAAAATGGGTGAGCTCAAATGCTTAGAAAGGGTAAATAAGGGAGATATATAAGCATAATTATCACAATAAAGGTATGAAAACATGATCATGAAAAAATAAGGTCATACCCTAAATATAAAAGATCATATACATGAATCGTGGAATAAATCATGGTAAGTTCATAAGACATGAATCATAAGGAAATAAATAACATAATCCATGAAAGTATAACATAGGAATAAAACATGGAATTATAGTAGACTCATAAGCATATAATATTATTTTTATAGTATACAAGGCATTTTTTTCTAACAGCTTCTTAGTGGATAAAGTCCTTTACTGAATTGGGTTCACACCTCATTCTAGCCCCATATTATTGTACTGAGTTCACTCCCCATTCTATCTCTTTATAATAAAACTGAGTTCATTTCCTACTCCTGTCATGTAATACAGAACCATGTTTATTTCATTTTCTAGACTTATAATACTAAACTGAGTTCATTTTTCATTACATCCATGTTAATTTAATGAGATATAAATATTTACACAATTCATTAGTGGGACACATAAGTCCAGTTATTATCATATTTAAATAATATATACATGTTCCACAAAATCATAAACCATCATATCATAACCCATGAAATGAATTGGGTAATGTTAACATGTAATCTTATCATAACCTATGGAAAAGTATATATGTTTCATAATTTTTTAATCAAAATCATAATCTGTGGAAGAGAAATGTATTTCATAATCATATAACCCATGAAAGGGAAATGGATTTCAAAAACATGTAACCCATGAAAGAGAAATGGGTTTCATAAACACCGTGACTTTAAGTATAACTCATTAATAGAATTAATACGAATTGAACCTTGAGATCATTACCTAGAGAGGCTTGAGTAACATTAACAGATGTCATCTTAGATAGAAATAAATTTTGAAATATCTTTCAAAAACATTTTTTGAGGAAATTATCCTTTCTTATTTTAACATTTTTTTAATACATAAGACCATTTATAAATCATTTTCTTAAAGAATAATTTTAAAACTTATAAATATGACTTGAAATTATTTTGAAAACCTCTTTTCATGAAAAATCATAAATTAAGAATCAAAGAATTTTAAAAATATATTACATAGAAAACACTTTGAAAACGTTAAAAGAAATATTCAAAACTCTTTGAAAACCATTTAATTTAAAACAATTTTAAAACTGATAAATAAATCTTGATAATATTATGAAAACTATTTAATTAAAAATACATTAAAAACTTCTGAATAAATATCGAAAATGTTTTGAAAACCTTTTTTACTTGAAATCTTATGAAAGAATCTGGAAAATGTTTTGAAAAAATTTTCTTTCAAATAATTTGAAAAAAAAAAATCTTAAAAATAGACCTTTAAACATAAAAAATTTAATCTTCAAAGTTTTTATGGTGGGTAAATCCATACATGTTGTATGAGGTAAAAATAACATTCCTCGTGCATGGTAAAAAGGTCAAATAAATGCCTCATTCTGAATGGGAAAAGAAGATTACTTTGAAAAAATTAGTAAAAGACAAAAGGTTAAACTTTTATTTAAATGATCATAGGATATTGTCATAATATTCTTGTAAACCCTTTTTAGAAAACATGGTCTTGAAAGAACACATATTTCTGTCTGAAGAGAGGGTAAATTTGGGATTTTTTAAAAACACTTTATCAACTATAATATGTACCCAAGTGTATAAAAATGGTCCAAATATATGATTATATTATTAGTATATATATTATAAGAATATCCATAAATTTTCATTATATATGGATCATAATATTTAATCAAAGAAAATATAAAAATAAACAATCTCGAAAAGCGATGAGATTGTTTCAATAAATACATATAACTTGGTAATTTTGGATCATAATCTCTATGTAAAAAAGAAAATTACATGAATATTAAAATATATCTATAATTTGTATATTCATTATATAAAATGTAAAATTTAATTATATTCAGGTTGAAAAATAATTTAGCTGCTTAACAAAACATGAGTCTCATAGAAGGAAAATTAAGATAAATCTATTGTACCAATTTGATAACTTTTGACACTTAAACCCTGTGAAATAATGATCATATAATGGACATGTAAATACCCATAAATTTAATTATAAGAATAATTTAATTCATCCTTGGTCTGTATATACACCACAAAAAAGTAATTGGTGGAAAATAAATCATATATCTCATGGAAATAAAAGGTGAGATGAAATCCCCTTACCTTGTGTCTTGACTCTCACTGTACTCATTTAAAACTCATGTACAAAAAATATAAATTTTCTATTAATATTTTAAATAACCTTATTATTATATCTAATACCATATATCTATTGGTTTTCACTTTATATTACCCTCTTTTAAGCAATTTCATTATAATTTTAAGCTTCTGGTAATATTCTCTTTGTTTTTCGCTTGTGTCTTAATTTATTTTATCTTTGGTCTTTATACTTATATCATGACTTCATGACTGTAAACCATGATATAAATGTAATTAATATTCATTATATTATTATTATTATAATATATATCATATATAAGTATACACCGTTAATGGAGACGGTAAGTTGTACGTACACATAATGGTTGTTTCTGTTTTTATTATCATATAGAAAGAAAGATATAAAAGAAGTATATGTCTATATATATATATATCCTTATACCATTAGAATTATTATATCTTATATATCATATAAGTTCACTAAACTTATCCTTCATATACTATGTGTTGTGTGTGAATGAATCACATCACTTTGAGGGGGCAGTAGTCTATACTTCCTCAGAAGAAATTATCATATTTACACCAAATGGAAAGTAAAAAAACGACATGTGTTATAAAATATATAATGAATCATAAAGGAAAAATAAATATAACATGTAACATATATAAATAGATTTTTAATAATAATTTCCACCAAGAGAGGACGTAAAGTAAAAATTAACAATCATCTTTTAGTGATGTGGTAGTTCACCGTACACGTAAATAATATGTTCATTACGCATTAGATGGAGGTGTGTTTAAGTGTAGGTTAAACCCTTATCATAATAAATATTATTATATTGAGGATAAATATTTTACGAAGTTATTTAAATAAGATATTGGATGGATTAGAGAAGGTAAATAAAATGATGGAGCTTGAGAGGAGGTGTTACCTCTTAATCGATTAACTCTTTTTGGTTTGTACAGAAAGGATTACTTGGATTGACATTTATCCGAGGAAAGGATTATTGGAAGAAGTTAAGTATGTTTATAAGTGTTTTTGTATGGTATTGGATGACCCTAAGATTTTTTATAAGTGTGAATAATAGGGATAGGTGGTGTCTTTTTATAGGGATGGAAAAGGACTCACTTGGAATTTTAGAAAACAAGTTAGGTGTACACATTTTGTTACCTAAAAAAGTCATATAAACCCAATAAAAATTAATGTAAGGTTTAAAGACAAAACATGGCAATAAATTTGTTATTTGTTTAATGTTTATTGGTTATTTGGGCACCTAATATGAATATTTAGTCCCTAATTAAGCTTAATTGGACCTTAATAGCAGTGATTCATTTTAATCAAATTTACTAATCTTTTTGGTAAACAATTAACATGATATAATTAGAATATTAATATTACAATTAATACTATGTTTTATGTCTATTTTTCAAAAATCAATTCATATAAATGGAAAAATTAAGATTTATTATAATCTCACAGATGAGGTGAAATAACAGGTTTTTAAAGTAAAATATGTTCAAAAGTTTATTAGGTTTTTATATTCAATTTAAAAGTAAAATTCGTTAGAATAACCTAAATTGTATTAATAAATGCAGAATATATCTAATTTTATCTTAAAAAAAATTAATGTTTAATTTAACATGTATAATTATTTAATAGAAAATTAATTTATTAACCAAAATAAAGTATTTTTCACTATTCGGCAAAAAATGAAGTTTCTTAGAAAAATCCCAAATATTCACCATAAAGTATTTTTTGAATTATAAATTAAAAAATAAACTTTATTTTTTCAAATTAAATTCCTATATTTTACTAAAATTATTTTTTTTCTTCACAGAAGGACATGAAAAACAGTTCATTTGAAAAAATAATATATTTAAACATATGAAGACATTATTAAAAAATTGTATTTTTCATTATAAATATGTTTCATTTATATTAAACCATTATAAAAATATTTTAAAAGTAGTTAGTACTATTAATATAACTTTGTTTTAATGACTGGGTTATAACTAAATTGTTTATATATTTATAACAATAAAATGATGTTTCATAAAAAGTTGATATTGTGTGTAACATACGCTAAGTCGGTGTCTCATGTAATGAATTCCATGTCAGTGTTACATGTTTCACAAACCAATTAGGTGTTTTTTGTAGTGAAATCCAAGTTGGTGTCATGTTAAAGGAATGTTTTACTTAGTGTCTTAATATATATATATATATATAAATATTTCCAGTGTAACAAGAAATTGAAAATATAAAAAGATAAATTAATTTGAAAAAATATATTTTAAAAAATTGTGGGGGGTTATAGAGTGGTATTATTAGATGAGGACAGACCTTATAAAGAACTAGTAAAAATTTATTTACTTATATTTCATTCCATATATATTTATTCTTGGTAAAAAAAGATCCTACAATCAAAATTGATAATAGGGTTTCATGAACAAAAGGGGCTGAATAGTTTAAATAAAAAATTAAAATTTGAAAACACATGATTCACCCCCCCCCCAACCAACCTATTAGGTGTGCTTTAATGGTCCATTCAAAAATTCATTTGGTATAAAATAATAGTTTTTTTAGATTGCATCTAATGTTTTATTAAAACTAATGAAAAAAAGGTCATCTATAAGTGATTTTAAAAATAATTCTCATTTTTTCATGATATGTACATATATATATATATGAAGTATGTATTTGTGTTTTAGGATGATCAAATTAAATAATTTACTTCCATAATTATTAGAATAGATTTGGAGGTCTTGATAATGACCTGAAGAAACATTCAGAATAAATAGAAAAGATATAATAGAAAACATTCAATGGCTTAGGAGAAGACACCATTAGTAGAGGGTAGAAGGAGTAGTCACTAGTGCAGAAAACATTTTTAACATCTCTATTTTTTACGTCGGTTATATATAACCAATGTGAAAATCGGTGATATGTTATTTTTTAGGTTGGTTATTTTATAACCGACATAAAAAAAACTGAGAGTAAATTTTTTACGGTGGTTATTTTAATAACCGACACAAAAAATGAGGCATCTAACAACTTTTTTACGTCGGTTATATTATAACCAATGTAAAAAAACCAACACGCGGCATTTTTTCATCAGTTATTTTATAACCGGCATAAAAAATGAGGTATCTATCAACTTTTTTACATCAGTTATTTCATAATTGACGTAAAAAAAGTAGCAGCTAAGGCATTTTTGACGTCGGCTATTTGATAACCGACGTAAAAACACAACCCGCAGAGTTTTTTATGTCGGTTATATTATAACCGGTGTAAAAAAACACAGGGCAGTTTTTACATCGGTTTTAAAATAACTAACGTAAAAACTGTGGTTTCTGATGTGTTTTTTACATCGGTTATAGAATAATCGACGTAAAAAACCAACAGGCGTCTATTTTTTATGTCAGTTATAAAAGAACCTATGTAAAAATGTAGTATCTGATATATTTATAATGTCGGTTATTAAATAACCGACATTATAAAACATTTAAAAAATTTATCATGCCCAGTGTATTGTCTTTTCTGATTTTTCGATCAACAGACCTGCGACTCGTCTCTCTCGCGCGGAAAACCTAGAATCGACTCTTTGATATCGTTTCATTATACTCATTTTTTCATCATCATTTATCATCTTTACTCAAATCGGATCTATCATCTCCACTCGTAACACTCAAGTAAGCCTCCCATGACTTTACTTCATTCGTTTTTTCCCAGATAGTCTATATTAATGTTTTGACATTTTTTTCTTTGAACTAGGTAAGATTTTTCAATTTCGAACCCTCTAACCTTGTTTTTCCATCATCATCTTATTTATTATCACTAGATCTATTAGATCGACTCGTAATATTCAATTAAGCCTCACCTACTTCTATTTCGTTTGTTTTTGTTTTGCGTATGCCCTACATTTATGGTAATATGTGTTTTCATTGACAACTAATGATCTTATTCACCTATATTACTACAATTTATATCTAAACCATTTTGATACACCCATTTTATGTACCAGTGTGATTTATTTAATAAGTATATATGGTTTTTCAAGGTGGAATGTTTGGTTTGGATCCTTGGTTGTTTCTATTTTGGGAATCACTTTTTGTTGTTCCATAAACTATTTACGTCGCTTATTCTCATTGACTATTATAACCCTTCATATGCTATTAAAACCCGATTCATTGAACAATAGATCATTTTAGACTAGTAGGAGATACAGTTCATGGTTATCATTTTGAATAATGTCTTGATACCAAAACTAGTAGCTTGAGGTTAAAATCCATAGATATGCCATAACTAGTAGCTTCAGATTAAAATCCCATGGTTCTGGGGGGCTGTCTAGGGTGTCCATGGAGTTGGGGGAGGGGGCAGTCCAAGGGTGTGTGTGGGAGGGTGTCCAGAGGGTTGGGGGTGGGGGTGGTGTCCAAGAGGGGTGGGGTGTCCAAGGGGGTGGGGGTTCTCTTTATAGGGGTGGCGGCTATCCCAGGGGTGGGGGCTGTCTAGAGGGGTGGGGGCTGTCCAAGGGGGTGGTGGTGTCCATGGGGTGTCCAAGGGGGTGGGAGTTGTCCAAGGGGGTGGGTGGGTGGGGGCTATCCAAGGGGGTGGGGTCTATCCAGAGGGTTTGGGGGGTTGTCTGTGGGGTTGGGGCTCTTAAGAGGGTTGGGTGTCTAGGGGGTGTCCAAGGGGGTAGGGGGCAGGGGTGGTTTCCAAGTGGGGTGGGGTGTCCAAGGGGGTGGGGGTGTTGTCTTGAGGGGTGGGGTTGTCCAGGGGGTGGGGGTTATACAGAGGGGTGGGGGTTGTCCAAGGGGTTTGTGGTCTCCATGGGGTGTCCAACGGGGTGGGGGTGGTGTCCAGAGGGTTTGGGGGACTGTCCAGAGGGTTGGGGGTGTACAGGGTGTCCATTAAGGTGGGGGGGGGTAGTCTAAGGGTGTTTGTGGCGGGGTCCAAGGGGGTGGGGTGTTGAAGGGGGTGGGGGTTGTCCAAGGAGGTGGGTGGGTGGGGGGTTGTCCAAAGGGGTGGAGCTATCCAGTGGGTTTGGGGGGGTTTCTGGGGGGTGGGGGTTTTTCCAGAGGGTTGGGGGTGTCTAGGGGGTGTCTAAGGGTGTAGGGGTGGGGGTGGTTTCTTGGAGGGGTGGGTGTGTCCAAGGGGGTGGGGTTATGTCTAGAGGGGTGGAGGATATCCAGGGGTGGGGGCTGTCCAGAGGGGTTGGGGTTGTCCAATTATGCGGTGGTGTCTAGGGGGTGTCCAAGGGGGTGGGGGTGGTGTCCAAGGGGTGTCCAAGGGGGTGGGGGTGGGGGTGGTGTCCAGGGGGTGTGGGGCTGTCCAAGGGGGTGGTGGTGTCTAGGGGGTGTCCAAGGGGGTAGGGGATATGTGTCAGTTGGGATTCACTATTTCATTGTGGTTTGTGAGATTATGATATAATTATTGTATTGTTTCATGGATATTAGTGTTGGAATATGATTCTATATGGTTATATATATTTTGACCAGTCATCTACTATGAGAAAATTATGGGTTATGGGGGATACCATGTTGTGGTTTTCAAATATGCGTTGTTATCCTCACCCCATTATGTCGTGATTATTGGCTTTATATTGTGATTTTCTCCATCCGAGTTTTTATTTTAAATTTGATTTGATTCTCAGGTTTACTCCATTTTCTCCAATTTTCTATCAATGATTGGATGCCCCATGGTTTTCTTTGATTCCATGGAATTTAAAACTGTTATATCTAACTATATTTTCTTTTTAAAATCATATTCAGGCATATTTTTTTAAATATTCATAGATTTGTTTTCTATTTCAAAAAAAATTTACATTTATATTATGATTTTTTTCATATAAACATATATTTTTCATCTTAAAAAGATATATAATTCTGATATTTGTTATAGGTAATAATGAGTCGAAGTTGGATTACAGCACATCGAATGAGCAATGAATATGAGGAAGGTGTTGATGCCTTTTTGGAATTTTCTAAATGAAATGTTCCAAGTAGTGACATTTTTTCTGTCCAGGCCTAAAATGTTTGAATATGAAGAAGTTGAAAAGAAGATAGATAAAATATCATATGATTTGTGATGGTTTTAATCCAAGTTACAGCCCTTGGATTTGGCATGGTGAAACTGGACGGAATGTCACTGATTATGATGATTTGCGAGATGGTGACTCCGATGGAATTGAAGAAATGATTCGTGATATTGCAGCAGAACAAATTGAGATAGAACCAACAGTTGTGCGACTATATGGTGATGATGAAAACCCATTATATACTGGTTGTATAGATTTTATGATTTTTTAGGCAGTGTTAAGATTGATTAACCTGAAGACGAAACAATGATGGAGTGACAGAAGTTTTACAGATCTGATGCAATTAATGAAAGACATTCTTCCAAAAGATAATGATCTTCCAGATTCACATTATATGGCCAAGAAAATATTATGCCCGATGGTATTGGGATACAAGAAAATACATGCATGTCTGAATGATTGTATGATATATATGAAGGAATATGACTTTCTATCAAAGTGTCTTAAATGTAGGAAATCACGGTATAAGGTGAAAGAAAAATCACAGGCTGATGTAGAGATTACAAAGATCCCTTCAAAGGTATTTTGGTATCTCCCAATAATTCATCGTTTAAAACATTTATTTTCTAATTAAAATGATTCAAAAAGGTTAATAAGGGATGTTAATAAGTGGTTATGTGATGGAAAAATACGCCATCCAGCTGATAGTCTACAATGGAAGAAAATTTATGAGCATTATCCTATATTTGGAAATAAAATTATAAATCTCAAACGAGGGTTGTGCACAGATGGAATGAATCCATATCGGACCCTTAGTAGCACACATAGTTCATGGCATGTTTTATTTGTAATTTGTATCCTCTCTCTGGAAGTTTTTATGAAGTGAAAATATGTCATGTTGATTATAATGATCTCTGTTCTGAAGCAACCCGTCAATGATATAGATGTTTTCTTATCACCGTTGATTGATGATTTGAAAATTTTTTATGAGGATGTTATTAGGGTGTATGATTCTTATAAAATGGAATATTTTCAATTGCATGCAGTGATTTTGTTCACTATAAATGACTTCCCTGCATATGGAAATTTGTCTGGATACAGTGTTAAAGGGAATAAAGCATGTCCACTTTGTGAACAACAGATGTCATATGATCAACTGCGTCATGGGAGGAAAATAGTGTACATGGGTCATCAAAATTTTTTGCCTATAGATCACTCTTATAAAAGACTAAAAAAAGCATTCAATATCCTACAAGAATTTGATATTGCTTCAAAACCATTATCCCCTAATCTGTATTTTGAGAGGGTAAAAACTCTTGATGTGACATTGGGAAAGACACAGAAATCTGGTAATGATAGACATATTTGGAAGAAATTGTCAATATTTTTTGGGCTACCATATTGGAGACGTCATGAAGTTAAACATAATATTGATGTCATGCACATGGATAAGAATATATATGATATTTTGATTAGAACATTGTTAGATATTAAAGGAAAGACAAAATATGGGTTGAATGCAATATTAGACTTACTATCAATGTGAATATGTTTGGAGTTAGCTCCCACTCTTAATAGAAGAAGAACATTTCTTCCCCTGGATTGTCATACATTATCTAAGAGGGAGAAAATTATCTTTTGTCAGTGTATTCATGATATCCAAGTGTCTCAAGGTTATTCTTCAAATGTAAAAAAATTCTAATTGAAGGACTTGAAGTTTATTGGTATGAAATCTCATGATTGTCACGTCATGATGCAATAAATTCTACCAGTTTCATTGCATGGAATATTGATCATCCGTGTCAGAAAGTCTATAATGAAGTTTTATTATTTTTTCAATTCAATTTGTAATAAGGTTATTGATGTGAATGCTTTGAACATTTTGTAAAAGGATGCAATATTTATACATTTTCAATTGTAAATTTATTTTCCTCCAACTTTTTTTGATACAATGGTGCATTTAAATATTCATCTGGTTCGAGAAATAATGCATGTTGGACCTGTATATATTTATTGGATGTATCCTTTGGAAAGGTATATGAAAATATCGAAGGGGTATGTTAAGAATCCATATCGACCTGAAGCCTCCATTATTGAAAAATATATTTCTGAGGAGGTTGTAGAGTTTTCTACGAGCTACTTGGCTACGGTGCAACACATAGGTTTGCCTTCATCTCTCCATGAATGTGTAAATAATGAGGGAAAGAAGATTTGTGGTTTGAAAGTCAAATCTTTGTCAGCTGAATAGATGAATAAGTTAGAATCATACATCTTCAATAACATAGCTGATGCTCAAACGTATATCACATTGCATATTAATGAGTTGAAATAATGTCAACCAAAAAAGAACGAAATGTGTATTTTGAATGAGCACAACAAAACATTTTTTTCATGGTTTAAAAAGACCTTGCTTGGTAGATCAGATGTATTAGAGACATTAAAATGGATAGTGGGTGGTCTATGTTCAAATGTGATAACATGGTCCAGTTATGACATTAATGGCTATACATTTCATGCGAAAGCTCTGGACAACACAAGTGCAGTTCAGAATAGTGGTGTATTGGTGTTTGCAGAAGCAATGAATATTTTTAGTGTTAAGGAAAAAAACCCAATTTCTAAATCAAGTGCATATTATGGAGTGATTGAAGACATATGGGAGGTTTATTAATTTAAAAGTAATGTTCCTGTTTTTAACTATAAATGGTTTATTGGTAACAACTGTGTCAGACACGATGAATTTGTAATGAAATTTGTTGATCTAAATAGATTAGAAGACACAGCTGATTCTTTTATAATTTCAACACATGCAAAACAAATTTTCTATGTAGTAGATTAATTATATATGCAGTGGGCTATTGTTTTACAAGGTAAAAAAAATATGTTTGTGAGGATGAACTTGATGAAGATGCTGATTTATGTGAGATCCCTACTTCCATGGAAAGATTAACATAACATAATGATGAGCATGTTGAAAACATGGTTTATGCCATAAGGAACAATCACAATGAAGGAATTTTGGAAAATAATCCATTTGTACATTCCTAAAATTATAGGTAACATTTGTTTATTTCTTGTTTACATTTATTATTTTCATAAAATGGTAGATATGGTAAGTTTTTTATATATTAAAACATGTATTAAAACAAAATAAGTATCGGTTTTTATTTGTTTTATTTTTGTTTAGTTTACTTTATCATGTTTACCATTACATTAATTATATATCTATTGTTTTTGTTTAGTGACAATTAGGTTACCATGTTTACCATGTTTACCATGTTTACCATGTTTACCAGTTTTACCATGTTTTAATTTTGTTTAGTTTACTTTATCATGTTTACCATTACATAAATTATATATCTATTATTTTTTTCATTGGCAATTACTTTACCATTTTTACGATGTTTTCCAGGTTTACCATGTTTACCATGTTTACCATCTTGACTATCTTTACCATATTTACCATTGTTTAACATGCTTACAATATTAACCATGTTTACTATTACGTAACTTAGTATAGTTTTCTATTTTCAGATTACAGTAGTATTAAAATATTTGAATTTGTATATTTTTGAACTAATGTTTGTTTTTTTATTTGAAGGATAATGATAGATCAATCAGTTGATAAACCACATGATTCTGGAGATGAGAATATTGGTCATACCTCTGGGGAGGAATATTAACATGCTCCTCTTGATGTTCCCCAATCTTCATCATTTTCTCCCATTACTACAAAGATTTCAAGAGTTGGTAAACGTGGGTTCACACGTTTACCAAAATTCTCCATAGCCCACACGCAGGATCAGAGGATACTCATTGAGTTTGATGAGGATCATATTCCTAGATGTCTAAATGTAAAAGATTTTATGAGTTTTGTATCCACTTGGGGTAAGAGAAATGTAAGCATTTTGTATGATGACTGGAGAAGTGTGGACAAAGCAATAATCTCTCAGTTGTGGGAGACGATTTTGGTAAGATATTTTGCTATTGTTTTCCTATTCTTTAAATGTTTCTAGTATATATAATATGTTTAACCTCTTCTTTATCAGATGACATTTGATATTCCTGACACTGGAGGAGTTAGGAAGAAATGTTTATCGATGGCTGCCAGGAGATGGAGGGATTTCAAATCAACCCTCACATGTGATTTCATTTTTTGTCATAAGATTCCTGACAATCCATGTCGTATATATCCATTCATAGATGAAGACACATGGAGAAATTTTGTTGAATGTAGAAGAAAATAATAATTTTTGGAAAGGTCAATGTAAACTTTTATAACATTTCTTATATAAATGATCTTATTACTGTTTTGTTAATGATTTCTTATTCTTAATTTATAGCAAACAAGGAAATTTCATCAGGAGATCCAATCTAAAAATGTATACCCTCATAGTTAATCTCAGGGAGGGTATAAATTATTGGAAGAACAAATGATGGTGGGAAAATTACAAAAACTAACAGCTAAGTCTTCAATCTCTAGAGAGGTGGCACCTCCATCCCCTCCATCTAGACATGAAAAATGGAAGAGATCTTGGATGGAAAAAAAAGGGAAATATCTTTCGAAAGATTTGTGAATTATAGCTGAGAGGATTGTAAGATATCTATTTTATTTATTTGTGTTAACTATTTTATTCATATAATTTCAATCATTATAGAAATTTTCAGTTAATTAATCCAGGATTATCTTAAGGAGCAGAGCTCACAGGGGGTATTTACAGCTGCTGGGAGTTGAGATATTTTATCTACAGCATTGGGAAATCCCAAACATCCTTGTCGTGTATGAGGATATCCAGTAGGTGTATCGGTAAGAAAAGTGTTTCCACATTCCCCAACTACTTATGTTGAGGGTGTTTATAGAAAAATATAATCCTTGTAAGTTGAAGTTCATAATAGTAATAAAATGATGGAGGAAAAGATTAGAGTGTCGGTACGGTCTATGTTGGCAGACATGCAAAGAAAATTTCAGACTGTATCTCCCACTCCTCCACCTCCCCTTGGAGACCCCATTATTTATCCTCTACCTCTACCAGTAGCTCCCACTCCCCCACCTCAGCCTGCAGACCCCATTTTTTATCCTACTCCTCTGCCGCAGCTTCTTACTTATTGCGAGTTGTATGTTGATGATCCGCAACATCATATAGTTTCATATGGATTGGTATATTTTATAGAAGATACATTTCATCATCAATAATTAGAGGTAGAGAATCAGAGGGTCACTGTACAGGATATTATAGATAGATCAGCTCTAGTACCATTACTTACAGTTGAGGTGACAACATTTGGACATAGTATCGGCTATTTTTTAATTTTCCCATCCAGACTTCTTCAACTCATTACCATAGAGGTATGTATGTTATATCTTCTATATTATTATTTTTTTATTAATGTTGTTTTATCATTTGAAAACTAATGTATTTTTTTATTTATTTTTACAGGAATACATCAAAGGTAAAGAAATACTGTATAGACAACAACAAAGACAAATGGAAATGAAATCTGATACAGATTCAAGTGGTTTTGACCGATTGACAAGATATTCAAATTTGTTGGGGAATCATTATGAGTTTCCAAAGGAAGATCATGTTTGTGGACGTGCAATAACTGTGTGGATTATGAAATCTGATATCATGGAGCTTGATATTGGAGATAAGTTGGGCATCAACGTGGTGTATATTTCTTCCATGTAAGTATTAACACCTTTTCCATGCATTATATTTATTAAAAATGTATACTTATGACTATTTTGTATTAGGTATCTTTATAACATTTGTGATAAGAATGAGTGGATTTATGTATATGGGTTCACGGACCCGCATTTGATTTCCCCTGAAGCATGTGCATTGGATGAGGAACATATAATGGTTTATATTACTGAAAGACTTGAACAGAATATAGTCACACAATGTTGGATGATGCCTTTTTTTGAGAGGTATGAAACACATCTCTATCAAAGAGTTCATTATCTTTTAGCATAAAAACCACTAACCTTAAATTTTTTTCTATCAGTGATCATTGGATGTTAGCGGTTTTTTCCAGTGGAGAAGACACTTTATTGGATATTCTTTGTCCATGGTGATGTGCGGGAAAGTTTTATGAAAATGTTGGAAAAGTAAGTTTCAATTTCTCAATAGTTTTCTATATTATAATTAAGTATAAATTTATCCCATTCGTATTATTTTCTAATAGGGTTGGGTTTACTTTCAAAAAAACACAAAGAAAATGATTGCGAAGATCAAATATGTAAATATAAAGGTAAAAATCCATTTATAATTTGAACTATTTCATTTATTACATACAAATAATATATTGAATTTACACTCATTCAAAAATAATTTTCATAAACAACAAGGCCTCATAAAATGTAGATATTATATGTTAAGATTTATGTATGAAATAATAACAATTGGGACAGTTGTGAACTTTTACCTGGTAAGATTTCCTTTTAAACATTGCCATAATATTTCGTTTGATTTATTCATTATACACGTTAACTACTATCATTTTAATTTGTAGATATTTGATGGCCCTCAACCCTATAGTGCTAAAGATGTCAAACACTTACAAGTGGAATGGTCAAATTATTTTACAGGTTTGATTGAATTTTAATTGTTTGTAGTGTAAAATGTTATTTTGAATATTAACATTGTAATTGTGTATTTGGTAGTTGTTTAGGTTGGATTTAGTTTTTTTTAGGTTTACATTGTAAGTTTCTAAAGTTATATATGTGAATGTTTAATTTTTCTCTACTTCTTGATTTGGCCAACTTATGATGGTTTTTTTGGTATGGATTCTGGTCTAGGGGGAGGGGTTCCAAGGGTGTGGGGGTGTTCAATGGGGTGGGGGTATCCAGGGGTGTGGGAGGGGAGTCTGGTGGGGTGGGTGGTATGCTGGGTGTCCATGAGAGCGGGGTGGTATTCCAGAGGGTGGGAGCATCTCCAGGAGGGTGGAAGGGCTATCCAGGGGAGTGGGGGTTATCCAGGAGGTGTCCATGGGTGTGGGAGGGCTTTCCAGTGGGGTGGGGGGTCCAGGGTGTCCATGGGGATGGGGGGAAGTCCAGGGGGGTGGGATAGGAGGTGCCTCCATCCCTCTGGGATATTAACGTTGATGGAAGTAACTCATCACTCCCACATGTGAAACATTTTGAGATATCAAGCTTCACATGTGAGAGTGATGAGTACCTTCCAACGGCATGCCCCCCAAGGGATGGAAGTGCCTCCTCTCCCAACACCATCTGTCAAGGGGCTATCCAGGGGGTTGGGGAAGTCTAGGGGTGTCCAGGGGGTGGTGGGGAAGTACAGGGGTGTGGGGGTGTCCAGTAGGGTGGGGTGTTGTCCAGCGGTGTTGGGGGCTCTCTAGGGGGTGGGGGCAGTCCAGAGGTGTGGGGGTGTGGTGGGGGCTGTCCAATGGGTTGAGGGGGTTCTGGTCTGTTTTTGTTAACTTTTTGGTATGTTTCAGGGGTGTGGGAGGGTTGTCCAGGGGTGTGTGAGTGTTGTCCAGGGGGTGGGGGGAAACAGGAGGGTGGGGGATGTCCAGGGGTGGTGGTTATGTCCAGGGGTGTGGGGGTAGTCCAGGGGTGTGGGGTGTGGTGGGGGTTGTCCAGTGGGGTGACGGGGTTCTGGTCTATTTTTGGTAACTTTTTGGTCTATTTCAGGGGTGTGGGAGGGTTGTCTAGGGGTGTGGGAGTGTTTTCCAGGGGTGGGGGTATACAGGAGGTTGGGGGGTGTCCAGGGGTGGTGGTGATGTCAATGGGTGTGGGGTTGTCTAGGGGTGTGGTGGGGGTCATCCAGTGGGGTGAGGGGGTTGTGCTCTATTTTTTGTAACTTTTTGGTCCTGTTTCAGGGGTGTAGGAGGGTTATCCAGGGGTGTGGGAGGGATGTCTAGGGGTGTGGGAGTGATGTCGAGGGGGTGAGGGTCTTCATGAGGGTGGGGTTTGTCCAGGGGTTTGGGGGCTATCTAGTGGGTGGTGGGGATGTCCAGGGGTGTTTGGGGCTATCCAGGGGGTCGGGGGGCAGTCCAGGGGTGTGGGGGGGGGGAGGGGGTCCAGGGGTGTGGTGGGGGTTGTCCAGTGGGGTGAGGGGGTTGTCTAGGGGTGTGGTGGGGGTTGTCCAGTGGGGTAAGGGGGCTATCCAAGGGTGGTGGGGGGTTGTCCAGTGGGGTATGTTTAAAATGTTTTCAATGTAAAAGCTTAATTTGTCTTTGGTTCTTGTTTTGGTCTACTTCTGTTTTTCTGGTATGAATTCTTGGTTTGTTTTTTGGTTGTTTTTGGGGAGAGTAGAGGAATGCTTTTTAAAAAAAAATTGGTTTATCATGTCGGTCATTTAATAACCGACGTGGTGAACACCCCCCGCGCTGGTTTATCACGACAGTTATTTAATAATCGACATGATAAATCATTTTCCAGGTGTTTATCATGTTAGTTATTAAATAACCGACATGATAAACACCCACCCCCACTGGTTTATCACATTGGTTATTTAATAACGGGCGTGATAACCCCCCACCCCAGGGTTTACACGTCGGTTATTAAATAACTGACGTGGTAGACCCAGGGAAAATGGTTTATCATGTTGATTATATAATAACCGACGTGATAAACAATTTTCAATGTGTTTATAACATTGGATATTTAATAATCAACGTGCTAAACGCCCCTCACACTGGTTTATCACATTGCTTATGTAATAACCGACATGATAAACCATCCCCCTCAGTTTTTCACATCGGTTATTTAATAACCGATGTGATAAAAACCATGATGTTATGTTTTTTACGTCAGTTTTAAATAGTTGGTGTATAAAAAAATTTATAACTTCGTCCGTATTAACGTTGGCTAAAACCCGATGTAAAAAATAAAAATTGACCGACGTAAAAGACGTTTTTCCACTAGTGAGTGTGAATTTTTCAGTTAAATCTACTGAATAATTTTCCATCATGAATGTATCTCAAGATGTGAATAATATGCTTTTGATGAGTCACTTAGTAACTTTTACTTTGAAATTAATGATCACTTGAAAAAATTCCCACATGAATGTTTCACATATATATTTTATTTCAAAAAAAGGATAATTGATGAAAAATCATAGCTTGAGGAAGAAATAGACACTACGGAGGATACAATATGAATGAAGGTGAGTGTTTTTTATGCTTTCTGTCAGGGAACGCCACCCGAGCACCATTTGGTATTCACTAACAGTGCATTTTACCCCGTATTCCTACCTTCCAAAGGCAGGCATAATTCATCACCTCTTTGGGGATGGTCGGTCCTTGATCAAAACGGGATGATACGATGTTAGTCTCTCCATCCATGGATTCCTCCTCAAAATTCATCACCTAGTCTAGGTATGCCATTAATATTAATATGTTTTTGCTGGAACCCTTCTCGATTCTATATCTTTTTGGACATCGATTAATTACACAACTTTTTTCAAGACATTTTAAAAGGTTAATCCAGGGCAGCAACCTTTGGTTAGGGAAGTAGTCACATTGGGTATCGCTAGCATTTCTAAACACTAGTACCTTGGTACACATGAATTCTTCATCATTAGAGGGCTTCTCAAGGGTGTGGAATCCTGATTCATCCCTAGTCTAATGTGGGGAATCACATGCTAAAGTCATGTCTCTGACATTTTCATTGGTTTCCCATGTTTAACATGGGGTATTTCATGAGTTTAACATCTTATTAAGATGGATTGAACTGATCAGAACATTGACTAAAGTGGAAGATATGGATACTTCCCTTGGATAGGGCATCTAGATGGTTTACTTGGTGGATGGGTCAAAACATCTGTGAGCACATAACCTAGATAGAGAATCCCCAAAAAAATGGTTCCACACCATGAAGGTTGATCTAAAAAACATGAATATTGGATCAAAGAAGGTGGGTCCCAGAAAAGGGGACACAAATTATTACCATTACCTTGGATTAAAACTCAGGTAGGCTTCATATATTCCTAGTGTAGAATATATGGATCAAAACCCACATCGTTTGAAAGGGTGACTTTGGACATAGACATGGCTAGCAGCCCGGGCGCTGCAAAAAAGAAGTGAAAATGAAACCTTACTATGATGGGGGTAAAATTGTTGATCAAATGGTTTGGGCTTATGCATGGTTAGCTACCTATATGAATGGCATGACTTCACTTGAATTTGGTGGCCCAGTTCAAATGAGGATGGATATGAAGGATGTGTTGAAGGATGAAGATGAATCATATGGAACCAACGTGAAGATGATGGTGTTGGGCTTGAACCTTGAGGAGGTTTCCTATGTACCCTATTTTGATGGAAACGATCACCGTCCACGTAGTTCTGGTGGGGTGATGAGACACCTAAGGGGCATCTCGTGAGAATGAAGTGCATGGATAGGGTCCCAAAGGAAGTAGAACCTTCAGGTTGGGGCATGATCTTCTCAAGACACAAAGGATTGATTAAAAGACTAGTATGGTACATGGATGATGAGATAGAACCATCAAAGAGGATTCTTATGTATCCCAGTGGTTGGGAATCATAGTCTATGTAGTTTAGGAATGGGTCATAGAATCAAGGTGTATACAAAGGATAGAAATCTAAAGACAAGCTCTAGGCATACGCATGGTTAGCATCCCATCGCAATTGGGTAACTCTTGGTTAGAGGAGTATGGGTTGTGTGGGGCTTATTCATGGTTATATTCCCATGTCAATCATAACACATTAGAGAGGAATATCAAGGAGATTTGTCCCAAAAAGGGAATGTACCACATCTGGAGGGTACATCCCTAGGAGGTAGTTCCAAAGTTTATCATTGGTTGGGGTTTGACCTCAAAGAGGATTCCTACATATCCTAATGGTTTGGAATCAAAAGCTTCTTAATTTGGAGGGACATATAGTATAATTTCAAGAAAAGTTGAAGTTTAGCCAGCGTGAAACACATGGAACCGTAAGATTCTGGGGAGTGAGGGTCTTGAACCTCCGAGTGGCTTTCTATGCACCCTTTTTAGAAGATAGGGATCAAAGTTCATGTAGTTCAAGAGTATTTAGTTTAACGTCATATAAGATCTGGGGAATGGGACTTATTCATGGTTAGCATCCCAAAGAGATGTAATGTTCATTGTTAAACACTAATCTCATATGATCCATGCTCGTTGTGTGAAACAAGAGAGAGCAGTAGAACATATAGATGTGTCGTGAAAGGTGTGACCACGAAGGATGATTTGTAGATTACACATGGTTAGCTGTCCAGGGAGATGGATATTGGTACTTACTCCATAAGGGAAACCTGAGTAGGGTTTCCAAATGTATGAGGAGGATATTTCCATTATATAGGGAACACCTTATCAGAGTCTGTTGAGGATTACATGAAGACTTTCCAAGGTTCTGATAGAGACAAAGTGCAAGGGGAGAGAGGAGTGGGAGAGAACTAATGTTAATTTTCCTTCAAGTCCACCTAGGATTACGATGCATATAGAAACTCATAATTTAACATTTTTTTGGGATAAAGGTTCTTGGTAGTTCAATTTCCAGTAGTCCAGATGATGAGAACTCACTCCTCATCCATTGGACCTAAATAACTTGTACCAACCCACACTTGGGAAAGGGAAGGGACAAGAAATGACTGATGGGAGGGATGGGGAGGAGTGTTCTCTCAAAGGGGTCACATTAGAAAGGATATGTGAAGAATAAATAGTCATTAGCGTGCCTATGAGAATAAGCATGAAGGATGGAAATGTAACATGGTTCATTGCTCAGGGGACCAGGATATCATTGTGCACAATCCTGGATGGCTGTAAGGAGGAGGTGCATGGAAGATAAAGACGCTACCCACAAGAGGATCTCGAACATGCTTCCTTGGAATAAGGACAACACATGGAATACATAGGAAGGGGTTCTCATAGGATTGAAAACTTGCGCGCATGATTAGAGTTTAAAATTCAAAGCGAAGGGGGATCGAGCAGAAGATTTAATTAAAAAGGGTAAGTCTTTCATGCAAGAGGGGTCTTTTTCACACACTAGAATTGGTAAAAATGGAAATGGTTGAGGTTCAAGCCCAAGTGGGCCTTCCCAAAGAGGAACCCATGGGAGAACAATTGTGCATGATCTGATACCTTGACATCCTAACTTTTTTGTATCCATGGAATGGGGCATCTTACGTATAGCTTTCCTATCCTTTTATATATATCATTACATGATTTTAATCATAATTTATTATAACATTATAATCGTAGGATTGTAAATTCTAGTGTCTTAGAGGACAAGGTACATAATAAAACATTATAAAAAACATTTCATTTAATTTCCATAATGATTTCATATCTACCATTGTGCTCATACATTTGTATAAGATAACCTAGAGATAACACGAACAATGGGATGAGCTAAAATCCTAGTATGAGAAAAAACATAGTAATAAATCTTTTGCACATGGGTTAGAAGGCAAGGCATAATGATATAAAAATCCATTGAAAATGTGAAATCATATCATATAAACGTGGATTCAAATAAAAATGGATTCACAGTAATGTGGAAGGAATATAAAACCTAACTTATCATGATTTGAGACTCATTTAACATAGAGGAACACAAGTCAAGTTTAACCACCAAGACCGTTTCACATGGTAGCATGAGTCGAATCTAACTACCAAGACCATTGCACATAACATCTCAGGAGTGTCAACTTTACCCAATTAATTGAATAGCTATCTAGGTTCACCCATATTAACATGTTGGTGAATATTCTTCCAACATAATGATTCATACATAATCTATCATACATAAACAGAAGGGTTCCCATAGAAATTAATGGGAATGATAATCATGTCATGAAGCATAATGAATGGGTGTATCATACAAGTGTCTCTAAAATAAAAAACATTATATCAATAATATAAATTCATAAGGTATAATATTAATATATCATAATAAGTGATTCCAAATTTAAGTAATATCATGTAAAATAGAAACTTTAAAATTAAAGCATTTTAGTACGGTTTAATAAAAATATCAATGATAATTTAAAATAGAAAGGGGATAATATTTTAAATAAAACAAGTAGTGAACCAAAGAGGTTTTCATGATAAAAATAGTGGTTTCATAAATATAATGGTTTCTTAAAAATAGACAGTATAATGTACTTGAAATTGGGTAAGAATTTGGGATGTTCTCTTAAAATGGATTAGCTTATCAGAATGTATTAAGAAGGGAATCACTTAAAAGAATGTATATACCTAAAAGAGAGTGATTAATGGATCTTGATACATGATTTTGCACATATAAATAGTAGTTATAATATGTAAATAAATATAATATATGATTTCATTTGGGTGAAAAGAGAGTAAGAATAACTTGAAGGAATAATGGAGGTTTAGGTAGAATCCCTTACGATACCTCAACATGGTCATGGGTGTACTTAGGAGGGAATAATGAGATAGAAAGGGTCTCTCGTATTTAAATTATCCTAATGGATTTATGGTGGAGTTTCAAAAACATACCCCATCATTAGGTATTAAAAAAATAAAAGGTCATAACATAGAGGTGATTCTTGAATAAAAGTGAGGAAAGAGAGGATCCCTTACCTTATGTATGATGGTGTTAACCACTTGATATTAATGACCTGAATAATGAAATTATTTTAATTAGTTAATAATTACAAAACCTATTTTACATTTAATTATTTTATTATAACCTTTTTTAGTTCATTCATTACCTTTTTTATTGGTTGTGAGGTTTAATTTCATGGTTCAGGTCCGTTTGTTTCATGATCGATTTACTTATATAAATGAATGAAAAATCATGTAAAATGAGGATAGTTGTATATAATTGGTTTTATATTTTATTATTGAACATTCAGAAGGCTATGTGTTAGTAAATTGCATTTGGTTACTTGGAGTGAAGGTGAATTATTTTTTGAAACTTTTGTGATATCCTTTTGGGTTAATTGGCAGTTTTTTATCCCAATGAACTCATTTTATTTAAAAAATCAAAAAATTTGTTAAAAAAAATTACAGAACCACATATGAGACCAAATAAATATATTATAGACTTATTTAACTATGAAAATGTTTTTGTGTCCAGAATTTAAGATGATAATGGAAATAAAAAACTCAACATCCTAGAATGTGGTAAATTAACACCTCTCGGATGGTGTTTTTACTATCAGTATAAAAGAAGGGTAAAGGAGAGATGATAATAAATTATTCCATTAACATAAAAAATTAGTAAATATAAGGTACTGGAGTGTTCATAACATTTAGATGAGGATAGGTAAGGATAGACAAGAAAACAAAGGAACCTGGAAGGAATGTAAAATAATTGAAAAGAGAAATTTACCTCTTGAGTTAATCTTCCTTGATAGCCTCTTATGGGGAGAGGATTTGGTCTTTTGATAACAAAAAGGGAATTTGGAAGTTGTGGAAGATCTTAGGGAGATATTTGAGTAGAATTTAAGCAAGACACAAGTCTTTATGGGAGTGAAGAAATGATGGAAGTGTGGGTGGTTTTTATAGTGGAGGAGGGAGGGGTTTCTTAGTATTTTAATCATTAGTTTATTTCTTCTCCATAAGACAAGAAATAGTAATTATTGTTGTGACAAAAATAGTAGTCTATTCATGTGAGTTCAAACCCAAGGTTCGTCCACCATCCTTTACTCAATATATAGTGTATTTAACATATAATGTATATATACGGTAAATTGTCATATTTAACTATTCAACAAAAATTTAGTTATTCTAGAAAAATCTAAAAAATTCCCCCTAACCATTTTTCAAGGTGTATAATACAAAAATGAAATCAATTTTCCCAAAAATAATTTTCTAAATATGATTAATTTAATTTTTTAATTAAATTCAAAATTTACATGAATAATATAAATTTTAAATCTACAACTAATTTTATAATGCTTTAAAAAATTCCATAAGGTCTTATAAAATTATCTTAAAATAAGAAGATATAAAATTTTTAATTTCTGAACACTTTTTAGGAATATACATTTTCTTTTTAATTAGTTAATTAATTTTAATTATTTATTTATTACTTACAAAAATACCAATTCTTTTATTGTGGTCATATTATCACTTATAAGATGCCCAAATTGTACGTACACATTCATGGGTGAGGTTACTATTCTTTCGGATGATTTACTATTCATAAGGGTCATACAACTATTCATAAGGGTGGGTTACTATTCATAAAAGTAGGAAACTATTCACCAAAAAAATAATTTTGTCTTATCGGACGCGAAACATCTTACTGATCGCAACTATGTATATCAAATTATCGAAATTATAATCACAGAAGTGACAACATTATGTTTAAAGGACACATAGTACTTAGTAGTTTATTGTGTTGTGATTTCATGTGATTATATGACATAATTATAAGAATGGATTTTTCATTAACAAAACATGGGGTCGTTACATTCTTCCCCTGTATGGAATTTTTCCCTCAAAAAAAATTTTTACATTAAAATCCATAAATAGGTGAGGGTACTTTTCCTTTATTGTCTCCTATAGTTCCTATGTTTACTCTTCATATATCTGATTCCACCACAATACATTGACCAGGTGAGTATTATTGTCACGTAGAACTTTATCTCTACAATCCAAGATCTTAATTGGATTCTCCTCGTAAGAAATACCATTCTCTAATTGTACCACCTCATAAGAGAGTGCATGTGAATGATCTGGTATGTACTTCCTTAAGAGGGATACATGGAATACATTGTGTACTTTAGACATTGTGGTTGAAAGTTCTAGTCGGTAGGCCACAGCTTCAAAAGGATCAAGAATCCTGAATGGGTTGATGTACCTGGGAGTTATCTTCCCTTTCTTCCCAAACCTCACGACCTTTTATCATGGAAATACTCATAGAAATACCATGTCTCCAATTTTGGACTCAAGGTATCATCAATGATTATTTGCATAAATCTTTTTTTGACTCTGGGTTTCCTTGGCGTACTACTTAATGGTTTCACTTTCTCTAACATTTCTTCAACGATTTCAGGACCTAGTAGCTTATGCTCACAGACTTCATCCCAACATTTTGGTGTTCTTCACCTTTTCCCATAAAGGGATTCATATGGTGTCATTCAGATGATGTAGTGGAAACTATTGTTGTAGAAGAATTCGACCAGTGTAATATGTTGGTCTCATCTTCCTTCTAATTCCATTGAACATGCTCTCAACATATCTTCCAGTGTTTGAATATTTTAATCAAATTGTCCATTAGTTTGAGGATAATATCCCATACTGGAGTTTTGTTCAGTGCTTAGAGAATGCTAGAGACTATACCAGAACATTGAGGTAAATCTCAGATCTCTATCTGATACAATAGATAGTGGTACTATATACTTCCTTACCACATTTTTGATATATATACCTAAAAGAAGATTAAATGATAAGTCATATCTAATTGATATAAAGTGATATGTCTTTGTAAGATGCTTCATAATGACCCATATATCATTTTTTTCCATTGGATGTCCTTGGAAGTCCATTGAGAAAGTCTATGGTGATGTTCTCCAACTTCCATGTAGGTATGGGTAGTGTTTGTATCATCCCCTTAGTCTTTTTCCTTTTAGACATCACTTTCTAACAAACCTGGAACTTTGATGTATACTCAGAAATCTCTTTATTTATATTTTCCTACCAAAAGTTCTCTCATAGATCTCAATACATATTTGTGCTCCCTGGCTGGATAGAGAAGGTTGAGCCATGTGAGTAATTCAAAATCTCTTTCATTATCTCTAGATCAGATGGTACACATAATTGTGACCCAAATATGACAACTCATTCATCATAAATCATGAATCTAGAGGATTTCCCATTTCTAATGGATTCCACCCTTTACTTAATTTCAACATATTTTCTTTGAGCATCCTTAATTTTCTCCCTGAGGGATGGTTGAGAAATCTTTTGAGAAAGTATTGATGAAGTTCCTCCCTTTATGACTCCCATGTCCATACTTTATAAATCTAATAAGATTTGAACCTTTATAATTCTCATCATTGATAAAAATGTAGTATTCTTTCTACTTAGAGCATATGCCACCTTTTTGTCCTTACTAGGATAGTGGTGAATTGAGAAGTCATAATCCATGATGAGATCAAACCAAATTCGAAGTAGAATATTAAGCTATTTTTATAAAAATCTATATTTAGGACACATGTGATTAGTATATATATCACGCTTCTCCCCATAGAGATAATTGTTTTAGATTTTTAATGCATAGATCACAACTGCCAACTCCAGATCAAGCATGGAATCGTTTTTCTCATGGATTTTCAACTATCTTAAGGCATATGATATCTCTTTATCATTTTTAATTAGTACACAGCCTAATCCACTCTTTGATGAATCACTATACAGCAAAAATATTTCACCACCTGCTGGGAGAGTGATTATTGGTGTATTGATAAGCATCTTCTTCAACTCCTTAATGTAGTCTTCAAATTCATGGGTACAGATAAACATTACTCCCTTCAATTCCATCTTGGTCATAGGATTAGAAATTTCTGAAACTTTCTTCATAAATCATCAATAACACATATCTCGACCTATAAATCTATGGATCACCATTACAGATGTTTTCACAGGCCACTTTTCAATTGCCTTTGTCTTGGGAGGGTCTATAGATATTCATTTGCTAGTGATAACATGCCTCAGGAATGATACTTCCTTCATCCAGAACTCACATTTACTGTACTTTACATATAGTTTCTCCCTTCATAAATTATTTATCATAGTATTCAAATGTTCTCCATGTTCCTCCTTACTCTTAGAGTATATCATAATATCGTCAATAAAGGATACCACAAATTTTTCAAGGTAATATCTGAAGAATCAATTCATTAAATCCATGAAGATTGATGGATAATTAGTGAGTCTGAAGGGAATCACGGTAAACTCATAGTGTCAATACATAATTTGAAATGCAGTCTTGGGAATATCTTCCTTCCTAACCTTTAATTGGTGATATCCCGACTGAAGGTCCACCTTAGAGAAATAACTGGCACCACGAAGCTGATCAAACAAGTCATCTATATGAGGTAGTGGATACTTGTTATTTATTATGATTTTATTGAGATCATGAATATCAATGAATAGGTGCATTGAACCGTCCTTGATCTTGAAAAAAAGGTCTGGTGCACCCCATGGTGAAGCACTCAGGCATATAAAACCCTTCTCCAGATTCTCCTGTAACTTATTTTTTAGCACTTCCAGTTATATGGAAGCCATTATATAAGGTTTATATCATATAGGTAGGGATCCAGGAATAAGTTCAATTGAGAAATCAACCTCTCAATCTGGTGGAATACTAGGAAACTATTCAAGGAATACATCAATATAATCCCTCACGATGGCCATATCTTTGAGGATGATTTTCTCCTTTGTCTTAATCATTTTAGCTATAAATACTTGATCATAAAGAAATTAATATCAACACATGAGGAAATTATTCTAAAATAGATTAATCTTCCTCCTTACACTTGGATATAATTGGAGGATCCATCGAGATGTGAAGAGTTATCTCCCTTTCCTAACGGTTGATGTTGGCTTTTTATAAACACAACCAACCCATGCCCAAGATAGCATCAAACTCCACTAAAGAAAGTATGAATAGATTTTTTGGGAGGTTTAGTATACAAATGTTAACTAGGGGGGTTTTTAAATCTTGGATTTAATAATTTCCCCATTCACAATTATCACAGATAACATAACCTCTAAATTTTGAGGTGGTGTTTGAATAGTTCGATAAAAATTTCTAGATAAGAAAGAAATCATAGAATGATAATCAAATAGTACATTCTCTATTCATGAATGAATAACTAGAGTACCTATCACCACATCATTTTATGGATCCACCTCAGTAGTAGTGATATTATAAGACCTTAATTTTCCCTAGGAGGTTATTGTTGATTACCTCTAATAACCCTTGTCCTGGGGTAATTGATAGCATAATGCCCATGTTTCTTTGCTGTTGTAACATTGCACCACTGGATGAGAGTTTAAGTAAACCTTCTTTTATTATTATATATTAGTTGGATTCTTCATATCCATTCAGTTTTTGTTATCAATATGTTTGATTTTTTCACATTTAAAATAATTTCAGGTTCCCTTTAGATAGTTCCAAGGATGATTCTTCCCCAAATTTTGACATGGGGGATGTTCGATATTCTTTTCGTCTGGTGATTTATTTTCCAAAACACCCATATTAGACTCTATTTTTTGCTTCTTTTCACCAGGACCATGATACAAATATGAGTCTCTAATATCCATTTCAACCTTTAGGGCACAATGGACAATTTACTAATAACTATCAAATTCTCAAATCACCAATTCATTTAATATAATTGACTTTAGTACACAAAAAAATTGATCCACCTTGCTTTTAGTGCTCTAGAAAAAGCTTGAGTTGATCATTCAAGCCTTGTAAAGTTTTCTTCATAAGTCAGGATGGACTAATCATCCTTCTTCTTAAGTCTTAGGAACTCCCTTTTTTTCTTGAGATAGAGGGTTCGGGAAAAATATTTATTAAAAACTATTCTCTTGAATTTCTCAAAATTCATAGAATAAATTTCATCCTTGGACTCTATATTTTTTATCAGTTTCCACCACTGATTAACTTCCCCATAAAAATGATAAACTTTTGGTATAACTTTCTCTTCTTCTGAGCACTAGAGTACTGAGAATATCTTTTCAATGGAGTTAATCAACTATTCTGTGAGGAGGGGATTAGAAGATCCTCTAAACATGGGAGTTTTTTTACTATGTGAAAGATTCTAAAGAAACTTTCCATCTCCTTGTAGAAGGAGGTCATTCTACCTGATTCAAGTTACTATTAATACCATGATCCATCTGAAAAATTACTTTCATGATGTTCTGAGAACCTGTTACTATCATATTTGGCATATTATTAGGGAAATATTCACATTCCCAATCACATTTATTTTTTCACATGTTCTTAAATTTCTCTCCATTATATAAGATAAATAACATACAATTAGAGTTCTTGAATACTTAGATATTACGCATTAAAATAAAACATTGAACATAAAATAATAAACTTCTAAAGGATAAGTATATCCAAACTTGTGCTTCCATAGGTTTCAATCTTGGTTATCCATGATCTATTTCTTAACTTATATTCTTATGGCCTTTTTTATTCCCTTAATAATGTTTTATACTATGCTCATTAATTTAACAAACATATCCCCCAGAAGTGTCAAACTATAAGTGAAGTAAGGCCTATTTTTATGCACAAGTTCCCACTCGAGTCTAGCTCAAATCAGTGTTTTTAGGTTTTACCCCTAGATACATTTGTGCTAGAGAAACCTCTACCTGTTTTTTTTTCAGAGAGAATTTTATTTTCCTAATAGCCCCTTACTCTATAATTAGAAAAATTTAGGGGCGTTTTCTTATACGTAGTCTCATCCCTAAGGTTATTATGAAAGTGATCTATTCCTAATCTCCAAAAATAACTATTCCATACTATGATACCGGGTATAGCAACCCTACAATTTTACATATATCATTACGTGATTTTAAGCACAATTAAACATCAAATTGAAATCCAAGGATCATAAAGTTGAGTGTCTTGGAATACTAGGTACATAATTAAACATTATAAAACAACTTTTTATTTAATCTCTATAATGAGATCCTATATTCCATTGTGCTCATACATCTTTATAGGATAACCTTGGGATAAAATTAACAAAGGGATGAGCTAAAATCCTAGTAAGGGAAAAAAAACAAAGTAATAAATCTATAGCACATGGGTTAGAAGGCAAGGAATAAGGATATAAAAAGGCATGGAACATGTGAAATAATAACAAATAAACATGGGGTCATATAAACATGGATTCATATAAATGTGGCAGCAATATAAAACATGACTTATCATGAGTCAAGCCCCATTGCACAAAGAGTATATCATGTCAATTTTAACAACCAAGACTATTGCACATGGTAGCACGAGTCAAAGCTAATCGCCAAGACCATTGCACATAACATATCATGGGAATCAAATTTAGCCAATGCTATGGAGTTCTATATGGGCACACCCATCTTAATATGTTCATGAATATTATTTCCACATAAATATTCATCCATAATCAATTATACAAAAACATAAGGGTTTCCATGGAAAGAAATGGGTATCATAATCATGTCATAAAGCATAATGAATGGGAATATTATAAAAGTATCTGTGAAAAAAATTGAAATTAGATCAATCATGGACATTCATAAATTATAATTGGAAAATAAAATTAGAATTGATTCCAAATTTAAGTGATAACATGTAAAATATAAACTTTAAAATTAAAACATTTTAGTGTGGTTTAATGAAAATATCAAAGATCATTTAAAATAGAAAAGTGAATAATATTTCATATAAAACTAAAAGTGAACCAAGAAGTTTTTAATGATAAATAGATTTTGTATACAAATATAATTGTTTCTTAAAATAAATTGTATAATGCACTTGAAATTGGGTAAGACTTCACGAAGTTCCCTTAAAACAAGTTTTCTTGTCAGGAAGTCTTGGGGAGGGAATCACATAAAAGCATGTATATCCCAAAAAAAGAGAGATTAATGGATATTGATACATTATTTTGGGTATATAAAAATAAATTAGAATATGTAAGTAAATATAATATAGGATTTTATTTGGGTAAAAATAGAGTAAGAATAACCCAAAGGAATAATGGAGGTTTGGGTAGAACCCCTTATGAAACCTCAGCATGGAAACAGATGTATTTAGGAGGGATCAATGAGGGATAAATGGGTCTCTAATGTTATATATATCATGAGAAAAGTATGGTGTATGTGAAAAACATATCCCATCATTAGTAACTAACAAATGGGCATAACATAGAAGATATTATTCTATAATAGTGAGAAAGAGAGGATCCCTTTCCTTAAGTCCAATAGTGTTATCCAGTTGATATTAATGACCTGAATATTAAAATTAGGTTCATTAATTAATAATTACAGTAAATAATTTTCATGTAATTTATTTAGTATAACCTTTTTGATTTCATTCATAACCATTTTTATTGGTTATGAGGTTTAATTTCATTGTTCGGGTCAGTTTGTTTCATGATCGGTTTACTTATATGCATGAATGGATAATCATGTAAAATGAGGATGGTTTTCTAGAAATGGAGTATTATTTTAATATCAAAAAACCAAAAGTTTTAATCGTATTAAATTTCATTTGGTTACTTGGAGTGAATATGAATCATTATGTAAAACTTTAGTGATAACCTTTTGGGTTAATTGGTGATTTTTTATCACAAGGAATGCATTTTGTTCTATAAATCAAAAACCATATGTACAAAAAGATAACAGAACAATAGATGAGACATAATACATATATTATAGTCGGTTTCAATCATGTAAATGGTTTCATGACAATAATTCAATATGGTAATAGAAATTGAAAACCCAACATCCTTGATTGTGATAAATTAACACATCTCAGATGGTCTTTTTACTACTAGGATAAAATAAGGGTAAAGGAGAGATGATAATAATGTTTTCCATTATCATAACAAAATTATAGTACATATAAGGTAATTTATTTTTCATAAAATTTGGATGATGATAGGTAATGATAGAAAAGAAAACAATGGAACTTGAAAGGAAAGTAAATGAATTGAAAAGATGAATTTACCTATTGAGTTAATCTTCCTTGAGAGCCTCTTAAGGGGAGAGGATTTGGTCTTTTGAGGATACCAAGGGCTGATGGACATGGGGAAGGACCTTGGGTAGATAATTGAACATAATTTATAAAACTAACATGGCTTTAGAGGAGTGAATATAAGAGGGTAGTGTGGTAGGTTTTTATAGTGGAGGGAGGAGTGTTTTCTTATATTTCAATCAATAGTTTATTATTTTTCCATAAAACAAGAAATAGTAATGATTATTGTGAAAAAAATATTAATATTTTCATGTGAGTTGGAAACACATGTGCATTCATCATACATGACTCAATAAATAGTGTATTTAGAATATAATGTATATACGTGGTAAATTATCGTATTTTACTATTCATCAAAAATTCAAGTATTTTAGAAAAATACAAAAAATTCACCCTAACCATTTTTTCTATTTTTAGAATCCAAAAATGAGATCAATTTTTCGAAAAAAAATTATAAATATGTATAATTTAATTTTTTAATTAAAATTATAATTTACTTGAAAAATACACATTTTAAAACTATAAATTATTTTAGAATGCTTTCAAAAATTATATAACATTTAATAAAATTATCATAAAACCAGAAGAAATGAATTTGTTAATTTATGAACACATTTTAGGAAAATAAATTTTTTAAAATTAATTAAGGAATTCAAATTCTTTATGAATTAAAAAATACCAATTCTTTTACTGTGTTAATATTATAACTTATAAGATTCCTAGATTTTATTTATAGATTCACGGGTGAGGTTATTATTCATTTGTACGATTTTATATTCATAAGGGTTATATTAAAATTCATAATGGTAGTTTATTATTAAAAATCATAGGTTACTATTGACCAAAAAATTAAGTTTGTCTAATCGGACTCAAAACATCTTACTAATCGCAAATGTGTATGTTAGATTTTCAAAATTCAAATCACAAAACTGAAAATATTATGTTTAAAGGTCACATAGTACTTATTAGTTTATTTTGATTTTATTTCATGTTATTATATGAAATAATTATAAGAAATGAATTTCCATTGATAAAATAATGGGTCCTTACATTACGTGCACAGAACTGACAGTTCAACTTTCAGAGCGTTACCCTTAAGTTTAAGAGGAAATCCCTAAGTTATAAGTGAAAATATCGGTGGTGGAATGTAAGGAGGTCAGCACCAAAGAAGCCATCTGACATCACATTGGGTGCATAAGACTTTTACTCATGGTCCAGCCTTTTACGTCGACCCAGTTACTTCCACGCATCTGAATTTTCCATTTTAGAGGTCTGAGCACTAAAATATCATTTGACATCACATTGGGTGTGAAAAATGCTTGTGCACATCTATCGTCCTTGCATGTAAAAATTGAATCTTGTTTAAAACACCCTTGGTATTCTTGAGATCATTTTCTGAGTCAAAATATACCTTTGGATTTTTCAAATATGCAAATATATGGCCTCAAGTGGAATTCAGTGTCAAACAATTCCCCCTTGAAATTTGAGTGAAAGGGATATAAAGTTGGGTTCTGAGGGAAAGGTGGATGAACAAAATACATTTTTGGTGGTGCACATAAAATTTCCAATCTTGCATGTAAGGCATCTGGCGCCTGCATTAAAGACCCATTCCACACTGATAAATATGATGGGGGATAAGGCATTGTACCTTGACTTTTTTGTATGATAGGTAATCCCCTCTCGTGCATGAAAGTTCCTTCATTCTGTGTGAAATATCTCAAATTATGTCGGTGCCTTATGCACAACCACTAGATCTTGCATACTTTTGATTTAGTCATATTTTTATTGCATGGTTGTCGTCACTTTTTTTCCCCACATTCTTCATTGCACGCCAAACCTCCATCCCTCACTGCAAAACCTTTCTATATTTGAGGCATGACCGAGATGGCTAGTGAACATACATATGATTAGAGGGGTATGCCTATACTGCATGAAGGGATGAGATTATCATGAAACCTCATATTTATTACATGAGAAGGGTGATATCTAAAAATCAGATGTTTCTGGGAATGCTGACATCGGCTCAAAAGGATTATGTCCTATGTGGTAGCCTCCTTATATAAAACTTCGACATTCTAAAGGATGTGTTGATGTTGGTATTCAGGGTGGTTGTGGGTGACACACGAAGATAGACTTTCATGGATCAACATCACAAAAAATGATCACCACTATAGGGAAACTATGAATATAGATTTTTATATCTTCAACCCGAAGACTGAGACAATCATAGAGAGTGAACCGGTGGACGAAGAATTTTCCAGCAACTAAGAAAGTACATTCAATGGAATTATCACTGATTATACTAATGTATGAAAACAATATTAGAAGTTGAGATCTTTAGGAAACTTCATTAGAGAGTGGGCATGGGATTACTGGGAATTCAAGAAATGTGAGGAATTTAGGGTAGAGATTTGACATAGTGGGTTTTTTAGGCTATGTGGACTTCACAATTCCATTTCTACAACCAGTAGGACCAGGTGCAGAAGATGTTCTTTTGGTGGTCTTCTGATAGCAATACCTCCCATCTCCACCATGGGGAGGTCGTAATTATCCTTTGGGACATCTACTACATTAATGGAATACCTCTGTAATGGTTCCAATATGATTATTTCACACTGATAGATAATTTTGGGGAGACAGGGTGCGAACCCCCATTATGACATGGAATTTGTTAGAGATGGTGAAGGAGAGGTTGAAGATCAAGTACCACTGGAAGGATATATCCTATCTTGCATGGTTAAGTTTATTTCACAAAATGGATGATAGGGTGGAGATGCGAGGATGATATAAAAAATGCTCAAATGTATCATTGAGAGGAAATGCTAGGTCACACTAGGTTGTCAT
Organism: Viscum album; assembly: GCA_963277665.1. NCBI lineage: Eukaryota > Viridiplantae > Streptophyta > Magnoliopsida > Santalales > Viscaceae > Viscum > Viscum album. The sequence goes on along the minus strand of OY728125.1, from coordinate 1,413,560,677 downwards.
CGAAGCATTCCAATACCAATCATTGGGCTTCAATGTGAATGAAATCTAGGACCCACATGTGTGATGCACTAGTTTCATCACTAACTTCTTCAGTGGATGGATGTTTCTTGTAAGAGATATGAGGATGGGGGTCCATACAGGTACATTGGTTGTGGTCAGGATCATAGAAACCCATCACAGGGTAAACCTATGAGTGCCTACGTGAGCTAGAATGAATAGCATTTTTAGGCACAACTCAAGAGGGAGTATTCCTAGGAGAATCTGGGGGCTATTTCAAATTATTCATTGTCATGTCACAACTCACTTTGGTGGGTATGATTTCCCAAATGGCATCAATCCTATAAGTGATAGCCTATGACCATCCCTACTGAATATTGTTGGGGTTTAGCCATTGATGCTTACTGAATATGGTATTATTCTCAAGATCAATATTCATGAAAATTTCATCGTCCACCCATTTCAAACCTAGGTCGTTCAGAAGGTGGATGACCTATGTGTCCCATTGGAGTAGAGGGACTTTATGTAGAGTATCAGGGGTAGTGTTCTAGTAGCCTAGATCAATGGGAAAATATTTTGTGAACCCTACATGCCATCATGGTTTTCTAGATAGATTGGGTGCATGTAAAGTATTCCACAAAAAGTGTATAAATAGGTTTGGGAAAAGTGGCATGCCTGCATCCTTCACCAATTATGTATCATGTTCACAACTTCTGGCTTTGGTGAAGTCATTACTTCCTCCTACTGATGTCGATGTCAGCCTATCAAAAGAATATTTTGAACACCAGGTAGCAGTGTATCTAGAGGAAATTTTATGTAAACTCATTCGGCTGATCAATGAGGTGATCATAGTACCTAGATATTGAGAGAGAAGGCAAGGTGATTCAGGTAAAGAAAGACCATAGGTAAGCCAGATGGATAGGGTGGCATAAGCAAGAACATCGATGGTAAGAGTGCCACATGGTTTGGACACACCTCTACCTTCTAAAGAAGGGTGTACTTGTACGCATCCACGTGGGCCAGCTAGGGAGGATCCTGGCATGTAACTGAGATATATCCTATAGTCGACCACTGATTCCATTTCCCCACACTAATGGACTACTTGGAGAATGCTATGATAATAGATGGCACTTGAAGAACTATGGTGAAGACTGGTGCGCACTAGGCTTGACCTTCGAGATGTAGGGAATATCCAGGTGGTGGACATGGTGCACTTTCATCACTAACATATGTACCTAATAGCCATGGATGACTTTGCATGACAATGGGGGAGTTATGAAGAACAAAAATTCTTGATTCACGTAAATATTGTTACAGATCATGACCCCAAATAAAAGACACCTTAGTCTGACAACGATGAAGATGAAGACGAGTATAATAACCCTACTCTATATTTCACACATAAACATCATTTATTACATAAAATATTCACTTGATACAAGATATAATAGTGATAGATCTAGTGTATTTGGGGATTAAAAACATTACACAATAACTTAGAACATAAAACTCAACATTTTTATTGAAAAATACTTTTACATGACCACAACATTCCTTCGAACATAGCATTGCATGGGATAACCTGAGGACATGCATAAGAAAAGGGGGAGATATAAAGCCAGTAAGGGATAAAATAATTCATAACATGAAAATACATTATATGTTAGTCAATAGTAATATCAATGTATTATAAAAGAAACATTATCATAAAGGCATGATATATCACGGTTATCATAACATGGAAATGTGGCAACAACATTTAACATGATATTAGCATGGTCAAAGGATCATTGCACATGGATCATGAGAAAATTCTCATTGAACTTTAATTAGAATTATTAAACCCTCATTTCACTTGATGTGTCATGATACTAATCTTTACCCAATGCATTAGAGCACTATCAGGACGCACCCTTCATAATCATTTCATTTCATGCATAACTATGCCACATGGATCATACAACATGGAATCATTAAAGAACATCATTTATTCCACTATAAAGGAATTTGGAATTCATACATGAAACTTTATAATCTATAATTAAATGGGCATAAAGGTGAATACCCTTGATAGATAAATGGGCATGGTATTCACAACACAATGAGTTTGCCTTGGAAAATCACGGTGCAATTTCAGTAGCCTAACAGCGTGACATAATGATTCATAAAAATGGTTGATGAGAGACAAATGGGTGTCTCATAATATGTATATTAAATGGATAGTAAGGGTTAATATAGACACATTTCCCAAAATAAGTAATGGAATTTTAGATTCATAATACCAAAGAGTTGATTTAATGTAAATGAAGAGAAAGAAATTCCTTACGGAATTTCGACATGGTCACGGGTGTACATGGGAGGAAATGAGAGAGAAAGGGGTATCTCACCATTCAAACATAAAGAGTGAAGTAAGAGGAAGGTTTGAAATCATACCCTAACATTTTTAATTGAAAATAAAAGGGCATAACAACTTAAAAAATGTTGTATAAAAATGAGAAAGGAAGAAATCCCTTACTTGGAAGTGTGATCACAAAGGCTTGGAAGAGGCTTGAGAGATGCTTCTTGGGAGCTTGGGAAACCTTGGTAGGAATATAAAGAGAGGAGGTCAGAGTTTGGTTGATCTCCAAAGGCTTTGAGTGAAGATTAAGTGGGATCTTGGGTGGTTTTATATAGGAAAAGAGAGGGAATTCTTTATGATTAGTGTTTTGGATACCACATATTAATCTAATCAAAACCACAAACCAGGCCATGGTTTTTGCCCTTGGTTTTTTCTAAAGGGGAGTGAAAAATATTATTTTATAAGGCCAATGGGATAACTTCTTAAAATATTTTTGTTATTTATGTAGAGGTGAGTCATACTCTTAATGAAATCAATTAAAAAGTTAAAAAAATTTATTGGAGCGTCCACTAAATCTTTGTAAAATAAATCAAACAACCCTAAAATCACATTATATTAATGGTAAAACATATATTATCATAACATGATGTTTAGAGTATTTTATTACATCACTATTGTGACATTATGATGTCATACAACACATTGTATTTTTAAACAGTATTTAATTTTTACACAAAAAATCGACTGTCTCAGAAAATTATGAAAAAAATAACCATTGGATAATTTCAACCTTTTCATTCAAAAAATAATATAAATTTTATATAAATATTTTTCTAAATATTTTAATTATTATTTTTAAAATATTTTCCTAAATTTATCAAATATTCATGTGTTTTGACAAAAATAACTTTCCAACCTTAATAAAAATTTCAATTATATTCATAAAAATCATATAATCATTTATATTTAATAAATATTAATTTTGTAATAATATTTCATTAAAATATTATTTAATTCAAAAATCCATTAATTTATCAAATTAGATTTATTAATTTAATATTAACTAAAAATGTTATTTTTTTCTATAAAAACTATTTTCAAAGTAATACTTATAAATTGAAAGTATATTTTCTATACACAAATAATGTATATAATCATAGTGCTAAGGTCATGTTACATAACCCCTTATAACACTCACATAAAACCAAAGGGTAAGGTGTGCGATTGTGACAGACACTTGGGGTGGTACAGATAACATCACTCAGGTGGTAATCTCAATCAACTTCCACTTCTCCCATAGGCAGTTCTGCTCAAGCTAAACATGTTAAAGCTTAGATTGGGATTGGTCAAGAGTGAATACCAATGAAGCCACATCCTTTCCAAGATCCTACAAATGGGATTCAAATGGGGAAGACTACTAGATGAGAACATCGCTTCCTTTTTCTGAGTATATAGATTTGTTAAATCCCTATATTTATATTAATCATGTGATAACTACTCAACAGCTATATTTGCAGTGGTCATAATTATTAATGGTGTTTTAAAATCCAAAGTCATAATAACAATTAATTTCATATGTTTTATATAACCATTTTTCTTAATAATACATTTAATTAGATCAAGAGGAATTTTTATTAATAAAATTTTGGTTTGTTAAAATTATCCCCCCTTAAAAAATTAATCCCTAGAAATTTTATTTCACACACTAAAACAGATGTGGGTAACTTTTCTTCATCACTTCCTCTGATTCCAATGTTGCTTCTTCAAACTTGTGGTTTCTCACAACAATTTCATGAGGGGATTGTCTTATTTCATAGAAATTTTTCCCAATGATCTATGTTCTCCACCAGATTTTATTCATAAGAGAGGAAATTATCCAATGGTACCACCTTTGGATTGAGTACATGTGATGGGTTAGGTATGTACTTCCTCAAGAGTGATACAAAGAATACATCATGTACTTGAGATAGGTTCGGTGGTAGTGCTAGTTGATAGGCCACTACTCCAATGTGATCAAGGATCTCAAAAGGGATAATGTACCTTGGAATAATCTTTCCCTTTGCCCCAAATCTCATAAATCTCTTCCATGGTGTTATTCAGAGGAAACCCGTGTCTCTGAAATCAAACTCTAGGTCTTGTCGAAGATTATCAGCATAGCTCTTTTGTTTACTCTGGGATGCATTAATTTGCTTCCAAATAGTCTTAACCATTTCAACCATTTATTCGACCATTTCCAGACCGAGGAGTTTTCTCTCCCTAAATTTATCCCAACAATTCGATGTTCTTCACCTCTTCGCATATTTGGCTGTATAAGAAAACATTTGGTTTCTTGAGTGGAAACTTTTATTGTAAGATAACTCAACTAAAGGGGTATGTTGATCCCATACTCGTTTAAAGTCCATTGATCATGCTCTCAACATTTCCTTAAGTTTATGGATAGTCTGCTTAGATTGGCCATCATTTTGAGAATAATAAGTTGTACTGAAGTTCAAATTAGTATTCAGAGAATGTTGAAGACTCTTCCAAAACATAGAGGTGAATCCTGGATCTTGATCAGATACAATAGAATGTGGTAATCCCTGTAGCCTTACCACATCTCTGATATATATCTGTGCTAATTGATCCAATTATAAATCCATCCAAATTTCAATGAAGTGTGTAGTCTTTGTAAGACGATCCACTATAACCCAGATAGCATTGTTTCTTTTGGATGTCTTCATAAGTATAGTGTCAAAGTCCATGGTGATGTTCTCCCATTTCCATTATGGTATGGGTAATGGTTGAAACATCCACTTAGACTTCTACCTCACAGACCTCACTTTCTGAAATACCAAGAACATTGATTTATACTCAAAAATATCATTCTTTATGTTTTACCTCCAATAATGCTCTCAGAGATCTTGATACATCTTTGTGTTCCCTGGGTGAATGGAGACATTCAAACTATGTGCATTATCCAAAATTTATTTCTTCATCTCTATATTTTATAGAACACATAGTCTTTACCCAAATATCATAGTTCTTTCTTTATTAACATTTAACTCCAAGGATGTCCCTTTTCTGGTAGTTTGCACTTTTTCTAAATTATTACATCATCCTTTTGATCATCCTTTAACCTTTCCAAAGGAGATGGTAGATAAATCTTTTGTGAAAGTATTGATGGTGTTCCCTTATTTATGATTCCCATTCCTGTATTCATCAAATCATAGAATATTGGATCCTTTTCAATTCTCAACAATGATAGAATCGTTGGGTCCTTTTAACCTAGAGCATCTTCCACCCTGTTCACTTTCCCAGTGTGGTAATAGATTGAGCAGACATAGTTTTTGTTTTTCTCTCCCCATCTTCATTAGAGCATGTTCAACTCTTTCTATGTGAATATATACATGAGGCTTTTGTGGTTTGTATATACTTCACACTTCTCCTCAAAGAGGTAGTTCCACCAAAATTTTAAAGCGAAGTTCACTGCAGCCAACTCCAGGTCATGAGTTGTATAGTTTAGATCATGAAATTCAATTACCTTGAATCATAGGAAATGAATTTATCATTTTTTATCAACACACATCCCATGTCCTTCTTCGAAGCATCACTGAATACAACAAAAATTTATCCACTTGTCAGTAGTGTGAGCACAGGTGCAGTGATAATCATCCTTTTCAACTCTTTAAAGCTCTCTTCACATTCATCACTCTAAGAAAACTTTAATACCTTCTGAGTTAGCTTGCTGAGAGGTCTAGACAATCATGATAAATTTCTCATAAATCGGCGATAATATCCAGCTAACACCAGGAATCTATGGAAATATGTTACCGATGTTGGCCTTAGCCATCCCTCAATTGCAGTTGTCATGGAGGGATCCAAATATATTTCATTTCTTTTGATGATATGACCCAATAATGAAAATTCCTTCAACCTTAACTCACACTTGATGTACTTTTCATAGAGATTATAATTTCAAAAGTTCTCTAGAAAAGTTCTCAAATACTCCCCATACACCTCCTTGGTTTGAGAGTATATCAGAATATCATCTATAAAGACTACCACAAATTTGTCGAGGTAATCTCTAAATAATATATTCATTAAGTACATGAAGATTTTATGAGAATTATTGAGTCTCAAAATAATTACTATGAATTCATAGTTCACGTATCTTGTATAAAAAGTAGTCTTGGGGATATCCACCTTCTTCTCCCTTACTCAGTAATATCCCGACCACAAATCCACCATAGAGAATTATTGTGCTCCGCATAGCTGATAAAACAAGTCGTAAATTAGGGGTATAGTATACTTTCTCTTTATCATGATTTTTTTGAGATCACGATAATCAATGCAAAGGTTCATTAACCCATCCTTCTTCTTGATTAAGAGCACTGGTGTATCCCACTGTGAAGCACTTGGGTGTATAAACCCTTTTTCCAGATTCTCCTGTAGTTGTTTCTTTAGCTCCTCAATCTCAACAACAGTTATTCTATATGGAGTCAGGGATATTGGAAATGTCCTAGGTATAATGTCAATTGAGATTTAAACATCTCTTCTAGGAGGAAGACTAGGAAATTCCTTAGGAAAGACTTCAACGAACTCCCTCACAATGGGAATGTCTTCTTCGATGGTTGCTTCCTTAGAATGAATCATCTGATCAAGATATGTGTGATCATAGGGAAGTAATATCCATGCTTGAGATGATGGTACTAAATAAGATTTATCTTTCTCCTTTAAATTGTACAGAATCATGGGTCGATTCTCCAAATAGGGAGTGATTTCCCTCTAACGAGAAATTTATGTTGGCTCTATATAAGGAAATATAATCCATGCCAAGAAATGCAAAAAAAAATTACACCTGATGGAGTATTATAAGGTTCAGTAGAAATTTCAATTCACATATTGTGACTGGGGGAATTTATATTTATATAAAGCAATGATTTCCCCATTTTTAATTCTCACTAACAGCTTTACTTCCATGATTTGAGGTGGTGTTAGGATTGCTCTACTAAACTTTTAGAATATAAAATAATGTGTAGAACCAGAATCAAAAAATTTTTTCTCTATTATTGAAAGAATAACTATCGTAATTGTCACCACATTGTTTTTTGGTTTCACTTCAGCGGTAGTGATGGAAAAAGCTCACCCTTTCCACCTTGGAGGTAGTTGGTTGCCTCCGAAAACCCTTGTCTTTGGTGACTGATCTGCAAATTTCCCTGGTTATTTTAAGTTGAAGAAATGAACAATACGTTGAGGTCTGAACTGAGTATTCCTATCCTTTGTTGCATCCATAGGTTTTTCTTTTCAGAAGTTAACATCTAGGTTCCCTTATCTTCCACACCTAAGGAATTGTCTTGTCCCCTTTAGGAAATTTCTGGGGTTGTTCTTTCTACACCTTTGGCAACTGGGGTGATGGATTTTCTCATCTTGGTTGGATTTAACCATCAGAAAACCATAATTAAAGGCCACCTTATGCTTCTTATCCCTATGATACCCCTGAGACTCTCTGATCTCCATTTCATCCTTGAGAGCATATCGGACAATTTCCTCATATTTATTGAAGTCACGGATCACTAGGGCTTTCCATAGGCTAGGTTTCAGCCCACCAAAGAAGCGACCAACCTTACATTCTAGGGTAACGAAAAATCCAGAGGAATATTGTGAAAGCCTTGTGAATTTATCTTCATACGAATTGATGGATTTGTCATATTTTTTCTTGAGGTCAAGGAAGCCCTTTTCCATCTTAAGTCGGAGGGTGCGCAGAAAATATTTATCGAAAAAAAATTCAGAAAATCCTTTCATTCCAACCCCTCGATCTCTTCCTTAGGCTTCTTATTTTTTATCAATTTCCACCATTGATCAGTTTGACCCTCCATATGATAAGAAACAATAAGAACCTTCTATTGTTTATAACATTATAAGATGGAGAATATCCTTTCAATGGAGTTGATCCATTGTTTGGAAATTGAGGGATCGGATGATTCATTAAATGTATGAGGCCTTTTTCTCTTGAAGCTCTCGATTGCGACTTGTTCTTTATTAGGAGTGGTTGAAGATTTTTATTAACCCATGTTTCTATAAAAATCATGAGTTAACTGAGATATTATCGTGACAAAGTTTGTTATTCCCGCTCCCATTGGATTGGGAATCTCATTTGAACAGTTATCACATTGATCTTCACATCAGTTGTCAGATAGAGTCCTCCTATTATCATCCATTTGCTGGAGTAAATGGAATGTTAATGGTAACACATAAAGGTTAATCCAAGGGAAAAAATGGATGACTTATAAATCACTTTTATTTCCTTAACTTATGAATCTATAGGATCCAATCTATTTTATCCATGATCTACTTCCCAACATTTATTCTTTGGGGTATTTTTTTTATTCCCTTAAAAATGGTTCATACTATGCTTTTAAATTTACCAAATTATATCCTCCAGGAGTGTTGTAACCAAAAATGCAGCAAGTCCCGTTGTCATGTACCAGGATACCCTAGGTCAAGCCCAAAACTCCTTGTTAGAGTTTTCACTACTTGGTACATTTGTGCCAGAGCTGCCTCTACCTACTCGTATCCAGAAAGGGATGTATTTTATTGATAAACCTCATAATAAATACTCAACAAAAATGGAAATTTTTTTATTGTACTTTTTATTATCACAAATTTTTTCACTAGGGTTTTCTAATCCTAATCTCATAAATAAATAAACATATCCTTTGATAGAAACTATAACAACCCTGCACTTTATTTCACACTTAAACATGATTTATTATATAAAATAATCAATTGATAAAAGATACAAGATCAAGAGGTCTAGTGTCTTTGGGGATTAAGAAAATTACATAACAACTTATCACCTAAAACACAACATATTTATTGAAGACTTATTTAACATGGCCACAACATTCCATCGTACTTAGCATTGCAATGGATAACCTAAGGACTTGCATAAGAAAATGGTGATCTATAAAGCTCAGTAAAAGAGTAAACAAGGAATAACATGAATAATAAAGTACATGTTAGTAAATAGTTATATCAATGGATCATAATAGAAACAAGATCATAAAGGCATGATATATAATGGTTATCACAACATGTAAATGTGGCAATAACATTTATCATTATATTAGCATGAGCCAAGGCTCATTGCACATGGAATCACCAAATATAATAATTTATTCCATGATAAAAGATTTTATAATTCATTCATGAAACTATATAATACATAAGTAAATTTTCATAAAGGTGAATACCCTTGATAGATAAATGGGTATGGCATTCAGGACACAATGACTTTGACTTGGAAAATCACAGTGCAATTTCGGCAGCATAACGGTGTGACATAAGAATTCATAAAAATGGTTGATGAGAGAGAAAGAGGTGTATCATCATATTTACATGAAATTTACAGTAGGAGGATAATATAGATACATTTCCCAACATAATAAATTGAAGTTTATATTCATAATATAAAAAAAATCATGAATGTAAATGAGGAGAGAGAAATTCTTTACGGAATTTTGGCATGGTAATGGGTGTACATGGAAGGCATTAATGGGAGATACAATGGTATCTTATCATTCAAAAATAAATAGGGATGTTTTAGGGAGGTGTGAAATCATACCCCAATATTTTTAATTGAAAATAAAAGCGCATAACAATATAAAGAAAGTTGGACAAAAAATGACAAAGGAAGAACATTCCTTATTTAGAAGTATGATCCCAAAGGCTTGAGAGAGGCTTGAGAGGAGATTATTTTGGATATTGGGGCACCTTGAGAGGATTTTAGATAGATTTGGTAAGAGTTTGGTCGAGATATAAAGGCATTGAGTGAAGAGAAAGTGGGAGATTGGGAGGGTTTATATAGGAAAAGTGAGGGAATTCTTCATTATTTGGGTTTTGGACACCACACATTAAACCAATCAAAACCACAAACCAGACCATGGTTTTTTGCCCATGGTTTTTACCAAAGGAGAGTGGAAAGCATTATTTTATAATTCCAATGGCCGAAATTCTTAAAATATTAGGCTTGATTATGTGGAGGTGAGTCATAAACTTAAGGAAATCAATTAAAAAAGTTAAATTTTTTTATAAGTCTTGGAGGGTCCACTAAATATTTATAAAATAAATCAATAAAAACCTAAAAACACATTATTTGAATTGTAAAACATATATTGGTCGAACATAATGTTTATAGAATTTTATTATATCATTATTGGGTCATTATGATGTCATAAAACACATTATATGTTTTAACGGTATTTAATTTTTACCCAAATATTTGATTATCTCAGAAAATTATGAAAAATTCACCATTGGATAATATCAATTTCCTAATTATATAAATAATATTCATTTTATCTAAATAATTATCTCAATATTTTAATTTTTACTTTTAAAATAAAAACAAATATTTATCAAAAATTCATGGGTTTTGACAAAAACAGCTTTCAGACCATTATAAAAATTTCAATTTTATTCGTTAAAACTTATACAATCATTTGTATTTGATAAAAATAAATTTGGTTATAATATTTCATTAAAATATTATTTAATTAAAAAAAATCCATTAATTCCTCAAAATATATTTCTTAATTGAATATTAACTAAAAATGCTATTTTTGTTTTAAAAAACTATTTACAAAGTAACACTAAATGAATATATATTTTTTATACAAAAATAATGTACATAATCATAGTGATAAGGTCTTGTTACATAACCCCTTATAACACCCGTATTAGTCTGAAGGGTAAGGAATGTGATGGTGATAGACTCTTGTGGTGGCTCGGATAACATCGCTTGGGTGGCAATCTCTATCAACTTCCACTTCTCCTGTAGGTGGTTCCGCTCGAGCTTAACATGTTGAAGCTCAGATTGGGATTGGTCAAGAGTGATTCCCAATGACGCCACATCCTTTACAAGCTTTGAAAGATGGTATTCTTATAGGGTAAGTCTTCTGGATGAGGCCATCACTTCCTTTGTCTGAGTAAATTGGATTTGTTAAATCCCAACATTTATATGAATCATGTGATCACTGTTCAACGACTATATTAGAAATGGTCACAATTCGTAACAGCATTTTAAAATAGAAAAACATAAATCCAATGAAGTGAATATATTGTAAATAACCATTTTTCAAAATAAGATATTTAATTATATCAATAGGAATTTTCAATAACAAAATTTTGGGTCGTTGAAATGAGGAGGATGAAGAAGAGGAGAAAGAAGAATTATAAGAGGTAGAAGAGGAGGTTGAGAGTGAGGGTCCTAGAGGTGAGGGGACTTAAGGGATAGCAGCCCAGTAGAGGAGACCACATGAGAGTGGAAAATCACCGGCTCTTGTGAGGAACTAGACATGCATATTGCGGTATGCATCAACTCCAATCTATCTTCTTCCCTTCTCTTTCCATAAATCAAATCCACAAACTACACTTTTTCCTATCTAGGAACACATTGGTGATGGTGATTAGGGATATCCCATTTTAGGGGGGAAATAGTGTTTATGGTTGTGTAAGTAAATCTCTTTGAACCCACATCTGGGGCTGAGCAAGGCAGATGACCAATAATTGAAAGAGCAGTGAAAGGGGATTAAGGGATGACCTCAGGATCTCAGGCTATTCCCACTACTCAAAAGGAGTTGGTGCTAATTATTAAATTAAATAGCATTGAGGGATCTCCTATGGTGGAAGATCCTACGGTGGAATAGGCACTCAGTCTGGTAGTATTTAGATCTTATAAGACTCTATCCTTACAAAATCATATCTATTATTTGAAAACATGGCTAAACTAAGTACCATTACCCCATGTAGTGATCATGATACTAGAAGCCTGGAAAACTGACAAGTCTGGGACATCTGTAGGGGATCCACTGGAAACTGTACCTATTCGTGAAGAACTGGAAACTCGTGTTGATTCTTCCTTAGGACATGGTGGGAATGAAGATGTGACCACAAGTGATGCCACTACTAGGGTAGAATAAGAATCTGGTGAGGATTAAGTCAATAAGTAAGTGATGAGCAATGATGGTCTCCATCATATCATAGAGCCTAGTCCCTTAGAAATAATGTCTAAGGAAGATCATGTTGTGGAAGTTCTTGATATTTTTATAGAATACAAACATGATGATCCTGAAATGCTAGAAAATTATAATTCTGACATAGTTGAGGAGATCCACATGACATGGCACAAGTCATTGAAGTGAATCAAATGATTCCTCATTCACCTAGAGGTATAATGTCTGAGTCGGATGGGGTCACTCTGCACCAAGTTTTGTTTCCTCTGTGCTAGATGGGTGGATGCTCACCATATCCATATGATGATATGTCACTATCTTGTTGAGAATATGTGGGATATAATACAACACTTAAATTCATCCTGGTTCAAGAATAAATCTGAGAATATTTATAAATTTCATGAGGGTGAGTAGGAAATATGATGCCTTGATGAGAATATGATAAAACATGTCACATTGTCATGAATAAGTCCAGGATCATTGAACAACTAATATCCCAGATAGAAGAAGCCCATGAGTAGCTAGCACAGGTGAACTGTCAAATGGATAAAATCTGAGTCAAGTAGGAACAAATGAAACCCAGGTCTGATGATCTTTGTTCTTTGGTTGTTGATGAGAAAAGGGAGCTCAAGGTGCAGGAACAAATCATAGAAGCTACATGATAGAGAGTGGAGAAACTGAGGGAGTCAATCAAATGGATTGATCCATAAGGGTCATGTTTTTTCCAAAAACATGAAATATATCTTCCCTCTTATTTTCTTATTTGGAACTGTGTGTATCGATATACTTTTTGAATGTTATACTAAACCTCGGTCATAACTGTGAAACAAGTAATCATCAATCCATAATCTCACATGGGTCGTACCCAGTGTAATAAATGAGGGATGATTATATAATTATCCACCAGGTATATGATAGTTCCAGATAACTTTTGAATAATCGGTGTCTTTCCTCAATGACTATCCACCCAGAGTATTCGAGTTGATAGAGGGGCCGTGATCGGATAATAAGGATCTCAGAGCAGCCAATATTCCATTCCCAGTGTGCACTATCGTAAGAGCGGGATAATTCTAGGGGATTTGGAATCAATCCTAACAAAGGGGAATGAGAAGTGTGAATCATGAAACTGGAAATTTTGAACACAATTAGGTTGGAATGATGATAAAGGAAAACCATTGACTGTATTTTAAACACAACATCCATATCACGTTATCCTGAAATGGCGTTGAATAGACGAGGGCTAACCGTTGACTGTATTTGAAAACACGGGGTCAAACTCAAAGTTTCAAATGATTCCCCCTAGAATGTTGGCCCAAGATCATAGGTTAGCCTTAAGGCCAATAATCCATACTATTGGGGGTTCCATCAGATGTTAAAGGGGATGAGGATCCAAATAATTGGGCACAAAAAGCTTGGGGTGGAGTTATGAGATGGCTGAAAGGACTCCCACACTCTCAAAATTATGCCACAATGACTAAAGAACATTGGGTGAGCATACCAGTCTGAATCATGATCATGAATTATTTCAGAATATACCACTATGTTGAGGACCTAGAATACCTTGAAATTTTACATCATGCAAATAATGATGACAGGTAAATTATTTAACATCATATGACTAAGTCATTTGCATATAGTTTAAGGTCATACCACTAGGACCCTAGATGATAGTTTAAAGTCTCGTTGTGTGAAATTTGATGCTTATTAATTGAATAGTTTCATTGAATAGAGGGAATAAATGCTAAGTGAATGATCCAAATGATTCCTTCACACCATATAGATTCTATGGAACGGACATGAAAGGGGCATATATGATGTGGTAGGGACAAAATTCAATCCAAATAAAACCCATAGAGACCTATTTCCAAACATCACACCACAAATATTTATGAGGACCCATGTTTATGTTTAGATGACTCAGCCTGTAATTGGGGATAAAGGGATAGGAAGTTAAATAGACCAAGGTCTGGACCCAAAGACAAAATGTATGGATGTTTCTATCTATCCTATAAAGATATAAATCAATCCACAAGTTGTTCTGGAATGACATTCAGTTTTACATCATATAGTGATGACAGGGGTTGTGATGAAGGTTATTATCATATGGTTATGAAATTTTCACCCCAAAGGAGACATGTGTGGAGTGGTATATAACCCAATGGGAATAAGAACCAAATAGGCCCACAATGCATCACACATTCTAAAAGGGTAACCCATCACAAAAGGGAAAAAAATTAACATTAATGGTGAGGTTATGCCTGAGATAAATGATATAGGTGTCACTATGTATCCCATAAGGATGAGAATCAAGCCACACATAGTTCTTGGGGGTGTAGCTTTGAACCATGCACATAGAAAAGAGGCATTAGATACATCTTGTTTGTTCTTTTTTCGATGTATTTATTTTTAACAACCAGCCCATGATGAAAATTTTGGGTGTCACTACAAAAATAAATATATGTGTAGGATTTTAAAAATGACATGGTGGATAACCAATTTCCAAGGTGATTCCCTCTCAAGTGAGAACATCACAATTCTGTGTCATTTTTCTTCGTTCTAATATGACTATGGTGCCACAGTTTATGGGCGAATGACAGAACCAGTCCACGTACTTTAACATTGTACAATAATGATTCTATAGATTAAGGTCATGTGGTATAAGGCGGAAAATTTTTACATCATATAACTTCAATGAAAGATATCTTATTTTAATATCATAGAGCTCAGACCATAGGATTGCACAGTCCAGCATGTGATTGTTACCCTGCCAAAACACCTAATCCCATGTGATCCATGATTAGTGAGGGAATCAGGGTGTGATGTTAGGATTTTTCCCATCACATTATATTTCATAAAAATTAAATAGAAATGGTGGATGGAAAATCCTGACTAGGAAAACATTTCTACTCAACGTACGTAGATGTAAAGATGGATAACACTGGGGGTGATGTAGAAAAAAGGGGTAGGAAAATATGAAACATTTCACCCAATATTGGGGAAATAATAGGGGTGGAGTAATGATGGAGGATCACTTTTTCTTTTATTTGAAACATAGTATCCATATCATGTTACTTGGGATAAGAAAAAATAATTAAGGGTTGGCTACTGACCATGTTTGCAGCGCAAGACCTATCAAAAAAATGTTGTTCAAGATCCTCCAGGACATTTGAAAGGAATAGTAGGTGATCCTTAAAGATGATCATCTATACTGTTTGGGGCCCCTTCAGATGTGGAAGGTGGTGGAGACCAAAATAAAGGGTGCATTTGAAGCATATATGGTACCCACACATTTTAATGTCATGTGGTAAGGATGAATGTTGGGAGGAATACTCTCAGGGTAAGTACAAGGTGCAACTATTGTAAACCCAACATGAATAAGAATCAAAGAGGCTCAATCACACCCATATACTTCTAAAAGAACCCATACCAAGATGAAAAACAGATAAAATGGATGGTTGTTGAACCACATATGAATGATCTGGGCCTCCCAATGTATCTCATAAGGATGATAATCAATATATACATTGTTATAGAAGGAAGGTGTGGAAAATGGAAAACTCTAAAGGTTTTGTGTCCTTCAAAATGAGTAAAATCAATATTTTTATGTAGTTTAATGTCATAAAAACATGGACACTAAATATCTTAGTTTATGTTCATAGAGTTCGAACCATCTGAAAGATAAAATGTGTAGTAGTGGAGCCATAAAGTTACCCGACGTGAATGAGGATGAAAGAGGCCCAGACCGCATCACACATTCGTAGGGGGAACCTTCACATATTTTAAGGTCATACGTCTTGAACCATGAAGTAAGATCTCCATAGTGGGAATACATAGTGAAGCACCTAAGGTAACCCAACATGAATGAGGATGAATTAAGTCCACACCACACCACAAATTAATGGGATACAAACTCTTAGATTAAGGTTGTAGAGTTTGGACCATCGGAATGATATTTCCAAAATAGAAATATGTAACACAGTATCAGAACAAAACCCAACATTAATGGGGAACAAAGATGTCTTCACCACATCAAAAATTCCTGAGAGAACACATATACAATTTAAATTCAAGATGTCTAGACTTCGGGACTTGAACTCCATGTTTAAGGTCATATAGTTCTCACAATAGGGTGTGTGATTATTCCATTCAACTATAAACCTCATCAAGAGCCCCTATTCCCTTGTGATCCATTCTCATTGTGGGAAACAAGGGGTTTAGAATGTCTCTAAAACATACAGAAGCAAGGAATAGGGGAACATAGGTCTGGAGCCAAGGACAACCCCAAAATGCAGGTACGCCCACTCAATGTGTAAAGTTTCATGGAGGGATGGTACCGAGAGTATTGAAATTCAATCTGGACATAAGGATGTGAGAAGGAATATGAATCATGAGACCAAAATTTGGTATGCAATTGGATTGACATAATGATGGAGGTTAACTATTGACTGTATTTGAAACATAGTATCCATATCGTGTGACCTGGAATGGGAACACACAACTGAGGGTTTGCCCCTAAAAATTTTCAAGATGCAGGAACTATCTCAAGATTTCATTCAATACCCTCCAAGATGTTTTCTTAGAATGGTAAGTGATCCTTAAGGTTGAGAATCCATGCCATTGTGGATCCTTTTGGATGTGAAAGATGATGGAGACCAAAACAATAGAAACACAAAGCATGGTGGTGGAATGAGAGAATGTCCATGTAAAATATCACAATCTAAGTCTCATACCATAAAACATCTAAGCTTGTTACTCAAGAAAGAAATATGTCGACAGATTCAACAAGGGGTAGATGAATTAGTAAGATGAGTGGGGAAATGGGGGGAAATGGGTTGGTGGGCCAGGGGCTAGACCCAAAGTCAAAATGTATGGGTGTTTCTACATATTCCATAAGGATTGGAATCATGACATATGTAGTTCTTGAAGATCCACGCAATTTAATGTCATGTTGTAAGGACATAGGTGGTGTAAAAGTGTTCTCAATGGAGGTACAAGGTGTGGCTATTTCAAACCCAATGTGAATAAGGGTAATTAAAGCCCACACAATACCATGTTCTCCTAGAAGGAACTATAGTATGAGGGGGAGAAAGGGAGGAACTTAGGGCTCGACCAGAAGACATAATGTCTTTGTGTTCCTAAATATTACATATGGATGGGAATCAATCCATATGTAATTTTTGAATTTCATGAAGTTTAATATCATGTAGTAAGGATGTATTATTAGTTTAAAATCATACATGACAAAGGTATAAGATTCCATTTAAGGTCATGCAGAAATGACCCTAAATTACATGTAGTTTAATTCCCTGTAGGTTAGATAGAGAAGTTCAAGGTAATGTGGGATGGGATGGATCATAGTTTAATTTTTTATAACTCGGACCATGAAAACCCAAAATCGTATTGAAAGGTTGAGGAACATAGGGATAGGCCTGGTGGAAAAATTTCTGAGCATTCCTACATATCCCATAAAGTTGGGAACCAAGCCATGCATAGTTCTTGAAGATCCATACAGTTTAACATCATACGGCAAGACATGGGTGAAGGGAGAGGCCCCTGAAGGAGATACGTGATGCGAATGTTGAAAAACCGATGTGAAGGAGGGAAATAGAATCCCACATTAAACCACATAATATCAAGATGCTATATTTAGGCCAAGAGGCTAGAGAGATAATAGGATTTATGATACCTGGGGATGGACCCAAAGTAAAAAAATGATTGGGTGTTCCTATGTATCATGTGAGGGTATGAATCAAGCCATACATAGTTCTTGAATATTGTGTAGTTTAATTTCATGTGGTAAAGATGTCGTAGCATTTTAACATCATTCCAGACAAAGGGACTCACATTTTAACTTCATGCTGGACATAAAAAAAGGAAAATGTGGATTTTATAATGGGTATATGTGGCATGGTGAGGTAAAGAACCTGACATGAATGAGGACCAAGGATATATCAAACCACACCATGTATCCCCCCAAAAGAATAGGGGTATCAAACCTGATATGGTCCCTAAGAAAACAAGTTGGTGAGTTCCTACATATCCCATAAGGATTTTAATCAAACCATTTATATTTATTGAATATTGTGAAGTTTAATTTCATGCCGTAATGATGTCGGTATAGTTTAATATAATGTGGGATGGTGATGATGGGTAGTTTTATGCCTTGCAACCCAGACTGTAACGACCCAAAGTTTCATTAATGGAAATCCCTCTTGATATAATTAAATGTCTCTTTATGTTTATATAAAACGTCAACTTCTTTGGTTTTATGTTAAGAATTTTTACCGTTGCTAATATAGTCGTTGAACAGTGATCACATGATTAGTATAAATATAGGGCTTTAACAAATCCAAATTCACTCAGACAAAGGAAGCGATGGCCTCATCCAGTAGAATTGCCCCATACAAATCCCAATTATTGGAGCTTGGAAAAGAGGTGGCATCCTTGGGCTTTGCTCTTGACCAATCCCAAGCTGAGCTACATCATGTCAAGCTCGAACGGGACCGTCTACAGGAGAAGTAGAAGTTGATAGAAATTACCACTCGAGCGATGTTATCCGAGCCACCCCAAAAGTCTGTCACCATCGCACACCTTACCCTTAGGTCTTATGAAGATGTTTTAAGGGGTTATGTAACAAATTTCTAGTACTATGTTCATGTATATTATTGTTTTATATAATAATGAATACATCTCCTTGTCATTTTTGATACTTTGTAAATAGTTTTTAAAGTAAAAATGGTGTTTTTAATTATTAATTAATTAAGAATTTTATTTTATTAAATTAAGGGATTTTGAATTAAATAATATTTTAATAAAATATTATTATTAATAATAAATTAATTTTTATTAAATATAAATGATTTGATAATTTTATGAATGCAATTGTAATTTTTATTATGGTTTGAAAGTCATTTCTGTCAAAACCCATTAATTTTCAATAAATGTTGGTTTTTATTTTAAAAGTGAAAATTAATGTATTTATAAAATTATTTAGATAAAATAAATTTTATTTCTGGAATCAGTATTTCAAAATTATCCAACAGTGAATTTTTCATAATTTTCTGAGACAGTCAAAATTTTGGGTAAAAATTTAATACCATTTAAATATATAATGTGTTTTATGACATCATAATGTCCCAATAGTGATGTAATAAAATACTATAATCTTTGTTTTCGGCCAATATATTTTTATACATTAAAATAATGTTATTTTGGGTTTTTTTGACTTACTTTTCAAAGCATTAATGGACCCCTCAAGACTTATTAAACACCTTGTCTTTTAAAATTAATTTCCATGGGAGTAGGACTCACCTCCACATAAGCAACCCTATTATTTTAAGAATTTCGGACTTCGGCCTTATAAAATATTTTTTACCTCTTCCCTTTTCCAAAAACCATGGGCAAAAACCATGGGATGGTTTGTGGTTTGGATTAATTTAATGTAAGGGAACCCAAACCTAAATAATAAAGAATTCCCTCACCTTTCCTATATAAACCCGCCTAAGCTCCTACTTACTCCTCACTAAAATCCTTTGGAGTTCGTCCAACCTCTGACCTACTCTCTCTAGAATCCTCCCAATGTTCCCCAAGCTCCCAAGAAGCCTCTCACAAGCCTCTCTCTAGCCTTTGGAAGCACACTTCCAATTAAGGGTTTTTTCTTCCTTTCTCATTTTTTGTCCAATTTTCTTTATGTTTTTCTGCCCTTTTATTTTCAATTATGAATGTTGGGGTATGTTTTTTCACCTTCCTAATACTTCCCTATTTATGTTTTAATTATGGGAGACCCCTTTATCTCTCATTAAATGCCTCACATGTACACTTGTTACAATGCTGAAATTCCGAAAGGAACTTCTCTCTCCTCTTTTACATTCAAGAAATACTTTTGTATCATGAATCTAAATTCCATTAAAATTGTTGGGACATGTATTTATATGACCTCCTTACTTTCCATTACATGCAGATATGATGAGTAAACCCTTTCTCTATCATCAACCATTGTTATGAATTCTTATGCCACGTCGTTACGCTGCGGAAATTGCACCAATTTTCTAAGCCAATGTCATTGTGTAGTGAATACCATGCCCATTTATCCATCAAAGGTATTCACCTTTATGCACATTTACTTATTGATTATAAGGTTTCATGTATAAATTCAACATTCATTTATAGGGGAATAAATGATTATGTTTTATGAATCCATGTTTTATGATCCATGTGGCACACTTATGCATGAAATGAAATGTTTAAGAAGGGTGTGCCCTTATAGCGCTCCAATGCATTGGGTAAAGTATAGTATCATGATAAATTATGTGAAATGAGTGTTGAATCATTATAATTCAAGTGCAATGAGGTTTTACTCCTGCTTTATGTGAAATGAGGATTTACTCATGCTCCATGTGCAATGAGTCTTGGATCATGCTAATTCCATGTTAAGTGTTGTTGCCACATTTCCATGTTATGATTATCATGATTTATCATGCCTTTATAGTCATGTTTCTCTTATGATCTATTGATAGGCCTATTGAATAACATGTATTGTACTCCTCATGTTATTCCATGTGTACTCCCTTACTGGGCTTTATATCTCACCCTTTTCTTATGCATGTCCTCAGGTTATCCCATGCAATGCTAAGTACGAGGGAATGTAGTGGTCGTGTAAAAAAAGTTTTCAATAAAGATGTTGAATTTCATGTTTTAAGTTTTTATGTAATGATCCTAGGCCCCAAATACACTAAACCTCTCAATCTTCTTTGTTGTATCAAGTGAAGTTTTATGTAATAAATCATGTTTAAGTTTGTAATAAAATCAGGGTTGTCACAATTGGTAATAGAGGATAGGTTAAGTTACTTTTGGGATTAGGATTAGAAACCCCTAGTAAATCCATAGAGATAAGAATAAGTACAATAAAAACATCCCTAAGTTTTGTTGAGTATTGATTAAGTGGGTTATCAATCAAATACATCCCTGTCTGGATACGAGCAGGTAGAGGCGGCTCTGGCACAGATGTATCCTAGGGGTAAAACCCGAAAACACCGCTTTGAGCTAGACTCGAATTGGAACTAATGCACGACAACGGGCCTTGATTCAGTATTCGTTATGACACTCCCCAGGGATATGTTTTTCTAAATTCACAAGCTTAGTCTGAACCCTTATTAATGGAATTAAAAAAAATCACCTAAGAATATATGTTAGAAGGTAGATCATGAAAAGCCTAGATTGAAGCCTATAGACTCATGAGTTGAGGAAATAAAAGTTTATTTATAAGTCATCAACTTTTGTCTTTGGATTACCCTTTATGTGTTACCCCTAACTTTCCTTTTATTCCAGACAATGGCTGGTAATATGAGGACTCGGGCTAACAAACGATGTGAAGATCATTGTGATGATTGTACTAATGAGATGCCCAATCCAATGGGAGTGGGAATCGCGAACATTGTCATGTTTATCTCTCAGCTAACTCAAGTTTTGAATAGAAACATAGGTCAAGAATAACGTTAACCCCCCCCCCCTAAGAAAGAACAAGTCAGTATTGAGAGCTTCATGAGACAAAGGCCTCCTACTTTCAGTGGATCATCTCATCTCACGATCGCTGAACAATGGATCAACTCCATTGAAAAGATCTTCTCTATCCTTTAATGTTCTGAACAAAAGAAGGTTCTCATGGCGGCTTATCGTATGGAGGGTGAAGCTGATCAATGGTGGATGTTGATCAAAAATACAAAGCCTGAGGAGGAGATCTAGGCATTGGAATGGAAGGATTTCCGGAAGATGTTTTTCAATAAATATTTTCAGTGCACCCTCCGACTTAAGATAGAAAGGGACTTCCTTTCCCTCAAGAAAAAAGATGAAGAATCTATTGGATCATATGAGGAAAACTTCACAAGGATTGCACGATATGCTTCCGGCTTTGTCGTTACCCCGGAATGAAAAGATGACCGCTTCTTTGGTGGGCTGAAGCCTAGCCTGCGGAAAGCATTGGTGATCCGTGACTTCGACATCTATGAGGAAATTGTCCGATGTGCCCTCAAGGTCGAAATGGAGACCGGAGAATCATAGGGGTATCATGGGGATAAGAAGCATAAGGTGGACTTTAATTTTGGTGGTCCGATGGATAATTCCAACGGTGTTAAGAAGATCCAGCACCCCACTTGCCAAAAGTGTGGAAAGAAGCACCCTATAAATTGCCTTAAGGGGACAAGGAAATGCTTCAGGTGTGGAAGAGAAGGGAACCAAGCTATTAATTGTCGGAAAGAAAGACCCACGACTAGGACAGAGGATAGGAACACTACGTTTGAACCTCAACGCATTTTTCAATGCTACAAATGCAAAGAACTGGGTCATTTTGCAAATCAGTGCCCTAATTCAAGGGTTTTCAAAGGCAACCAACAACCTCCAAGGCAGCAAGGAAGAGCCTTTTCCATCACTTCTGTCGAAGTGAACCCCGAAAACTAAGTGGTGACAGGTATGCTAGTTATTCATTCAAGAATAGAGAACATACTTTTTGATTCAGGTTCTATGCATTCTTTTATATCTCGAAAGTTTAGTAGAACAATCCCAGTACCACCACAAATCATGGAAGTGAAGATGTCGGTGAGTACAGAAAATGGGGCAATCATTGTATCCCATGAATATAAGACCTCCTCTATTATAATATGTGGATTGAATTTCCCAGTGAACCTCATCATACTCCCTCTGGTGTAATTTGATGCAATTCTTGGCATGGAATGGTTTTCCTTATATAGATCCAACATCAATTGTCGGGAGAGGGAAATCACACTCTATATGGAGAATCGACCCCCGATTATTTACAAGTGTAAGGAGGAAGATGAATCTCCTTTATCTCCATCATCTCAAGCATAGATATTAATGCCTTATGAGCATGTGTATCTAGATAATATTATTGAGTCTAAGGAAGGAACCATCCTTCAAGAAATGCCTATTGTGAGGGAATTCGATGAAGTGTTTCCTGAGGAACTGTATGGTCTTCCTCTTAGAAGATATGTTGAATTCTCAATTGAACTTATACCTGGGGATTTTCCAATATCCAAGACTGCATATAGAATGACTATTATAGAGCATAAAGTTCTGAAGAAATAACTACAGGATAATCTGGATAAAGGGTTTATACGCCCAAGTGCTTCACCATGGGGCGCACTAGTCCTCTTCATCAAGAAGAAGGATGGGTCAATGCGGATTTTCATCGATTATCTTGAACTTAACAAAATCACGATAAAGAACAAGTATCCTCTACCAAGAATTGATGACTTATTTGATCTTCTACGTAGAGCACAATACTTCTCCAAGGTGGACTTTCGGTCGGGATATTATCATGTAAGGGTGAAGAAGGAAGATATCCCCAAGACTGCTTTTCGCACAAGATACAGGCACTATGAATTCATAGTAATGCCTTTCAGACTCACTAATGCTCCATCAATCTTCATGGACTTAATTAATAGAGTCTTTAGAGATTACCTAGACAAATTTGTGGTAGTCTTTATAGATGATATTCTAATATACTCCAAAAGCAAAGAGGATCATGAGGAGCATTTAATAACTGTACTGGAGACTTTGCGCAAAGATAAGATCTATGAAAAGTACAGCAAGTGTGATTTATGTTTGAATAAAGTCTCATTCTTGGGCCATATCATCACAAGCAATGGGATATTTCTGGATCCCTCCAAAAAAATGCAATTTAGGGATGGCCGAGGCAAAAATTGGTAACGGATATCTGTATCATCTTGGGGTTATCTAGATATTATCGATGATTTGTGAGGAATTTATCACAATTGTCCAACCCTCTTACCAAGATAAATCGAAAGGGAGTAAAGTTTTCTTGGAGTGATGAATGCGAAGAAAGCTTCAAGGAGTTGAAAAAGAGGCTTATCACTGCACTCGTGCCCACTTTACCCACAACTGGGAAACTTTTGTGGTTTTCAGCGATGCTTCGAAGAAGGGCGTAGGCTGTGTGTTGATGAAAAATGATAAAGTGATATCCTATTCCTCAAGGCAATTGAAAATCCATGAGAAAAACTATCCAACACATGATCTAGAGTTAGCAGTGCTGATCTTTTCCTTGAAAATCTGGCAGCATTATCTCTATGGGGAGAAATTTGAGATATATACTGACCACAAGAGTCTTAAATATATATTCACACAGAAAGATATTAATATGTGCCAGAGAAGATGGATAGAGCTCATCAAGGATTATGACTATTCAATACATTACCACCCTGGGAAAGCGAACAAGGTGGCAGATTCCCTAAGTAGAATGGACCCAGTGATTCTATCAATGATGTGAATTGAGAAGGATCCAATCTTCTTAGACTTGATGAAGATGGACATGGGAATCATAAAGAAGGGAACATCATCAATCCTTTCACAAATGATTGCTCAATCGTCTCTTTTGGAAAGGTTAAAGGATTCTCAAAAGGATGATGTGGGAATTCAAGAAAAAGTGCAAGGTATTGAAAAAGTAAAATCCTCAGAGTTTAATGTTAATGAAGAATGAATTGTGTGATTGGGGAAAATACTATGTGTTCCATCGAGTCCGGATATGAAGAAGTAACTTTTGGATGATGCACATAGTTCAAATTTCTCTATTCACCCAGGGAGTACAAAGATGTATTGAGATCTCTGAGAAAACTTTTGGTGGGATAATATGAAGAAGGAGATCACTGAATATACATCAAAGTTCCTGGTGTGTCCGCAAGTGAAGGCAGAGAGGCAGAAGTCTAAGGGGATGATGCAACCATTGCACATACCAGAATGGAAATGGGAGAACACCACCATGGACTTTGTCACCGGACATCTAAGGACATCCAAAGGCAACAATGCAATCTGGGTTGTTGTGGATCATCTTAAAAAGACTGCACACTTCATTTCTATTCAGGAGGATTTCTCATTGGATAACTGGCACAGATATATATATCAGGGAAGTGGTAAGGTTTCATGGAGTACCACTATCTATTATGTCTGACCGAGATCTAAGATTCACCTCTAAGTTTTGGAAGAGTCATCAACATGCTCTGAATACTGAACTGAACTTCAGTACGACCTATTATCCTCAAAATAATGTCCAATCCGAGCGGACTATCCAAACACTTGAGGATATGTTGAGAGCATACTCAATGGACCTTCAAGGAGTATGGGATCAACATCTTCCTCTAGTTGAGTTCTCTTATAATAACAGTTTCCACTCGAGCATCCAAATGGCACCATATGAAGCCCTATATAGCAAAAGGTGTAGAACACCAGCATGTTGGGATGAGGTCAGTGAACTTAAGCTGCTTGGACCAAAAATGGTTGAGGAAATGGTGGAGAAGGTGAAAACCATTCAGTAGCATATCAAGGTAGCCTAGAGTCGATAGAAGATTTATGTAGATAATTGTCAACGAGACCTTGATTTTAAAGTTGGAGACATGGTTTTTCTACGCATATCTCCTTGGAATAAGGTCATGAGGTTTGGAAAGAAAGGGAAGTTAAGACCAAGGTACATCGGCCCCTTCGAGATTCATGATCGTGTCGGGGTTGTGGCCTATCGACTAGCACTTCCACCTGTCATGGCCAAAGTACATGATGTCTTTCATGTATCCCTCTTAAGGAATTGCATACCGGACCCTTCACATGTACTCTCTTCTGAGGTGGTACAATTGGAAGATGATTTTTCTTATGAGGAGAAACCAGTGAAGATCTTAGATCGTAGAGAAAAAGTTCTACGAAATAAGACAATGACCCTCGTCAAGGTGTTGTGGAGAAACCACAAGTTTGAAGAAGTGACTTGGGAATCAGAGGAAATGATGAATCTGAGTTACCCACATCTGTTTTAGTGTTGTAAAAGGAAAATTTTGAGGGCGAAATTTCTTAAGGGGGAATATTGTAACGACCCAAAGTTTCATTAATGGAAATCTCTCTTGATCTTATTAAATGTCTCTATATGTTTATATAAAATGTAAACTTCTTTGGTTTTATGTTAATAATTTTGACCATTGCTAATATATCCATTGAACAGTGATCACATGATTAGTATAAATATAGGTCTTTAACAAATCCAAATTCACTCAGACAAAGGAAGCGATGGCTTCATCTAGTAGAATTTCCCCATACGAAGCCCATTTTTTGGATCTTAGAAAAGAGGGGTCATCCTTGGGCTACTCTCTTGACCAATTCCAAGCTGAGCTTCATCATTTCAAGCTCGAACGGGACAACCTACGAGAGAAGTGAAAGTTGATAGAAATTACCACTCGAGCGATGTTATCCGAGCCACCCCAAGAGTCTATCAACATCGCACACCTTACCCTTAGATCTTATGTGGTTGTTTTAATGGGTTATGTAACAAATTTTTAGTACTATGTTTATGTATATTATATTTGTATATAATAATTAATATACCTCCTTGTCATTTTTGATACTTTGTAAATAGTTTTTAAAGTACAAATGGTGTTTTTAGTAATTATTTAATTAAGAATTATATTTTATTAAATTAAGGTATTTTTGAAATAAATAATATTTTAATAAAATATTATTATTATTATTAAATTAATTTTTATTAAATATAAATGATCTTATAATTTTATGAATGCAATTGTAATTTTTATTAAGGTTTGTAAGCAATTTCGGTCAAAACCCGTGAATTTTAGATAGATGTAGGTTTTTATTTTAAAAGTGAAAATCAAAATACTTAGAAAATAATTTAGATAAAATAAATGTTATTTCTTGAATCAGGACGTCAATATTATTCAACGGTGAATTTTTCATAACTTTCTAAGACAGTCAAATTTTTCGGGTAAAAATTAAATACAGTTTAAATATATATTGCGTTTTATGACATCATAATGAACCAATAGTGATGTAATAAAATACAATAATCTTTATGTTCGGACAATATATGTTTTAACATTAAAATAATGTAATTTTGGATTTTTTTTACTTACATTTCAAATCATTAATGGACCCCTTAAGACTTATTAAACACCTTGTCTTTTTAAATTAATTTCCATGGGAGTATGACTCACCTCCACATAAGAAACACTATTTTATTAAGAATTTATGACTTTGGCCTTATAAAATATTGTTTTCCGCTTCCCTTTTCCAAAAACCATGGGCAAAAACCATGTGATGGTTTGTGGTTTGGATTAATTTAATGTAAGTGAACCCAAACCTAAATAATAAACAATTCCCTCACCTTTCCTATATAAACCCACCCAAGCTCCCACTTCCTCCTCACTCAAAGCCTTTTTAGTTCTTCCAACCTCTTCCCTACTCTCTTTATAATCCTCACAAGGTTCCCCAAGCTCCCAAAAAGCCTCTCAGAAGCCTCTCTCTATCATTTGGAAGCACACTTCCAAGTAAGGGTTTTTTCTTCCTTTCTCATTTTTGTCAAATTTTCTTTAAGTTGTTTTGCCATTTTTATTTCAATTATGAATGTTGGGGTATGGTTTAGCACCTCCCTCATACTGACCTCTTTATGTTTTAATGATGGGATACCCCTTTCTCTCTCATTAAATGCCTCCCATGTACACTCGTTACTATGCCGAAATTCCGAAAGGAACTTCTCTCTCCTCTTTTACATTCAAGAAGTACTTTTGTATCATGAATCTAAATTCCATTAAAATTTTTGGGACATGTATATATATGACCTCCTTACTTTCCATTACATTTTGATATGATGAGGAACCCATTTCTCTCTCATCAGCCATTTTTATGAATTCTTATGTCACGCCATTACGCTGCCGAAATTGCACCAATTTTCTAAGCCAACGTCATTGTGTAGTGAATACCATGCCAATTTATCCATCAAGGTTATCCACCTTTTTGCACATTTACTTGTTGATTATAAGGATTCATGTATGAATTCCACATTCCTTTATCGTGGAATAAATTATTATGTTTTATGAATCCATGTTTTATGATCCATGTGGTACACTTATGCATAAAATGAAATGTTTAAGAAGGGTGTTCCCTTATAGCGCTCCAATGCATTCAATAAAGTACAGTATCATTATATGTCATGTGTAATGAGTTTTGACTCATGCTAATTCAAGTGAAACAAGGGTTTACTTGTGTTTTATGTGCAATGAGGATTTACTCATACTCCATGTGCAATGAGCCTTGGCTCATGCTAATTCCATGTTAAGTGTTGTTGCCACATTTCCATGTTATGATTATCATGGTTTATCATGCCTTTATGTTAATATTTATCTTATGATCTATTGATATGACTATTGTCTAACATGTATTGCACTCCTCTTGTTATTCCATGTGTACTCCCTTATTGGGCTTTATAACTCACACTTTTCTTATGCATGTCCTCAGGTTATCCCATGCAATGCTAAGTATGAGGGAATTTAGTGGTCATGTAAAGGAAGTTTTAAATAAAGATATTGAATTTCATGTTTTAAGTTTTTATGTAATGATCCTAAGCCCCAAAGGAACTAAACCTCTCGATCTTCTTTGTTGTATCAAGTGATTTTTTATGTAATAAATCATGTTTAAGTTTGTAATAAAAGTAGGGTTGTCACAAAGACAATTAAATGGTGGAGGTCCTCATGTGAAGTACTACATGAGGAATATGGAATTAGTGGAAGGATTAATACACTCACCATCCCTGGTGAACAAAGAGTGCTCATAATTGGGGTAAACCTTGTGGATGATTTAAGGTCCCTCCAATTTGGGTTCCAACTTTGGTGGCTAATGGCTAAGTATCATTTGTGTCCTCAGTTCCAATACCATGTCACCATAGACAAAGGAATAGATGAAATATTGTTTGTTAAAATCTATGGGTATCTTGTTTTGGTGCCTCTCCATATTGTACAAGGCCCAAAGCCTATTATCATTGAGGTATTTCAGTTCATTAAGATATATTTCATCAATATTTTCTGATGTCTACTAATCATAAATTTCTATCCAGAGCTATGGAAACTAAATATATATGGGTAGGACTCTTACTGTCCCACACACTATGAAATATGGGGTGAATTGGTTGGAATTGTGAGTTATCGTTCGGTAATCCCGGAGGGTGTTTTGGAGATTTTTTTGAAAACTATAATTGTTTTAACCAATCAATTTCTAAAAAATGTTAAATATGGTCTTTTTTAATGCCTCAATACTCCCATTTTCTTGTACATGATAGTGATGAGTGCAGTAAGAATAAATTTTGTACTTAGTGCATAGTTTTATCAACACGGTTGCTCAAAATTTAGTGTTGTTATTTGTTATAATTGTGTGAGGGAAAATGAACTAGTGGATGATGTTCTAGCACATGAACATTAAAATAGAATGTTCCTTGAATTCTTTGAGTAGATCACTTCTTCCAACTTGGAAAAGAAATCTGTGGATGTTAGGATAAACTTTTACTGGTGAGATGTTGTTGGTGGATATATTCCCACAACATTGAGTCCCCGAACCAAAAAGGGCATGTAGTAAATGGTATTATAGAGGGAATCTAGAATTTGATGCATAAATTTGGTATGTATTTGTCATGGAAGACAACTCTTGGTGAACTCGATACAGTCACGGACCATGGTGGGATAGAATTAGCATAGTCTTTGAATCTGGTGGTAGTGTTTCAATCGTGCCATATGATCTCCTCAAGAACCCGCATGGACATATTACATGACATGGGGAATATAATATAATTTAATTAAATGAAGGATAACTCCAATAAACCCACATTTATAGAGTATTTTCACAAAGGTGGGACCAATTTTGAGGGTAAATTGCATTGCATGCTGACGGATTCGCTCACATTCAACTCTGTCTATTGACATATTTTCATGTTGGAGGTACTTGATAAAGGTATTTGTACAATCAGAGATTCCTTATATTGTTGTAGAGTTCATGTACTTCATCTTGTGGAGGCATCAACATTAAGGTGACTTACCTATGGGAATTCATCATTGTCCTAACTCATGGAAAAGATGACCCATCGATGTGCCACTTAGATAATCAAATCATACGGGTCAGAATCTATAAGAGAATTAGAAAGGCTGGCCAAGGCATAGGCTTGACCATTTTATAAATAAGGAACATGAGTGACCTTTAGTAGATAAGGGAACTCAACCGTCAGCTGGGGAGTGTTCTCTAATAGGGGCATGAGCTCAGGCCTCTTAATGACATAGTCACCATTAATATTCTTTATAACCATCTCAGAGTCTCCCTTCATGAGTATATAGGGAACATAGATCTCATTGGACATATCTAGACTGGTGATGAAAGCATGATACTCTACCTCATTTTTTCAGTCTTCTAACAACAAGAACAAATAGGGTAGGAAATTCTGGGTAGGCATGATGAAGATGATACTCAGACCTACCTTGTTGAGTTTGGGGTCATCGATCCTTCTACTGGTGGAAATTCAGGAAGCACCATCAAATTACATCTTCCAACACAGCATGGTCTAGTCCACTGATAAAATGACCTCATTTGAATAGTCAAGATCCATAGACCTTTATATAGGAGTTGGATGGGAAGTAAAAAAGTCTTCCAAAACTTGACCATTGACATCCTTCTATGGGATGAACCTAATGTCGAACAAACTAAGGATCACTTCCCATAGATCCAAATGGCATATCAACATAGGGGGTTCATAATATAATTTATTAGATCCATATGGGATACCAACTGTATCTCATGATGCTAAATATAGTTTTAAAACTTCTTCACAGTAAAAACTAGTGTGAGGAAACTCTTCTAAATAGAGGAATGTCAGGTATCCATGTTGAGGAGCATGCGACTGAGATAGTGTAAACTATTCTTTGTCCCTTATTTATTATTTTGGGTGAGTAGGGCACTAAGGGATCAATCCAGAGTGGTCACATAGAGGACCAGTGGCTTACCAGAGATGAGTGTCATCAAAACTGAAGGTTGTAGCAAGTACTTCTTGATCTTTTCAAAAGCGATTTGACATACTTCATCCTAATGGAATATGACACCTTTCTTCATGTGTCTGGAAAAGGTATTACACTTTATATCTATATTCGCAATGAATAGACATATGTAGGCTAACTGGAATTGGAATTCTTAGAGAACTCAATGGTTTCTTAGAGGAGGCATCTAACTAATGGACTTGATCTTATCTGGATCGATCTTAATGCCTCTATTTAAGATTACAAAGCCAAAAAAAATTCCCAGAGGTAACCCCGAAGGCACACTTCAAGGTGTTCATCTTTATATGAAGGGAGTAGAAAAATTGTAAAACTTTCTCAAAATTTCTTAAATGGTCTTGTATTTGGTGGTATTTTACTATAAAATCATCCACATAACATTCCAACAACAGTCTAGGGAATAGTTTGAATATTCAATGCATAACACACTAAAAGGTGGCTCTTGCATTATTTAGACCAAAAGGTATTACCTAGTAAAAATGGTTCCTTGTGCTGATCTATAGATTTTGGATTATTCTTCCTCATGGTAAATTCAAATTTGATTATATCTAGAATACTCATCCATGAAGAAGAGGGTTTGGAACCCATCGGAAGCATCGATCAATAGCACTATAACAGGAAGGGGAAATCATCATTTGGACAGTGGTGATTGAGATATTGGAACCCAATACAGACCTTGATCTGTCAATTCTTCTTCCTAATAGGAACGATGATTTATAACCACCAAGGATACTAGACTTCCTTGATGGAGTTGGATATGATGATCTTATCAACATCGACCTCGACCTCGACTATGGCACCATGAGTGGGTGCATCTTTTTGAGAAGATGTTTGAACTCGCGATGAATTTCCCAGAGACTGAGATGGTGGACAGTGAGATGATGATATAGTCATGTAATTTCATTATAGATCTAGGAACATACATCTTGATGCTACATCAGGAAATCCACATACTATTTTCTCTTTTATTGGCACAGATGTGTTGACCAGTGTTGGTCTCAGATCTACCTCATTACCAAGATTCACCTATATCAACTCATCGATGGTGGTGATGAAACCTTTTTAAAATATGGGAGGGGCATCTTCCCAATCCTCTTCATCATCCAAAGTGATAGGATCATTGTAAAGAGGCAGTTATTCTGAATCAATTGATCCTGACAGAATGATATTGTCAGCCAGAGCAGTAGGGGAATATTCATAGAGAGACTTCTGCACTATGGACACTATGGAGATAAAAATTTTCAATCTGGTTCTATCGGACCTTATACCTAGGGGCCACAATTTATAATATCAAAGTAGAAGTGGTGCATTGTCTTGAGTCAGTTCAACCCAGCCTGGTGAAACAAGAAATTATGGTGTATTGCTTTTTGCATGGGTCGAACATCCAGATACCTTACATGGGTAAGGGGATATGGTATGACTCGAACCTGATTCATGTAGGAGTATGAGGTAATATTTTGGTACTCCTTGTCCCTAGGAACACACTTATCACTCTTTCCTAAGAAAAAAAGTTGTGTCCCGAGTCTGGGATTGTGGCCTCCAACCAATGAATTGAGAGAATGATGGAATCATCAAAATCTATCCACGGGTCAGCTGAAGGAGTGGTGTGATCAAACTTGGTGTCTTAAACCTATTTTTCCTTACTCCAATTGTGGATGAAATACAAGAAGTGGTCTTGAAAAGAGGATATGGGAGATATGTCTCCCCATATCATGCACACTCTTCTATTGAGGGACTACTTGAGGAACTGATGATAAGAGGAAGGAACTGCTGCATGCAGATAGAGATAGGGTATACCCATCAATCAATTATAGGTTGTGTCCTATGAGACAACCATCAATTCAGTGCTAAAAACCAAGCAATAGAACTATGTCTTTAGGTGGATCTACTTCCACAAAACTGGGTTTCCATTTTGTCACCCTTTATTAGTTCTTTTTTAGCAGTGCTGATAAGGGGGGCTTTATCAGCGTTTTTTTCCCTAGCGCTGATAAAGTGTATATTTCAAAAATATTATATTCTATAAAAATAATACATTAATTTATAAGTATATTTATATTGATATAAATATAATATATATTTTTTAAAATATTTTTAGATCGATTTGATATGTGGTAGGCACAAAATGGACATCTGGAACAGAAGCTATGCCAAAACAAACACCCGAACAAGAACTTATGACCATTAGGATGAATTTTGGGTCTTTTGGCCTTACAGAATGTGATAATGGGTTATAGTGGTTACTGGAGTGTATATATTTTCTCAATAATTGATTTGATATGTGGTAGAGTAAAAATAGACACCTGGAGAAAAACTCATTATTGGTTGAAATTGAGCAACCCTTCTAGCACCTAAAACCTTAAGAAATCCATAAATCACTAAAATAACCATAACTTCTAATATGGGTGTCATTTAGAGTTCCATGAAATGTAAAATTCAGGGTCATGAGATGATTGAGGATCAAATCCAATCAAAACTATGAGAAGATAAAAGAAATAGAAGATATATAAGTTACACGACACTAAAACAATTCAACATCAATCGGTCATAACGTTCACTTTAAGTGTACGTTTGGGATCTAACACATATAGATTCAAAGGCAATGAAGATATCTATGCATCAGGTAGACTCAAGAAAAGTTAAATTAATTTCCTAGACCCTAAAAACCTCAAAAATCATTAGAAGTATTTAAAACTCTGTTTCCGTGTCTGATGCCCTGTCAAATTTTTCTTAAAATGATAAAAACTCTCAATACATGTGTCTGTTTGGCCTTATCCACCTGTTATATCATAGATAGACCCATGATATTTAATTCTTAGTCATGGTACTAAAATGGACACCCATAGTAGATTTTATGCTCATTTTAGTGACTCTGTAGTTTGTTAGGTTGTTCAAGCCCCAATTTCTAGCACTTCTGTCTTGTCAACTGTTTTTCAAACATATATAAATTATGATATGCATGTATGTTCAGCCTCCACAACCTGTACATTAGTTACCATTTACTGATCTTTGATTTTGACTACTCATGGAGCTAGAACGGACTCTCAAATCATAATTTTTCGTCGTTACCCTTAGTTTAGTGTTTATTTGACTTTCTCATTGTATTTACAGGTTTTGAGGGTTTCTCCCTTTTTTACCTGTATTTCAGGTTTTTAGGGCTTGTTATCATTTATCATAATGTACTATTCTTTATAATCAAATATATAAAAACATATATATATTTTTTTTATATTCACACAAAAAAAATAATTTTATAAATAAATAATTAAACATATTTACATATAAAATATAGTTATCGTTATTTAAGCCTTGTCTAAATAAAAAAATAATATCCATTTTATTAAAAATACAAATATATTAATATTTATATACCTATATAATTTGTACGTGTATGTATATGTTTGTGTGTGTGTATTGAAAAACTAATATATATTATCTATATATTATAAACATTTGTATATACATATTAATATATAATATTTGTAAGTATATATAAATATGTATAATTATACTTACAGATACACATATAATATATTTGTATGTGTGTTGTATATATGTATTTATTTATCTATAAACACACACAAAAAAGCATATTTCATAAATGAATTTA
Source organism: Viscum album (assembly GCA_963277665.1). Taxonomy (NCBI): domain Eukaryota; kingdom Viridiplantae; phylum Streptophyta; class Magnoliopsida; order Santalales; family Viscaceae; genus Viscum; species Viscum album. The sequence continues at coordinate 1,413,525,862 of OY728125.1, read as the reverse complement.
AAACTGGTCTTATAAATATATATTAATATACGAATAATTGTATTAACATATAAATTTAAATATATATATATATATATATGGATATATATATTAATATAACATAATATATATATTTTAATATAACTAAATATTTATATATATATATATATTAATATATATATAAATATGTTAATATAAATATATATTAATATACGAGTAAATATAACTATATATATATTAATAAACAGATATATTAATAAATGAAGAGAAAAGAAATTTGGTGCAGTGGTAAAGACTTAGGTGCACATGTAACAGGTCCTGAGTTTGAATCCAGGAGAAGGTAGGTCGCGCGTTCAGGTGGAATAAGGGCTACCTCTGTTAAACAGTCGGGTGGGGGAACTGTTAAAGGATGGGGGTTCCTAGGGTATGCGGGCTGGGGTGGGGGTTCAGGAACTATTAAAGGGGGATTGAAGTGCTATTGAATCCCCTCCTTGATTTTCAAAATTTTTTAATGTTTTTCACTTTTTTCAGCGCTAAAAAATTGCTGATAAACGACACATTTATCATCTCTTTTTTTAGCACTCATAAAAGGTCCCTTTTATCAGTGCTTTTTTAGCACTGATAAAAAGGCCTTTATCAGCACTTTTCTAAGTGATGATAAAAAGGACCCCCCTCCCATCTTCACTGAGTATAACAGTGATTTTTAGCATAAATAAAATCATGTTTTTTGGTAGTGATCCTTCTGAGCAGAGTCTACTTGGTCTGGTCATAACGCTAAATATTTAGGTTAGAGAGACACTATTCTACTTCAGTCAACCCTAGTTTACAGAGCATCTAGGTTAGGATGAGATTGATCCCAAAACCTATGTCAGAAAGATAATGGTGTAAATCCATGCCATTAAACTGTGTAGTTATTTTTAACGAGTGAATTCACCTATGTATGGGAAAACCTTAATCTACTCCTGAGGATAAGATGATTTCATAACATTCTTCTTGATCAGATTCCTCATCATGGAAGGCATCTATGGCAACTACCTCTATTTAAAACTGGAGGGGGATTCTCAAAGACTATGTGATGATTTAACACATATCTTAAAATATTCATATATCCTAAAGGATAAAGAATATTATATTAATTCAGGAAAGGTGCTTGAGCACATCATATATCCATGATAGGCATGCATCTCTACCAACAGGGAGTTACTCTATGTCAAGTGGTATGACAGGAGTTACTGATTGAACTGGTGTATTTTGGATAGTGATAGGAATATCCCTCTAATCACTAGATGAACCATGAAAAATTACCATTGGATGATTACCATATTACTAAGGTGTGTCCACATCTAGACATAACAGATTATTATGCAGTCATGGTGGATCTGCCTAATCAAGTAGTAAAAACAACAGTGGGTAAAAACCTGATGAGATAGGATGGGAGGACTGCACATACTAAGCTCTATGATGACCATACATTCTGGTCTTTGTGGAATGCACATCTTGGCTCATAGCACTAGAGGGGGCATTCTGATGATTCATGTATCCACAGCTTTGACGATGATGACATCAACTGGGGGAATTTGGAGGATTTGTATGGAAGTCCTCATCACTAGGAACCATATTAGGGTACACCAACTTGACGGTATTCACTAAGACATACTTATGATCATCACTTGAATAATACCCCATTGTTGGGAAAATACTAAGGTTTATTCCCATTTATAGGGGCATGATGTCTCCAAGCATATGATATATCATCAGCACCGGCAGAAGGATCTTTTTTGTTGTCAGTGCCTGCCCTTATGGGTGGTAGAAGACAGAGATATGGAAGTAGAAGTAGTAGTTGGAGGAGGTGAAGTAGATTCGGAAAGCTCGGTCTAGTTCAAAAAAGTATGGATGATACTATGACTGAAAGAGACTACCTTGCAAGCCATCCAATCATCTTACTTTTGAGACCCACAACTGGAGAAAAATTTCCATTACCCCTCACTGTCATTATCTGGATTTTTAGAAACACATGCCACCTATGTCGGAGCGAGGCCCAACCAGACTATATTGTTTCCAACCTAGTCCTGGAACCAATCCTTAAACATAGATCACTACTTGATGGTATTTTAAAGGAACCAGTGTTAGGAGATGTAGTTGGGTATATCCATTAGATCATACTCTTATGGTCACTTGTATTCTGAAAACTATAGGATTACCTGATCCAAGGAACTTTGGAAATAACTAGGAACCTGAGTCTCATCAAATGAGTTTACATGATTTAAACTATCTATAAAAAGGACCATGGGAGTCTAGATATTGATAGAGGGTGGAACCTAATGAGGGGATAAATCCAGATTATATTTCCTCAGTAGTGGTGGTACATTACGCAGTGGCGCCCACTAATTCTAAGGTTGGTGATTCTAAACCTAAGGTTGGTCCTGAGGTTGATACTCTCGGAGAGGCTATGGAGGAGGCTCTACCAGCAACAACTCTAGTGGCATAGGGGCCTCTACCTATAAAATGAAAATAGTCTCATCCTAGGATACTCTTATTACATGAGTTTTGGGAGGCATCGTTCATGCCTTCTGGGATTGTTACAAGGGTTCTTCTAGGCACTGATCTATATCATAAAAATAATAGGATCTACTAGGGAACTTAGCAGTGATAAGAGAGGGGACCAGTTCAATATTCATGTTCCCCATGCACATTTCCAATATATACTCTTGAGTTAGTGTCATATTGATTTAATATGTGATACCCTTCCACCTGGAGACAAATTCTATGACATGATCATCTTGTCCTTTCTTTTCACTTGAATAGGTCAAAAATAGTAGTCTTTTGCATGATGGATCTAAACTGATATAGAAATTTCCTATGAATATCCTCATAACTGGAAACAAACCCAATAGGTAACTGTTAGTACCAAACAAATGTACGCCCTTCCAGTGTCTATATGAATCACCTGAGCTTTGCGGCCTCTTATTACACTGGAGTTCCCATCATGTGTCCACACCTACAGATGAAGTGGGTCGGATGCTACAGGGGGTCACCTGTCCCATTGAACGGTGAGAAAGTAGGATTCTTGAATCCCGAATGTGGTGTTATATCATTCACTCATGCTATATATGACTTTCCATTAGGTGGTATAGCCACCATTCAGGTTTCAAGGGTCTCGAGGTGACCAATGATATTGGACATTAGATCATCCTGGAAAGGATTCTTGTCTTATATGGGATCCCTGACCAATAGTGCATTGATGGGTTCTTAAACATGATTGGTGGGTCCATCAGCATGTGCATCAGCTGGTGGAATGACCCAAGGAGTTGTTGGAGGGATGCCATGTAGAGCATCTTGAGGGGCCACTCGATGAATGACCTATGGAGCTGGGTCTTGGAGAATATTCTCACATAGCTCAGGGAGATTTGGTGAAGCATACCAAAACCACTTTATATAAGATCCAGCCTCCATCCTATCAGGACATGCAGGGATTTTGAGATCAATGGGGCCAACTCGCATGGGGGGAAATTTACCTGCACCTGCTGCCCTAGTGGATGATGGTAGGGATCATACCGAGTGTCACCATAGTCTAGTCAGCATTCTATAAGGCGCTCATCAAGGTGCTATTCATTAAATTTATTTTGTTTCGAAAGATTTTGAATTAGCGTATCCTTTTGAGGATCATATTTTATCTTCTGTTTCGAGCCAGATGGGTTAGAGGGGTTGATAGTCAAATTGTGTCCTTTATTCTTTTTTGTGTCCTAGCAGTGGGGAAATGATTCAACATGGTCTACAAGGCCAAGTAAATGTCTTTGATGGAAAGTGATAATGTTGAGGGGGTCTAATAGAAGCACCACTTCCCCAGGGGGTAGGTTCTCCTCAATCATTACTACCTCAGTTTCCTTCATTGTGAGGTCATCCATGTTTATAGGGACTGTGTCTGGGGGAATATCCTCGATATCACCCAGTAGGTCAGGTTGACATAGGATGGGACTATAGTGAAGAGAAGCATAATGCACCCAACCACGTGTCTGAACATGTGGAGACTCAACTTCAATAATTATACAGATCATAGTGAAGGTCTGAATGCATCATTGTTGAATATTCTAGTGATAATCGGGTGATAGAAGGGGCTAAGACATGATAAACATAGCTTACTTGACCAGGAGGCATTCCTAGCCAATGTCATCACAATGTTCCTGGATTTTTGGATAAGCCATCAATGATGAAATATATAGAAGTTCACCATCCCCATGGTTTGGTAGAAACACATGAATTCATCTTGGGTGAGTGGCTCTGAAATTCCAATGTCTGAAGTAGAAATCGGCCGAAACATTTTAGGAATATGGTCTTTTTGGAGAGTGTCCCAAAATATTCATTGTTCAGAATCAGGATATAGACCTTGGTTGTCCCATTATTCTATTGTTAATGGTTGAGGAACTATAAATGTTACTAATAATTACTACTATGGTGGAGGAATGACCAGGTGAGAGAACAGAGCACAGGCTGACAAGAATCTACATACTAGTTTTTCTAATGGAGGTGATATTGACTGAATCATTATGTCCCTATAGTATAGAGTGCAGACCATCACTCCATGTGAAAATTCATTGGATACTAGTTAAAACTATGGGTGTTTCTCATTTTCTAACATCCCATAGAACAAGTCTCCATAATCTTGTGTCTTGGTTGAGATTTATCCTGGTGGTGGTAGACAGGATTGAATGGAATGACCCTAAAAAGGAGAGAAATTTTCCTCCTCCTCTATGAACCTATGAAGGGCCTCAAGGATCTAGTTATTTTCACTTTCTGGAAGGATGAAGTTCATATTCCTGGCTATTTCCCTATACTCTGATATATAGGATTATAGTGAAGGCTTCATCATTGAATCACACTCCTCTTTAGAATATGAAAAGTTTACTGGATTGACAATGATATAGTGTGGCATAGTATTTTTCCTTTAGCGTTGATGGTTCACCCTTCTGTCCTGGTATGGTTCCCTAGGGAAGCGTAAATCTTCTACATGAGGAGGACCTCTATGTAGGAAAGTTCTTGAGTGGGGAGGGCCTCCACTGAAGCTAATATGAACATAGTGAGGCCCCCGCGCACCAGTTAGCAGTATTGGTACAATGAGGGCCTTCATACAGAACAAAATGGACATGGGTAAAAGAATTGTGTTGATGGGTGATGGGGTGAGGAGGACCCTCATGTTGATAACCTAAAATATGTGGAAAATAACCATACTTGAGATCATGGGAACAAGAAGGACCTCCATACTATACATCAACCAGACAAGGGAATTTTCTTAGACTAGTGGTATGGGGAGGACCTCCGTACTGGATTTTGACATCACAGGTTGGACTGTGATATATTTTTCTCATACTGGTGACTGGAAGAGTCATCCCAGCTACCCATGGGGTGGTTAGGGTCTCAATCCTAATGAAACGTAGAGGTGACCCTAATATGTAATAATAGGGATATGATAGTATGCGTCGGTGGAGGAATTGTCAACTAGAGTTTTAGATGATGATGCTCCCTGAAAGGTTTCTTAGTAAGCCTACACCCAATGTTGAAGTCAGGTCAACTGAATTAGGGCCAAAGATATAGGGGTAGAGTCTAGTTGTTCCTTATCCTGAATGAATGATTGAATGGTGGTGTTGACACATCCTGGTGGGATCCCTCCTTGGAAACTCTTAGTTGACAATCGAAGATGGTATGACTCAAATGTCCCTTACATAATTGATGTAGGGGAGTGAATCATGGGAGTGTTATTGGTAGAGGCTCACAGAATGATTGAATATCAGAGTGGGGAGCAGTATCTCCATGCACGGTCCTTGGGGGAAATGATGACAGTAAGGCATAGAATCCTCTAAATCTTTTTGGGACACATACCACATTAGGATGACCCTTCCTGTTCATATAATCGAATAAGAGTATCAATAACCCTCCTCTGGATAGACTATATGGGTGAGATTGGGCATGGGTACCCAATTGTTGTGGTTTTTGAAAATGTCGTGGCGGAGGTGGAGCAATGTAGGATTACCGCATTAGAATTTCCCCTACTCATGCATCTATGGGTGGGAGGGAATAGGGTTCTTGTAGCTTTGGAGCTATAATGTAGGGAGATTTGGATATTATAATAGATATTAGGAAAGAAGTGTCAAGTTACCCAAAATCATTTAGTCTTCCATGGCTAAATAGAAAGATCCACCTTGTTGATTTCACAGACTGAAATTCCCAATGATTAAATGCCCCAAATTCTGGTGAGTTCCACGCCAGACCCACTATTTTCTTGGTGAGACCAATTTTCGGATGGTTAGATCCAGTGACATGATTATCTACTAATGTATCGAATTCTAATAATCCCCATGGTTAAAAGAGAAAATATTCAGATCAGGTTCATCATTTCAGTTTTTGACGTTTCCACTAGGGTGTGTCACACTAGCATCACTTAGTATTTTATGGTTGCACATTATACCCTAAATTACCGCTTTCCAAAGGTGGGAATCATTCACCACCTCTTCAGAGATGTTTGCTCCTTGATCAAAATGGGATTATGGGATGTAAGTATCTCCTTACGTAGATTCATCCTCTAAATTAATCGCCTAGTCTGGGTCTCCCTAAAATATTAATACATTGTTTGTGAAACCCTTTTGGGTTCCATCTCTGTGTAGACAATGGTTAATTACATTTCTTTTATCAAGACATTTCAAAGGGTCAAGTCAGGGTAGCAACCTTAGGATAGGGAAGTAGTCATATTCGACATCACTGGCATGTCTAGACACTAGAATCATGTTATTCCTAACATCTCCCTTATTAGATGGATTCTTGAGGGATTGAAACCCAAGACATCCCATGTCCAATGCATGGAATTGTATGCTAGATGCATGTATCTGATGTTTTCATTGGCTTACCATGTTTAACATGAGGTATTCTGTGATTTTAACATCTCACATAGATGGATCAGACTAATAATAACATTGAAAAAAGTGGGTCATATGGATATATCCCTAGGAGGGAGAACCGAGAAGGTTTACCGGGTGGATGGGTCAAAACTTCCGTGTGTACGGACCCTGTATGGAGTGTCTCAAAAAGGGAAGGTTTCACACTAATAAGGTTTATATGAACACCACAAATAAAGGATCAAAGAAGGTGGTTCCCAAAAAATGGGACACCAAGTTTTATCATTTGATGGGATTGAACCTCATGGAGGATTCCTACACACCATGTGTAAAATAAAGGGATCAAAAACCACATAGTTCGAAAGGGTGATTTGGGACCTACACATGGAATGTGGACCGGGCACTACAAAAAGTGGCAATGATGTGACCTTAATATGATGGGGTAAGAGAGATGATCAAATGGTTGGGTATTATTCATTTTTAGCTACCTATATGAATGGAATGAGTTCACCAGGATATGGAGGTCTGGGTAAAAACAGGATGGATATGGAAGAAGTTTCGAAGGTTGAAGATGGATGATATTGAATCGATGTAAAGATTGTGGTGTTAGGATTTAACCTTGATGAGGTTTCCTACATACCATGCATTGAAGGCAATGATCAAAGTCCATGTAGTTCTTGTGGGACTGTGAGAAACCAGAGGAGGTGGCTCAAGAGAATGAAGTACATAGATAGGGGCCCATTAGAAGTAGAACCTCCATGTTGGGGCATGATCTCCCGGAGACACAAAGACTTTTAGGATACACTAGGGTGGGACATGGATGATAGGATTGAACCATAAAAGATTATTCCTACATATCCAAGTGGATGGGAATCAGATTCTATGGAGTTTAGGAATGGGGTATAGAATAAGGGTGTACACAAGGGATAGCGACCCGAATACCTACTTGAGGCTTACGCATGGTTAGCATATCATTGCAAGAGGGGCACTCTTGGTTGAGGAGAATGGGTTGTGTCGGTTTCATGAATGTTTAGCTACCCATGAAGATCAGAACACCTCAAATAGGTGGATTTGAGAGATGCATACCAAAAAGGACAAGTATCATGTCGGGAGGGTACATCCCTATGAGTGTGTACCAAATTATTCCATTGGTTTTGGTTGGACCTCAAAGAGGCTTCCAATGTATCTTATTAGCTGGGAATCTAAACTCGCATTGTTGTGAGGGGCATACAGTTTAACCGAATGTGGTATGAAAGTGAACCGATGTAAAATACATGGAACAATTGGATTGGGTGAGTGAGGGTATTGAACCTTGGAGTGTCTTCCTATGTACCATGTTTAGAAGACAGGGATAAAAGTACATGTAGTTCATGTAACAACCCAAACATTCATTAATAAAAATTCCTCTTGATCTAATTAAATGTCATTTTATGTAAAATGGATACATAAAGTCTGAACTTCATTGGTTTTATGTTTTAGGATTCTAAAATACCTTTAAGAATTGTGACCATTGATAATATATCCATTAAACAATGATCACATGATTAGTGTAAATATAGGGCATTAACAAATCCAATTTACACAGTCAAAGGAAGCAATGGCCTCATCTAGTAGACTTTCCTGGTATGAAGCCCATTTTTTGGAGCTCAGAAAGGAGTTGGAAACATTGTGCATCACTCTTGACCAATACCAAGCCGAGCATCAACATGTTAATCTCGAACATAACTGCCTATGGGAGAAGTGGAAGTTTATAAATATTACCACCAGAGCGATGTTATCCGAGCCACCCCAAGAGTCTATCACCATCACACACCTTACCCTTCGGTCTTATGTGTCTGTTATAAGGGGTTATGTAACAACACCCTATAACTATGATCATGTACATTATTTTTGTATAGTTAATATACTTTCATTTTATTATTGTTACTTTGAAAATAGTTTCTAAAGCGAAAATAGTATTTTTAGTTAATATTCAACTAAGAAATCTATTTTGATGAATTAATGGATTTTTAATTAAGTGATATTTTAATAAAATATTATTATTATTATTAAATTAATTTTTATTTAATATAAATGATTGTATAATTTTATTAATGCAATTTTAATTTTTATAAAGGTATGAAAGGTGTTTTTGTCAAAACCCGCAAATTTTTTATAATTGTTGGTTTTTATTTTATAAGTAAAAATTGAAATATTTAGAAAAATATTTTGATAAAATGAATACTATTTTTAAAATCAGGATGTTTAAATTATCCAATGGTTAGTTTTTCAAAAAAATTTGAGATAGTCGAATTTTTGGGTAAAAATTAAATACCGTCTAAATATATAATGTGATTTATGACATCATAATGACCTAATAGTGATGTAATAAAATACTATAAACATTATTTGCATCCAATTTATTTTTTTAAATTACAATAATGTGATTTTGGGTCTCTTTGATTTATTTTATAATGCTTTAGTGGACCATTCAAGACTTATAAAACATTTTTCCATTTTAAAATGTTTTCCTTGAGAGTGTGACTCACCTCCACATATAAAACCCTATTATTTTAAGAATTTATGTCATTGGTATTATAAAATATTGTTTTACACAACCCTTTTGAAAAAACCATTGGCAAAAACCATGGTCTGGTTATTGGTTTGGATTAGTTTAATGTGTGGTGTCCTAAACATAAATAATAATGAATTCCCTCTCCTTTCCAATATAAACCCTCCCAATATCCCACTTATCCTTCACTATAAGACTTTTGGTTCTTAAAAACTCTTCCCTCCTCTCTCTATAATCGTCCCAAGGAGCCCCAATCTACCAAGAATCCTTTCTCAAGCCTCTCCCAAGCCTTTGGGATCACACTTCCAAGTAAGGGATTTCTTCCTTTCTCATTTTTTTCTAATTTTCTTTAAGTTGTTATGCCCTTTAATTTTCAATTAAAAATTATGAGGTATGGTTTTTAACCTCCCCCATACTGTAATATTTAAGTTTTAATGATGGTAGAGCCCTTTCTCTATCATTAATGCCTTCCATGTACACCCATTACCTTGCCGAAATTCCGTAAGGAATTTCTCACTCTTCATTTATATTCAAGCAATTCTTTTGTATTGTGAATCCAAATTCTATTACATATGTTGGTACATGTATCTATATAACCCCCTTACTATCCATTTCATTTATATATTATGATACACTCCTTTATCTCTCATCTACCATTTTTATGAATTCTTATGTCACGTCATTATGCTCCCAAAATTGCACCACGATTTCCCAAGCCAAAGTCATTGTGTAGTGAATACCATGCCCATCTCTCTATCAAGGGTATTCACCTTTATGCACATTTACTTATTTATTATAGAGTTTCATGTATGAATTCCAAATTCCTTTATCATGGAATAAATGATGATTTTTTTGGAATCCTTGTTATACGATCCATGTGCCACACTTATGCGTGAAATGAAATGTTTAAGAAGGGTGAACCCTAATTGCACTCCAATGCATTGTGTAAAGTATACTTTCATGATACTTTATGTGAAATGAGTGTTGACCCATGATAATTCAATTTAAATTATGGTTTACTCATGATTCATGTGAAATTAGGGTTTACTCATGCTCCATGTTCAATGAGCCTTGGCTCATGCTAATTCCTTGTTAAGTGTTGTTGCCACATTTCTATGTTATGATAATCATGCAATATCATGCCTTTATGTTCATGTTTCTCTTGTGCGACATTTATATTCAGGTTTCCTAACATGTATTGTAATCTTTATGTTATACCTTGTTACTCCCTTATTGGGTTTTATATCTCACCATTTTCTTATGCATGTCCTCGGGTTATCACATGTAATGCTAAGTATGAGGGAATATAATGGTCATGTAAAATGTTGTGATCTATGTATTAAGTTTTTATGTAATGTTCCTAATCCCAAAATTCACTAGACCTATCGATCTTTTATGTTTTATCAAGTGATGTTTTTATGTAATAAATCATGTTTAAGTATTAATTAAAATGTAGGGTTGTTATAGTTTAGGTAGATGAAGTTTAACATCATACAGTATGAGGGGAATGGGACTTACACATGGATAGTGGAAAAAATATATGTCAAGGTCACTGTTAAACTCTAAGAACACATGATTCTTTCTTGGTTTGAGAAACAATATATAGTAGTATACCAGACGGACATGTCGAGAAAGGTACATGCACAAATGATGGTGTGGGGATTATGCATAGTTAGAGTCCTAGGGAGATGGATATTGGGACTTACTATAAGTGGTAAACCTAAGGAATGTGTTTATATGTAAGAGGAGGATATGGCCATCATATAGGGAACATTTTATCATAGTGTTTCGGGACTCACGTAAAGACTACATTAGGTGCACATGGAGACAAAGTGAAAAGGGAGAGAGGAGTGGGAGAGCACGGATTCTCATTCTCCTTTGAGTGCACCCTAGCTTTACACACATGCAGAAACACATAGATTAACATCATGTGTTGGGGAAGAGGGTCATTGATATTTTAACATCCTATTTCTCAGAAAATGAGTACTCACTCAACATCCCTTGTATATACATAACTTGTACAAACCCACACCTGGGAAATATAAGGCACAAGAAATTCCAGATGGGAGTGTGGTGGAGGAGTGGTCGCTTGAGGGGCTCATGTTAGTGTGGATATGAGAAGAATCAATAACCGTTATAGTACCTATGTGAAGAATAATGAGTCAGGGCAATGTAACATGGATCACCACTCGGGGGACTAGGAAATCATTGCACACTAGCTTGGAGGGCCGCACGGAGTAAGATAAAGATGTTACGCGCAAGATGAGCTCGAACATTATACCTTATAATAATTATAATGCATGGAGTACATAAAAAGGGGTGTATGAAAGATTTAATACTTGTGAATAATATTTGAGTCTAACACACAAAGGGAAGGGGTCCTGAGTTGAAGATATATTGCACAAGGGTACGATTTGCATGTAAGATGGATCTTTTGTGCACACTTGACTTGGGAAAATGTAAATGGGCTAGGGTCAGGCCCTAGGGGGGATTATAATGGGGGACCCATGGGAGACTTGTCACATAATATCCATTACCTTAATATTCTAACATTTCCACATCAATGGAAGGGGTCATCTTACGCACACAGGAATGACGGTTGGACTTCTCTAGCATTACCCTAAGTGTACTCTTATATTTATAGGTGAATCTTTTAGTGGCGTCTCAAAAGAAGTTTAGTGTGGAAGCAGTCGTTTGAAATCGCATTGGGTGCATAATACCTTTACACATGGGTCAGCCTTGTACACCAAGCCAGTTTCTTTCATGCATCTGAATCTTCCTTTTTGGAGGTCTGAGCATAATAATACCATTTTACACTGCATTGGGCATGCAATAGTCTTTCATGTAGCTATCGGCCCAGCACTCACGAACCACATCTTGTGCTCAACACTCTTGGGATTCTTGGTATCATAAAATGAATACAAATATGTCTTTGTGTCCCTGAAATACACCAATATACGGCATCAAGTGGAATTCAGCACCAATAGTGACTAGATGCAACACTCTCACACAACTATTTGATGCTGAGTATAAATATTCCATACTTTTCAATAAAAATTTTACTAATAATGAACACAAAAAGAAATTTTGTGAGAAAATATTATTTTACAATTTTTTGAAAGTGGTATTCCATACTTTGGATAAATTTAATAAAGACTTTATGTATATCAAATCTTCCTAGCTGGAAGTATAGATAAAAAGGATAAAGGGGAATAATAATTATTTAGTGGATAAAATAAAAAATTAATAAGAATAAAATTAAAAATATAGAAGAGTATTTTAAATATAACACTATTTATAATAAGAAGGATGTGTATTATCTCTTGATTAAGTAATTTGAGAAGGATATAGAACCAATAAATCTATATTCTACAAAATATATCTCTTCCTCGATAGTTGATACGATAAATTCTTCACCAAACACCTCATATGAGAGTCTAGCATCAAAAATGAATCAAAATGGGGGAAAAATATCTAGATATTAGTTGAATAATCTACACTCAATTTATCGTATATAAATGAATATTACAATAATAAAAATCAATTTAAACAGCATCCTTTTTTCTATAATTTCATAATAAAGGTAATCCTTTGTATAAATGTGGAAGGATAAAAATTCCAAAAAACAAAAAAAAATAATTTAATGGTGGATTTTATTATTTACATGAATTTGTTTCCCAAAATAAAGACTAAAATATTGTGATTCAATCCTAAAATTTTCTTGGTGTGCAATCTAGAAAATATTGATGGATTGCACTAAAAGTGAAATGAACAAGGATACTTTGATGGTGTTTATGTTTTCTGAAATTTTGGGAAGTGGGATATTGATGGGATAATATGTTAGTTTTAAAAATTGGTTATTCCCTAAAGAAGAGGGGATCAAGGCTTAAGTGACATGATAAACTACTATACAAAATAATATTTCACATTGATGGATGAATTTTCCTTTAAATAACATATTTGAAAATCTAGAGAAATTTTTTAAATATAAAAATATATATTTACACTATTACGTGGAGGTTTTCTATGCACCACCCCAAAATAACCCTCATGTTTATTTGATGAAAAGTAAACTACAATAGGAGAAGAAAATTAAGATATGCAAGTCTGCCTAAGGAGATAAATTTATAAAGAAGTTAGTTAAACAGGATACTCTCAAGAAAGTAATAAAGGAAGATAACCATCATGTTCATACTAATTAAAAAGAAGTAATTTTTTTTAAGAAAAACCACATCATGGATCATAAAAGTATGTCCATGAAACTCAATAATGAAGGAAAAAATATAAAAAAACGGGAATCCATACAATAAAGATATTTTAGGATTGGATTACTAGGTTAAACTCTTAGTGAAGAGTATGAGAGACGACCCAAGAGTGAAAATTCAAATGTGGATAAAGTTGTCCATATAAGGTGAATAAAATCATGACATTTGGATTTAAAATGTATGATTATCCTAATAGGAAAAGTTTTGAACAAAGCAATAAAACAGATAGATCCAATTTCTAATAAAGTATCAATAAAGAAAGAGTCCTCAAATAAAAATAGGTCATACAAGATAAAAGAGAACAACATACCATATGTTCGATCCAGATAGAAAATGACAGGAAGATATATAAAGAGAGAAATAAGAAAGGTTTTATAATTTCTAATGTTGAAAATATATTTACAACTAATAAGAAATATCATGATTAAAATAAAACTATAAAAACAAAAGATGAATATATTTGGACTATAAAAACGAAAGTAACAATGAAGGGGTATATAATATAGTCCTTATAAGATTGGATCTTCTGGGTTGAGAAATTTGTATCAAAACTATTACTCAAGTTGAAGAGCTTATTGAAGATCCATAGTATTATTCTATTAGTATAAGTATTCTTAAATAATGGGAATTGAAGCTGAAGAAGTTGAGAGACAATCTTTAAGGGGAGATATAAAATGAGGTGATGTTTTTGGAGATTTTTATATTCTTTTGAATATAGAAATCTACAAATCCCCTGTAAAAATTGAAGGATGGAATATGTATTAAATTCTATCATCATTTACTTAACTCATATTTGTTATGTTTATAAAGGGGGGTTTATTATCTAACTAAATGTAGAGAACAAAATTTCACTTGAGTTTTTTTCATGTCTGTGATCAAGTGAGAGTATGTTCATAAAATTTCTTGAAAAGTTGTGCAAGTATCCCTTAAGAATTAAATTATAGAATTTGGTATCACATTTTGTATCATTTATAGAAATATTTTTTTAATTATATTTAAAACAAATGTTTTCCACATGAGGTTATCCCGTGTGGACTTATAGTTGATTAGTTGATGGAACATTTCTAAGGGAAATTTGATTCCACCTTTAATTATGATATCTCCTTTTTAAACTAAAGTTCTTATAATCACTTTCAATTATAAATCATTGATTCTGATAGATTTCATTCTCTTTTAAAATGAAAATGGAGAAGATTTTATGTTATGATAATAATGAGAAGACCCTTATTATAATATCAATTAGTGGAGAAGTTCATGAATTTATCCTGTCTTATTTTATCAACAAAGGGGATAATACCTTTCCATATTTTATTTATTTTAAATTAAATGTAGAATAATTACAATGAAAATTTAATTTTTTTTGGATTTGGAATTGACAGAAAACACAAAGGGATAGATTGAATTGACCAAACATGTTCAGTTGTATTCTTTACCAATTAGTATTTTTATTAATAATCAGGTTAATTCAATTAATAAAAGAATTATGTATTGGGTGATGGATTGATTATATATCCAATGTAAGTTGAGGATATTCACATTCTCCAATGGATAATATTAATAGGAAGTTGTCAGTTCCAATAAATATTTAGTTTTAAAACTTCTAGGTAGTATCTATTACATAAGATGATTGTTGAGCTAATCATTATATATATAAAAATTATTAAATCATCTAGAATTACTTTATATACTAGTTATATTAGAAGTGAATATTTCAAGGAGTCTCTGGCAGCTGAACTTAAATTGGGAAAGTTTTATATATTGTACTTAACGAGTGTTAAATAAGTTCAAAGTATATGGGAAAGATAGCTAATACTAGATAATCCATCCTTGGGGTGAATAATATATAAATTAGTGTGTTGTGTTTCATTAAATCTCTTTTATTATGATTTATATTTTCTATATTTGATAAGGTGTATGATTTAATGGAAATGCTCTATTTTTAGTATTTAACATTCTATAAGGGTTTAAAATACAATTTAAATGTTAGGATTTATTTTAATAATTTTTGGAGAAATTTAGATATATAATGAAGTGATTTGAGTCAATTGAGAAGTCCTAGATATAATTTGTATATGTTTATAGATTATTTGAATATATTAAATAATTTGGGTTATCAAGATGGAGTTTGGAAAAATGAAAAATGGATTTGGAATACACGAAATTGATTCTGAATAGTTCATATTAAATTTGAAATATGTGTTGTAATTATGATAAATATAAAATTAAATTATCTTACATATAATATATATTTTTTCTTATGATATTTTAGGATACGACAAATGAAAACATAGTTAAGCGTAAGAAGTTATGAGTTTTGTATGAAATTGACAAAGAAGAATTTAGAGAATCTAAAAATAGAAAAGTCAAGTTTCAAGATATAATATTTTAAGAAGAAAATTAAATGGGGTAATGATTGGGTCAATATATAAAGATAAAAACATCAACAAAATGTGATAAAAGATTTCAATTGTTAAGGAGATGATATTCAAGGCTATTAAGTGTAAGATCACAGTGTGTAAGTAAGTCTACACATTTAAATGATTTGAAATCAATTTTAGGTGGTTTTAATAATATTAAAAATATTGATGTATAAAATATCAATAGTACAACAGTTCACAAAAAAATAGAAAGTATTGTAATTAATTTCTAAGAATATGATATTTATACTGATCTTCTTGTTGAAAATGTACAAAACTTTTCACAAGTAATCAAGATGAAAATGAGGAAGCTCTGCCTATGGTAATACTATTTATAAATATTTTATATAGACAAGTAACAAATATTATGTGGAGTATATTTTGAGTAAGATGAATTTGGTTCCTATTAAATAATAAATGAATACATATATTTGGTTATGTTTAAAAATAATGATAAATAAAAGTCAAGGATATTATAATGATTTCAGTGGATATAAAAACATTTTTAAAAGAGTTTATACCAAGATCACTAAGATCATGGTGGAATAAGAAGGTAGTACATGCAATTTTTTTTGTGTTCATTCACTCATAAGAAGATTTCTATTTTTGGGAATCTAAAAAGACACCCACAAAAAATCAGTAGCTTTTTGGAAAGAAATGAGATCATAAGCCCCAAAATTTTATGGTATTCTCTATATTATGAATATTGGAAAATAAAATAATAGTTACCCACTTATATAAAATAAAAAATACATATTTATTGCATGTTTAACTAGATAGTCGAGAGCTCATGTAAAATAATATATAACCAGTGACTATCAGATGAAGAATATGAAGAAGAGTCCACGGAATATTATAGAAAAAAACAGAGTGTGTATAAACTATTTAGAAGTGTAAAAACCTTATAGGTTTAAAATAATAATAAGTGGAAGCTGATTGAGATGAAATATTACTGCTCATATGTTACAGTCGAGTAAGAATAAAGATGATGCAAAAGTGTTGAGAACCTGATGAAAATGATAAGTGTATATAAATAATATTTCTTCATGAGATATTATTTTTTTTTAATCTGAGTAATGATAGACAAAAATTAGTTTAAAGAGAGAATTTGGAAGATATTAAAAAATATAGGCTCAGTTTCATGGTTCATATATGAATATTTTAATGGAGTAAAAAACTCTCTAGTTGAGGAAGGAGACTATCCTTGTTAGTGTATAGACATCCCCAGATAGATCATGATCAGATTTAAGAGAAGAATAATGAAATGTGGAGGAACTATTGGGATTCTAGTATAAACAATAATAGTGGGGTGTTGTAGTGATCAATTATTTAGTATAGTGATCTCAATTCTATTTAATATGGTGTTCCTTGGTTTCAGAAATATTCTTTTCCAAATCCACTTGTATTGATAAATATTACAAGTTTAGAATCCATGACTTTGAAATCCCATGAAAAACATAAAGTAGGATTTTTAAGAGTGATTATATCCTATAAAAATACATATTCTGATTTACATTCATATAATGCATTATATTTAGGTGTATTCTAGTCTAAACATTAAAATATCCAATTGTATTAATTGGAAATAGAGGTTCGTGTTAAAAATTGGTTGACTAGTTTAGAGAAGAAATTAGAATTTTTATAAATTAGAAAATGTAGGATTCACCCCCCCCCCCCCCCCCCCTCAAGTGTGTCTGCACGGCTCACTAGGCTCGATAGTATGTATAATCATACATTTCTAATAAAGTGTTTTTTAATTTATTCACTAAAAAAATTAAATTTTTATGTTACAATTTAAATACCAGAATTACCATATTTAGATTGTATTGATATATTGAAACTAAAATATATATTATAACTAATTTTTAATAATATAATAGTTAATAAATAATAAATAATATAAATTTAATCACTCATAAAAAAATAAATAGTAATTATCCTTGATAAAATTGTTTTTAAAGTATTACATGATATTATTTAAAATGTTAATTTAATTCCCCTAACATGTACTCCCTTTTCAAGTGAAGAAAATGTATTGTTTAAATGTTTTCATTGATAAAAAATGCAACCCAATTTTAACCCTCTATAATTACAACCAAAAAATGAAATATTGAGTAACTTGTATACCCAAAAACCTTTTTAGGTTTAGAAGTTTAGAGAATTTTTAAAACCCCTTTTTGTAAAAAGGAACATTTATTCATATAATCGTTTCACAATTTATGAATATTTTATTAGTCCATGATAAATCTTCAACATATCCTATAAAATTATGCACACCTAAAACCAGTATATACATCACATAAATAACATAACTCATAATAACCTATGGAATTGGAAACAAAATAAGGGTGAGATCAAATGTTCATTAAGGGTAAACATAGACTTTACAATTGAATATCATCATTCATCCTATAATGTGCATAAGTGTATCCTGAATTAATCAAAGTGCATGACCATAAAATAAAATAATTCATATCAATCAAAACCTAGATTATAAAACATGAGTCCTTCTATAAATATACACTATAATATAATATATATTCTAATAAAAAATAATGATCTATAAAAAACAATCTTATACCAAGGAACCCCTAAACTCATAGAAAACATGGAGAAACTATGTTGGTAACTTAGGACATTATAAATTCCTCTGGAATCACCTAAAACGGACCATTACAATGTTTCATTTTTATTAATATTCCAATAGTTAACATTTTTATCTCTTATTAGTTTCTTATATTTTGAGAACTTCATCATATATTAGGATTAACTTTCATGTAGTTAACTCTGCAACATTATCCAATTTATTGGAGAGCTATATCGAGTTCCCCCTTCATCGCAATCTATAACGAGTATGTATGTCATCATTAATAATTTTGATGAACCATAACATGAATAAATTATATAGATATACCATTTCATCATAAAACTTAATGAAACAACCACCATTCTCTTCATAACTTTATTATCCCTTGTAACCGAAATGGGTTTCATAAAAATTCTCTTTAAAACATCATCATAAGCCACCCATATAAATCATGTGAATCGTATCATTAAATAGAATCCCCAATTAATTATTAAAATAATTTAAAATTGTATGATATAGAAGAAAAAGTTTTTTATATTATCATTTAGAAATATACTTTTGAATATAGGAATAAACACTCTTTCTTTCTGTAACCTTTAAAAACTAAAAATTCATAAATAAATGGGAAAAGTATTTTCTTGGAAAAATCTTGAAAACATGAAAAGTGAGATTAATAATCATTAAATGAAATTTTTATTTTAAAAAGAAATAATACACAATATTCTAAGAAGAAAATTATTTCAAATTTTTAAAGAGAGTCAAAAGTGACCCATTTATAAAACATTAAAAATTTCCACTTAAAAATTAAAATTAAGTCAATGACCATGGAAAATAACTTTTTAAAATCATTTATTATTATAAAATAACATTCTTTAAATAATAAAAAGAACATGTGGAAAGTATTTTTGGAAAAATACTTTAATCGTTTTAATAAATAAGTTTAAATAAAACCCATTTTCTTAGCCTTTAAAATTCAAAACTCCTTGAAAAATAAACTATAGATGGATTTTGTAACACAATTTATTTTCATTAAATTTATAATAAATTTCAATAATTTTCATTATATACACCACACAAATGAAATTAAGTGGTGAATATAGAATATATCTCAATAAGGGGGAAATTGAGAGCATAAAAGCCTTATGACTTTAGTAACTTTAAAATCAAAACCAATCGAAATATATAACATGACATGGATATTTAAAGTCAGTGAATTACATGAAATAATATGTCAAAATATATCCATATGATATTAATTACACCATATAAAAAATTATAGTGCATAATAGGAAATATGACTTTAGAAAATTAAATTAAGAAAAAAAATCCCTCATGAATTTTATAACAATTGAACCAATAACTAATGAGTAAGAAAAATTAAAAATGAATATTAAATATAATTATCATATATTTATTAATTAATAAATATTTTAATTTATATCATTTAAACTATATAAAAATAAATAGGTGCATGATATGAACCATGTCTTAAAGGAGGGAGTTTGAGATGAAAAAACTATTACAAAGAACATAACATTTAAAGCGAGAATGAATCCACAAAGTGATTATGTGAATAAATGTAAATCCATATAAAAAAGTTTAAATAAAACATATAACAATAAAATTTCATTAAAAAAATATTATAGGTTTAACAGAGTCAATAAATAAGTGATATTTCCCAATGAAAGTAAATTGAGATAAGAAACCTCTTACCTCTTGTCCCGACTTGTCACATAAATTCTTTATCTTTATAAATAATAAACTAATATTTATTATTAAATTGTTTAAAAAAATTATTATGTTATATTAACTTACTATTATTCCTTTTATCTTGTTTATTATCATGTCATATTTATTTACTTAGTTGATTAAGTTATCGTTGGACATTTCAAGGAAGTTATGTTTATAAGTCCAAAACAACTTTGGTTGGTTGGCTATGTTCAAAGGGGTTATGGTTACATAATCTATAGAATAATAATAATTACATAATTATAATATTTATTCAATATATAATTTCTTATAACTATCAATGAAATTTGGTCGCATAAAAATGAAATACATGTCCATGGTGTTGGTAGTTTGTACATACACATGAATGTTGTTTTCATTTACTAATGGTAAACAAAAACTAAAGTTAAATAATAAATTATTATTATAAAACAATATATATTTTATAATTATCTTATTACTGCATTAATTATATACTTGTGGCTATCCAAGTGAGGTGATATTGAAAATGAAATGCATCACTATGTGGAGATGGTATTTCATACGTACGCACGAGAAATGATTCCTTTTTACAATAGATGGAATGGTGAGAATATATATTAAATATTAAATTTATAAATTTTTAATTATATCATTAATATAATATTTAAACATTAAATCAATCAATATAACCAACCATTAAAGTTAGTGATGGAGAAATAACTACATCGCTTCGTGGTGGGGGTATCCCATGTGTACTCATGAGTGATGATTTCATTTCCCATAGGATGGGGATGGATATGAATAAGGGTTATACTATAAGAATAAATCAAATAACTTAGTTAATAATTATACATCTTATTGGAAAACCTCCTTTAGATTGAAACTTAAGCCCTATAGGTTGGTATTTTGGTGATAAATAATATTCTATGTCATTGGGGGTAATTTTGAGGATGGATTTGGGTATAAATTGGTTTATTTATATGGATAAAATGTGTGAGTAAGAGAGTAGAGTAGGTTCCATTTTATAAGTGAGGGGAGTGGAACACTTGTAAATATTAAGAACATTAAAATATAATAAATATCATGTTCATATAAAGTGGAACCAAATGGATATAAATTTTAAGCTAGAAAAATATATGGTCTAATACCTTTAACCAATAATATTTATACATGTTTGTGTTTCATTTTAATTTATATCTATTTTTTTAAACTCCTCATTTATACTTTTTAACCATAACTATGGTAATATATTTTTCACTCTTTAAGGGTTTTATTCATACCTATAAGGTATAAAGTGGCTCAAAAATGTTCAATGGATGAACTTTTAGACAATTTAATACCCCAATTTCTTTATTTTAGTATTTTTTATTTTTAAATAATTTAATGAAATATTTTTTATCATAATATATCATTAATAATTTTTTGGAGTATTCATTAAATTTTACTTTAAAGAAATTAGGATATAAATGGAATTGGAATATATTATGATAAAAAATATTTCATTAAAAATGTATTAATATTCTAAATAACAATGTTTTATTGACAATAAATTCTTTTTAACCCTATAGAAAATGTAACGATTATTAAAATAGAGTGACATTTTGTATTTATTCTTTACATAAAATAATATATTGTTTCTTATCAAAGAAAAATGGCTCCATTTTTCTATAACATCAAAGATAAATTGAGTATTTTTGTTCTAAAATATTCTAATAAAATAGGACAATTTTTATTCTGAATTTTTAGGTTTTATCACATTTCTTAACTATGTTTTATCTGTTTTACCTAAACTATGGGGAAAAATATTCACCATAATTACTATTCGTAATGAAAAAAAGGATATATTTATCAAATTTAAACCACATGATTCCCAATATGGAAACAATTTTTAAACTTTAAATTGAAAAAATTGAAATAAATTAATTTTAATATTAATGCACAAAACTCGATGAAAATTTGTTTTTATAAAAATGTGTTTTAATATTAAAAAGAACTTATAACTAAATCCAATATAATAATTATTCTTATGTTATTAATAATATTATTTATAATTAAGTTATATTTATTTTACTTTAATATAAAATCCAAAACCTGATGATACTTTTAAATTACATTATTTAATGAAAATAAATGAAAGTATTTAAAAAATCAGTATTTTTCACTATTTAATAAAAAATCAGGACCTTCAGAAAAATAAAAAAACATTAACCTAAGATAATTTCAATATGATTATTTAAAAAATTATTTTCATTTTATAGAATAAAATTTTTAAAATCATTAGAAATTAATTATAATTTTTGGGCACAAAATGCAAAAAAAATAAAGAAAATGAATTTTTGAAGCATAAAAATATTTTACTACAAATTGAATTCTCATTTAATATAAATCAATTAATAAATTTATATTAATTAAAACCATTATATTTTTCATAATGGTTTTTCCCACGCCTTTTTTCCATTCTTGTGATTATGTTTTCTATCATTTCATGTCTCTCCCTTCACTTTGTCTTTTTATTCCATTTATATATTCTTTTTTCATGGGAATATTCTAAAAAAATTAATATTTTTATGGTTTCTTATATTTATTTTTACATATAACCTTTTCTTAATATGGGGTGAATAAAATATATTTCAAAATTAATTTTAAAGGGTGTTTACTTAGATAGTTATATCATTCCATTAACTGGGTAAATATTACTAATCTGTGTACCCATTATTTCATTATGGATAATTGTTGATTGTTTATCCATGTTGATGTAAGAGGTTATTCAGTGAACATTAATTATTTGTTTATCTATTATTTTCATACGATGAATTTATTTTTACATATTATGTGATGGGTGAGGCTCACAATTATATATCCCATCGATCCATTTTCTGATCTCATGTGGTATAACACAATACACCAAGGCCCTTCTTGAGCTGGGAGTAAACCAAGTTCACCAAACTAATCCGACATCTAATAGTCTAGGGGTTTGTATTAAACTATATTAAACTAAAATATACATAAATTTTTATTATGAACAAAAATTTCAACACTATAAATATATAAAGAAATATTTAAACTATGTAAATATATAGAACGATACATCATATGATAAGTAAAATTACACATAAGAAACCACCAAAGGAGAATAAATATACATAAAATTACATCATCAATTGTAATAAAATCTAAAAAGGGAAAACATTTCCTTAATATAAGAACTATGGAATCAACCTTCGATAGAAACCATCACTACCATGTCCCACCATGATCCACTAATATTTTTTTCAGTATATCAATTATCTCTAAACCCACCAAGTTCTCCTCTAACTATGAATAATATATATTGACCCAACACTTGTGCACAAAAAACCTCTATAGGGGTGAGAATAATTATACTCAGTAAGACACCCTAAAACCCGAAACTAAATTCAAAACATCATATCAACTCAGACCCCATAACAAGAGAGGAACTGGAAGGAATGTAAAAATCCAGATATTATTTACGACAATAATTCATAAGGGGATATATAGGTGTCCTAAAATTATATCTCTATTGTGAGAAGGATCATTTTTTACAATCAATTAGGGATTTTCATAATACTAAAAGGTTCAATAATTCTGAAGTCAACATCGTATCTAAAATTCACATCTATGAGGTAACCATGAATGGATAAGGAGTCATAAGTCATGGAAAATATTCACTATTAATTTTTTTTAAACCACATCCCTAAACCATGGTGTAAACCCAATTCTCACTAAATTATTATTTCCATTTCAGGGAGTACGGTAACCTATCATCCATAATAACATCATCACTATTCTATAAAAATATTAGGGAACCCAAACCTTTTCCTATAGTGATGTTAGTCATGAGAGTACTAACCCCTACTATCCAACTATGTGAAATCATGTGCACCTCATATAATTCATAGTGTGTGAATGATGTGAGGATTTCAGTGTTGTAAAAATCTCAATCAATATTTTCCCTTTTAATGTACCACAGTGGTGACCACAGGGTTATCTCCTGAGGAGGTTGCAGATCGAGTTGCAAAACTGTCACTTTTGTTATTTTTGAAAAAAAGAAAATGGGGATTTGATTAACAATATGAAAATAAAATTTTGGCTAAATAATAATGTGAAATAATTTTAAAGGAAAGATAAAGAGGGTTCGAAATCAGGATTAAAAACAGCGGTCGCAAACAAGCTTCACCCTCTCAGACACTCCCCTCTTCCTTGTATATAAAAAAATATCTCTTAATTTAAATTCCTAATTGTACCCCCAAGTACCCCCATGTGTACACTCAAATTTGAATAGACGTAATATTAAGACTTCAATATGATTTTGGTCCCGCCTATAGAAGTGACTCAATTACTTAATGATCTCCAAGTAATTTAACCAAATTGAGTTTACTATGCTCAATGGCAAGACCTCACCAAAGAATTTTAAATAGATAAATCAATTGTTCTACTTTATAGATGGAACAATGATCAAACAAATTTGTTGAAAATATATTTAAGAAATAAATCAACATGATTCATTCAATAATATAGGATCAGGAGAAATTAAAAAAAAAAGAGATTACACATTAAAATCAAAACTCAGAATAGAGTGTCTGTCGGGTGTCGTCGTCCGCAACCACTTGTCACTTAGCCTTATATCACATGAGAAGCCTTAATATTGTCTATTTAATCCTCAAAGGAAGGAATCTTCCTAAGTTTCTTAATTTCCTCATTCACCATTACTCTCTCAATACAACTCCCTTTTTTACGGGTGGTGTGGTGATGAATGGAATGGTTTGAGAGGTAGGAGCTCCTCTCTTTTTATAGGCAGATTTCATCCTCCAGAAGTTTTCACGTCTTGGACCCACTAATTAATCTATTAACACATGGAACCCTTAATTAATGTTGTTCATAAATATGATGGACATCCTCCCACAAAATTTAGGATTCATTGGATGCGTCTAGAAGGAGGTATGATTTTTTATTATCAATCACTTTCTATGGATGAAGCTTCTTAGAAGATTCCTTCAAAACTCTATCAATAAATAGCAACCAAAACGGATTCCAAAAGGCTTGAAATTAATTGTGTGAACGCGCCTGGTAGTCCTCTTTCATATCCAAGTCGAATACCATCATTTGTAGGAGTTTAGGCCAAGTTATGTTTCCATTATGATGGTGGAGTCCATGCTGTCCTCCCGGAAAAATTGTCAACTTCATTGATTTGTTTGGGCCTCTAGATGCATGAATCATACCCTGGTCCTGAAGACAAGGATGAATTAAATTAAATAATGGTTCCAAAATAATTCTACTAACAAAATTTTGAAATATATTTTATGATAAATGACTAAAATACCCCTGTGATAAAAATATGTTAAAAATCCAAAATTATGCAATTAAAACTTCTTATCCCAAAACAAAATATAAATCCAAAATTGTTACAAATAATATCAAATTGATAAATTGGTGAATTTTATATCACATAAATAGATATTAAAAATAGTGGAAATATTATCTCTATCAATTACCCCACAATTGGCTCTTCGACTCCAGGACAGGTGAGCACGGAATCAAGGAAAATAAAACACATACCAATGGAGTTTACTAATTAACCACAAAGAATTAAAAAGATAGCATGACTCATTAAAGACAAATATTTAAAATTCTCAATTCAAGTCATTCAATCCATTTCCACTTATTTTTTCTTCTCGTGCACACCACACACTTACCTCACATTCATTTTCTCTCAGCACACAATATAATTTGTGACAAGGAATTTCTCATCCAACTCATGCAAGAATTACCATAGGATTGATAAATTTATACATATCCACCCAATGCGAGCCATGGACATGTGATTATCATGAGGACTTTATAAGGTTTTTTGGTGGCTTGGGGTTGGTAGGATTAAAGTGTGAAAAAATTTGTGGCTGAATAAGGAGGGTTTGGCTCTATTTGAAGCAGAAATGCATGATTCTAATTTTCACTCAAGTATGGTCTCCTCCATATTAGACTATGAAAAATAATCAACTCTGATCATCTTTTTTCATCCCATTACATTAATATTTCAGCAAAAAAAATGTCTTTTTTTTTTGAAATCTCCAGATAGGGCACAACTTATTTCCATTGAGAGCTTCAGACAGGCACATCTCTATTTCGTTTGAGAGCTCCAAATAGGTACAGCTCTCAGAAAAATATATTAAAGCATCAAAAATATGTCTTTAATGTTTTAATTTCCTCCCAAAGCAATAAAAAATGAGGTAGCACATCATGAGTTATCTTCCCCCACCCATAAGTTCAACTTGATCATACATTTATAATTCCATAGTAGGTTGGAAAAGGGAAATTTGGCTTGTAATGTGGCTGACCTAACAGGCTATAAATGGCTACTAAGGGCTAAAGAAATATCAAATGTTCAAGGAAGGCCAAAATAAAAAAGGAAAATCATGAAAAGGGAGCTCCAATATCCAAACAAATGCCCCAATACTTTTAATCACAAGTATCTCATCCCCAATTTTTTGATAGAAATAAATCAATGTTCTGGTTTAAACAAACAAAAATTGGTTCTCTCAAGATAGAGGTCAATGTGAAGAAGATGTAAAAATGGGTCCAGAGGCCTCACAAGAATGAGAATTTCAATTACAATGTCAGTTATATGTGCCATGATATTTAAAAATCAGTGGTTATTTCCATAATATTCTAAATTTTTTAACTTTAAACAATGACATTTTTGGCATTCATTTATGTTCGGTTTCAATGGATCAATTATTTCACTCCTTAGCATGAGTTTCAAATGAAATTCAAGAAATTCCAAAACTTTTTTTTTCTTTTTTTTAAATTGAAAATAAAACACATAAAATTTGAAAAAGAAACATGACCAAAATGGAAAGAAAATTTGAAAAAAAAATTCAAACAAAATCTCGTAATAACCTAATCTACCCAGCATTGTGTCCCCCCATACTTATTCTATGCAATGTCCTCATTGTGTAATATATTTTTATCATGAAATTTAGGAAATTAAAGACATAGAAAAAATAAATGATAAGGAAAGACACAACCTGTCATCAATTATATTATGCATCATGAAGTTAAATCTCCTCCTTGGAAGATCTTGAAAATTTTCTCGAAATAGCTTCAGCCTATACCCATGGACAGGGAATGATATCTCTTTGTCTGGATATTTAATCTGTATTTCACCAAAAAGAAAAACATGAGTAACAATAAATAGGCTAGACCATTTGGAATGAAATTTACCAGGGAAGAGTTTCAATCTAGCATCGAACAGCAGAACTTTGTCTCCCTCCTTGAAGTTTTTGTTGATAATACTCCCATCATTAAAGGATTTTCTTCTCTCTTTGTATAACATGGAGCTTTCGTATGAATTATTTATGATCTCCTCCAACTCCTGCAAATAATATTTTCT
This sequence comes from Viscum album, assembly GCA_963277665.1. Classification (NCBI taxonomy): domain Eukaryota; kingdom Viridiplantae; phylum Streptophyta; class Magnoliopsida; order Santalales; family Viscaceae; genus Viscum; species Viscum album. The sequence continues at coordinate 1,413,498,061 of OY728125.1, read as the reverse complement.
TTCTTTCCCAGCAAAAAATATGTTCATGTTACATGTTTTTACAGCCCAAAAGGATTTGTGTTCTAACTCAACTTGTAGATGAAAAGCTTTTCCAAAGACTAATCTAAATGGTGACATTCTAATTGGTGTTTTGAAAGCAGTTCTATAGGCCCATAGAGCATCATAAAGTCTCAAACTCTAATCCTTTCTATTTGGGTTCACTATTTTTTCTAGAATCTGTTTGATATCCATATTGGACAACTCAACCATGCCATTTGTTTGAGGATGATAGGGCATAGATAACCTATGATTAACACTATATTTCTTTAAAATAGATTCCAAGTTACTATTACAAAAATGGTTACCTTGATCTTTAATAAGAAACATTGTAAATACAAACCTTGAAAACAAATTTCCTTTCACAAATTTGGAAACAATCTTTGCATCATCCATTCAGGTGGGGATAGCCTCTACCCACTTGGACACATAATCAACAGCCAGCAAGATGTAGAGATATCCAAAAGAATTGGGAAAAGGCCCCATAAATTCCATTCCCCATACATCAAATACAATACAAAACAAAAGTGGTTTTTGTGGAATCTCATTCCGCTTGGAAATGTTTCCTTGAAATTGAAAATTTTTACAGGTTTTGTGGAATTGAAAAGCATCTCTAAAAATAGTTGGAAAATACAATCCAGAATCAAGAAATTCTTTTGGTTTCCTCTATGGTCCAAAGTGTCCTCCACAGTTTAATGTGTGGAAGAAATGTGGTATGGATTGAAATTCAGAGTTCAGAATGCATCTTTGTATAATTTGATCACTACCTATGTGCCATAAGTATGGATAATCCCAAATGTATTTCTTTTAATCACTCACAAGTTTATCAAGTTATTGTTTGGAAAACTAGTGGGGATGTTCTTAAGAAGCCAAATAGTTCACAAGATTAGCAAACCATGGTCTTTCACTTTGAGCAGCAAATAAATCCTCATCTGGAAAGGTTTCCTTAATCGGTGGACACATCTGAATTTTTTTATTCTCAATAGATGGTATCCTGCTCAAGTGATCAGCAGTAAGGTTATCACATCCTTTCATATCTTTTATTTCAAATTTAAAATCATGTAAAATAAAGATCTATCTCAGAAGCCTTGGTTTTGCATCATGTTTCTTCATCAAGAATATGATTGCACAGTGATCAGTGAAAACAATCATCCAGGAGCCCAGCAGATAACTTCTAAATTTTTCTAGAGCTAAGAAAACAACCAGTAGTTATTTCTCAGATTTTGTGTTGTTTTATTGGGCTCGATCTAGAGTTTGGGAGGCATAGGCAATCACATGAGATTTCTTTTCTTTCTGTTCACTCAACACTACCCAAAGAGAAAATTCAGATGCATCGGTCATGATTTAAAAGGGAATGTCCCATTTAGGAGTTTGAACAATGGTAGGGGTTATTAGTCTTTGTTTCAACCCATGAAATTCATTTTTTCAATTATCATAAAAGATAAATGGGGAATGTTTTTGGATTAATCTGTACAATGGAGGTTCAATTGTACTAGAATATTTTATGATACTTCAATAAAATCTAGTATTCCCAAGGAAGGATCTCACATCTCTCAGAGTTTTTGGGGATGGTAATGCAGAAATGACCTCAAATTTGGATTTATCAACTTGAATTAAATCATGGGACACAACATGTCCAAGAACAATCCCTTTACGAACCATAAAATGGCATATTTCATAATTTAGAACAAGGTTCTTTTCAATGCATGTTTCAAGGACACGTGCCAAGCTTTTCAAATAACTTTTAAAAGATGATCCATACACAGTGAAGTCGTTCATAAAAACATCCATGCAAGTTTCCAAAAATTTAGAGAAAATGCTTATCATACACCTTTGAAAAGTTCTAGGGGAATTACATAAACCAAAGGGCATCCTTCTGTATGCAAAAGTTCCAAAGTGGAATGTGAAGGTGGCTCTCTCTTGGTCCTCTGGTAAAATGTGAATTTGAAAATATCCATATAATCCATCAAGAAAACAATAGTGGATTTTCCCAGTAAATCTTTCAAGGACATGATCAAGGAATGGTTATGGGAAGTGGACTTTCCTTGCAAGAAAATTGAGTTTCCTCTAATCAATGCACATTCTTTATTTACTTGGAAGCCTTATGGGTACAAGATCACCAAATTAATTCCTTGATATTGTAAATACAATTTTTTTTGGAACAACATGGACTGGTCTTATCCATTGACTATCAGATATGGGAAAAATAATTCCAGCAGCCAGTAGGGTGGTGACTTATTTCTTCACAACCTCCAAAAGTGTTGGGTTCAGTCTTCTTTGAAATTGTCTTACTATTCTAGCGTTCTCCTCTAGAAATATTATGTGCATGAAAATTGGGGGGTTGATTCCAGTTAGATCAGAGAGAGTCCATCCTATGGATTCCTTGTGGGAATTGAGAACTTCCAACATTTGGTTTTCCAAGACTTCTGACAAATCCTTTTAGATGATTAGAGGTAATTGTTCATTATGGCCAAAGAATACATACTTGAGGTTATCTGATAGGGGTTTCAATTCAATCTCAGGTGGTCTAGTTTCATGGATAACATGGAACTGATCAAAGGTTAGATTGTTTAGTGAAGCCTCATGTTTATCATGGTGATCTCTTTCCATGATCTCAAGACTTGTTTCAGGTGGAAAATTAGAAACCTCTCTCAGGATACTAATAGCAGGTTCAGTGGTTTCTAAAAATCCATCTTAATAAATGATCAGATATTCATTCTCAACATCCCAAGACTCTTCATAGTTTCCAATTTCAACCTCATGTTGATTTTATTCAGTATTAGAGAAATTTCCATTTTTTTCATCATAGAAAAAATCAGGTAACATGCCAGAGGAAAACCAATCAATCATGTTTACATGTGGAGTTTAATGATCCTCAACTAGGTGTTTCATGGAATGAAAAATGTTGAAATAAACAATATCCCTTCCAAATTCCATTTAAAGTGTTCCCTTGTGAACATTGATGATTTCTTTCATCGTTTTTAGAAATTGCCTCCCCATGATGAGAGGAGAATGTGTGCTGAACCGATCATCTTTCATATCCAAAACATAGAAGTTAACCTGAAAATCATGTCTCTCACTTGAACGAGAACATCATCTATAACTTCAGCAGGTTTGGTGTTACTTCGGTTGGCAAGTTGAATGATAATTGCAGAGGGTTTCAAGTCTCCTACCTAAAGATATTAGTAGACAGAATGTGTAACAACATTGATGGAGGCCCCTAGATCAAGAATCACATCTTTGAATTCACATTTCCCAATGGTACAAGGAATGGTAAATGTTTCAGGGTCTTTACACTTGACAGGAAAGGCACGTTGAATCACCGATGAAACATTCCTTACTAAGTTTAATTTTTCACCTCCTTTGAACTTTCTATAGTTAGTACACATGTCTTTCAAAAATGTAGCATACCTAGGAATTTTTTTCACAGCATCGAGCAATGGAATATTGACTTGGAATTTCCTGAATGTTTCCAAAACCTCATTATCCAGTTCTATTTTATCACTTTACTTCGGTTTTGGTTCACACCTTGGATAAGGTAGTGGAGGTGTGAATGTTTATGGGGTATTCTGAGTATGTTTTGGAGGAACATAAAGACCATACATCTTCTTCAAATCATTCTTTGTTCTTTTAAATATGATTTCCTCTCTTGAATTTCAGGTTTCTATCAACTTCAAATTTTTCATCATTTTTATCAAGGGTAGGATTTTCATCAAAAGTGTCGGCAGTAGGCTTGATGTTCTCAATCTGAGGGTTGTTTATTTATGGGCCACTCCTAAGTTCAATTGCACTCACATTTTCCTTCCCATTATTCCTCGGATTTACTTGTGGCTATGAGGGTAAACCACCACTCATTTGATTTGTTATGCAATTAATACCAGAGCCAAGTGGACCCACTTGAGTCGTCAAGGTATTCATTTTTTTATCTTATTTTTTTGTGTATTCTTTTAGTTCCCTTATTTCCTCTTGTTGTTTCCTCATTTCCACTTGTTGTTTCTTTATTGCTTCTTCAAGGTTCCTATCAGAGTTTTGAGTGGGATGGGTAGGATAAAAGTTGCTTACAGAATGAGAATTGTCTTTCTCATTGAAATATCTTGGTTCAGAATTACATGATTGTCCTTGTAAGAATCCTCTTGCTTGTTCAGGCTGACGAATTCTTTCATTTGAGTTATTGTTCCATCCCTGCTTGAAATTTTTGTTGTTTAGAAATTGTCTTTGTTGGTTTGATTGAAATTTTTTTCCAAGAAAAACTATATTGAAGTTCTAAGGAGGCTCATTCATTTGCAGGAATTGGTCACTAAAATGTTCATTATAAAAACAAATCCCACAGTGGGCATGTTGTTGGAAAGAAACTTCAGGTTTGTTTTGGGTTGGTGGATTGTTAGACAACATTATTGACCTTACCATAGTGGTAAGATCAGATGGTTGACTTGCAATTTTGTTGTTTTCGGGACTAGTATTAGGGAATTATTGTGCATATTTGACATGAATAAGGCCTCTTGTTCCAAATTTTTGGGCATTCTAGTCCATGCTTGCAATTAGAATCCTATCGGCAGCTGGTGTCTTATCAACTAAAGCTCCTCCTGCAGCAGCATCAGTCATACTTCTATCAGTGAGAAATAATCCTTCATAAAAGTATTTAATGAGAAGATGGTAACTGATTTGTTGATGGGGACAACTAAAACAAAGATGTTTGAACCTTTCCTAGTATTCATGAAGCATTTCTCCTTATTTCTGCCTAATTCCACAAATCTCCTTTCGAATGCAGGCAGTTCTGGATGCAGGGAAAAAATTTCAAGGAAAATATTTTTTAATTCATTCCAATTTCTAATCAAGGTTGAGTGAGAATAGAAAACCCATTCCTTAGAAACTCTATCTAGAGAAAAATAAAATGACCTCAGCTTCATTTGATCTGCATCAACTCCATGAGGATTCATGTTGACACACAGGTAACTGAATTCTTGTAGGTATTTGTGTGGGTCTTCATCAGGCAACCCATTGAATTTGGGAAGCTGGTGGATGAAACCGGGCTTGATTTCAAATCTAGAAGGGACATCAGGGTAATCTACAGGATTCTCATGATTTTCATCATAGGATGAAGCCGGTTCTTTCAAATTTTGTATATTCATCCATTTTGATTTCAGTTTCAACTAAGTCCCTCCTAGGTGTGTTGGTGGACGATTAACAACTTGCAACTTCGGGATTAGTAGCTCTAACCCTAGTGTGAAATGTTTTATCAATTTCTGAATATAAAGGTAACAAGTTTGGGTCAGAAGTTCTGGTCATGCAAGAAAAAAATATAAAAAAAATAAAATCAACTCTAGCAACCTCCTCGGTAATGGCGACAATTAATTGAACCTAATTGAATTTGTTATGCTCAATGGAAAGACCTCACCAAAGAATTTTAAATAGAGAAATCAATTGTTCTACTTTATAGATGGAAGAAAGATCAAACAAATTTGTTGAAAATATATTTAAGAAATAAAGAAACTAGATTCTTTCAAAATTATAGGTTCAAGAGAAATTAAAAAATATATATTACACATTAAAATCAAAACTCGGAAGAGAGTGTCCGTCGGGTGTCGTCGTCCGCAACCCCTTGCCTCTTAGCCTTGCATTACTTGAGAAGCCTTCATATTATATATTGAATCCTCAAAGGGTGGCATCATCTTAAGGTTCTAAATTTCCACCTTCCCTTTTTCTCTCTCAATCCAACTTCCTTTATGATGGAGGGTGTGGTGATGAATGGAATGGTTTGAGCGGTAGGAGCTCCTCTATTTTTATAGGCAGATTTCATCCTCCAGAAGTTTCCGCATTTTGGACACATCAATTTGCCGATTAACACATATACCCCTCAATGAATGTTGTTCGTAAATGCATTTTCCGTCCTCCCACCAAATTTCGGAATCATTAGACACGTCTAGAAGGAGTTATGATTTTTTTTATTATCAATCACTTTTAGTGGATGAAGCTTCCTGGAAGCTTCCTTCAAAACTCTATCATTAAATGGAAACAAAAACATATTCCAAAAGGCTTGAAATTAATTTGTTAAATGTTCTTTGGAGTCCTATTTTATATCCAAGTCGAATCCTATCATTTGGAAGATTTTAGGCCGAATTATGTTTCCTTTATGATGGTGGGGTCCACGCTGTCCGCCCGGAAAAATTGTCAACTTCATTGATTTGTTTGAAGATCTAGATACCTCAATCAGACCCTGGTACTAAATAAAATGTTGACTAAAATAAAGTAATAGTTCCAAAGAAATTAGAATCACAAAATTTTGAAGTATAGTTTATGATAAATGACTAAAATACCCCTGTGATAAAAAAAACTTTTAAAAATCCAGAATTATGCAATTTAAACTTTTTATCCCAAAACACACTGTAAATCCAAAATTGTTACAAATAATATCAAATTGGTCAATTGGTGAGGTTTAAACCACATAAATAGACATTAAAAACTATGCACATATTATCTCTATCAGTGATCCATGACTCACTAAAGGTGTTTGTCCTTTGAGGGAGTAAATAACCCCAATAGAGGGGTTGTGCCTTATCGATTCAAACATGTCAGCTGGGGGAGTAACCGACTACACAGATAGAGGGACTATTCCCTATGACGGGTAGAGTTCAAAACGTTATATTTCATGTGGGAGGAGAACACCTTATCCTATCAAAGGGAGTACTTCCCACATACCTGATCCTGAGGACTCGTACCCCAATTAAATGGCAGGTATTAAAATATAGAAAACTTTTAGGGGTCTCTTACTCTATAATTAGCATGCCATAAGGGATGTAAATGACCCTATGTCCTTTCTAATAATTCTAAAACTAATCTTCACCTCTATAAAGCTCATATCCTAAAACTACCCATGAGGACTCAAATATGCTCGGTAATTGGAAATTGGGTTCCACCATCACAATCTCCATGGAAACTCACTTAGAACAGATTATTTACATTTTTAATTCTAATACCTAAGTCATAAGATTTGAAAAACATGATTTTCGAGAAATTTTATAGCATTTAATTTAATTTTACATGGAACGTGAGCATTGTTCAAAGATCGAGCATGTACTTTTACCATCCCATTATGTAAATTTAACCTAGAAATAATGGCCAAATAATGTGCATGATGTGTTGGACCAATGGGAAACTTATTCATATACCTATATTAAAGGTTTATGTAATTCATCCCAAATTAACTGAAATGCCTTCCACTCATACACAATTCATAAGACTAGGGGTTAAATGGAATTTTATATACCATTACATGAGTCATTTCATCCTGACATGTACAACATGTTTTATTTTTATAAATGATGTGTAAAACTCTAGAATTAGTTAGCATATACCAAGTTGATACCTAAGTCTTGTTATTGAATCCATATACATGAAATATTTCTTAATTTATATGTCACGTATGGTTGAGTGTGTATCCTACTCCTCATACATGCTAATTAATGTGGTTTGGAATACATGATGTGTCTGCCTTGGATTTACACCATGTATTTCTTAACTAAGCATAACAACCAATTGAAACCCCAGATTTCTTGTACATCCTTTAATATTCCATGTGATATTTATATCTCATATAAAACCTAGTATTCTTGGACAAAACAATACACATTGTGTGGTTCTCTAGACTACATGGCATGAAGTTAGAAATTGCAGATCTAAAACCCCCACTCGAAATGAATTTCATAAAAGATGGCATCACTTTTGAAATTACCACCATGTGTCATCCTATCCACCATGAACATAAATTTTTTAGGGTCTTTCCTAATTCCAAATTCATTACTACAACACCTCCATATGTTTATTCGATCTTAATCATCTAGTTTATGCCCCAACCTCACTAGACTTAAAACCTGGCCACTGACTTGGTATGTTCTGAACCATATTAGTTAAATACCTTTCTCACCACCTCATAAATTTAAATTCATACCAATATATAGATTTATATCCTTCTACTCCTAACCATTATCATTAAAATTTCTTCCTATGTGAAGGTTCGTAGTGAATGATTACCAATATAAAAAATGGGCAGTGTTGAAAACAATTTGTTTTCAGTGAAAATATCGAGCACCCAATAATTTATATCAAATCATGGTTGATACAAATTGAAATAAAATAAATATATATTTACATCTAGATATGAATTCAGGATAAAATATAATTATCAATTATTTATCAACAATAAAACATTATAAAAGTTGTATCAAATAATAATCTGCACAAAATCCATAATGTCGGGATAATATCAAGACCATGTACAGAATTAAATATTTAGTTCTAAAATATATATTTATAAATAGAGAACAATTAAACCAAAACAACATATATGTACCTCTTTTAATTCAATTCCACCACATTAATTTGTTCATCATTGTCACACAATGTAATAATCTATGTCTTCTCTAATCTATCCCTAATTCAATATCAATCCCTTATAGTCGTTGAAGGGTCCAATCCCCACCTCCTTATATCTCAATACGTGGTTTCTCTCATATTAAAATGTGGATCAACATAGGGAAAATATATAAGAGGGATTTTATGATCACTAACGACGTCAAAATCAGGATTGTGATTAAGCACCAAAAAAGGTTGGATCTAGGGATTAGCGTAAAATTTACTCCTCCCATATGCATAACCCCTTGATATAGACACAACCATAATGGAAAAATTTCCATATAAGCTATAATATTATATATTTAATAGTCCATGATTGTAAGTGTAATGTAATGACCCGAGTTCAATGCACCTCTACCCCAAACCGGTCGATTACATGACCTCGGGCGCACCCCCCCCCCATACCAGAGTCTTCTGACTAGCAGTGGGGGTTTAATATTGATCATGTGGAGACTATACCCTCTTTATAATAGTAATAAAATAGTGGAAATAAATAAAAAACAACAAAATGATATATATCCAATAACCATACCAAACTAGTATCGCATGATGACCAAAATAGGAAATACAATATCCAAAACTGAACAGTAGATATGTCATGCCAAATATCTCTCAAGTGCTAATATGAAAACCCAAAATAAATAGGCTCTGAAAACTCCGAATAGGCTCCTAAATCACATATGTTTCCCTCATTCATTCTACATCCCAACTCATCCATCTAACATAGGTATCTTTCCCTTATCCTGTCATGCAAACAAGATGTCTATTCTGGTACTGTTTAGGTAGCCCAATTAGGGTGTGAGTACAACTCAGCAGTCCACAACAAATTATTTATAAAACAATATCCATTCAATAATAGTGTATGATTTTGTATAAATAATACTGTAAAATTCATAATTAAACAGTTATCACATTTTCAATTATCCTTTAATTAACCACATAAACTCTCAGGTTCTTGAGGACACCCAAACCCTAAATACCTTACACATCTCATGTTAGAGTCTGAACCATATCAACTTTTTAATTCATAATTCATTATAACACAAGGTATTTCATAGTACATTTTATTCCACTTCACACTATGAACATTTTTATCCACAATCCAATGTTAATATCATCGATGTAGAATTCCATAACTAACATCCTGTGGGTATTTTGAGCCTATATCCCTATCCCACACCTCAACATCACATGGGTGTTGGGAGACTCAGTACCTATCACATACTCACTATATCATTTGGGTGGCAGGGTACTGTAGCGGTACTGTAGCAGTGTGGGTACTGTAGGAGTACTGTAGCAGCGACGGGTACTGTAGCAGTGGTGAGTACTGTGTGGTGCTGTAGCAGCGTGAGTACTGTAGTAGTACTATTCACATAATGGGCTTTGGGCCAAAAAATTGGGCCTACGGGCCATGTAATGGGCTAATTTCCCACCGGGCCTTCAGGATATGTAATGGGTCTCCCTCTACCTAGATAAAGAGGTCTCTTCTTTCCTTTAATAATAAATGTGGCTTCATCCCCAACCTTTTTTATACCATTTAAATTATTCAACAATGAAGGTACATCACTTTAAATCACATGGAATAATATGAACAATTCATTACTAAACCATTTATAAACATTAAATTATATTAATCATTAACCCATAAAGGTTAATCCAAATATCCCTTAGTATCTATTTTTAGTTAATTCATAAACACATTAATTGATCAATAACACAACCCAAATTTCTCATCAATTCCACCAATAACACATTCCATTAATTAATTAACAAATTAATTAATCCAATTCCACCAATTTCATAATCACTACAATTTACATTAATTAATTATCCAATTAATTAAACATATTTAATAAAAATCTTAATGACATCAATTTCCATTATTTAATTCACAATTTAATTAATCCAATTCAACCAATACCAATTTTACCAAATTTAACCCAATTCATCATCCCATAGAAATTATATTAAATTAATTCCATGATTCCATAAATTAATTTACTAAATTATAGATTCAATATAAATCATGCCAATTGAAATTTTAAAACACATACACACAATTGGAATTCAAGACTATGGAAATTAAATTTAGAACACCTACCTCAAGATTGATGACAAACTCTCACAAATGGAAATCCCCAATTGAAGAGGAAAAACAGATATCCTAATCATGAACATAATTTAGATCAAAAACCTAGATTAATGATAAAAAATCAAGATACAACTATCCTTGATCTAGATCCATCACAGTCATAGGAAAACATCCCTTAAAATGACGAGAGAAAGATGGGATACAGGGAGAAAATTATATGGGATTATAATCTCTTATTGGGAGTAGTGTAGATCTTAAATTTAGGATTTTATCCATCTATAAAGGAGTTCATGAGGCCTTATAATCCATTCCAAAGCCTCAAAAATGATATATATTTTTTATTGTATTTTTAGGGTTGTTTTAGGGAGAATCCCAGGAGTTCATGTATTTTTAATCTAATTTTTGGGGGATTATAATTATGTGTGCACAGTTTCCTGTAAAGTGTGCATGATTTACTATAACTATGTGCCTAACCATGTTCATCCTCCAAGGGGGGTGGTTAATGTCAAAAGGGTGCACGGTTTAACAAACCATTCACCATCCATGTGAATCTCCTTTGTCTGATTTTTTTATGATTTTCTAGGTTTTATGCACGGTTTGGACAAATTGTGCATCAACCATGAACTACCCCTCTTCATTCCAAAATTCTCCAATTTCACCCAAAAACATCCTAGGGAAAACCCCAAAAAACATATACTCAAAACAAGAAAAAAAATAGTACTAAAAACACTCAATTCATCTCTAGAAAAGATCACGATCTTGCGATCTCCCCTCCTCATAACACCTCATCATTGAGTTTTACTCCCAATCAACTCTAAGATTCCAAGTCAAAGAGATCGGGCCCTTGATCTCCCGTATCTGCTTCTCTCTCCCATGTTTCATCCTACACATTAACATGTTTCTACAATACATGAACTAGTAGCATGTTCTTTTCCTCAAATAATTTCCCAATCCGATCCAACACATGTATCAAATGCTCCTAAAACGATGCATATATATCAAGATCAACATTATCAACATAAATCTCATGAGAAGGGTTGGGGTGATACCACTAAAGCTTTTAAATGTAAACAAACATCATGAGTAGAAGCATAACTCTATGGAAGAGAAAATCGGTATGCCACCAGCCCGATTATCTCCACAACCTCAAATGGTACAACAAACCTGGGTGCTAGCTTTCCCTGTCTCTAAATCCTATGGTGACCCCATATTGTAGAAACCCTAAGGAACACACGATCACCCTATGTAAACTCGGGGTTTGTCGATGTCTATAATCAAATAACTTATATATACTCTGATCTATATCTATAAGTTTCCCAATCAACTGAACCTAATCTGATGTCTCATGTATGAGACTTAGTCCCAATAGATCTAACTCACCTACCTTTATCCAGTATGGAGGTAATATAAATTTCCTACCAAAAAGAGCCTCATATGGTTTCATTTTTATGGTTTCCTGATAACTATTGTTATAGGTGATCTCCACTAACACTAGGTGTTTATCCTAAGATCCTCCCAAGTCTATAATACATGCTTACAGAATATCCTCAAGAACACTTATAGTATGCTCTAACTTCCCATCTATTTTTGGATGGAATGACATACTCTGAAAAACCTATGTACCAAGAACCTTACACAAACCCTTCTAGAATTGTGAAGTAAATCTTGGGTCACGATCTGAAACGATACATAGTGGATCCCCAGTTAGATAGAATATCCCTCGAACATAAAAGTCTTCTAACTAATCCATTGATAAAGTCTCATGTGTCTATAATAAATGTGCTACCTTTTTCAAATTGTCCACAATCACCCAACTAGCATCATTCTTCCGAGGTGTCATTTGGATACCCACTACAAATTCCATAGTAATTTCATCCAAATTTCATTTAGGAATATAAAATGACAATAGTAAAAAAAATAATGGTCTTTAATGCTCATCCTTCACTAGTTGACAAGTGTAGCATCATGTCACGAACCATGTTATCTCATTTTTCATACATGTCCACAAAAACCATCGATACAGGTCATACTACATTTTAGTCACACCTGGATGTACCACCCACTTCAAGGAATGAAATTCACATATTATATCTTCTTCCAGGCTCAAGGGAACCACTAACTTATTCCTCACATTAATGATTCCATCCATATCTTTGGTCTAATCGAAAGTTGACTCCCTATCTTTAAGGCTTTCCCTAAGGGTCAAACATTCTGCGTCCTGATAATAATTGTATCTAATCCAGAAAAAAAGTTTAGATTCTACAGAAATGTATATAAGATCCATCTAATCCTGTCTCTCCTAAACCACAATATACATCTCAGCTATAAAATCATCATATTCCACTCAGTACTTGAATCAAGACATACCTCACTCGGTTTTCCAACTTAACAGATTAGCAACATTATTTCTATACCCTTCAGTATATTAGTAATCAAATTAGAATGACTTAATATACTCAACCCATATCTTCATATGAAGATTCATGTCTTTCTATGAAAATATATAATTAAAGATCTTTTGATCCGTATGCACAGTAAACTTCTCTACCAACAGATAATCTCACCAACACTTCAAAGCATAAACCACTATAGCTAATTCGAGGTCATTAATAGGGTAGTTCAATTAATGTGGCCTAAACTATCGAGACCCATATTACACAACTCAATCCCCCTGAATAAACACTACTCAAAGACCTATCCCATAAGCATCACAAAATATTGTATACACCTCACCTAGTAGAGATTGGATCAAGATCGATATCTTAATTTAAAGCTTCTTTAGATCCTGAAAGTTATTCTCACATTCTTTATAGCATCCAAACATTATTTTTTTCATGGTTTGTCTAGAAAAAAGTTCTTCTAAATAGAAAAAATAATGGATGAACCTCTGATAATATCTAGATAATCCCAAAATTATATGGATATATAAAAGGTTATTCAGTTTCTTACAAGAAACCATTGCCTGAGCTTGCTCAGGGTCCACTAACACACCTTCCTCTAAGATGATGTGACCCATGAAGTGTACCTATTTAATCTAAAACATACACTTAGAGATCTTGGAATAGATATAATTCTATCCTAGTGGAATCAAGATGTCTTCAAGATGATGGGAATGATCTTTTTGAGACTTGTAGTGCACCTAGAAGACATCCACAAAATGATCCAATTACGGGTGGAATATTCTAAGGTCATAAACACTAGTGGTGCATTAATCAAACTGAACTTCATAAAAAAACACATAAATCCCATACCTACTTCTCAAAGTAGTCCTTGGTATATCATAAATTCAAATTATCAACTGATGATACCCTGATCTCAGGTCAATCTTTGAGAAGACGCTAGCTCCCCTCCACTAGTCAAAATTATCATTGATACATGGAAAAGGATATCAATTTTACATATTCATTTATCTCAACTCCTAGTAATCATCACTTAAGAATAGAGTTCTATCAAACTTCTTAACAAAAAATATTATAGAACCTCATTGTGAAATACTCATATGGATAAACCACTTATCTATAAAATATTCCAGTTGAGTCCTAAGCACTTGAATATTTATTGGTTCTATTCTATATGGTGGAATAGAAACTAGATCATCCCATAGTATGATCTCAGTTTTAAATTCCACATCTCTATCAGGTGGCAGTCTGGATAAGTCTTCATGAAACCCATCCTAAAATCTATCCATTACCAGTTGAAAACTATCCTACTTCAAACCAACATCATCGAGAAAAAGACTTCCGTCTTGGGAGGTAAGATCCCCCGGTTACTGATGAACCATCACTGCATGGCCCACTTTGATATCCCATTATCCACAATGAATATTATTGTCACCCTTAGGATACTTACAATTAAATATCATATGATAACAGTTTATGTGAGGTCGGTATGCTACTAACCAGTCCATACCCATAATTTTATTAAATCTTGGTTGGTGAAGGATATAAAGATCCCATAGAAACATATACTCCCAAACCTTGAGAGAAAACCCTATTCACAAATAGACCTCTCTCAATCATACTCCCAAAAGTGTATCTATTGTAATAACCCTACTCACTAACTCCACTGATAGGATAAAACCATTCAAAATTTGTGCAAATATAAAATAATGAGAGGCACCAATGTCAAATAAGGAACTAGATAGTATATAATTTATAAGAATAGTGCCTCTAACTTTCGATGGTCCATCCCCGCAATCCCGCAGTGTAGGATGAACTGCATTCAATTGTCCCACATTTACTCACAATGATTTAGTCTAATTCACATGTTTTGTACCACTCTTCTGATATGGGAAATCTTCTACGAAGTACCACATTCACTACCTCTACTTCCTCATCCATTCAAACTCCAACTTCCAAACCGATATGGTATATAATATCCTCTTCCCACACTCTAATTTTTTCAAACTAATCCATAATTACCCATCTGTCATGGGTTCCTCCAAAACCTCTATATATGTCACATCCTACCATAATCATAGAACACTATCGGTGTTTGGGGACAATGTCAACGAAAGTGGATCGACCTACCACACTGGAAGAAAGACACTCAGGTAAGAACATGAGTAACTGATCCCTCCCCTTGGCCACTCTTATTTCCACTAATCTTGTTCAAATTATCATAATGATGATTCATATAATTGGAATACATACATCCTAATCATCCAGAAAAGACCACCTTTCTTCCACTTGAATACTCCTTCAGGTTCCCCGTAGATATGGGAGCATGATTAACCAATTCTAAAAACTTTTTCAGCTAAAAGATATTAACTTGGGACTTAATGTCACACTTAAGCACATCCTAGAAAAGCATTCCCATAGATGTCTCATCCCCATCCTATGTTGGGGAAAATCAATTCAAGTTGATAAATAGACTGGAATAGTCCATCATAAGAATACTACCCTGTTTCAACCACATGAACACATTTACTCTCTCTTATCTCAGTGTCTCTGAATAAAAGTTCTCTAAGAACTTCAAAAAAATTCCTTTCATTCCATACCATTAGCCAACCCTTTCCGGGACTGAACATCCCTCTAGCACTTTTCTGGTACTCTTAACATATAAGAAGTTAACTTTACCCTCTTTTCATTAGGAGTATCCAAATGGTCATTAACTTCTAGTTGTAATCAATATAGAACTCTTTTTCATCAGTTCCACCCTATCCAATGAAATTTAGAGGGTGAATTAATTAAAACTTTTGTATCAAGTTAGATATACTCTTAACAAACCTCTATGAGTCTCTCTCCATATAATATAATAAGCAAGAAAAGTTCTCATGAAACGTTTCTTTGGATCTATCACCCAGAACAATCAGTGCCTCAGGTTCCACTACCAGAGGATCATTTCCAGCCACGTACTCCTATCATCCAATAAACAAACATCATCATGGTGGAATGTCTCCAAAATTCTAAAAAAACATCTCAGGACTCATAATAAATCATTTACACATTTAAAAAGAGGTATTCTCAAAAATCTACAACAATTTATTCCCCCAAATATCTCCACATGGTCAAAACCGAGCCTCTATCACTACCACTCAACCATCCTACAAATAGGTCATGGTTAACAAGGTTGAACTCATTATCATTATTTAATTTTCTCATTATAAACCCATTTAATCCCATATTTAGTCATTTAAAAAAACTTAATTTCATATCAAGAACCATTTTCATATCAATTACACTAGAAAAGAAAAACATTTCAACTTTAACAACTTACCCAAAACCTGTGTTCCCATGTCTTCCTAACATGATGCATGTCAAAAATAATCATGACTTCCTAGAAGGATAAATGAATACTCAACTCTCTTTACATATTGTTCCATAAGTAAAATCTTATAAAATATCAAAAACAATAATCACATTACACAAAACGTTCATGATTTGAGGTGAAATAACATCCAAATGTAGCAGAAAACAATGATAATAATAATCTTGCCTAGGGTACTTGTCTTTTACCCTCATATATGGGTTATCTACTCTCAAGAACGAGATCTTAACCATAGACCAACTCATCCTACTCTCCTTTCTACCTTTCCTTAATATTAAGACAAAATAAAAAAGAAAATAAAACTCCAATGATGCCACTTTGTAATGTCCTGACCTAGGTACCACACATTGGTGCCCTGAACTAGTCGACTACCTGACCACAAGTGCACCACCTCGTATTCCAGAGCCTACCGACTAGTATTGAGGGCCTAATATCGATCATGGGGAGACTATACCATATTTATCAGTGTAGTACAATAGTGTAAATAAATAAACATCAAACAAATGGTATATAACCAAAAACAAAACCAAACTAGTATCACATGAAAAGAAAAAGAGTAAATAAAATATCCAAAACCGAAAATTAGATATTTTATTCCAAATAAGTTCTAAATTTCAGTATGAAAACCCCAAAATAAATATACACTAACAAATACCAAGCGGGTATCGAATCATGTCTATTTCCCTCATCCATTATTCATCCCAACTCATATATCTAACATGGGACTCTTTCTCTTTTCCTATCTTGCAAAAATAAATTCTATTTGGGTACCATTTAGAAATCCAAAATAGGGTGTGAGTAAAACTCAGTAGGCCACCACCAATGGATTCTAAAAAAATATCTAGTCAATAAAAGTGTATGAAATTGTATGAATAATAAATTAAAATTTTTAAGTAAATAGATATCACATTTTCAATTATCCATTCATTAACCACCTAAACTCCCAAGTTCCCAAGGACACTCAAACCCTTAATACCTACTTTGTCTCATGTTGTAGTCTGAACCATATAGTTTTATTAAATTCATAGTTCATTATAACACATCTAATTTCATAATCTATTTCATTCCATTTTACACTATAGAAATTTAGTTCCATATTCCAATGTTAGTCTCATGGGTGTGGAACATCATGTTTAACACCACGTGGGTATTCAAAGCCTTTGTCCTTGTCCCACACCTTAATGTCACATGGTTATTTGGAGCCTCAGTCCATATTCTATACTTAGTATCTAATATAGTTATTTGGATCCCCATTCCCTTTCCCACACACATATATCATCTATGGGTAATTTAAGCCTCACTCTCTATCCCTCACACATTTATTACATATGGGTATTTGGATCATCTCCCTCAATCCCACACATGAATATCACATATATCACAATATCACATATAACAAATTTATTGCATTCATTAAGTTTAATCATCATTAACCATATTATAAAACATAATCATCATGGTATACCATTTCAATTCATCAAAAATAATGGTTTGTCACTTTAATTCACTTGGAATAATATTAACAATTCACTATTAAACCATTTATCAATATTTAATTACATTAATCAATAACCTTTAAAGGTTAACCCAAATGTACCTTAATACCCATTGTCAATTAATTCATAAACACATTACTTTACCAATCACACAACCCCAATTTCTCATCAATTTCACCAACACCACATTCCATTAATTAATTCACAAATTAATTAAACCAATTCCACCGATTTCATAATCACAACAATTTCAATTTTATAATTCACCAATTAATTAATCCAATTTAACTAATTATATAATCACAAAAAATTACACTAATTAATTAATTAATCCAATTCAAAATATTCCAATAGTTCTAAATTTAACCTAATTCATCATCACATGTTAATAACTTTAAATCAATTCCAATATTCGACAAATTAATTAATAAATTAATTTACCCAATTGTAGATTCAATTTCCAATAATTCTTGTTTAAATTTCACAATACATGATTGCAATTGTAATTCAATAATATGGGAATTGAATTTAGGCCACCTACCTCTATATTTATGACAAATTATGGCCACTAGAAATCTCCAATTGAAGCAGAACAACAAAGATCAGTGTGAATAACGAGATCCAAATCTAAAACCTAGATCCAAGATCAAAGAAATCAAGATATAACTAACCTTGATCTAGATCCATCACATATAGAGGAAAAAAACCCTTAAAAGGATGAAAGAATTGTTATATAGAGGTAGGAAACCATATGGGATGAGAATATCTTACTAGGAGAGGTGTAGATATTCAATCAGAGCTTTTCTTCAATAAGAACAGAGGCCGGAAGGCCTTGTAATCCATCTAGGAGCCTTAAAAATTAGATAAATTATTTAGGGTCACTACTGGAAAATTTATTTTTCCCAACGGTTTGTAAAAACCGTTGGTATAGGTACCCTTTCCCAACGATTTGGCCAAACCGTTGGGAAAGCCCATTTTTTGGCCACCTTTCCCAACGGTTTTCCCAAACCGTTGGGGAAGGTTGGATTCTGGACCCCCTTTCCCAACGGTTTTCTCAAACCGTTGGGAAAGGTTGAATTCTGGACCCCCTTTCCCAACGGTTTGGGAAAACTGTTGGGATAGGCTAACCTTTCCCAACGGTTTGCCCAAACTGTTGGGAAAGGGGGTCCAGAATTCAACCTCCAACCAAAATTTCAAAAAAAAAAGCAAGACCTTTCCCAACGGTTTTGAAAACCATTGGGAAAGGTCTTTCCCAATGGTTTTCAAAACCGTTGGGAAAGGTCCTTTGATTTTTTTTGGAATCTACCTACGGAGAACATTATATAAATCAAAATTTAAAATAATTAGAACAATACATATATATATTTATGAAACTATTTTAACAAAAGTCATGTTAGCTAAGTGGTTAAGTCATTCAGTTATAAACTATAGGTCCTGGGATCAAATCCCACCGGATGTTTCTTTTTTGAAATACATATACCAACGGTTTTGAGAACCGTTGGTATAGATTTTCTAATTACATATACCAACAGTTTTCAAAACCGTTGGTATAGACCCTATACTAACGGTTTTCAAAACCATTCGTATAGACCCTATACCAACGGTTTTCCCCAAACCTTTGGTATAGACCTATTATCACGACTTACTTGCCAACGGTCCTCCAAACCGTTGGTATATCCTATAAAAACGGTTTGGGGACCTATACCAACGGTTCCAAACCATTGGTATAGGGTATTTTTCCAGTAGTGGGTCGATTTGGGGTCTATTTAGGGTAAATTATAAGGGTTTAATTCTTTTAATCTAATTTGACATGGATTAAAATTTCTCATGTGTGGTTTCCATTATGGGGGGGCATAGTTTCTCTTAATTGTGTGCCTAACCATGTGCCACCTCCCAGGGGTCTTCATGGTTACTACTAAAATGGTGCATGGTTTGAAAAACCAATCACGGTCCATGTTAATCCCATCTACCTGGGTTTGCATGATTTTCTAGGCCAGTGCATGGTTTGGAAAAAATGTTCACCAATTGTGAACTTCCCCATTTTCCTTCCAAAATTCTTTTATTTCACCCAAAAACTCCCAAAAAAATCAAATATGATATAATCTAAATGGAAAAATATTACATGTAAACATGCTCAAGACATCTCCAAAAAAATTAGGATCTTACAGTAAGATAATTATTTATTTAATTAATAACAAATATATTTTCTATAAAAACTTATGTGGTCAAATTTTAACCAAAATTCAACCCAAGGGAAGAAACCACACCACGAGATAAATATAAGAATAAAAAAATTTCTTGAGTGTTATTACTGATATAATTTATCATTTTTTCCCCATTTGAGGACCTAGAGATTTAGATCTAAAAAATAAGCTACATAATTCTGGAAAATAATAATCTAGGTTTTTACATCATCCTCAATTTTAAACTCTTTCATACCTGAAAAAAAACACATTCATATTATACAGAAGAAATACCTTAGAGAATCCTTGTAAATAAACCCTTAACCTATCACATTCTTAGAATACCGTTGGAGGTGTGAGTTTTAGGTGAACCTAACACACAACCACGCTAGCAAAGAACATCTTCCTTTCACTATACCCATCTTGAAATTCTTCTATGAGAACACACTCTAACACATATTATCTAAATTTAAACTTAATTTAAATAAATACCTCAATATAAGCATAATTTTTATTATGTAACCATCCATAAACCTCCACACCCATTGCATTTTTTCATCGAAAGGTTATCTAAAGACATGACATAAAGAAGAATCATCAATCACTAACATACACCAAAAAATTGTTCATCACCAAGGCTATATACTATGGTCATGTTATACTCCCCAAATTTTAGGGATTTCTAAAAAATATATATCTAAATTAAACTCCACTAATGAGAACAACATAAATATTTTTCACAAACTTTAGAAGGGGTGAAATATAGCATGTTATTTAGGGTTCATTTTTGCTTCCTAGAATACCATACTAACAAAGTGTACCTATCAATGTTTCAATAATATAGAACTAGGAAAACATTTGTTTTATTTCCTAACATTTACTTAAATGTAACTTATAACCTCACCTCTTCACATCTAACTCAAATATCCTTCACCGCATAGCTAGGTTCTCCATGTGCTGAGAATGTCTATAAATACTATAATTTAAATACAACACTAAGAACCATTGTCCACTATTATTATCCTCATTGGAAATATCCATCATGAATTTCAATACAAACATCAATTTGAAAATACTATATACTTTTGAGATTAGTTGATGAGATCCCCATCCTTCAGAATAAAACATCACGTTAATCACCTACAAATATTGATTCATGCAATTACACTCAACTAACATAACCATTATGGGCCTCTATATCTCCTAAATGTGTGGGGAAACCACCATATATATATATGTTTCACTATATATCCCTTTCCCATTAACAATACATTATTCTTGCACTTGTTGTTCGAGAAACTCCTATGTAAATTCAACCTAAAATTCCTTAATAACAGTGTTATACACTATTCCACTATTGTTCCAATCTAATCAAAATATAAATCTTATCCTCCATTTATATGAAGGCCAATAACTACCCTATATACAATGATGACACACATTATATAAAATGGATCTATGAATTGATACATCCACTATGATAGTTTACTACATAGTTGGTAATCCCATAGTTAGACTTTGAAAATATCTAAATTCCCAATATGATCCTCTACACATCAATACATGGCAAGGTTTGGTCTTTGTTCCCCATGAACACAATAAGTGTTTTCTTCATTATAAATATTGCACCTAAGAATTATCTCTAAAATGAAATCTAGTAAATATACTTATATCAGTTCTCATTTACGGTTATCCTTGATACACCCTCTGAAAAGTAACCATACATTCCTTGACCATAACAAGAACTGAATTCTTTGATACTCCTATACTATAAATAAAATAATATTACCATATAATGGGTATTTATCAACAACATCTTGAGGTGTAAATATAATTTTCATAACTAGGGATCCCACTCAAAATTGAAGAGGATCCTCATCAAATCTTCTCAATCAAATATAACCATATAATACTAGCAATTAGAAACTACCCACACCAAAGATAATAATACTATGTCTCATCTATACTATAACATTCTAGACTCCATAAACCTAGATTAAATTGTTATATTTCATTATTTTTATTGAATATAATTGTTCCTAAAGGATAAAACAACTTAGTAGACCTCGAATACTATATAGATATATATATATATATATGTATATATAATTTGATAATGTAAGATTAAACATGAACACTTTGAAATAACATCATTATCCCTTTATTTATATCCTTGAAAATTACACATAATTATCCCCTTGGTTTCCTAAGGAAATGTAAAAAATTAAAGGTGAGTTTAGATTCTAAGTAATGAGTAACAAACTATAGAATAATTTATTACATAAACTTGTTAGAAGTGATTTGTAAATAATAAATTAAAAAAATGTATCCATAATCAACTGAAATTGAAGATATTATATATCCATGACAATTAATCAAATCATATATTACAATAACCATTGATCTCATACAGATTCAATGAATAATATTGGATATAAAAACATATTACCAAGTCCTTTTTCCAAGACACTGTCCTATTATGGGAAGACGAATATACCAAACCCCACCTTTTTTGTATTATGAGATCGATCGATGCATAAAGTGGCTATATAATTATAATCCCCACCAGTTATATGATAAATTCCAGTGCATTTACCATTAGGGAAAACATTACCATTCATACCATTCCCAATGGAGCCTCCGGCTAAATAAAAAAAATTATGCATATAATGATAAATGAAAAAAACCAATACTTCCCCATTCAATAGAATAATATGTATGTCTAGTTTAATATAACTTAATCAACATTGAAGTTATGGGGTATTATCAATGTAATATAAATTAACCTTATCAATGAAATATGTTGGATAGGGTACAAAATGTGATGGGTTATCATATAATATAATAATTTGGTTAAATAGTTTTCATTATGAGGAGACTCGGTAAATGGTAGTAAAAATACTTTATCACGGTTCATAAATAGTGTTTTAAAATTCCAAGGAATATCCCTTAGGATTTTCCTGCCAGGTGTGTTGTCCTAGGCCCATTAACTATGCATCAAAGTGATGATTAATTCAATGGTCAACCAACCTTTTTCAAGGTGATTACCCCTAGGTTAAATTATTCCATATAAAAATCCACTTTCTAGTATCTAGGTAGGGATTTATTTTCAAATGAAACTTCACACACATTTATATTACCAAAACTGTGGATGGTTTTTCTATTGTGGAAAAGATTGAATTTAAAATAATTTTATAACTATTTATTCAAAATAATATGTGGGATGGATAACAAAAAAAAGACTCATAAATCCATTAAATTTCATGACTTATATGGCATTAATACTTACATGGAACAATATACACCACAAAAATGAAAAAGGTGGTGAATATATTGTGATTTCCAAAAAAAGGAAAATTAAGATGAAAATATACACTTATATAATTAGTAGAAATTTAATCATAACCTCTTGAAATAGAGGGACTAGAATGGATCTTAAAATACCATTAATAATTTAATTTCATGATACAACATATAAAATAGGTAATATATATACACAACATAATAGAAATTAGGTGCATAGTATAAAAAAGTCTCAACAAAAGGAATTTGAGATAGAAAACCCTTACCTCTTATCCTATATTCCATGAATGTAATTTAGAATTTTATATCACAAAAATATCTATCATAATAAAATAATTTATAACCATAATTATGACTATTTTCATTCATACTTTTAAAAAATAAACATTCCCTAATTAAATTATTTAGATCATCTACATCGGGTTTTTATAGTTTTGATCATTTGTGTTAGTTTCATAATATTGGTGTCTATATTCATTCTTATTCCAAATTAATCATTTATATTTCATTATATTACCTTTTAGATATGAATTATAATAATTTATTATTTTTTAAATTCCTTTCATGAGTGTATTATTCTTTATCCTTGAAGATGAAATATATAAAAAACACGGTTTGGTGATTCTTGATGATCAAAGAGTATTTTCTTAATTGATGAAATAAATATTAATATAAAATCTATAGAATCTAAAAAATAATTATTTACACAATAATATTATATTATATCAGAACTTATGTTTCCATGGACCTTTATATAAATACATACTATTGTTATTTTTGGTGGATAAATTAACCCAATCATGAACATACCCTGATTTAATGAATGATTTCTAGGTGTTTCTATTGTAATATCATTATACCTGAATCATAATTATATTAATTAGTTTTATTTAGTGTTATATAAAATAATTATAAAATCAGTATAATAATAATTAATGGATATAAAAATATTAAAAAATTAAAATATAATATTTTTTACTTAGTGTGCTTATTTTAAAATATTGAATTAATGATTATGGTTGATCAAAAAAACATTAATTATCTAATTGAAATAATTTTTCCTCATTAAATCCAATCTATGAACCATCATTGGAGGTTATGAAAAATGACTTTTTTTTGCTTGTGGTGGCAGTAGTCTACATGTATGCACGAATGGTGATTTTGATTTTCTTAATGAATGGGGTAGATAAAGAAACAATGATAAAAACCTTAAATAGTAAATGTAAATTATATAAATGATACTAATATAATTATATTAGTGTGTATATAATAAATTTTAAAGAATATCATTAAGAATCAAAGCTAAGTAGTTGATAATTCCCACTCCAAAGACTTGAATTTTCCTTAGAAGTCTCTATTCAAATGAAATCCTTATGCTAAATGAGGATGTCCAAAATATTTTGAATGTGGAATAGGGTTATATGATTATAAAATTGAAAGGTTTTAAAGGATAAATTCCAAGTTAAAGTGAGTCTTTAAGTGTTGGAGATGTTACCCTTTTATAATTTTGGAGAAGGGTTGTTTTGGGAGTAACCTGTACATTTTCAATAATGTAAGGTTACTTTTCAATGGTTAATGGCCATAAAATGGGAAATAGATTTGGTGATAGTGATTGTGGGTGAAAAAAACCTCAAACAATCATTTTTTAGAAAACTTGTTTTGTTTTTGGAATTTCTATTTCAACTTTCACTTTTACCATAATTTACTTTTACCTGGTTAATTAATTTCTTACATTAATAATTAATTTTAATTAAAATAATTGATATTTTACATGTTATCTCATTTTATCCTTATAATTTAATATTTTAATTTTATATTTTAAAATAAAATTTCTAAATATATGAAAAATTAGTTATAAAATAAACAAACTTAATCACCTAAAAATGTTTTTAGAAATATAATATTTTTTACTTTAATTTTTTCACACACGATAAAATTATCAAAGATACTAATTTTAATTATATACATTGATTTATTATAAAATGAATAAATTTTATTAGGATTATAATTAAATAAAAATTTTAATCTCTCATTTAAATAGTTTTTTATAGAAAATACTGAAAAGATTTTTTCATTAAAGAAACATTTTAATTAGTTCTAAAAATGTTATACATAGGATTTATAAGTTCAAAGAATGTTTTAAAAATCATATTTTTATTAATTTAATTAATGATTAATTAGATAAAATGTTCTTTAAACTTCTAGTTCATTCTTATTTAATTATTATGTCATAAAAATTACTTGTTTTTTAACATCCATATTTCTCGACTAAACCCAACATTTTTAGAAAAAGATAAAAAATTCATAGTAAGATAATTTTGATATGATGAATTAAAAAATGAAGTAAATTTAATTAATTAAAAATTATAAAATTAATATCTTGAATAAATTCTTGAATAAAGGCTCATTAGAGGGTTAAAAATTCAATTATTTTGATATATAACATTTACATATTATAGTAGCGTCTTAGGAGCTATATCTTCCGTGAAGGAACCCATGGAAATTATCTTTCTCCACTAAGTGTAAACTCACTTCACCAAAGGTTTTGAGAAAAAGTTAGTTTCCATCAGAGAAAATTATCTATCATATATTTTTCTAGATAGAGGATCCATTATAAAATCCAACTCTCAAAAAAATAGTATAGTAAGGATATCACACACCTACATCAACCAATATGAGGATCTATGAAGAGAGTAAATAAATCATACCTCAAAAAATATTTTATGTCACCTAAATATATCCAATTTTTGTTCACATTAAACTAAATCATTGACTGAAGGCACTCTCTGATTTATAGTAACTGACTTAAGGTGGTGATGGAGAGAGCTGGTTAATGTTTTTTTCATATCCAACTTCTTCAACACATCCAATTTTTCAATCAAAACCAGAACTCAGTATGTCACTTTTCCAATAATAACAAACTATTTATTCTCAATGATACTCATATTTAGAGTTCTATCCCATAAAACTATTTTGTTTTTTCATAGGTTAGATATTGATCTAGTATAATAATCATTATGTTTCTCTTCTAGGAATTAATAATATTCCAACATTCGTATAGTGGGTCCATCATAGGTGGATTCACATGAGTGTACAACCCTAGACTAAAATATATCTATGGAGGCTATTCCTAGTCTACTATAATGTAAAATCCTAAATGAAAAACATATGAAAGTAATTCTTTAAGAGTTCTATTTTCCTTGATGCATATTAAATCATAATAATTCCACCCAATGGTGGGACCAATATCTATAGAAATTTCACCATCCTCAACGCTTTTAGTACCCTAAATGAGGGGTAAACATCATATATGGTAGAGAACTCTCAAATTAATTTTAATAGATAAACTTTATACAAATTAATCATAACGATATATTGATATATCAACATTAGAATCATCATATGGTTGGTAAGTGTTCTAATAAGATCAGTTTCCCAAGTTTATATATTCAATTAATTCTCTATCTCCTGATGATTAAGGATTCCAATGAATCTAGAAGCCTTAAACATTGAATTCATGCACTACACATGGCCTATGAGTGGTCTTATCTTGTTCAGTGGAAAACCATATTCTCTATTAGAAGGTTTTCACTAAACATAAATGGGAATTTAATCTCACTCATTTCATGAGTCAAAAATATATCTCAATCAAGTATCTGGATTAATGGTTCATTTGTCAACTGATTGATGGAAAGAGGCTCAAAAACTAGAATTATCATGTCATAATAATGCCTCTAAATACAATTTTTATATCTATGGTAGTGTCCTTATTTTTGTGGGATGAAGCCATAAGGATTAAATATTATATAGATGATCTAATAGGTGAAGGATACGAAATATCTCAATTGACCACTACATGATGCATGTACCATCTTGATTGTACCTGGAAACCAGTGCCATAGAGTTCAGTTTGTTTGTATAACATGATGATATATGGTCTAGTGGGGGTGAATAGAATATATTAAAAAAATTAGATAGATGGATTAATTATCTAAATTAATTTTAAAAGTTAATTAACTGGGTTAATTATAAGTAGAAAATAAAAAAAAAGACCGCAAGGATATTTTTATAGTGGTTTTGTAAAAATTGGAGCTATTATAATCTTATACCTCTATACTATGTGATAGATATTTTTTGTACTAATATAATTTTTTAAGGTCAACCATAACTCAATGGAAACCTACTTTTTCTAGGGGAAGTATAACTAAAAGATACCAGACATTTGTATGAGGAGTCACAACCAAATTTTATCCCTATGTTTATATACTGAGAGTCGCAAACTAAATAATTAAGAATTTAGAAATAATTTTTTATAACTTGAAGATAGAAAATTATTTTATATTAAAAAGTCTAAATTTAGAGTCAAAACATTAGAAATATTTGAAAAAGTGTTATAGAATCAGGTAAACATAATGAAAAAAGATAAAATAAAAATTAAACATAGGTACTGGTTCTTGAGTGTTTTAATATCTTGATTGTCTTATTAAGGTAATAAATTAAGTCATATATGTTTTTCTTCATCCCTTAGGAGATAATCTAGTAAAATTGAGAAAAATTTAGTATGATTAGGTTGTACAACACTTCACAGTATTAACACCACCACACTCTTCGCATTGTATCACATGAAAATGTAAAATATATCATCAATAAAGTATTGTATCATAATTTTTTCAATTTTTTCACACACATAATTAAATATTTATGGTATTTTAAAAAAACACCATAAAAAAACTGATAAATATTTCCAAAATTTCCAATTTAAAAAATAATAATACTAGATTATCGAAGAGAGATGTATAGGGATATGGAAATTATCATTGTGTAACAATATATTAACTCATTAATATTATTAAAAACAATAAATAATAATTCAAAACTCTTTGAAATAATTTGATTTGATATTTTAAAAATATATCCAAAATAATATTTCCAAAATAAATTCCATAAAAATAAAAATTATATATTTGAAATTAAAAATTCAAAAACATTTCATTTTTAATATACAGCTAATATAAAGATAATATCGAAATATTTATGACTAGATTAATAAATATTAAAAAAATTAATGTTTTTAATATCAAATAATATTAATTTACAACAATATAATTGAATAAAACTATATTAAATAATAAACAAATTGAGTTCCAAGCTGTGAGTTTCATGCATAAAAAAGAAGAAACATTGATTTTCATGAAACAAATGTTTAATATAATGAAAACACTTATCATATGTTCTTAATGATTAATAAGAATTTATAAATCCATTATAACAATTTAAATATTTTAAATCAATATACAATAAATTGAAATATTAATCATTATGTAAAATAGAGAATAATTCCTATAAAATTTCACTGAATGGAGTCGAAAAATTTTTCCAGGCATTTTTTAAATAGTTTTTTACTCTATGTAGATAAATATCACTACTTAAAAAAATTCATTTGGTTAATTGACATATGTTTCTCAACATAAGTGATTCACATAGCTGAATATAAATAATTGAATCAAGTAGCTAAATTCATGTATCCGGATTTCTAAAATCTGTAAACAATTTCACTTTAAAAATTTTAGACCTGAACTATGCCATGTAAATGGAATAATCTTATTTTGGTAAGGTTAAATTGTATTTTTAAAATTTAAATATATTTCCATAGAATTGGAAATCACCATAATTGGGCCTCTATAGATCAAGATAATAATAAAAATTAGTAGAAAATAGTTTTGAAAAACTGTATAATTCAGACTGAAATCATAAAGTGATTTCTATCCTAATATCAAACATGATAGATATTGTTTCAAAATTTTATGTCTTATGATTAAATGTATATAATTTTATTATATTTCAAATAATATAAGAGTAAATTAATTTTTATTTATATATCCCATGTTATGTCCAAAATACTGAGTATAACAATATCTAGAAAATTGGTTATGTGGATTTGAAATTGGCAATATGAATTTTTAAATGACTAAATTGATTTTGAATTTCATGCATGGGAAATAACAATTTGGATATGTGGTAATATCAAAAATAATTTATAGATGATATTTTAAGGCCCCAAATGAATTATTTATCCAAGGAACACTTCATAAAACATGTAGAACATGTTATGAACAATCAAAACATGGAATTTAATGAAATTTTAAGAAAATGAATATTATGATATAATCAAAATAAAACATAATCAATATAATAAATAATAAAATTATAATAACACAAAATAATATATAATTATATATAACTATAACTACAAAATATTTTTTTAAAGTATTTTATAAAATAATACTGAGGCTTTTTATAATATTCAAACCATAAAATATTAACACTACAAAATTAATAAAAACTCCATGTTATAACATGTTCAAATTCATTCAAAAAAATATCTGATTCATAATGAACTAATACATCACCCACCACACCATCACTATGTTATCTATTCTGAAAATTGAACTTAAAACTTTTCAATATCTTTGTATTAAATTCCATAACCAATCTTCATGATACTATTAACTCTAAAAACTATCTCTATGACTCAAACCTCTCTAAAACCACACTAATATGACCCAAACAACTATATTCTCATTCGATCTAGTGGTAAGTCAGGTTTTCCACCCCAAGATCTCCTAAAATTGGATATATGATTGATACCAACACCAATAAGGCACAGAAAATATGGGATTCCATAGACTCTATTGACCTAAAACAAGCATACGTCTCCAATATTAAACAATTCTCCAGAAACACTATCTATATATATAAAAAGAAATAATTTTATTATAAATAATTTATGAATAAGACATCATTAAATAAGTATAATTCTACATGTGAAACAATCAAGGGAGAATACATATTTATAATACAGCATCACCCGATAAAATTGAATCTATAAAATTAAAAAAAACTACTTACACTAAGAACTAAAAGTTCAAACATTGATAGAAACCATCCGCACCATATACCATTATATTCCATAAAGCATTTCATGACTAGTTCTACCATCTCTACACCTACCATGGTCACCTCTAATCAATTCATCATCTATATAAACAAAACATGTCTAGTCATGAATCCCATGTAGATGTTACTATAAATATATTCAATATGACTAAATGAACTATAAACATTAGAAATTTTTATCTATAATTTCTTATTTTGTCCCCTAAAATTATATTAAAATATATGGAATTACTTATTTTTCTTGTTATCATGTTTTTTAGATTAATAATTGTAATTAATACTAATTTTTTGTTTTTTATGTAATTACCCATTCTATAGAAACCAAGATCCAATAGTTATATTAAATTATTGATACATAATACAGAATTTGTTGAAGGATAGAACAGATTATCTATATTAGAAGACTATATACTTACATATTTACCACATTACACTTTAGAACATAAAATGAAACATAATAATTCCATGATAACATTATTACCCCTTCTATTATATCCCTTAAAATTATATATAGCACTCTACTAGGTTTCTAAGTGATATAAAAACAAAATAAGGGTTATCTCAGATGCTCCATAAAGAATAACATATAGTAAGATCTATCATAACTTAAGCATGGAATAAATAATATGGAAAAAAATAAATAAATAAATATAATGATGTCATTATGAAATGAAACCGAGGGAATATTATTTCCATTACAATACATAAAAACATAGATAATAACTATTAACCTAATATTGATGTAATGCTTAATGCTAAACACAAAAAACATACTATCAAGGACTTATTTAAAGTAATCATATATAAATAGATAAGGAATATGAAAATACCCAAGTTTATTTATCTATTGAGACCTATCGATGCTTTGAGGGGATATTTATACCAGACCCCACCCATTGATAATTAAGTATAATGAATTCATCCTATGATATAACAAGACATTACATAACATTCCCTAAAGAAACTATCACTTAATAAAGGATAAATAAAATAACATCTATACATATAATGGATGTATAAAAACAAATATTTCTTTGTTAAATGGATTAATGTTTCTATCCAAGAGAATATCCCAAAATCCACATAGAAACTATGGGGTATCCATAAGGTAAAGGTAAGTCCCTTTATAAAATAAATAAAGATAATTTGGTGGAGTAGGTACAAGTGTTGGGTTATCAATACTATATATCAATTGATTTTAGTAGTAAAAAATGGCATGAGACCAAATAAATTGTAGGAAAATACTTTATTATTTTTAAAAAAAGATCATGTGAGTTATCTAAAACATATCCCCTGGGGTGTCTAACAGGTGTTCATTCTTTGGCCCACTCATCATACAAAAAGTGAATATTTAGTTGATACTCCACCATAATTATTCATGGTGATTATACATAATTTAAAATATACAATAGCTAAATCCACTTTCTAATATCCATATAGAGATGTAATTTCTAGTAAAACCACACACAATTTAATTTCAAAAAATTAGGATTTCTGGGAAATATAATGGCTTACGTAACATTTTAGTAAAAAACCCTATAAAATATAGAGATTATAATTGAACTCAAAATAACATAAAGAAAATAAAATTAAATATATAATAGATCAGTTAAGTATTATATATACTATATAATTTAAACTATGTGCACAATGAAAAACATGTCTTAAGAAAATGAATTTGAGATGAAAGGTCCCTAACAACCTTAAAATTTTTTGAGTCAAAACCCATTGAAGGATATAATTTTGAATATGACATTAAATAACATAAATAATGATTGGATCATTTTAAGAAATATTAATGTTTTGTTAGATACATCATATGAAATAAAAATGTTGTATAATAATAAATATGTCTCAAAAGGTGAAAATTTATGACAGGAAACCCTTACATTAAATCATGACTTCCACTAAAGATTTTCAATCTCCTGTATAAAAATAATAACTATATTAACCACTATTTAAGATAATATTTTCATATATATAACCTATTTTATTATTTATTTATAATTATTCTCTAAATGTATACTAGTTAGTTATTATCTATTTTCGATATCGTCTACGAGTAATATTGATTGTTTTGAACTAGTTTTGTAATAGCGGTGCTTCTATTCATTATTCTCTTAAATTTCACCATTATAGGATTATAAAAGTTATTTTAATTGATTAATAATAATATTACAATTTCATGCTATGATAATATTTGTATTTATCCTTGAATATGTAATTGGTTATGAGCATGTTTTGGTGATTTTTAACAAATGGACATTGGTATCTTAACTAATGCGTTTAATGTTAATTTTTCCATTCCATAGATAAATTAAAATAATTATACTCTTATTTATATCATATATTACTAGAAATTAAATTCTCATAGTCATCCATGATATAAATTTATATCATTTTTCAAGTAGGTGGTTAAATCAACATAAACAAGAACATGTTGTTATTATTAGAGGATTATGAAATGATTTAGTTATAATATCATTAAAAAAATAATAATAAAAGTATTTAGTGTTTATTAGTGTCATATATTATATCTTAAAATAATTAAAAGAATATTCTAACTAGTATTAATTTATTACACAGTATGATACATTCATTGTTTCTCTTAGAATGCTCTTTTGGACAATTGAAATTGTGACGGTCACTTATTGCTTATATTATTAATAGTTTGTCTAATTGTCTTTATAAAACTGAATAATTCCATATAAAATAATTATTTTTAAATTCATTCTAATGACCATCCATAAAAGGTGATGACAATAAAACTAAAATCAATCATTTCATGGAAGTAGTAATCCGCACATATTCATGGTTATTGATTTCATTTTCCATATAATGGAAGAAATGTATGATATTTTTATTATGGATCTAGACTTTTGAGGACTCGGACTCTTAATTTTTTTCCCACTTTTTTTAATGGTGAACTTGTTTCCTCTATTTGTGAGGTAGGTGTCACTAGATAATGGTTCTTTTTTAGGGAACACTTTATAGTTCTTATTTTTTCTTTGGTTTGGATTACTAAAAGATATGAAATGATATCTATAAGGGATATTTTGTGAAAATGTATATTTAGTGGCTTAAAAATGGTTTTAGAAAATAGATTTTACTTTAAAACTAGTTTTAATAACTTCATGTGTTTGATGAAATGATTCAAAGATGGTTTTGACTTTAAAATAGATTTTTAAGTATGTGAGCTATAACGAATTTTTTTGGAAATTTTTTACAAAGTGGTGATCATAATTTACTTTAATTTTTTGAGAAAAATATATCACATTGGGAACCTTAGGTGTGTTGGGTTATGAACATATGAAAACCTTAGTGAGTGTGGAACCACTAAGGGTTACGATAATGATAACTGTTGATTATGTCAAGACTCAGGATCATTAGAATTCACTTTTTCTCAGCTTAGTGTTCCTTAAATGTCCTAGTTATATATTCCCATAGTCTATATCCCAATTTGTGATTTTATATTTGTTTTTTTATTCATTATGTAAATTCTTCATACTTTGATTTCTCACATATCATTATCCTTTGAGAAATGGTTTATTTTTTATTATTTTACACAATGTTATCATTCATGGTTATCCCCATTTTCTTATGTCTTTAAATATAGATTGAATTAAATGAAAACCAAATGATATTTTATGAAATATATTTTCAAATAAAATAGCTTTATGAAACTTCTTTTTTAAAGATAGAACTAATGGTTTAATGGTGAAATAAATTATATATATATAGTGGTATAATACTAGGAATTTGTCTCAAACCCTTCATATTCCTTGTGGAGTATAAGACTTGGTTTTATAAGATCCCTGTAAAGGGAAATATTTTGTGTATTTTGATAGATTATATTGGTTAATGTCACTTACATGGTGGGTTTGGATGGTGGGGATAGATGGTTATATAAAGACTAATTTTTTGTCTTGTTTTTGGTTTGTTTTCGGAATTATCCTTCTATATATTTTTTGATATGTAATTGGGTTATGTACTACTTATTCTAGGATGTACTATAGTTTCAAATATCTATATTGTTACACATGAAACATGTTAGGTTGTGTTTTTAGGGGGAAATTATTACCAATATTTTATGTATTGATACCCAAGTTCTTATCATCTTCTCATAGTGATCATGAAATTGCTTTGGCCTTGTAGTGGTCCATCTTGGGTGATGTTTTAGGTTGATCTAGGTTAGTTCATTACAAAATGATATCAAAGACAATGGTTGTTTCTAGGGTGGTTGGTAGATCGGATTTAGGAAGGTCAGAACTTGGGTGTTGAGTGCAGAGGGTTCCTAAACAGATCACCTTTGTATCTAACCATGAGTTACCATGGGTGTTAAAGAATGTTTTATTAAGATTTTGAGTCTGATTTTGGGTTTAATAGATGAAGCTTGTCATATTTTTTATTGTTTTTAATAGTTTTCTTAAACCCATTTTTTTAAGGGATTTAATTTTCCTTCTAAGGGTTTATGTTTTGATTCAAAGATTCATTTGATAAATAATTACACCTTAAAGGATCTCTTTGAAACATAAGGAAGGACTTGTTGAGTAAACCTCATGAGAAAAACCTATAGTGATTCTACTTTAGTGGAAATGGTAATCTATAATATTTAATCCTTATATTAAGAAAATGGTGTAAACTAAGAATGGATACTAGCTCATATTTTGAAGTTTACCAAACAAAATCCCCTAATATTAAATGGTAACAAAGGAACTCAAGAACACAAGGAATGAAATGAAATAATAGAGAGGATTTTCAAATTTTTAAAGCCTCTAGAGGACTCAAAGGTGGTATTTACCAATTATATTATTGAATTACCTATAAGGAAATGGTGGGATTCCATCATATAAGACAAACTACATGAGTACCTCACTTGGACAACTTTTAGGATGTCCTTCAATTAACGGCTTTAACATGAGACTTTACATGCAGTGAAGGATATGGAATTTTTAACCTTAGATCAAGGATAACATTTTATTGTGGTGTATGTTACTTATTTTTCCATGTTGGTTCACCTGCCTCTCAAAATTATCACTAATTACTACCAAAAATATATACAGTTAGAGATGGTTTTAAAGACCGTTTTTTGATAAATTAATATTCTCATGTCATTGGAAACCATTGTTGAGGTTATTAATAAATTGGTTATGTATAATGAATACATATTTATGAAGATATGTATAAGTGGGTCTTTGGTTGCAATTTGGGGTATCTATGGTGTTTCTTTTGTCCAAAAAAAGGAAGCGCATCGAGGGTACCTAGTTTAAGTTAGTATCTTTGATGGGGGTTCTTCGAGAAAGCATCAAGTGGTTTTCTATCATAGTTCAAGACCAAGTAATATTGGTCCTAAATATATGATATCACATAGTATTTTCCATCATTTTGAAAATTAATTTCACCTTAGGTGTTTTTTTAGAAGTTTTTTCTTAAGATAGTACAGTTGGATCCACCCTTACTATAGGCTTCCATGCTTATTTGGATGCATTGAACGATGGTAGATACCATTTTCATACAAAAGGGTGTACTCTTGAAATAAAAAAGGTTCATATAGGTTCAAAGGCCATATGACTTTATAAGGTGGATTATTCACAAGAGGAATATGAGGTGGGGATAATAAAAGTGAGAGGTATGGAGTTTATTTCATCCTCTATGGTTTTAGTTTTAATTGTAATAGGTGCATCATAGTTGTTTATATAATTTAATTTTATCGATATGTTGTTATTAGGATTGAAGATCATATCATTTATGATGGATACTTCTACTACCTTAGAAGGATAAAGGAATAGGGTCTTATATGTTCTATGTATTGGGTTATGTTTGATGACCATGTGGTCGTATGGGATTTCCAAGTCCTTGGTCTAGATATCGTTCACCTTATTATTATCAGGCATTGAATGGTTGTTTTTAATTTCCAAATCAGTTTTTACAATCATCAGCAACATTTTTTATCTTTTGATGTGGTTAGTCATGTATTTTTGGATAAATGGGGTCCTAAATATGAGAGAGTAGGTCATGTTGTTCCTAAGGTCAGAATGATCTCATGTTAATTATCAAAGATGTCTCTTGACATCATTGGATATCATTTATGTGGTCTGATTCTAGATGCTGTGAATGAGTACCATAATGTCATTCTTGATCATTTTTCTGGATTATCACCCAAGTGAGTAGTCAAATTTTCTATTGACCTTCTTCTGGGGATAAGTCTCATCTCCTTTCCATTTTATCATATGGAAACTACTGAGTTAAAAGAAAATTAATGTTCCATTTAAGGATATTGTGGATAAAGGAATTTTTTTCATCCCATCATGTTACCTTTGTCTTCATTGGTCCTCTTCATAATGAATACATGTGTACGCCTCTAGAATTATATTGATTACTGAAATCTTAACTAGTTGACTATTAAGTACAAGTATCATTTTCTCAGGATTGATGACTTGTTTGATCAACTCAGGGGATCTCGATGGTTTTCTATAACTAATCAGTGATTGGGTTACCATTATTAATGGATTGAGAGGGAAATTTTTCTAACAAAAAATTCAAGAGTAAGTATGGAAATTATTAGTATTTGTTTATTCCATTTCATCTTAATAATTCTCTTCTAGTGTTTATGACTTTGATGAATCAGATCTTTATCAGTTCATGGACTCTTTCATGGTTTTTTTTTGTATGATGTTTTGGTTTATTCCATGATGAAGGAATAACATAGGGATCATCTGGAAATGGTTCTTTGAACTCCAAAATAACATCATCTATATAAAAAATATTTCTAAATATCTATTTTGTATCAAATAAATGAAGTTTCTATGCCATGTTATAACTAAAAGAGGAATCTTAGTGGTTCCTAAAAATATTTAGGAGGTGATTTATTAGGAGATACCAAGGAATGTGTTTTAGATTCATTTTTTCTTGGGTTTAGTGGGTTATTATAAGTGATTTCTTTGGTATTTCTACCTTATTGCATCTCTTATAATATAGTTTACCCATAAGGGTGTTACATTCGAATGGAATGATAACTGGATTACATGGTCTCACTATTTATGTGCAGGAATTGAACATATTAAATCTAGTGTTTCACAAACTATACTTAGCTATAAAGTTGTATCAAAGTGGAATTTTGGGTTTGAATCCCAACAATAGTAGGTAGGCAGGTAAACTTGGGGAGAGAACTATTTTGGATAGAGTCATTTTAATATATCTCAGGTTTAGGTTTTATTAAAACTATATATCTTGTTTTTAATTCAAATTAAAAGAATGAATAATAGTTAATTTCATTGAATAGAAAAAGGATAATCCTGAATATTAATTGGGATATACCTATGGAATAGGATGGAAAGTGGCATAAAGGTCTTAAATTGGTTTTAGTCCAACCAATTAGATCTACCTAAGTGGGATACATCTCCTTGGTCCAAATATAGTCAACAACCAATGTGCAGGAATCTTGGATTCAAGATAGAAAGTATCACAAGCTACCAGTCCTAGTTTTCTCAACACTAACTAAGTTAGGATTGCTAAACTACATATCCTATTGTTAGCGTAGTGAAAAATAATGGGATAAAAAAAATTAACACAGTTTATAGCCACATGGTTATAAAGTTTCAATCTATAGATTCATTACATTAAATCATACCCTCACTCTTGACCCATAACCCTAAGAGAATTAGAAACACACTATGGCATTAATTAAAAACATGGAAATAGGAAACATGCTTAACATGTTAAATAAATGATTCAAAATAAATAAATCCATGATTGAAAAACACAAAATCAATTAAATATTAACATTAATGAAGAAATAGTGAAGAAACAAAAAATAGTTGTCATTACAAGGAAATTGATATTAGATTCAAACATTGAAATAGAACCACAAAAATAAAATGTCTTGTAATAATTAAGAGGT
This sequence comes from Viscum album, assembly GCA_963277665.1. Taxonomy (NCBI): domain Eukaryota; kingdom Viridiplantae; phylum Streptophyta; class Magnoliopsida; order Santalales; family Viscaceae; genus Viscum; species Viscum album. Next base: position 1,413,459,916 of record OY728125.1, on the reverse strand, counting down.
AAAAATGGAATGATTAAAATAGTAAAATAAATCAATAAAACTAAGTAGGAATGAAAACAGAATAGAAAGGGAGAAAAAAAAAGAAAATATGTTAGGTGGTGTCTGGTTGTGCCTGGGTTTAGGGAGATTATTTTGGATGCTTGGAAATCAGATGTATCAGGTATCTCTTTATATATTATAACCTCCAAGTTTAAAATTGTGAAATCTAGACTCAAAGAGTGGAGTAAAAAATCCTTCTCCAATATTTTGAATGATATCAAAGAGTCTGAATCTCATTCGTTAAGTTGTCAGCAGGGGAATATGAATCAAGACAGCCCATCTCAAGAAGAGGTACATGCTTCCTCAAAGCTTGATAATCTCTTGTCCCTTAAAGAGAATCTTGATCAGAATTAGTTTAATTTTAAGTGGATTAAGTATGGGGATAGGAATTCAAGATTTTTTCACAGCATGCATAGGGAGAGGAAGGTTAAGAGAACTCTTCGGGCTTTAAATATTGATGATGTAATGCTCACATCTAAAAATGACATTGTTAATGGTGTGACAGGTTATTTTGAAAAATTATATTCTGATTTTGGGGAAAACAATTCAAATAATATTATTTGATGTATTGAATTCAGTGTGGATGATAGACAGAACAAAAAGCTCATTGAGACACCATCTCAAAAGGAAATTCACTTTGCACTTTTCTCCTTAAATATAGACAGTACTGCTAGTCCTGATGGTTTTACAAACATGTTCTTTATGTTCTATTTGTACATCATTCACATTTATGTGATAAATGTTGTTAAAGAATTCCTTCATCATTCCTTTTTGCCTTTTCGGACGAACTCTAATTTTATTTCTTTGATTCTAAAGAAAGAAAATGCTATGGACATCAAAGATTTCAGGCTTGTTGCCATTGGGAACTCCATTCTAAAGGTAATCAGTAAAATCATGGCACTCCAGCTAGGTGAAGTTGCTAAAAATCTTGTTTCATTCAACCAGTTTAGATTTGTTCCTAGGAGAAATATTCAGAATTGACTTTTCACTGCCTCAGAGTGTATTAATATTATGAAAAGTAAATTTAGCATGGCAACATGGATCTGAAGGTTGACATATCGAAGGCCATTGATACAATAAGGTGGGACTTTATTTTCTTAATTTTAAGGATGCATGGCTTTTCAGAGAAACTCATTGGTTTGGTTTTTTTATTTTCAAAAGTTCTAGTCTATCCATCCTTGTCAATGGATCCCCCAGGGGCTTCTTTCAATGTACTAGAGGTGTCAGTCAAGGTGACCCTCTGTCTGGGCTTCTGTTCTCTATGGATGAAGATTATTTGAGTATATGCCTCCATGACCTTGTCAACAGTGGTATTTATCAATGAATGAATGCAGGAAGGAATTATTTTTCCCTTTCACACTTATTCAATGATGATGCCATTATTCTATTTGGTAAGGCTAATAGAAAAACCTTCTCTTGTATTAAGAACATTTTTTCACATTATGAAGAAGTTTCAGGTTAGGTAATCAGTTGGAAGAAATCCTTTGTTTTTTTCAGTGAAGGAATTATAATCTTGAATCAAAATAGGGTTTCTCATAGGCTTGGTGTCAAAAGAGGTTCACTCCCCTTTAATTACCTTGGGATTCTGTTGTTCTGGGGAAGGGTGAAACATTCACACCTAGAGGTTATTTCTTTGAATATTACCAATCATTTGGCAAGATGGAAAGGGCAGACCATGTCCCAGTTCGGGTGGGTTTTCCTTGTCCACTCTGTTATTACTTCAATGTTTGTCTACTCCTTTTCTGTTTATAGATGGCATGTTTCTCTTCTTAAGGAACTGAGTGGAATGATAAGAAATTTTATTTGGACTAGCTCAACTCACAAGAGGAAACTTGTTATTGTTTCTTGTAAAAACTGTATCAAGCCAGTTAACATGGGAGGAATGGGTATTAAGGATGTCCGATTATTTAATAATGATCTCCTTCAAAATTTCACTTGGAGGCTTCTTTCTAACCCTGAATTCTCTCTAGAATTTCTGATTGATAGTTTTGTTTATAGACTTAAAAATAGTGTGGGTGTCCTTCTTAAATCCCTTGTGTGGTCTTCAATAAGGTCTTCTTTTTCAAATATCATTCCTAAATCGATATGGATGGTTTGTACCGGTTCCCATATCAATTGCAAGAGTACCCCTTGGTTGTCTTCCCCCATTAAGTATTCTATTGTTATCCCACTTCCTCTAAGGAACTTATCATTCTCTGAACTGAATGGAAATGCTTATCCTTATGATATCATTCCTTGTAATCTTTATCTGTAAATTGATAACTATGCTTATGTTGATAGGGACACTTTAATCTGGAAACCTGTTCTTAATGGTTCCTTTTCCAGTTGTGACTGTTATAATCTACAATGTGGTGTGGGTTCTGGAATCCCTTCATGGATGGAAATCCTTAGGCGACCTTATATCCCACCAAGTGCTTACCTGCCGATCTGGAGAATTTGGAAAAACCGATTTCCTATACAATCCATGTTCCAGCGCAAAGGATTTAATATGGCATCAGTATGTCACTATTGTATTAACAATGTAGAGTCTATTTCACATCTGTTTTTACACTGTGCTTTTTCTGCTCGCCTTTGGATGTATGTGCAATCATCATTCCACTGCTGCATTGATGTTTGTTCATTTGATTCACTACTCAGTTCATCCTTGAAGGTTGATTTTAGTGACCAAGTGAAGGCTCTATTTATTTCTGCAATAGTCTCCATTATTTCTTTTATCTAGAAATCTCGGAACATTATTGTCTTTAACAATGTGAAGCCCTCTTTTCAGGATGGTGTTCTGGTGATACATCGTAGCATCACACTTTTTTCAGTGATTCAAAATGGTTCTATGAACAATGATGTTTATGACTTTGTACTTTTGAGAGCACTTGGTTTTTGTGGCAGGGAAAGGAAGCCTAGAATTGTCAAGTACAATCGATAGATTCCACCAATTTCTGAATGGCTAAATGTGAATGTTGACAGGGCAGCCTCCGGTGCACCGAATCATCCTGGTTGTGGTGGTGTTTTCAGAACTCACCTGGTCTTCGTAAAGGGATACTTCTTTCATTATGTTGGGTATTCTCATTCCATTGATGCCGAACTTTGGGCCATGATCAAGGCTGTCAAGTATGCGGTGTTTTATGGTTAGCGTAGAGTTTGGTTGGAGTCGGATTCCTCTATTGTTGTGCGGATTTTGAAGGATCGATCTCGGAATGTTCCTTGGAAGATGATGTCTGTTGGGATCTCTTGTCTTAGTCTTGGTGAGTGCCTATGCCTTGATGTCTCCCACGTGTATCGAGAAGCTAATCAAGTTGCTGACGCTCTTCCAAAAGGGTGATCACGGAGGTCAGTTCCAGTTGGTCGTTTGTTCTGCCCACCTATTGTGATAGTTTGGTTTGCAATGATCGGGAGGGTGTTATATATTCACAGTTTTGTAAGGCTTCCTGTTTTTGAGTCATGTTGTACTGTTTATTATTTTTATTAAAGTTTTTTGGGAGCAGGTTTCTGCCTATCTCTCAAACCATTTGGCTAATTTTGTCTCATCACTCAAGGTAAAATAAAAATGGACTTATGATCATAACCTAAATACATGATCATAACAATATTATTATGTTGGTTCTAACATATCCACTTCATAAAGACAAATATAAAATTAATCATGAGGGCTTAAGAATGTCTTTGAGGTTGATGGTGAGTGTTTAGATGATAAAAACAAAGCTCAAAAAAGAGGGTAATCTCAACAGTATAATGCATGATAATCCTGAAAAAACTAATGAAGTAACTCCTACTCGACAAAAATGATTTTTTATGCTCCAAACAGCTCAAATTAGGTTCATGAATATGTCAAGAAAGCATAAATAATGTTACATTCTCCTCTATATTTTTCATTTTATTAATTTTTAGAAAATTATGCTTTGTCTAGATTTCACATCCATCACCTAACCACATATGATCTATCATAAGATTCATCATTTGGGTAATGGTTATATTGGAACTTCTTAATTCATAATCCATATTTATATATATATATAATATTTTTTCAAAGGAACATGGTATGGATAGAAAATATTGAAGTTAGTCCTGAACCATGACTTATCAATCTTGTGAAAATGTTACAATATGTCTCCTCAGTATCAACATCCCATGACTGGTGGAGATGAGAAACCCCCAACACTTGTTAAAACAATCATGTGTAGTACCAAGATTAATGTAGTAAGGGATAATAATATTTAAATGGATTCATCATAATAGGGTTATTCATTAATACAATGGGGTAAATAAGGATAGATGTACGGGTGGGTCTTAGGATAACTAGCTCAATAAAGATATCCCCAATCATTTTAACAATTTTTTTGTTCAGTCAAATCCTCAATAATCTTCCAATGAAAGTTCTGAAAGGATATCATGTACCAAGTATCTCTCAAGAAATATGATCAGAAAAGAATATGATAATATAAGACAATAATCCTATCGGGAATGGGAGTATATAAAATAACTAGAAATAACTTATGGTTTAGTATCCAATAATAATTCAATCAAAAGAAATTACAAGAATATATAAATATAATTAAATTAATAAAATTATAAATCATGCTGAAAATATAAAAAGTATGAAAATAGATTTCAATAATATCAACCAAACATTATATTTTATTTAAATGGGTGTAATGATATTTTATGTTAAAGCATGATTTAAATAAATTAATGTCTCCAATATTAATGAAAAAAATCAGAAATCTAAGTGTATTGAGAATTAATCTCAATAAATACTCCCCCACATAAATAATGATACAGTGTCCATACTATTATGTAAAGTGATATGGGAGAGATAGTAATAGAATCATAGATAAAAATGAAATGGGAATTTATGAATTTTAAATTTTGGAGTTAGGAGCTCTAGGTAGTGAAATTCATTCCATGAGAGGAATTGTTTGATAGTGTTGGCGAATTATAATACTTGCACACATTATTAGAAACAAAATACATAATCAAGAGAAACCATTAGTACACAGGGGTTAATTTATATGGAAGTAGATAAATGGGAATGTGTACACAATAAATAACAAGATAAATCAGCTCAAATAAATTCATTAATTTACTATAAAGAATATTTGGGTGGATAAAGAAAAAAATTTGATAGAAAAGTGAAAGAAAATTTCATTAGCACACAATTAATATATATAAAACAACTAATATTGGTAACATCCCATGAATTAATAATAATTATGCCGTAATCCAGAAAGATGTAAAAAAGAATCAATCATTTCCTCAATCGACTCATATGTCTACTTCTTCATGAAATAATTGGTGGAAGTGTCATCGAGAACGTGGAGGTGTGTAGTGGGGTCAACCACATCAGTAAAGTTCTACCAAAATGCTCAGGCGGAGGTAGTAAATTCCTAAAAAACATGGAGGTGACTCCTTCTAAGTACACATATAGAGATGGAGATCCATAAATAGTCATTGTATGTCATCCACATATTGATATATCTCATGTGGAAGGTGATATGGTGGCCTGAAAGGAACACCAATGACCATAGAGGATGAATCAGAGATATACATGGATAAATTAATGCAAAAGAAAAATGAAAAAAAAAGAATGAAAGCAGTTAAGTGAAAATTGTATCTTATCCATAAATATATATGATAAATTATACTTCCATAAATAAGTAATTACTTGGAAATACAAAAATAGACACCCAGATGACAATAAAATAGAGGAGGGAAACACAAGGACAAAACTAAATATTGTAGGCCCTATTTCTACAATCCACATCGGTTGTCCCCTCTTAGATAATGGATGACTGAAGTTTTCGTGGTTTATCTATGGAATATATGGTGGGTGGGGTAGGTTCAATGACCATCGTAGGAGGTTTTGTGGTGTTGGTTGTGAGTTTGGTTAAGATAGGTGTCCGGGAGGTCTTGATCTATACAGGGGACATACAATAGGCATTTGGATAAATCAAACTCCCCTCAGATGAATACTATAGGGTGGGTAACTTACTCTATCAATCCTACACTACAAGATAATCTTGTTGGGAGGTACGGTCTATGAGATTTAGAGGTACACCATCTTGAGTAGAAGATGGGGTAGGGATGGAGGTCTTAGTGAGTTATATAGGTGGTTGTGGGTGGGAATATGTAGGGCTACTGGTGGGGGATAGGTGGTGAAATGGGATTTCTTGGTTTTTGTACCCTGGATCTAGCCTATGTAAGTTTAATATAATGAGTATTCTTTGGTATTTATACCTTTTATTTATCCCTCGGGTTCTGAAATTGGATGACATGGAATATTCTAATGTGGATATTAAATCATTATTTAAATTTAATGCATGAGTTATAGTTTCTTGATTATAGTTTATATTTGTTTATGGGTCCTTTATTATTGTTCACAGGGAGCCATGTTTGGCTAGACAGAATCACATATTCATTTGAAACTTTAATTTTATTTTTGTTATACTTCTGATATAATGTGCACTGCTTCATTGGTTACAAATAGAGAGTACATTTTATAGACACTATTGATGGTGGACTATTATGTGTTATCTCACATGTTCTCTAGGACACTATTGGGTACCCAGAAAGACATCATGGATGTAGGCAGGGACTAGGGACACTTTATGTTGTATGATTTGATCATTTCTTATGATAAGGGGAGCACATTATAGAGCTATTCTCATAACGATACTTGGAGATAGTTCATCTTTCGTCTTTTTGTTTTTTTGATACATGTACTATATGGGACACATGTTTCCATGTATTATCTACCATTTTCTATAGAGACTTGACATGACTATCATTTTCTACATGACACTATTTTTGGACTTATTATTATTATATTCTTTTAAATATTATCTTCAAAGTTTATTTATATTATGCTTCCAATTATTTATTTTTTATGATTACACCATTGTGTTACACTCTAATATAAGGGAATAGTCTCCCCACAGACACACCCTAGTCCTTCACTTCTGGTCAGCAACCTTTGGTGTATGGGTTAGTGCGCTTGAGTCCATGTGACCAACCAGGTATGGGAATTATTTATTTTCCATTGGGATGGGATGTTACAATGTTTTATCAAAGATTTTTTTTTGTCTTATGATATGGGATTTTTTGACAATAGACTAGGAAGTGTTAAAAAAATTTAATGAGTTGTTCCTGGGAGTAACTAACTGACATATATAAAAAATAAAAAATTCTTAGGATAGGACATGTTGTTTTATATTTTTCCTATTATAGTTGATTTGACTCCACCATTGGGTGACATATTTAATTCTTAATGTTCCTTATGAATATGGATTTTACCATTTCTCGATGAGATAAGGGCATGTTATCCCATGCATCATTTTAGTCACCTTGTAGGATTTACATGAAATTCCATATAGGACTCATTTCTTGACTACATAACATTATTATGTGTGCCTTTCATGATATAATTGATACTTGGTAAACAATTTGTGTAGCGGATCTAGAAACACAATGGGTACTTAAAGTGCCTACCATAACCTAAATAATTTTTTCCTTCATAATCTATAGCAGACACCCTATGTAGTCAATTAAGTCACATTGAGTCCTGGAACATTGGTCGAATGGACTAGAAATTACTATAGTTGGGATTAAATAAGATATACACTTCGGTTTATAAGTTGTATGATACCTTATAGGTTTGAAGTGGTGATCAATTTGGTTTAACCATTTTAATAGGATTTTAATGTAAATAATAATTTAAATGAATGTAAAAGGTTGCTGATAAATGGATTTGTAAACTTCACTGGATATTCCACATACCGAGACACTTCTTTGAAAACATAGATCTTTCCATGACCTAGATTTAGAGTGGGAGGTAGGTAGTTTCTCAGGTACTTTTATAGTAGTTCATGTCACCCAGTCCTTGCTTTAGGAGTAGGAAAAGGGGTGAGTCTTGTTTAAAATAAGTCTTTTACCTATCATTCACTTTTATATGTGATATGGTTGTTAATAAATTATTTTCATAAGCATGTTTTTGTAATTTTTGAGATATTCCACCATGATGGCCGACAGTCATATGCTAGGAGGGTGGTGATGACCATGTTGTGGAGGTGGTGAGCCCCAGTTCATCAGTAGAACCTATACCAGTCCCAGTTTCAACACTAGTAGTTTAATTAAATATGGTTGTTGAGGCCCAATTCTATGTGTTTTTTTATACTTTATACATAGGGGTCTAGGAGACCCACATCTGGCCTCATCTATGAAATAGATGACTTGTGTGTTCCAACAGTAGCATCCGCCCATGTTTTCAGGGGATGGTGGTCCATGGGATATAGATTTGTGGCTTGAGACTACTTTATCGATTTTGGGGTATATTGATACACCTCCTTATAGTATATTGAATCTTACAACATATATTATTTATGGATCAGTTAAGAGTGGGTGGTATTTTTTGAACCAGGATGACACACTTCAAGATATGGTTTGGAGGGATTTCTAATCCATCTTCTACAATAACTTCTTTCCTAAGACCCTGAAATCTTAAATTCCCAGTGATTTTATGTGTTTGTAGTAGGTTATGAAGACCGTAATAGATTATTTTGAATTATTTATATATATTTATAATTTTATTCCAATTTATCTTGTTAGTGATCCATTAAGGGAGAGATTATTTAAGGAAGGTATTAAACTAGTCGTTCAATCGTAGGTCAATGTATTTCATTTGAACATTGTTAAAGAGATAGAAAATATAGTACTTGTTACTAAAAAATCATAGGTGAATCTTTGGATGCATAGTAGGGAAGTTCAGCCTCTTGACTTAGTGGTTTAGTATCAGGTGGAAAAAAGAACCATTTTGAGTCTTCTTGTAAGGGGAATACCAGTCAGAGTGTTACTTTTGGTAGTTTTATCTTCTATCCTCAGTGTAATAGATGGAGACATATGAGTATTTAGTGTGATATATACATGACTGAGTGCAAATCATGCAAGTAGAGGTTCCATGTATAGTGGGTTTCTAGGACCTTCCCTCCAATAGTCAATAGAAGGGGATCAACTCTGACTCTAGATTTAGGAGCGAGATTCACATCTCCACATCAGGCTAGGAGACTGTGTATTTTCAGTCATAAAAAGTGAGTTGGTGGTAATGGAAAAGTAATTTGGGCACTAGTTATACCACTATAGAGGAGTGGGCCTTCTCTGAGTGGTGAGGTTGTTTCACAGGGTCGTGATTCTGGCCAGATAAATTCAGTAAATCCTACACCTGAGGAGAAGAACATTGTACCATCTACAGTGAAGGGTAAAATATTAGTATCCTATACTCTAGTATCTACTCTTATAGATATAGGTTCATCCCATTATTTAATATTTATACCTATTTTGAAGATCCTTGGTCCCATTGTTTAGTTTTTTGATGGTGTTATGACACTCAGTACTCTGTTGAGGATCAAAACAGAAGGTGTACACTGGTGTAGAGAGTTACCCATTGAGATTTTTTTGTGACACATTATATGGGATATTTTTTCTTCTTGTTGGAAAGATTTTATTTCATGCTCTCGATAGACTGGAAATTTTCTTATCCAGACTATGTTGATTTCTATCCTAGTATGGTGACCTTCATATCACCATAGGGTGGATATTTGATTTAAACAGATGAATGGGATGTTTGGGTGAGCTGGGATAGAACCAATAATCATGGGATGTGTGGGATGACATTAGATATTGCTAGTTTTTTTATGATTAGGTAGTTTGATATACTGAATTCTCATCTATAGTGGATCATTTTAGATATTTTTTTAGGATAAAGTTTTGGATTTACCTTCGAAGTGAGAGGTGGATTTATCTATAAAACTAATTCCCAGAGATGCACCAATAATTGTTACTCCTTATAGGATGGATACTAAAGAGTTGTAGGAGATGAAGAGGAAACTTGAGGAATTAGAGGCAAATGGATTTATACGACCCAGTACTTCTCTATGGGGTTTGTTGGTCTTTTGTGAAAAAGGTGGATGGAACCCTTAGTCTATGTATAGATTACAGAAAATTGAACCAGTTGACGGTTAAGAATCAATATCCCTTACCACAAATAGATTATCTCTTTGAGAAGATATGAGGATCTAGTGTATTATTGAATATTGGTTTGAGGTTGGGTTATCATTAGGTGTGTGGTTGAACTACATACAAACTTCGTACAAAATTTCTTAGTAGGTATGGTCCATATGAATATATAGTTATATTATTCATTATCATTAATGTGCCATCAGTTTTCATGGAACTGATGAACTAGGTTTTTCATCCTTGTTAATATTCATTTGTGGTGGTATTATTTGATGATATCTTGGTGTATTCTCATAATCGACCGAACCATCCAAACATATTGAGATCATTTTGGATACAAAAAAAATAGAATCATTTATATGATAAGATCATAAAGTGACACTTATAGATGTATAAGACTCACTTCCTATGTCATATTATCTTCTTTTAAGGAGTATCAGTTGACTTATAGAATGTGATAGTTGTATTTTCCTTGTAACATTCTAAGAACCTATTTGACATATGGAGTTTCTCAAGGCTAGATTGTTATTAAAAGTGTTTCATACTGATATTATCACACATAGAAGCACATATTATGATATTGACTAAGAAGGGTGTGAAGTTTGTATAGTTAGAAAACTATGAGACATCATTTCATGAGTTTAAGGGAGACTAAGTTCATCACCTGTCTTAATTCTTCCAGAGTTGGCTGAAAGCTACACTATATACTGTTATGCATCTAGTATAGGTCTAGGATTAGTTTTTCTATAGGAGGACCGATTCAAGGAATACACATATTTTTAATTGAGGTCGCGTGAGATAAATTACCGGACACATGATCTGGATTTATCCATTGTTCCACAAACCTTGTATTATTGGAAAAATTATTTATTGGGAGATCATTTTGTGGTATACATGGACCAAAAAATCCTCAAGAACATATTTTCATAGCGTCGCTTAAATTTGAGGTAATAAAAGTTGTTTAAATACCTTTAGTTATTTGACTTTGATCTTTCCTATATGCTCGGAAATGGAAATTCATTTGTTTATGCACTTAGTAAGAGGACTCGGATACTTGCAGTTTGGAGGCCAGTAGTGAGGGGAAGCATATGGCCTTGTTTTCAGAGATGCACTTGGAGGTGTAGGATTGTCTCAAACAGACTTTTCCCATAACATTGGTAGTTAATTCCACTATTATGGATAGGTTTAGGATGATATTGTTGTTATATTATGAGGGATTAGTCCCACAAGAGTGTGTATAAAGTTAGGACCCATCTCTTGGTTGGACCATTGGTGAGATTAGAATTTTTTGTATTCATAGTCATTTTAGGCTTCTAGCTGACATACCCAAGTTAATGCAGGTGTTTCATTCCTTTTCTTTGGTATTAAATCCTGATGTAACCAAGAAGTATTAGTATTTAGGTCTCTAGTACTAGTTATTAGGGATTAAATGAGAGGTATATGGTTTTTTCATGAGTTATTCCACCTATCAGTAGGTGAAGGCCAACACTAGTGACCAGATAGGATTTTATAGAAGTTACCTCTTCTTGCATGGAAATGGTATGATGTTGTGAAGGATTTTGTGACTTGGTTACCATATTCACCTCAGGATAGTGATGTTGTATCAGTTTTTTGGATAGGCTCAAAAAGTTCTCTGGTTTCCTTTTGATCAGGGATCCCTTCTCTGTAGATGATCTTGGAAGGATTTATATCCATGATATTTTTCAACTCCATGGGGTTCCTTATGACATTTTATCATATATGGACACCCATTTTAAATATTAATTTTAGAAATAGTTATATAGGATATTAGGTACACAGGTACTAATGATAATATCTTTTTACCCTCAGAATGATGTCTAGTTAAAGAGCACAATATAGGTTCTAGAGGAAATTCTAAGAGCATGCACCCTCTATTTTGGGGGCTCTTGGGATAAAAAAACCCTTAATTTAATTTCCTAAAAAATATCAATCAAGTGACTATTCATATAGAATATTATGAGGATTTTCATGGTAACCCATGTTGATCACCCTAGTGCTAGCTAGAGGTAGGAAATCTAGGGTTTCTCAGACCGTATATCATGTAGGAGACTTCATATCATGTTCAGTGGATTAGAAGGTGGATAGTTATTACATAGTCTAGAGATAAATCTTACACTAATCACCATTGAAAACCTCTATATTTTAACTTCAATGATTAGTTATTTTTATTTTTATCATTGAATCTGGGACATAAATAGATTAGGGGATAGTCTACGCTTTCACCTTGATATATCAGGTTGTTCGATATTTTGGGAGGGAGTAAGGTGAGTAGCTTATCAGTTGAAATTATCTCAGAGGTATCAAGCTATGAACAACTTCCTCTATAACACCCCTATTTTTAATGAATTATTTTTTTCAAATTAAATAAATCTTTTTGATAATTTTTGTTTCACACAACACTGAATATAGATTTTTTTTATGTAAAACCACCAAGTTAGTCTTTCTTTATATGCAACACCAAGTTGAGCTTGTGTTATATGAAACACATAGATTAGAATGTGGTTCATGAAAAACTATTTTTTATTGTGACATAAACAATTTATAGTTTGTTTGATAACTTGTGTGACACACATGACCAAGTTTTACAAAACTATAATGTAATATTAATATTATTATTAAAATAAAATTATAGTTGTCACCTTGTCATTAGAATGGTGGTTTTGAATAAAATTAACTAAATTTTGAAAATATAATTTACACATGTATATTAGAATAAATAGTTTGGGACTAATTAACTAAAAATTAAAATATAACCCTTTTGAAAATATAGGAAATCTTTTGCTAGAAAACTATATTTATGCACTAAAACATATTTTACATCCATAAGTTAATTAAACTAATATTGATAAATTATCCAAATATATATATATATATATTATTCAATTAACTATGTAAAATTCATGTTATGTTTTTTCTATATAATTGTTAATAATAAAACTGATTTTATGCGTAAAGATATATATATTTCTATATCGTAATTTTAACACCTTTTAATAGAACACCTATTTTAAATAACATTTTTGACACTTCTATAAATTTAATTTAAAATAATAAACTTAATTTTTGTAATATTAACTTAAAATTTATCTTAGTGTTCATTTTTGTAATTTTTTTGAGAAGATTGATTTTTGGATGAATAGTACATAATACGAAATTTAAATTGAAAACTTCTTTCTTATCTAATTTATTTGTATATTTAAATTATATTTTAATTTGGTTTTAAAGAATAATTAGATAAATCATACAAAAATTAATAAAATTTAGGTCATTGGATTAAATTTCATATTGAATTTTTATATAAACACATTTCAATCTTTTGAACAATTTTACTTTTAAAACTTATTGTCTCGTCCCATCTGTGGGATTAATTTATATTAATTTATGTCACTTATGTGACTATAATTTATAAAATTGGATTAAATATTTAGATGTATCGTAATTTATAATTTATAGTATGTTCAAATGAGTTTTTTTCAAAAATAGTAGTATATGTAACTAAAATTATTTGTAGTGATTAAGGTAAAAAAAAGTTTACTTAGTTGTTAAACATTAACTTAAGGGTCCAAATAACCTAGAAACAAGTCAAAAATCCATTGTATGGAAATATTTTTACCATATCCTCCATTTTCTATAAAATTTATCTTTATTTTAGGCATGTTATGTAAGAGATACCTCTCAATAGTCTTTACGATTTTATATTTAAAAGAATGTCACTCCTCCATAAAAGGGTACTCATTCCCCACACCCCACCCCACCACTTATTAACACCTCTCATGAAATTTTGATTATAAAAACTATCCATATAAGCTCCAAAATTACATCCTATCATCTTATAATTCTCACTTTAGGAATAAATCAAACCAAGTTAGTGCTCTGGTGAAAACCAAAAGTAATTACCCAAAAAGGAGTTAACATCCTTCAATAATCACTTTTGATTTATGTACTTATACACCAATGAAATTTTTCTTATTATATGATTATATAATAACTTCAATGTGATAAATATTACTATATGTTTTTATGATAATGTTTATAACTACACTTATACACACTTTCATCAAATGGGATATGCAATCATCATTCGTGTGTACGGCGGACTACCACCTCGCGAATTGATGTCATTCATTCTTCCATTACAACCACTCAAGTTTGGGAATAATTATGGACTTAATGATTTTATATGATATAAATGATATTTATGATTATTTATGATTATTTAATTATAATATAACACATTCCTTCATGCTTTCCATTTTTTGGGAATATGATATCTTTATTTATCGATGTGTGGACTATCATCTTCTCAAAGCAATGTGATTCGTTCACACTTTACATGGAATGTTTTAAGAATGTATTTAATAAACATATTTAATAATTATGAACTAATAATTCTATATTAAATATAATATATTTATATATACACACAGATATATATATATATATCATTTTATTTTTCTTTCATTAAAAATATGATAATAAAATGGAAATAGCATTCATGCGTACCTAAGACCCATTATCTCTATGAATGGTGTATTTCATTTCATACTTCTATATTTTAAATATTATTATAAATACTTATATAATGAATATATATTATATTTATATCTTTTTTTACATTCTATAAATAATTTAATCATTATCTAAGTATTTTGATCAAGAATAACAAGTCAAAACATATATGAAAAACAAAGAAGTTATTACCCGAAACATAACATTAACATGAAATTATTAGTAAACAGATATTATAAAGTCATAATAATATAATATATGGTATGATATATATAATAATATGGTTAATATTTATATTTATAATAGACTTATATTAATTAAATAGTATTTTCTTAATGTGTACAAATAAATTTAATACTTAAGGTAAGGGTTTTCTTGTATCACTTTTATTTCTGTGTGATACATGCTATATTTTCCTATTATTCTTGTTATGTGGAGTATATAATACCATATGAAAAGTTATATCATAAATTTTATTTATTTCATGATATTAGAAGTTTGAATTGATTTTATTCTTTCAAGTATCCCATGATTAAAAAGTTACTCTAGTGGTAAAGGGATTTCTAGACTCACTTTTATTTCTGCAAGAATTTTTCCTTATTCACTACTATTTTATTTTGTTTGTAACACATAATTACCATGAATGTATTATATTATAAATATACTTAAATGTATATTTATTTACATATCCATTTTATTATCTGTATTTCATTTGGTTTTATGGTTGAAAATTTACCTAATCGGTAACGAAATTTTGTCTCAATTTTCCTTCTTTGTGACACATGTTTTTCAATACACCTATATTATTTTATAAGGTGTATATACTACCATTTTATATATTATATCACAGATATAAATCATTTTACGGATATTTTATGATTAATTTAATTTTATAATTTCATGGGGATTAGGATTTAAATTTCCCAAGATGGTCGGAGTTTATTGCTATAGTCTCATCGTTTATCGAGATTGTTTATGATTATGATTATATTGATGAAATAACATTATCCATATCTCAATAATTAAAATTAATTTTATTATCCTATGGTTATTAATTATATCTTAGAGTAATGGTACCATTTTAATACACATTGGTACTTTACATAATTCCTAAAAAAAATTAAGAAAATAAGACTTTATTTTTCTCTTTGGTCAGAAATATTTTTTATTCGAAAACAATGATTCCTAAAAAAGAAATTTTTTTAAATTATATTTTAAGAAAATTTCCAAATAAAATTTTTTTAAATTTTTTTTATGTTATAAAAAGGATTTCAAAATCTTTTCAATATTCCTTTATATGTTTATAATGTTATTTTCATAGAAAATGATTTCAATGATTTCAAAGATTCTTTTATATATTTTCAAATCTATTTTCAAATAAAAAGGTTTTCAAAAATGTCTTAGGTTCAATAAGAGTTTTAAATAATTTTCAAATATTCATTTATATTTTTTTATAATTTTATTTTCAATGAAAAAGATTTCAATAATATCAAATATTCTTTTATATACTTTCAAAGCTATTTTTAATGAAAAATGGTTTAAAAAATTTTTATTTACAATAATTGTTTTAAATTATTTTCAAAGTTCCATTTATATGTTTTCAAAAGTTTATTTTCAAATAAAATGGTGTTCAGATTTTTTTTTAAAGAATATATATTTTTCAAAAGAAATATTTTCAAAAGATCCTTCAAAATTATTTTCCAACTAAAATGATGTCCATTGGTGTTACTCATGCCTTACTGATGATATGGTATAAGGGTTACATTCATATTATTTATATAAATGGTTTAGGTTATTATTGAATGATTTTTATGAAACCAATTTCTCTTTCATGGGATATATTTTTATGAAACTTATTTCTCTTACATGGGTTATATGCTTATAAACCCTACTTTTTTCAGAGGTTATATTTTGATAAAATGATTATGAAACTTATCTCTTTTCCATAGGTTATGATATGATGACATGTTTATAATACCCATTAAATTTATGGGTTATTATATTTAGGATACTGAGGTTATTATATAATTATGTAATAATAAGAGTAGAATTGGTGGAGAAGGACCCAAAATAAAAGTTCTTGTGGTAGGATGTTACCTCTCTTTTGGGTAACTTCTTTTGGTTTGCACCAAAAAACTAACTTTCTTTGTTTTCTGATCAAATTGAAACATCTAGTATGAGAGGATAGAATTTTTGAGCTAATTTGGGTAGGATTTGGAAGAATCAAATGGATTAAGAGGTGTGAAGAAGTGAGGGGTGAGTTTCCTTTTATAGTGGAGGAATGGAATTCTTGTAAATATAAAAGATAAACACTATTGAGAGGTATCCAATACATAATTTGCCTCCAATAACATTAAATTTTTTTAAAAAGAAGGATATGATTTAAATATGGTCATATAATGTATTTTATACATGTTTTAAGGTTATTTTTATCCTTAAGGTAATGTTAAACCACTAAGTAACGCCATTTTTACCTTAATAGTTTTCATTAATTTTAATTACATTCACTAATTGTTTTTTTTAACTATGTTATCCTTAATAGAAATTATAAATTATCATGATTTCAAATAATGAATCCATGTTTCCAAATTCTAATCACATAAGTGGTAGAAATTAATTTAAAATTAATCACATGGATACGATGAGACAATATGTTTTTAAAGTAAAAATGTTGAAATGTTTGAAATGTTTTTATATTTTATTAAAATGTAAAATTGAATCCAATTACCTATATTGTATTACGTGATGTATAATTGATCTAATTATACATTATAACCGAATTTAAATGTAATTTAACTATATAAATAATCTATAAGAAAAAATATTTTTCAATTAAAATTCGATGCTTTTCACTTTCGTCCAAAAAATGAAACTTCTGAGAAAAATACCAAAACAATCACCCTAATATAATTTTTGTTGTCACACTTTCAAAAACTAAGTTCATTTTTTCAAATAAAATATATCATATCTTAAAAAAATATATTTTAAATAGGCATTCCATTAAATGGAAATAAAATTACCTTTTAGAAAAATATGTATCTTTATGCGTCAAATTGGTTTTATTCTTATCAATTATCTAGAAAACATGTAAGATGAATGTTGAAAATTTTATTTAATGTACTATATATATATCACTAAATTAATTATTTAATAGTGGTTTAATTAATTTATTCAGGTAAAACATTTTTTATTTCATAAATATTATTTCTAGCAAAATATTTCTTAAATTTTCAAAAGGGTTTTATTTTCATTTCTAGTTAATTGGTCACCAAATGATTCTTATTATATACATGTATAAACCATATTTTCATAATTTAATTAAAATTATTAATAACTACCATTATAAAATCTAGGTGAAAACTATAATAATATTTTAATATTTATATTAATAGTATATTGTTGTTTTGTAAAACTCGGTCCTCTATGTCACGCAAGTCATCAAAAGAACATAGAATTGTGTATAAAAAAATACAAACATAGTTTTTCATGTACCATATTCTAATATAAGTGTTTTGTTTAGTTCAATATCAACATGGTGTTGTATATAAATAAATAATAACTTGGTGATTTCATAAAACACAAGCAATGTTCAGTGTTTTGTGAAATGAAAATTGTCAAAAATATTAAATTAATTATAAAAAAATAAATGATAAAAACTCAAAGTGTTGAATTCAACCCCATTAAAATAAATTTTTCCCTTGAAATATATCTAGTTTATTAAATTTTAATACTTGAAAATTAATTTCATAGAAACCCACATCACTAAAATGAATACTAAAACTTTCTTTAAAAAGAGAAATTTAGAAACATAACAGTTACCCAAAGTAACTCTTAACTAGGTTTCTACATATGAGAACATAGGTAGAAATATAAAACATGAACATATAAGAGAAATCTAAATTTCAAGTTCTAATGGAGAGTTAAAGAGTATATATTTTGGAAAAATTTAACACTCACAAATCCATAAACCAAAGAGGCTTGAAAAAGGTCATTAATATCATCAAAAATGAATATAATGGGAAAAACATTTATTTCAAGACCCTTTTCATAAAGTTGAAGAATTTTAATGAGAATAAAAACTTAATTGATTTCAAAGAAATTTCACCCATTTTTGTTTTTTCATCAATTTCCACTTCATATCTTATTCCAAGAAATGAAGGTGAATCTTTCATTATTTAATTATTAACAGACCATGAGATCCAAAAATATAATTATAGATCATTCCATCTATATTTATCACAACAAAATGGTTTGTACATGTTATCCAATATGAATAAATCCTCATTTGGTGATATAATACTTTAATCTCTAAAGCTTCATTAGAAGCTTACGATAAAATATTTCATAAAAAGTTAACCTTATAACCCTTCTGAATGATGAAAGTTTAAAACATTAGAAATAAGGTCACAAGATTTCTCAAAAAAGACATATAATTGATCCCTGTATATCATAATGTAGCCCATGGTGGTCACATACCAAACTATGAATACCATCATCATGTTGTCTCTTGAAACATGGTAATAACCTGAATTTCCATAAAACCTTATTGAAAACATGTGTTTTTTCTTATTACAAATATTATAGGATATATTCCTTAAATACAAAAACAAATCGTAAACTTAATCCATGATAATATAAACCGCTTTTTTAATAAATCAAAAATTTGTTCCTTGTTAATCAGTACTATCCAATTTACTTTATCCATAATCATCTCTTTATCTAAGTTAAACACAATTTTTTCAACATTAGGAACACATTTAGGGTTATCTCCCCTTAATTAAAATATCACATTCCATTAGATCACTTCTCATGTTCATAATCCCCATTAAATATATTTTTCCAAATCCTTAATGTAAAATATATACTTCATGGTTCATATAACATAATTATTTAATTTCGATACATATACACATCAATCATCCAACTTTATTCATAAACGATTACTTAGGCTTCATCATCCTATTCCTTAATACCACTTTCCTAGAATATGAAATATGAAAAATTTAATAAGTTTCCTCAACCTCAATTTAATTATGTAAACAATACTATTAGAACATCCCATACCTTTTACATATCAATGGTGGTCTTTTTATGTTCAACAGTATAACCAATACTCATGCCTCCTTCCTTATTCTGTAAATAAGATTTCTACTTAGGGCATAGATTTTCATAATGCCCATAATTTCCCCATATATCGCAGTCAATGTTAACCCATCTCCTTATATTTCCCGTTATTGACTAAGACCATAAATCATAGTGTGATAAAGATATATTATAGCTAAAACCCACATTATCATTAATAATTACATATAGGATTCCCAAATCATTACACCATATTTGAAATCTATCACACCTTAGGATTTTCCTTAGAGACATCCCTGTAAATATCCTTGGAAATATCCCTAGGTATATCACTAAATATTTCTCATTCTCTTTTCCAAATGTTGAATAAAACTTTCCTTTTATACCAACTATAGATACCCAGGCATAGCATATATGTATATTAAATAATTTTATATAAATATGAATTATATTATAAAATTACATTTCTAAGGACTATAATAGTTTAGTGTGTTTGGAAACATAGAATATAGTATTATAGTATGGTGAATGATCTTCAATGTTTCCCAAAAATATATTCTCATTTAGTAATACTACTTAAAACCATTCATCATAACCTAAGTAAATGAAACATAAGAAAGGGTGATCTCGGATGCTCTGTAGGGGTAAATAAAGGAAATATGTAAGCATAAAAAAGTATAAGGGTATGAAGACATGAGAATAATATTTTAAGATCATACACTACATATCAAAGATCATATAAATGAGTCATGGAATAAATATTTTTGTTTCATAAGACATGAATCATAAGTGAATAAAGAGAATAACACATGAAAGTATAACACATTAATAAGACATGGAATTGTGGAAGACACATAAGCATATAAAAACATTCCCTATAAGTCAAGGATCATTGTAAAAGCATATCGGGTCACTTAATGGGTGATAAACCTAGTAGTAGGGACACACCGCCATCCCTAGTTGCATCCCTTTACTTATAGTGGATCGTGTTATACCTTCTTCCCATAGTGGATCAAGCCCATCAACTTATTCCCATTATTATCATATGTGACATGCATCTTTACCCAATTCATTAGAGAGATATAACTGGCTGACCTGGAAATATGTGGTCCACCCCATTGTATCATATGTAAAGGTCTTACCTACCACTATTTAGGACACCCCATTGTATAATCTGTAATAAGCTTACCCAGTGCAATCTGGTCCTCCCCATCATATAAGTAATAACCATGAAACACAACAAGAATAATGTAAAAAGAGCATGTATATCATTATAAAAACTTATAAAAACAATAATTATTTCATAACTTTATTAACCCAAGGAAAATAAATTTGTTTCATGTCATTATCTTTGAAATATGATTAGACCATGGAAAATAAATAGGTTTCATAAAAATATCTTTGAAACATGATTTACTCATTAAAAAGAAATGTGTGTTCAAAGTTTTTTTTCAAAGAAATGATATTCTTATTAATAAATATTTTTAAAAGATATTACAAAATTATTTTCCTTATAAGATTATATCAAATGGTGTTACTCATTCCTTACTAGGGATATGGTCCAAGGGTTCCATTCATATTATTTCTCTAAATAGTTTATGTTTTGATGACATGATGTTTATGAAACCCATTTCCCTTTCACAGGTATATGTTAATGAAACTCATTTCTCATTCATAGGTTATATGCTTGTGAAAAATACTTCTTTTCACGGTTTATGATTTGATGATATTATTTTTAAACCTATATATTTTCTATAGGTTATGATATGATGATATGTTTATAATACCCATTTCATTTCATGGTTTTGGATATAATGTTTATAAATATCATCTCTTTTTATGGTTCATGATAAGATGAATGTTTTATAATCTTGTGCCACACATATGAATGTTTTCATTATAAGATAGGTGGGACCTATATCTACCTCCAATGAATTGGGTAAATACTTATATCTCATGAGATAAACATTTCGGGAATGGGGAGTGACCTTGGTTCAGTAAAGGACTTTTTCTACTAAGATGGTCTTACGATTGAATCATGACTACCAATATAATCTTAGTAGTGAACCTTGACAACTAAGATAGTATGGGGAGTGAACCCATTAAACTATAAGGAAAGGTTTCTAATTGGATATGGTGTTATGTCCTTCCCAGTAGGTTTACCCCTATTAAGTTCCTTGATATGTTTTGGAAATAAGCCTTGACTTAAAAGGAATTATTTTGTAGTTTTATGTGTGTTAAACAATTCTGTGTCTTATTCTTAAGTTATTATTTCATGTATTGTTATATTTATTAACTTATGAATAATATCTTATGAACATCTAATATTTATTCCATTAAATATGTATATGATCTTTTATATGTAGGGTATGATCTTCAAATGTTATTCCAATGTTCTTATACCATTATTCTCATGATATTCTTATGTATCTATTTTATTTACCCTTACTTAGAATTTGATCTCATCCTTTTTTATTTTTTCTTTAGATAGGTTTTGAAGAAATATTTTTATTAGGAGCACTAAATGGGAAGATATTTGTGGGAAATATTTAATATATTTCACTAAACTAGAAGATAGAGTTCCATGTTTCCAAGTAAACTAAACTATTATGGTCCTTAGTCATGTACTTTGTAGTATGTAGAATATTCATCTAAAATTACGTAATATCCATGTATTTAAATATTGGGTTTCTATAGTTGGTATCAAATGAAAGGTTTAGTAAACCTTTGGAAACTAAGTTGAGAAATATTTTTTGATATCCCTATGGATATTTCTAAGGATATGTTTAGGGATGTCTCTAAGGATAAGCCTAAGGTTTCATATATTCAACAAAGTGTGTCATGATTTATGAATCCTATAATTAATTATTCATGATTATGTGGTTTTCTTTTATGATAACTATTTCTTACACTATTCTTTCAAGTCTTACTCAATTGGAGGAACTAGAAGGATTTGGGCTAACATTGAATGTTTCAAATTTGGAAAGTATGGGTATTATGAAAATAGATGTGTTAAGTGGTAAACTCATTAAGAGAATCAACAAGGTGACATGAATATTGGTTAAACTGATAAATATAAGGGGACCACAAATGACATATGAAAGATATGGGAGACTCTAATAGTATTTCCTAACTAGTTAAATTGAGGTTGAGGAAACTTAAGAAATGGTTCATATTTCATATTATAGGAAATGGGTATTAAAGAATTAGATGATGAATCCTAATTAATGGTTTAAGAATACAGTTGGATGATTTAAGTTTATATGAATATAAATTCAATAATTATGTGATATGAATCATGAAGTATATGTTTTACATTAAGGATTTTTAAAAATATATGGAATTGTGCTGATGATATAGAAAAGTGATCTAATGGAAAGATGATATTTTTATTTAGGTAATTTAAATCAGAATGTGTTCCTGATGTTAAGAAAATTGTGTTTCAATTTTATAAAGATATGATTATGGATAAACTAAATTGGATAGTACTGATTACCAAGGAACTCATTATTGATTTTTTGAAAAAGTGGTATATGTTATGATGGATGAAGTTTAGAAAAAAAATTTGTATTTATGTATTATATCCAATAATATTTGTAATAAGAAAGAATAAATGTTTGCAATAAGGTTTAATGGTATTTCATGTTATTACCATGTTTTAAGAGAAAACATGATGAAGTTATTTACATATTTGGTATGTGACAACCAAGTGATACCTTATTATATTTTGGGGATCAATATTATGTTGTTTTTTAGAAATTTAGTGACCATATTTCTAAAGTTTTGTAATTTCATCATTTATAAGGGCTTTAAGGTTAATAATTTATGGAATGGTTTATGTTAAACATTAGATCAGGATTTATATATTAAATTATTTTCTTGATGTATGAGGATTTATGTATATTGGAAAACATGTGATAATGATTTTTTTCGATAAATATAGATATAATGACCTATCATTCTATTTATGGATCTCCTGATCTGTTAATGCTTTAGGAATGAAAAATTCACATTCATTTCTTGGAATAAGAGATGAATTGTACATTGATCAAGGCTCAAAAAAGGGTGATATTGTGATTAAATAAATTAAGTATATCTTCTCATGAAAATTATTCTACATTAGGAAAAGATTCTTGAAATAAAACAAATTCTTGTTATTATCATTTTTTATGATATCACAGACCATTTTTCAGCCTCTTTGGTTTATGGATTTGTGACCGTTAACTTTCTCCTAACCATGTCCTCTATCACTATCCATCTAAACTTGATAGTTACATTTCTATTTTATACACATGGTTTCACTTGCCTCCTATGTTATCTTATGCGGAAACCAAGTTATGAGTTGATTTGGTTAACCTTTAATTTTCCAACATTCCCATTTTAAGGTAAGTTTTAGTATTCAATTTTACGATATGGGTTTCTATAAAAGAAACTCTCATGTTTTAAAGCATTGATAACCCAGAATAATTTTAAGGGAGAATTTCATTTTAAGAGGAGTAGAATGTAACACCCTAAGTTTTTTTTACTTTTTTTGACTTAATTTAATCTTTTATATATTTTTCATTTCACACAGCACTAAATATTTCTTGAGTTATATGAAAGAACCATGTTATTATTACTTTGTATGTAACACCAATTAGATCTTTCCCTATATAAAAAACTTTAATTAGTTTTTGGTACAATCAACACTATGTTTGGATTTTTCTACACATAGTTATGAGTTCCATCAATAACTTGTGTGACACATAAGACCTAGTTTTACAAAACTATAATAAACTATTAATATTGATATTAAAATATTATTATAGTTATCACCTAACCATTGGAATAGAAAATATTATTAAAATTAATTAAATTATGAAAATATGATTTGAACATTCATATAAGAAGAATTATTTTTTGACCAATTAACTAAAAATGAAAATAAAACCCTTTTAAAAATATAAGAAATATTTTGCTAGAAAACTTTATTTATGAAATAAAACAAGTTTTACCTCAATAAATAAATTAAAAAAATTAGATAAATTATTTTAAGTAAATTAATATATATTATATTCAATAAAATATGAATTTTCCATTTTATTTGTTTTCTAGAACATAGATAAGAATAAATCTAATTTTATGCCTAAATACATATATTTTCTAAAAGCTAATTTTACCACTTTTTAGTGGAACACCTACTTTAAATAAATTTCTTGAAACATTAATAAATTTTAATTGAAAAAATAAACTTTTGTTTTGAAATAATAATTTAAAAATTAGCTTAGGGTGTATTTTTTTATGTTTTTGAAAAGTTTCATTTTTTGGATGAATAGTGAAAACTAATGAATTTTAATTGAAAACTAATTTTTCATCTAATTTATATTTATATTTAAATAATATTTTTATTTTTTAACTATAATTATTTAAATTATACATTAATTAATTAAATTTATTTAATTTTAACCAATTTCACATAGAAATTGGATATAAATACATTTCAACCTTTTGAACATTTATACGTTAAAAACTTGTTGTCTCATCATGTCTGTTGGATTAATTTTAACTTAATTTCTACCACATCTATTTTTAGAATTTGTAAAAATGGATTAAATATTTTTAATAATCCTAATTTATAATTACTACTGAGGTTATCTTAGTTTTGGACCAAAAAATACTAGTGAATGTAATTATATTTAATTATAGTGATTAATGTAAAAATTAGTTTACTTAGTTATTAAAATTTAACTTAAGGGGAAAAATAACCTAGAAACATTTCCAAAAGTCCTTTTATATAAATATTTCTACCACATCCTCCATTTTCTTAAAAAAATATTATTGGAGGCACATGAAGTAATGGAGACATCTCAATAGTGTTTACCATTTTATATTTACAAGAATTTCACTCCTCCTCCACTATAAAAAGGAAATCACACCCCCTAATTTATTCACACCTCTAAATTAATTTTTTATTATCCAAAAAATAAAAAAATATTATCTCAACTTTCCTCCTCTCATCCTGGAAGTATCACTTTGGGAAAAAATGAAACCAAGTTTTTCCTTTGGTGTAAGCCAAAAGAAATTATCCAAAGAAGAGGTAACATCCTTCAACAAGAACTATTGTTCTATATCCTTATACACCCCTTAGATTATACTTATTCTATTATTATATAATAACCTGAGTATCCTATATATAATGATATTTTTTTATCTTAGGGTTTTTATCTACACTCAAACACACTTCTATCAAATGAGATATGCAATCATCATTTGTGTGTATGGTGGACTACCACCTCATGAACTGATGTCGTTAATTCTTCCATTTCTATATCTCAATGTTGGTAATAATGATTAAATTACTATTTTTATATGATATATATTTTATTTCTTATATCATTACTCTTATGTAATTATTATATAAGATATACCTTCATGCATTCCATTTTGTGGGAATATGATAACTTTTTTTATAGATATGTAGACTACCGCCTCCTCAAGGAAAAATGATTCGTTCACGTGTTATATGGAAAGTATAAACTTATATATATTGTACATGAGTTTTTAACATGTACAAATAAATTCAAGACCTAAGCTTAGGGTTTTCTCATCTCACTTTTATTTTTTTGAGATAAATGTTATATTCACCACATATTCTTATTGTGTGGTGTATAAACTGCACAATAACATGAGTTTTGAACCCGTAAAAATAAATTCAAGACCTAAGGTAAGGGTTTTCTCATCTAACTTTTATTTATATGAGATAAATTTTATATTCACCACTTATTCTTGTTGTGTGGGGTATAAACTACACTATAGGATGTTATATCATTAATTAAATTTATTTAATGACATTAAAAATGATCAACCCTTGATGAGCCTGCCAAGAAAAAGCAAAATCTTGGACTTGTTATTACTTGGTTTGTCAAATGGCCTTCTGAGAAATTTTTTTTCTATTAAAAATGGGGTACATAGATTAGGATATATCCTGATATTTCATTATTCAATGGTTTTAATAATTAATAAATGAAAATGAATGTAACTGAAAATGGTGGGAATGTTTATTTTTGATTAATTTCTAGTTTATTGCTTCATTTTTGCATATTACCTGCTATATATATCCACTAATAGTTAGGAACAGATATTTTGGTGGTTGTCTACTAGTATTAGTCTCACATCATGTTTGGGTAATGATTTTGGACCCAAAAAGATTATAAGGTTGCAAGTACATATTAGGGAAAGTTCCCTTCTTAATCAAGTACCTGATTACTGTTGGATCTAGAGAGCATAGGACCAAGAAAAGGCATGATATGATATTGGAGTTTACTATTTTATATACGTTGGTTTTAGTATTTTATTTCTATTACTGTGACTTGCTTGGATGATTTTCTAGATACATGTGACATGAATCATTTATTTATATATGTTTTAGTTCTTTATACTATCAATCTTATGTTGTTTAATTCTATTGTATGGTATTACAACTTCCTCTACTTTTTTCTATTTGTTTTCATTGTGTTTCTATTCCAATGAGGGAATATTTTTTCCACTATCACATCCAAGCCCCTCGCTTCTAATTGGTTGCCTCTAACATTCAAGAAAATTCTCTTGAGTCCACGTGACCAAACATGGATATATTCTATCATTTCCACTCTATCACTGGAAAAGGCTGAAGAATCCCCTTTGGTAACTTCCTCTCTACTTTAAACTGTTGACATCTCAATAATTCCCTGGTAAAATCAGCAATATCCCTTTTCATTCCATCCCAGTAGTAATACTCTCAAAGGTCTCCTAATATATTAGTACTACCAGGATGCACTATAAATGGAGAACTATGAGCTTCAAAAAATAATTATTTCTTCAAATGGGAATCACAAGGCACACACAACCTTTTAAAAAAATATTAAAACATAATCTTTATCAAGGTTAAATTTTTGAAACAACCCATTTTAACCAATTCTACCTTTTTATATAGATCACAATCTTCATTCTAACCTTTCTTAATTATGTCTCATAACGATGACTACACTGAAACCTGAAACCAAACAATGGTATTTCTAACACCAAAAAATTCTACGAAAAAATTCATCAAATCATTAATCAAGGGATCATGTTCCAAGTAGAACATGGTTAATGATGCGTGATTTTTTCAACTCAAGGCATCTACCACTTTTTTTGCTTTTCTGAGATGGTAATTGATCATGCAAATTTAATCCTTTGTCAGTTCAAGCCATCTTATCTGCCTCAGGATTAATTACTTCTAAGTGAATATATACTTCTTACCTTTATGGTCAGTATATATTTGACATTTGGCTTTGTATAAATGAATCCTCCAAATTTTTAAAGTAAAAAACCAAATAATTCAATTTGAAATCATGTGTGGGATAATTTAATCATGAGGTTTTAGTTGTCTTGAATAAAAATCAATTAGCTGATCATTCTTCATCAAAACACTACCAATTCCCTTCAATGAAGCATCGCTATAGATGAAAAAATCTCCATTTCAAGAAGGAAAGGCCAAAACTGGAGCATTCAGAAAACTCTTCTTCAGTTCCTAAAAAAACATCACATTCTTCTATCCCAATAAATGTAACCCATTTTCATGTTTACTTAGTTAGCGGTCTAGATAACCATGCAATGTTTTTAAAAAATATTTAGTAATAACCTACTAATCCAATAAAGCTAAAAATATTTGTAACATTTATGGTTCTTTTCCATTCATAAACCACTTTTTTTTGCAGGGTCAACTATTATTATATCCTTATTTAAAATGTTCCCAAGAAAATAAATTTGTTGTAACCAAAAATTACACTTTCTAAATTTTATATACAGTTTATTTTCTTTTAATTTTTTCAAAACAACCCTCATATTTTTTTCATGATCCTCTTTAATCTTAGAAAATACCAGAATTTCATTAATAGACACAACTACAAAATTATCTAAGAACTCATGAAATATTATATTCATAATATTCATGAATACAATAGGTGAATTTTTTTACCCAAATGTCATAACAACAAATTTATAATGAACATATCTTGTATGAAAAGATATTTTTAGGATGTTATCCTCCTTCACCTTCACCTGAAGGTATTTGGATCTCAATTAAATCTTTGAAAGTACTGATCTCCATAGAGATGATAAAACAAGTCATCGATATGAGGTAGAGGATACTTGTTTTTAATAGTGATGTTATTCAAAGCTCCATAATCAATTCAAAATATCATGGAACCATATTTCTTTTTAATAAAAAAACAAGATCACCCCACGGTGAAGTGCTAGGATGAATGAATCCTTTATCAATCAAATCCTACAACTGATTTTTCAATTCAATAAGTTCCATTTGATCCATTATATATGGGGGTTTTGAAAATGCATTAGCATCAGGAACTAATTCAATTATGAATTTGACTTCTTGATCATGTATGAAACTGGGTAACTGATCAATAAAAACATCAAGGTATTCATTTACCATTGGCACATCATTAATCTGAACAGTTCCCTTGTTTGCAAAAATAGGAGTAAGATAACTTTAATTTCAATATTTCAACAGTTTCTCAGCTTCCTGATATGTTATCAATGGTATGGGTTATTTCCTTAATACAAATTGAAACTCTTTATTAAAAACAACTTCTTTATCTATACAGTCAATCATATCATGATAAACATAATGTCAATCTAGAATGACATCAAACTCTACTAAGGGAAAAACAATGAGGTTTTAAGGTAAAGTCATTTCATATACCATGATAGAAAGATTATTATAATTCCTATTTTCCATAATATTTCCCCATAGTGTTTTAACAATAAGTTCTTGTCTCATTTGTTTATGTAATATTTTCAATTTTCCAGAAACTTCCACAGAGATAAAAGAATGTATAGACCTCTATATCTAACAAAAATTTAAAACAATCTAATTAAACCAACAAGGTACCTGATACTACTTCATTGGATGGCCCATAATATGCTAACGAGGTCACAAAGGATCTCAATAAACCTTTTTCATTATAGTATGGATACTTTACGTCATTCATATCCCTCTTTGGTCATTCATTTTTATAATGACAAATCTCACTACATTTACAACACTTAACAGTCTGCATATCAGGATTAGTCTTAAGATAATTTTCATTATAATCTCGGGCCATATTTCCAAACATACCACATTGAAAACACTTCCTGGTTTTAGTAAGGCATTCCCCAGGGTGTTTCTTGTCACACATTTCACAAACTGGAAATTGGATTTTTTTACCATCAGATTTCTTTGGTTGATTCTTACCAATTTCCTTCCATCTAGATCTCTTCTTCTCCTTATTTTCAAAATTCATGTGATCATTAGCAAACTCCATCTCTACCCTCTCAACACATCGGAAAAGTTTCTCAAAACTTTTTGAATTCACAGGATGCTAACCCCCTTCAATACTTTGGCTTAAATCCAGTGTAAAAGTGGTTAATTTTTCTATCAAGATCCAGAATAAGATTTGGAGCATGCCTCTCTAGTTGGGATAAGTTTTATTTATACACAACCACTAAATATTTCTCTTTTTTCTTCAATTCAAGGAATTTAATCTCAATCCTAAGTCTCACCACCTTGGGAAAATATTTTTCAAGGAAAATACTTTTAAATTCTTCCCACTCTAAGGAATCCATATCCTCTCTTTCCCTGATATTCTTTGCCATTGAAAACCATTGATTAGATTAACCTTAAAAATAACAAATGGAAATACTAACCTTTGGATTATCTGAACATCCCATAACATAGAATATTTTTTCAAGGGAATTAATCCATCCTTCAGCCGATATTGGGTCAGAAGATCTATTAAAAGCAGAAGGGTTTGGTATCATAAAATGTTCCACTATTGTCATGTTATATTTGGTACCTCTGGTTGTTCTCTTGCATGGATTCCACCACCATTTATTGCCTACATTAGCTGATACATTATTGTTACAAACTGTTCAGTTCCAATCCCTACCATTCTAGGCTATAGATTCAGAAGGATGTCATTACGTTGGTGTCACTCCTCTTCTGCTTCCATGTTTCTTCTACGGAAAACCATTCTGAACAAATATATCTTAGTTGAAGAAACATGTAATTAATTAAATTCTATAACATTTCAAGTAAATAATAGAGTAAAAATCATTTATGCTATCCTATTATCATCACACTAACCCCTAAAGTTATCTAAACCATTATCTGATACCAACTGGAAGGACCCAACATTATTACATTACATACTATTGAATTTATTCTAGAAATCACATCCTTTCTCATTGAGTATCTTTTAATGTTTATAGCTTTAGATAATTTGTACATAATACATTCATAACATTACACATTAATACATATTTGATACCATAAAAATAGAATTCATTTCATCCAAAATATAAAACTTTTAAAATAAATAATGATTTCTTTGGAAATTGTTCAAAAATTTAACATGGCTTCCATATTTGTATTACACATCCTTCTAACCAATGAAAATCATTTAAAATTTTGGGATAAGAAGAAAAATCTCAGTAAGGGATATAAAAATAAGGAAATAACACAGTAGTCCATGAATACTTGTAATGTATGAAATCATTTTCAAAAGGCATACTTGTCACCCATATATAATTACTTTTTGAAACAAAATATTTAAACATGATCTCTAAAAAACATAAGAACATAAATAGAATCATAAATATATCTTGGTTCATTACTTACATAATCTTGTAACCCTCTCGGTTACCTTACAATTTGTAACCCTCACGAATACCTTACAATTTGTGTAACCATCACAGTTACACATGGAGTAACCATACGGTTGACCTCCAAATTACACATACCCAATGCATTGGAGGGATATAAAGGTCCCACCCATAATCATAAACATTGACCATGAACTATTTCACAATAATAAAACACAAATAATTTCTTAAAAACATTTCTTTTGATTTTTTTTAAACAGTATTTTTAAAGATGATTCTAAAAGGAATGTCCTTTATAAATATTAAATAATTGATGTGATACTTAATAGAGTAGAATTAATATGTATATATACTATAAATAAACATAATTAAACAAAATATAAAAAAAATTCATCTCACAAATAATTTTAATACCACATAAATAATGAGGTAGAATGTTAACCCAAAGAATGTAAATCGGGTTATGAATTCCCTTACCTCGAGTTTGTCTTACTTAAAACATGATTAAACCTCCTGTATAATGGTTAAAATAGTTTTATTAATATCTTTAAAAAACATATTCATATTTATAATATCTTATATGATCATTTCATTATATCATTTTACCCTTTACTTTTTAGTATTTATTCCTTCCATTGTTTGGGTGCGTTCTTTACAAAATTTCCAAGATCAGTTCATGATATATATTCTTGTCGATTAGAAGTGAAACTATAGAGGTTGAATAGAATGGTATTTAAATATTTCCAGAATCACAAATTATACCATTTATAATTTTTAATTAGGATATGACAATGATTCATAAGTTAAAACATTATTGATAATTTTTAGGTCATTTTTGCGATTCTTTGTTCGTAAAGAACTCATTTTGTTTCATAAATTGATAACATGTGTAAAAAATGATTCCATAACCTTATATAAGATATAATACATAAATTATAATCTATTTTAACCATAAAAATGGTTTCATGACTAGTCTTGAAGGAATTAAAAGAAATTGAAATCACATCGTTCAAGATGTTGGTAAATCAACACATCACAAACTGTGTTTTAATTTATAAAATAAGTGAGAGAGGAGAAGAAGTATAATGGTGAATCTTCCATAATCATGATGAAAAATTGAATATTTAAGATACTGGATCATTCATGAACATTGTATAATGTGAGGTGAGGAAAGAAGAAGAATATAAAAGAAAATGAAAAGAAAATAAAGAAAACAAAAGAGGATGTTTTCCTCTTGATCTCTTCTCCTTGAGATTCATCATAAGGCCTTTGGTTTTGGCCTTTTAGTGAGACAAGTACCTCTAATATGTGGGGAAGAACCTTGGGAGGATTATTGGGTGGAACATATGTATGTATCAAGGCTTGAGAGGTGTGGGTGGAAGAGGAGAATGAGGGTGGTATTTATAATGGAGGGGATGAGGCATTTTACATTATTTTAATCATTATTAAAATATTTTTTCTCAAGACAATGAATATTATTAATTAATGTGAAAAAAATAGTAATAATTATATGTGGATTCGAACCAAATTTTCTTACATCACTTATGATGTCATAAATTATGTATTTAACTGATAATTTTAATATACAGTATTTTACCGTATTTCAATATTCATCAAAAATTCAATAATTTCAGAAAAATACGAAAAATTCATCGTAACCATTTTTTGATGTGTAGAATTAAAAAACTGTACTCTATTTTTTTAAAATAATTTCGTTAATATTTTTAATTTAATTTTAAATAAAATCAAACATTATTCAAAAATTAACAATTTTAATTCTATAAATTCTTTTATATCACATTGAAAATTAAAGAAGATGTCATTATCTTAAAGCCTTAATAAAATAATATAATAATAAAATTTACTATTTATTAGGGAAATATTATTATTCATATTACTATTGTAACAACCCAAGTAAGTAATTAATAATAGATATTTTTATCTATGTCTATTAATGATTAAGATAGTGTTATAGAGGCTTAAAATGAAAATAAATACAATCTTATGCATGGAATACACTAATATTCATAAAAGATTGTTTTACTGCCTTTTGATGGCAAACCATTTTTGAATCTATATTTTGACAATTTTATAAACTATGTTTGTCAAAATAAACTTATCCTTTATGATTGGGACATCAAAATTTACCTTGTGTGGATTTTTGGTATTTTTCTGACAATGTTCATTTTTTAATGAATAGTGAAAAATACTGCATTTTACATCAAAACTGCTTTTTAATCTAATTTATTTATATGATTAGATTATGTTTTGAATTGGTTTTGAAGTGAAATTAGAATATATTTTTACCATTTTATCCAATGGTGGTCATTGGAATCAATTTCATATTGAAATTAGACTAAAACTGGTGTCAATCTTTTGATACTTATTGTTTTGTAAAAACACGCTTTTTGCTCTGGCAGCGGGAATTAATTATTAAATTAATTAATGTGACTTATATGATTTGAATTTTTTAAAATAGACTTCATTTTTGAATTCGTAATATCAAATATAGCTTAGGGTGAATTTTTGGTAATTTTCTGAAAAACTTCAATTTTTGATGAATAGTGAAACCACTAAGTGGTAATCAAGCAAACTGATTTTTCAGTTAAATGAAAGTTTACCACTAATGTGTATTGAATTTTGAAAATCCGACATAAATGGTTGTCATTAAGAAGTAAAATGTTGTTCAATGAGATTAAAATAATTTTTTGGTGAATAGTAACTTATTAAGTTCTTAATCGCGATTAGTGGTAATTAGGGTAGTTTAAGGTATAAATAATGATTTAATAATAGGAAATGACCTAGACACATGTCCCAACCTTATTGGTTGTGTCATGGCCGACCAAGACAATCCATGGGTCAACTTGGGGACCCCATGGAGACACTTTGGTTTGGAAATGACATAAATAACTTTTTATTAAATGTTAAAGTAAAAATGACACAAACAAGAGATGTTTCACAAAAACAATTTTTACATGGGGTTATAAAGATCAGATTTTTGATTATAAATAGTCATTGGAAAGATAAAAAGATTTCCTACATCATAGTATTTTTTTATAATTTTTATACATTAAATAAATTAAATTATTTATGACATAATAATGATGCAGCGATGACATCATTATTTGACGATTTAAATAAAATGGAAAGATAATATAAAATATATGAACTACACATGGACAAAACCAATTGGATGAGTGGATTTAGAAGCCTTATCACCTTATCCACGAATTATATCAATGTGGGACCTTTTGAAACCGAAACACATTTTCAAATAAAGTAATATTTCTTTACTTTCCAAAAGTGCCCCTCCTCTCCTCTTATAAAAGGCCCCCACCTCTACCTCATTTCACACACTCCTCAAGCCTTTGGCTCGGCCAAACCCTGCCCATTTACTCTCTCCACATCCCTCTACTCATCCTAGAGGATTCCCTTTGGGTAGAATCCTTTCAAAGGAAGCCTTTAGGCTCAAATCAAAAGGAGTTACACTTTTTAAGGTAATTCATTCTCTCATGTTTATTTGTTTTATTTTGCTTCTCCAACCCCCTATAATCTGTTTATTTACTTCTTTTGTAACAACACCAGTATCTTAAATATACAAGGATTTTGTTATAATATTTATTTGAGCTACACTCTCACACAACTACATCAAATGGTTAAAGAACATACGGTTTCCGTGGATGGCGAAATTCTGCCTCCCGAAACGATGATTGTTCAACACTCATTTAACACCTTAAAATGTGGCCATTATGATGTCACTATTTTTATATATGATATATAATATGTTTATGTTTTCCTTAAGCTTCTGTTTTTTTCATTTTGGGCATACCTTTATGGTTTTTATTATGGGTAAACACGATATCTTCATTTTAGGAAGTGCGGACTACCGCCCCCTCAAAGTGATTTGATTCGTTAAATACCATATGTGGGACATATAAAGGATGGAACTATGATATTATATATGATATTATACTGGAATTATAATATACCTTTATATCATTATGATTCCATTCTATAAAATACGAAATAGAAATGAAAGTAGCGTTCATGCGTACGTACGGCTTACCGTCTCCATGAAAGGTGCATTTCATTTCTTACCTCTAAATGATTATGTAATATTATAAATGCATGTATGTACTGGATATATATGAAATATATGATATCTAAATCATGAATACCATTCTGTATATAATGAACCTTTGACCAAATTAACAACATGTAAGTGTAAGAAGTCTATTTTTGACTTAAGAACCAAATACCGACAAAATGAACATTATTAACTTAACTGATTACATGATGTTCATAACATGGTATAAAAGGAATAATGAACTTGAAAAAGATTCATAAGAAAGTAGAGATTAACTCAAGTTTATTATTCAGGATATTAAAGAACGGTCGGGTCAAGTCGGATACGAGGTATGGGACTTCGTCTCAATCTCCTTTCATTGAGGCATATTTTATTTTATACACAACTTTATTTTATACGGTGTATAAACCCCTTTGACTTTTACGTTTATTCAAAAGGAATCTTTTTTATACGAAGCGTTTACTAAACGACAAAAGGGAATGTTTTTGTTGTACGTATGCGGCGACAACGACTTCTCCGCCATCGTGACCGTTATTTGAGTTTCGGCTTCCTCTACAAGCCATACCTTCTTTTTAAAAGAAAAATAAATACCATGTTTTACTTTTCTTTTATTTTAGTATTGAAAATGGTTTTCATAATGTTTTTATATCAATGTGTTGTATTGATATCTCGTGATTGAAATGTTTAAATTTTATGTTTCCTTTATACATGTTTTATGTGATCTGATTATGTTATGGTTCTTGGGCATTATTATGAAGACGGGTGGTTCCGTGATAAACTAAGGGCGGGTGAGCCCGTTATAGCTCTCCAATGCATTGGGTAACGCGAAGGAGTGAAATGTTAAGGTTTCTCCGAAGAGATTTTAGGGAATATACTGTGATGGGTATTCCAAACGTAACCAAGAGGGTTACTCCCTACGTAAGAATGTTATGAATGCCTCAAGTTACCTTTATGTCTTATGATTTCTATGATTTATTCATGATTTTATGAGGTATGTTAAAGTCCCTATGTTTTATGGGTAAAGTATGATTTCATTCTTATGTATATATGAACTCATGTTTCCTTTCCATGTTTTTTTATAACCCATACTGAGTTTTTATGCTCATCCCAAGTTTTTGAAATGTTTTTTCACAGGTCAAGGGAAAGGTACATGATAAGATGATAGAGTCAAGGATGTGTCAAGAAATAATCCATGTTTTATTCTAAATGTGTTTCCATTGATGGGAATGAAGAATACTATCTTTATGTAACCACTTTGTTTATATGTGGAATGTAATCCAAGTTTTATGATCTAATTATCTAAAACTCTAAACCCGAAAAGATCCTCAATGTGTAATCTTGTAATAACTCAAGATTAAGTAAGGTTTAAGGCTGGGGCCTTATAACTATTATTAAGGGTACGTTACTATTCATCAAAAATCAAGTTGGTTCCATCAAAATCGAAATAACTTAATGAAAACAATTGTAAATTACCATTTTTTGAAATTGAAAACATAGAATGGAAGAATTATGTTTAAAATCTAGTTATAAATATCTATAGAAAACAAAGTTTCATGTATTTCAATTTATTTTTAAATAATTGGGTTGTTACATTAATATATGCATCTCCCCTGTCATGTATCTCCATGCGCCTCGCTACTACACGCTGCATCCCACCCCCCCTGAATCATCTCTGCCTGCATCGCCCCTCCAATCACCTATGACACCATAAAAGATGAAATCCAAACCTCTAGGGGAATGGATCCCTAGACATAATGCTTCCCACTGATTAACACAGCCAACCAATCTATTTGGAATATTAATAAGTAGGTATATTATCTTATATTTATATATATAGATAGATAGATTATAATAATTAAGAAATTAATATTATATATATATATATTAATATATTAATTTTTTTATTTTTTATTTTACATTTTATATTTTTTTATATTTTATATTTTATATTTTATTTCTATACTTTATATTTTATATTTTACATTTTCAATTTTTTCATATTTTCATATTTTATTTTTATATTTTATGTTTTATGTTTTATGTTTTACATTCATATCTACATATATTGTTTATATTATTTTATTTTATTTTATTTTATTTTATTTTATATTATATTATATATATATATATGTTTATATTTTACATATATTTTAATATTTCATAATATAAATATTTGTGTGTGATAATATTTTATATTTTATATATATATATAATATTTATTTATATGTTTATATATATATATATATTCATTTATTTATATTATGTGTATCTGTGTTTATATATATTATATGTTAATATTAATATATATATATATGTGTGTGTGTGTGTGTGTGTGTGTGTGTGTGTGTGTGTGTGTGTGTTTGTGTGTTTGTGTGTGTATAAATATATATGTGTATGTATACATATATAATTTTAAATATATATATATATATACAGACACATTTTAAAAAATAGGTAAAATTGTCACAAAAATAGTCACGTTTTCTAAAAAATGTGGCTAAATATAAAATAATTAATTGTATTATATATATATATATATATATTAGTATTTAAAAATTATTATTATATATGTATATTTTTATATTAATATACATATATTAATATATATATATATATGTTTATATTTTGTATTTTATATTTTATGTTTATATTATATATATGTATGCATGTTTATATTTTACATATATGTTTTTATTTTATATTATATGTCTGTGTGTGTGTGTGTGTTTATTATATAAATATATATGTTCATATTTTATGTTTATATATATATATATATATGTTTATATTTTATGTTTATTTATATGTTTATATTATATTATATATATCTAAGTGTGTTTATATTGTATATATATATATATTATTTATATATATATATATGTTTATATATATTTCTCTATGTGTGTAAATATATTTGTGTATTTGTCGATATATATATATTGTTATTTTTTAAATCTCTGGTAAAAATATGACTAAAATAGACATGTTTTCTTAAAAACATAACTAAATTTAAATTGTATGTGTGTTTATATAAATATATATGTTTATATATATTTTTATATTTGTGCGTGTGTGTGTGTGTTTATATATATATATATATATATATCTATGTGTGTGTGTGTGTGTCTGTGTATTTATTTATGTATATTCTTATATATATGGTTCTATATTTATATATATTAATATATATAAATATATATATATATTTTTTTTTACATTGATGTGGGGAAATGATCTATATAAATTTATTTTTTTAGCGAGGTTTTTGAACGTTTCAAAATTAGTGACATTATGTTTTCAAGGAAATGTCACTAAATTACCAATGTCTTTCGGGGAAATGTTGCTAATTTCCCCAGTATATTTTGGTAAACGTCGCTAAATTACTAACATTTTCTGGAAACATAACAAAATAAGTTTGGTTTCCTCAAAAACGTCGCTAAAATTAAAATTAATGATGTATTAAAAAACTTCGCTAAAAAGCATCGTTAAATTTCAGATTTTTTATAGTGATTTTTTTATTCATCTATATTCTTTTATGAGGTGATTATACTTCCATTTGACAAGTCATATCATGGACTTACTTTTTTATGATATTTTAATCTTCATATAATGTTATTATTTCATGGGGTTTGTGATTCCATGTTTCCAAGGTTGCAAGAGTTTGTTGCTATAATCTCATTGTTTATCTAGATTATTTATGATTATGCTTCTATTGAATAAATCTTATGATTCATCTCCCAATAATTCTCATGAATTTTATTCTCCTATGTTTATTCATAATATATTCAAGTAAATGTACCACTTTTCACTCCTTGGTACTAAATATAATTCAGAAAAGTTTTTCAATCAAATATTGTTTTATTTCTCACTTTGGTTGGAAATATATTTTATACAAAAAAAAGTTTACAAAAAAATCAAAAATCTTTTCTTCTTATCTTTTAATATTTTCAAGAAAAAGGATTTTAAAAGAGTGTTAATTTTTGAAAATGTTTTCAAAAAATTTTCAGTATTCCTTTATAAGTTTCCAAGGTTATATTCAAAGAAAATGATTCCAATGATTTCAAACCTTCTTTTATATGTTTTCAAATCAATTTTAAAAGAAAAAATCGTTCAAACATGTTTGATGTCCAATAAGTGTTTTAAATTATTTTCAAATCTACCTTTATATTTTTTCAAAATTTTCTTTTCAATGAAAATTACTTCAATGATTTGAAATATTATTTTATATGTTTTAAGAGAAATTTTCAAATAAAAACGTTTTTTCAAAAAAAAATTATATTTAATAAGTGCTATAATGATTTTTAAATCTCCCTTTATTTGTTTTCAATTGGTTATTTTCTAAGAAAATTTTGTTCAAAGTGTTTTGAAAAGAAAAGATATTTTTTTCATGAAATGTTTTCAAAAGATATATCAAAATTATTTTCCATCTAAGATGATATCCATTGTTGTTAATAATTCCTTATTGGGGATATGATTTAGGGGTTTCATTCATATTCATTCTCTAAATTGTATATTTTTTGATGGCATGGTGTTTATTAAATCCATTTCCCTTTCACAGGTTATATTTTTATGAAACTTTTTTTTCTTTCATGGGTTATATCCTTATGAAACTATATTATTTTCATGGGTTATGCTTTGATGAAATTATTATGAAACATGTCCATTTTCCATAGGTTATGCTATGATGACATGTTTATGACTCCCATTTCATTTCATGGGTTATGATATGATCTTATGAAACACGTATCTTTTTATGTGTCAGGATATGATGAATGTTTTACTATCTTATGGAACATGTATGTGTGATTTCATTATGATATTGGTGGGGCCTATATCTCCCTCCAATAAATTGGGTAAAGATTTATATCTCATTAGATATACATGGCTAGAATGGGGAGTGAACTCAATTCAGTAAAGGACTTTCTCTAAAAAGATGGTTTTTGGAGTGAACCATGACTTCAAAGATGGTCATGGGAATGAACCATTACTATTAATATGGTTTGGGGAATGAATCCATTCCACTATAAGGAAAGAGTTTTGACTGGGGATGGTGGTGTGTCTCGACCAGTAGTTTTATCTCCCATTAAGTTCCCTTATAAGTTTTTGAAATAAGCCTTCACTTATAGGTAATGATTTTATATGTTTATGTAACTACCAAAATTCAATGTCTTACTCTTATGATATGATTTAATGTCTTGTTATCTTGATTACCTTATAAATTATGTCTTATAAATTTCCAATATTTATTCCATGACTCATCTATATGATCTTTGATTTGCATTTTATGATCTTCAAATATTATTATCATGTCATCATACCCTTATGATTATGTTATGTTAACGTATCTCCTTTATTTACCCTTACTAAGCATCAGATTTCACCCTTTATTATGTTTCCTTTCCCTAAGTTATGAATAAATTTTTTAATTATGAGTACTAAATGGGATTATCATTGTGGGAAACATCGAATATCTTTCACCAGAATAGAATATTGTGTTCCAAGTTTCTAAAGACATTAATCTATTACAGTCCTAAGGCATGTACTTTTGTAATATTCTAGATATTCATCTAAAATGATGTAAGATCTGTTTATGTTAAGACTGGGTCACTATATCATCCATGTATCTTAGTTGGGAGATTATCACTTCGACTCATCTGATAAACTATTGCAGGATGAGGTTGAGTTATAGGTAAATGCATCCTTTAAGGAGAAACATATTTGTATCATTGAGAGGATAATGAAGCCTATTCATGGTCATTCAGTTCCTCTATTATGGGTGCTATGGCATCCAGGAAGTGTACATGAGGAGACATTGGAGTGGGATTTTGACGTACATTCTTATTGGCTGGAGTTATTATTTAATGATTCTTGACCACCCTTAGAAGGGAAATTTGGGGATGAATTTATTTAAGGGGGAGATTATAAAATCTTTGGTTTTCTTATAAGGTAAGAATTTTCTAATTTTAGTTTAAATATTTAGTTTGACCTAATTTTGAGGCCTAGTGAGTTAATGGGGATGTCCCTAACACTTTTCCCAGGGCTAATTCAAATGGTTACTACTAACCATGCGAGGTTGGATAGAAAGCATAATAGGGAACACGGTTTTCTTTAGCTGTTTTCCAAGGGCCATGCACCCATGTGGGAAGCTTTATAGTTTTTATTTGAGGTTTAAAAAATGGTTTACACATGTTTTCCCAAACCATGTGCATGAGTCATGTTGGTTCCCTATTAAGATACTCAGGGGCACACATTTGGTTCACAATTGAGTTAACCATGATACTAGACAATGAAACCCAAATAAAAAGAGGGATATGACCATTTTTCTTTAAGAAATTATTTGATTAGACCCCTATCTTTTTTCCTTCTTCCATCACACATAAATCCATCAACATTGGGATCCCCTCTAGGGAATAAATCTAGTATCCCTGATATCTTCATCATCTAATGTCTGATTCTAGAACAGTTGGTCTCATTGTACCTATATTGGTGAGTTTTTAATTCCTCCAGAATCGTTCATTATTTTCCTTAATATTGAATGAATTATTTTAGTACAAGAAAAAATTCCATATTCCATGGTTTTTCTCCATTATTTCTTTTTCACTTAATCCAGATTGAATCATAGGTCAATTTTAGATGAGTATTCTACCACGGGTATATGGTAAGTGGTATATATCGTTCCCTTGATGTTTGTTCTTTTATATACCATGTTTCTATTATACCTCACACAAGACCTTCTAGTGTTTCCCCTAAAATTAATTTTTCACTTTAACTAAATTTATTGGAGCATATTTAGGTTTTCCACTTAGCACCATGTGATGGTTGGAGGTTGTCGACCTCAACTTAGGCCACCCATGTGGTGTGACCTCATATCTTCCCAATGTTATACCACCCCAATGGATGTGTGTGAGCTCATAAATTGTGGTGGGAGATGTAATGAATTAAATGAGTGATTGAGGGAGAGTAATTATGTCTTTTTTCTAAGTGATTAAATGTATTAAATGATTAAATGGATTATATGGGAAGTGTGGAATGGGTTGGATGAACTCATGGATTGTGAAAGTGTATGACATAATCAATTGATAATGGTATAAGATGCCTTGTACATTTTTATTCCTTATATCATGATTCCATTAGATTCCTTGGACATTTTTATTCCTCAGATCATGATTCCATTGGATGCCTTGGACATTTATACACCATGGATCCTAATTATGCTAGTAGATGACATGGACAATTCTAATCCAAGGATCCTTATTCCATAGGATTTCATGTATTTTTCTATGACATGGATCCAGTTTACTTTGGATTCCAAGGAGATTTCCACTCCTCATATCTGTCTTTCTTAGACCGCATTGTACATGCTTTTTGGACATGCTCCTTAGGTGCCTCTCAAGTCATTATCGAGTTTCTATGGATATACTTCTAGGAATCAAAGGGATTAGTTGTTGATTTATGCCTTGGATATGGCCCATGTAGTTCTAAAATGATGGGGATTCCTTGGTATTTAAACCTTATATCTAGCCCTTGGGGTTTGACACTAGATTACATGGCATAGGTTGATGTGGATTTTTTATCATGTTTTACAGTTATTGCTTTATATAGGGTTTATTTACTACAGTTTCTCCTTATTTATGGGTTCTTAATTATTGTCCATAGGGAGACATTTTTTGATGGATAGGATCACATCTATATTTTGAACATTACTTTTATTACTATTATACTTGTGATATACTATGCATTATTACATTGTTTATACACAAACTGGACATGTTATAAACATCATTGGTTGTTTTCTATTGAGTTTTATCTCATATGATGTCTAGGACACTATTGGGTACCTAGAAATACATCATGGATATAGTTTGGGACCAAGGCAGACTCCCACTTTATGATGTATGATTTGAACATTTCATAGGAGGAGGGGAGCACATGATCGATCTATGATCATAACACTAGCAGGATATAGTTCCTTCTATGTATTTTTTTTCTTTTCATACATGTACTACATGGGATTCAATTTTCCATGTATTTAATACCATTTTTTATAGAGACGTGACATGATCATCATTTTAAACATTACACTACTTTTCGATTTATTATTATTATAGTATTCTAGATGTTATCTTCAAACATGATTTATATTTTATTTTCCTTATTTATTTTTTATGATTATACCCAAAATTTCACTTTAACATGAGATAATAGTCTCTCCATAGGCACACCCTATTCTCTCACTACTATTCGACTGTATCTGGCATGTGGGGCGGCACACATGAGGTCATGTGACCCATGAAATTGGGGCACCGTTTGGTGGCTCTCAGGTCAGGGTTTTAAAAGCACATACATTATGAATGGTTGACTTATTGTATGTAGGATAGTTAAGGGATATATAAGAAATAAATCACCATTATATAGGTATGTGAGATTTCTCATCCCTTGAAAAAATATCTCTCTTCCATATGAAGCTCCCTTTATTCTTCATCCTTTTCCTTTTGAGGTATAAGAATATTGCTGATGTAAGGATGATCCCACCAAAGAATATGGTGGCTCATTTTTTTACCTATGGAATCACCATGAATAAGTGAGTCTTATAGATACCCTTGTGTGATATTTATCAGACATATTTAATTAAGATCGAATAGTCAACTATTTGGTGTACGATACATATAAGATCTAGTATTTTCCTATAGTTATATCGGGTGAGATTTCAGGTACTTTTTGTTTTTAATTAAGTACCTTTTGTGGAAGTTGTGAATTTTGGTGCATTTGGGTAAAGTATAATAAAATCTTGGTGAAAATAGGTTTTTCATTGTTGGTGCACTGTTTGAACAAACAGCTTGGCTGCCTAAGAGAAACTATATAATCTATGGTCTTTGAGGAAGTAGCATCAAAATGGTTAAATCATGGTTTGATAGGTCATGCGAGGTGTCCCTGTGAATTTCCCCCTTAAATTAGTGGAGTATGCATGGTTATCTCATGATTTTTCTAACTATGTGACAAAACTGTGTGAGGTCCGACAGTGAGATCCTAAAATTGTGGATCTCGCTTGTTTTCAACTTTTAATGATATTTTTCACCTCCTATTCATCCCTAAATAAATATATTACTTTCCCATGGGTGAAGGAAGGTTATACCATAAACCCAAAGGGATTACAGGGCCTTATAAACTCCTTTCTTCAAGATCGAAATCTCAAATTGAATATCTTCTCTCCTCCCGGTAAGTGGATTTCATCCTGATGCTTCTCTTATTCTTTCTTCAATCTTTCCTTGATATGTTCATGGAATATATCCTCTATTTCTTAGGATCTAAACCTATGTGGTTAGATTTAGATCAGGTATTTTGGATCTAGATCTAGATTTATGAGATCATGATGCCTTTGATATTGATTTTGGCTTAGTAATTTAGATCAGGAAAGTTTATCAACATCGTTGTTCTGCTCAGATTTTAGGAATTTCCATTGGGAAAAAATCCATCAAGGAACCAAGGTAGGTGGTCTAAATATAATTCCCATAGTTTTTTATTTGATATGTATATGAAAAATTTTAGAATTTCAAACATCCTTTAGCAATTGATTTTCTTGAATTTGGTTA
This sequence comes from Viscum album, assembly GCA_963277665.1. Classification (NCBI taxonomy): domain Eukaryota; kingdom Viridiplantae; phylum Streptophyta; class Magnoliopsida; order Santalales; family Viscaceae; genus Viscum; species Viscum album. Next base: position 1,413,414,925 of record OY728125.1, on the reverse strand, counting down.
ATTGTATTGTCCAATTGGTTTATCAAAGCTTTGTGGGAATAGGTGATCAATTGAGGAATTAATAATGAGACTAATTGTTTCTCCTATTAGATAGTTAATTTTTGGAATTTATTGTTAGAGGTAGGGTTTGTGATCAATATAATTAATTAGGGGATTAATTGTGTGATGTTTAAATGGAAAAGTTGAGATAATTAATTGCAGATTAATTATGTACCTTTTATAATGTGTTTAGATAATTAATTATTAGATAAATAATGGAAATATGATATTAGAATGATATAATTAATTTTGGAAAATTAATTATGGAATATGAATTGTTATTTTTATTAATTAATTTATGAATTAATTAATGTTTTGAATCACTTAGTTAAATGTTAAGTTAATTAAGGTAATGGATGTTTTTAACTAATTTATTAATCAGTAATGGGATTGGGGTGAATAATAAAATTTTAAACTAATTATGTGATAAAGAATGTGAACATGGTCATTCTAAATTGAGAAGTTCAAATGGTAACATGGTCATCATACTTATGAGTAAATAGATTGGGAACATAGTCATTCTAAATTGAGAAGTATACATTGTAACATGGTCAATATACTTATGAGTAAAGAGAATTGGACCATTATCATTATATTGAGGATTTAGTATGTTAACATAGTCATGTTACTTATGCTTTTGATATTGGTAACTTCTGAAATGTGTCTTATAAGTGTGAAATTAAATAATGGAAGTAATGGCACTCTGAGTTATGGATTCACACGAGAATATTCTAACTCTGGCAGGTGTCGAATCAGGTACTTAGATATAATAGAACCTTCAATAATTTGATCTTTGACAAGAAGTGGGTATTAAGATATGGTATTAACTAGGGAAAACTTTGGGATCATACATGATATGAAGTTAGTATTGAGGTATGGGTATCCTTTGGAACTCTGGAGTTAATGTAGTTAGATAAGAATAAATGAAAATGTGATAAACTCTTTATTATTTCATTGTACTTATTTACTTATAGAACTAAATGCACTATCTTTTGACTGAAATTTTTTTAGACACTATTGGTGGTGGACTAATAAGTTTTACTCACACCCTATTCCAGATTCATAATTGGTACCCAATTATATTATATTGTTATAGGATTAGATAAACAAAAAGGCCCTAGGATAGGTGGCTGATTGGGGATGGATCTTGGAGGAGGGAACCAAACATGGTTCAGGACCTATTTGGGGAGTCGTAGTGTCTTTAAATACAGTTTCATTATAAACACTTGACACTTATATTGGAGTAGAATGTTTTCATTTCAGTTGAGTATGGTAATTCATGTTTGGTTATCTTATAACATGAGTATTATTCTGGTTATATATGCTTCCGCATTTGTTTATTTATTTATACTGGTGTTGTACTTTGATAAATGAGGGTATAGTCTCCCAATTACTGACTTTCCAGACCCTCTCTACTAGTTGTAAGCCTTTGGAATATGGAGAGGCATGCTGGAGGTCATGTAGAGAAGTGGATTGGGGCACCGTCGGGTGTCACCCAGGTCGGTATTTTACAAAGTGGTGTCAAATCCCTAGTGTTATTTACACTTCATTTATCTTACTAATTTGGGAAAGGTAGATAGGAGACTATGAAGAGTCGGGTCTTGGTAATTATCTGATGCACTGGAGTTGAAAAACCTATGTATGGGGGAAAACCCAAGTACTCAGGGTGGGATTTTTGTTGTAGTTGTTAGTTGTTACAGTTGAATGTTATTTCACCTTGGGTGAATCACTTATGGTGTGAAATGATTATTGTTTCTAATAATTTATGAGTATTTTTTATTTTCCTAGAATGGAATTAATGTTGAGTCAGCATGCATCATTCTAAGCACTCAGGGTTATTGTGATATGCATCATTTTAGGCATGCACGAGGAAATGAGTTATAGTAAGTTTTTGAACATGAATTATTTTCATTTTTTGTGATATTAAAATGAAAAAAATAGTGCCTAAAAATAATTTAAAAAGGTTATAAAAATGATGAAAATTTAGAATAATTGGGTTTCTGAATAAGAAACTAGATTATGATAGTGTGATTACCCTTGTTAACCAAAACCTAAAAATATTATGGCTAATGGTAGTGTTAGCACCTCGGTTTTGACTGATTGGAGAGGTGGGGGAAAAGTATTGTTGTGATTATTTCCTCTTACATAAATGTTAATAGTTTGTGATATGAGACCTAATATGTCTGTTTAGATTTGTAGATAGTATGCCTCTATGATGTTTGGTGAGGGGATAGCCAAGGCGCGTGCCTAGGAATATTTTTCTAGTTAGGGAACTTGAGGAACTGATTCATCCAACTAGAGATGAAGGGGAGAAGTTTCAAGAAAACATTTCTTTCTTCATGCAATTTATGGAAAGAGACCCAGGGTGGGTTGTGAAAATTATGTCTAAGTTGACAAGGGAGTTTCAGTTGTAGCACCTCTGAATTTTACTAGAGAGGGTGGACTTGAGGGATCTGAATTATGGGTTGAATCTATAGAGACAATACTTCAATATTTGGAGACTCTAAATTAGTGGAGGGTTAAGTTGGCCTCTTATATTCTATGAGGATCAGATAATCACTGGTGGGACATTCAAGCGTGAACTAGACAGACTGAAAGTATGTTTTGGAAGCACTTCTTCGAGAAGGTTCTTGGAACACTTTTATCTAGAGACACTGAGATAGGAGAAAGCTTCTGAGTTCATGAATATGAAATAGGGTATCATTTCGATAATGGACTATCTAGATGCTACATAGATCTGCAATTATTTTCCCCAAAATTAGAAGGAGATAATTCAGCTATGGAAAAACATTTTTAAGATGGAATTAAGTATGAGATTAAGTCCCAAGTTAATATCTTTATGCTCATAAAGTTTACATAAGTGGTGGATTAGGATCTCATAGATAAAGGGAACCTAAACGAGGCTTCCAGTGATGGATGGTTAGTTGTTACAGGATGGTCAGTTGGTGAAACTTTCGATAAAAAGAATTTCTATTATGAAAACATTTTCCAAGGTATTGGGAAGAAGAGTATGTAGATAGGATTTTTGATTGGACAGGACCTTACTAGGGTGATCTGCGATCAGTGTGGTAGGTCAAGAAACAATAATCGATACTATTCTCGACCACCTATAGAGTGTCAATCTTGCAGAAATGTAGTACATCTTCAGAAATTCTGCAGGTCACAGTGGCAGACTGGTACTGGAGAAGCAGCTGGGTAGAGTCATTGTATCGGAAGAGAATCTTTTACATTAAATCAAGCTAGAATTAGAAGTTCTACATGATGAGGTGGTATAGGTAGTATACATGGTGCTTTTGGGAAGGAGATCCTACATTAGCAGAGTGGTGCTACTCAAAGGAGTCAGACAACATCAGAAGGAAGAGGGGTAACATAGTTACACACAGTATGTTCTACACTTCTAGATAGTGAGGCTGGACCATCGACAGTGAGAGGTACTATTCTAGTATATTTTACTTTAGTCTATGCTTTGTTTGATACTGGATCCCCTCATTCCTTTATATCTATAAAAATTGTTAATCATTTGATCCTAAAAGTGGAGTTTGTGAGTGTGGTAATGACTATAAATTCACCATTGGGAGTGCAGTCTAGAGATATATTTATATACAAGGGATATTCACCAGATATCGAGGATTATCATTTCCTATGAGATATATATATTCTTGATATGATGGGATTCAACCTAATTATGGGTATGGACTTTTTATTGTATACTAAGCCCACATCAACAGTTACTATAGGAGAGTGGTCATTGAGTCACCTAAGGGTGACTGATATATTCATTATGGAGAGTTGGATATCTAGGTAAGTCAAGAAGGGCCAATTAATTAGCAACTGAGAGAGCTTGTAGCCCATTATTATAGTTTTTTTTAGATGATGGGGGTGTTAGAAAAGATATCCTTTCACCGGTAGTGGAATAGTTTTAATATGTATTTCTGGAAGACTTATCAGGGATACCACCTGAGAGGGAGATATGGAATTAATATTGATCTCATGTCGGGGCTGATCCAGTATCTATTCCACCATATAGAATGGCACCAAATAAGCTTCAGGAGCTTAAGAATCAATTGGAGGAGTTGGAGGATAAGTTATTTATCTATCCAAGCACATCGCCTTTTACATCACCTATTTTGTTGGAAAATAAGGATGGTGGAAGTTTTTGCTTATGTGTTGTTTAACAGAAGTTAAACAATATGAATCTGAAGAAACGATATCCTCTTCCATGTATTGATGATCTGTTTGACCAATTGAAGGGTGACTTTGTGTTATCCAAAATCAATTTGATATTAGGGTATCATCAGTTGAGAGTAGGAATTTATGATATATCATGGACTGGTTTTAGAATCATTTATGAACTTTATGAGTTTTTCATAATTCCATTTGGGTTGAAAAATGCACTAGTAGGGTTTATGGATTTGATGAATACGATATTTTATCTATATTTGGATCATCTTGTCTTGGTGTTTGTGGAAGACATCTTAGTGTAATCCAAGGATCATGACGATCATGCACAACATCTTGACATCATCCTAAGTACACTGAGAGAGAATCAGCTATATTCCAAGCTATCTAAGATTCAATTTTGGATTGACTAGGTACACTTCATGGGGAACATCATCTCATATTAAGGTGTGATAATAGACCAAGAGAAGGTTTTGGAAGTGGTTTTTTGGGAGAAACCCAAAAATGTTTTTGATATCTGAAGCTTCCTGGGATTAGTTGGATATTATAATAGATTCCTCCAAGAATTTTCCCATTTGGAATCACCTATTTTAAGCATGACCAAAAAGGAAGTAAATTTTGAATGTTTAAAGGATTGTGGGAGATCTTTTCTGGATTTGAATAATCATTTAACATCAGCACAAATTTTGATCCTACTTAAGTCAGGTGAGGAGTATAAGGTTTATTATGATGCTTCTATTATTGGACTTAGAGTTGTGCTGATGTTGGTAGATCAAGTTGTGGAATACAGGTCTCAGCAGTTGAGGCCTTATGAATGGAATCACTCCACACACGACCTCGAGTTGGAAACAGTAGTTTATGGTCTTAAGTGTTGGCGACATTATATTTTGGGAGAAAAGTTTGCAGTCTATACAGATCATAATACATTAATGTATATATTTTCATAGCATGATTTGAATCTCCGATAGAGGATATGGGTTGAGTATATACATTAATTCAATTTTTAATTGGAATGTATTCCCGGAAAGGAAAATAGTGTGGCTAATGCCTTGAGTAGGAAAACTTAGACTCAGATGGTTCAGGATTCCAGTGTATAATGGAATATGAGGACCTTACTGGATGAAATGCATGTGGTGGTTTAGGAGAGTCAGGATCAGATGACTCTAGTTTCATTTATAGTGGATTCTATTCTTTTGAGAAGGATTGATAATAAACAATATGAGGATCTAGAGTCCTTAAACTAGAGGTAAATCTTTGAAAGTTTGGATCCATCTTTGGACTGGTTGATAGGTGAGGATGAGATCATCTATGTGAGGAATCAAGTAGTGGTACCTAGGAGTATGTTAGAGGATACCATGTAGTTATTTCATTCCTCAGAATGGGTTATGCATCCAGGTATAACCAAAATGTACCATTACCTACAATGATAGTTTTTATGGTTAGGCATGAAGAAAAAGATAGTAGGGTTTGTGATAAGATGCTTCACCTGTCAGTCGATGAAGACAGAGCATTAATGACTTGGTGGTTTGCTACAATAATTGCCTATTTTAGAATGGTAGTGGTATGACATGACCATGGACTTTGTGGTGGGTCTCTCGAAGATTATTAGGAAGAATGAAAATATTTGGGTCATTGTGGATCAACTAAAAAATGTATTGCATTTATTTACTATAAAAGATACCCTTACAGTAGAAAAATTGGGAGAAGTGTATGTTCAGGAGATAGTCTATCTGCAAGGAGTTCTATGGACTATAGTTTCAAGTATTGATTCATTATTTACTTCACACTTCTAGTAGGGTTTGCAGAAATCACTTGGTACACAATATTATTGAGTATAGAATTCTACCCACATACAGATGGTCAGTTGGAATATACTATAAAGGTTCTTGAGAATATGCTATGGGCATGTGTTCGTGACTTTGGTGGATTATAGAAAAAGAAGTGGATTTATCGGAGTTCCACAATAACAATAATTATCAGGTAACTATACAGATGGAACCATATGAGGTTGTTTATGGTAGGTCACATAGATCCCCACAATGTTGGATGGAGGTTGGTGATTCAGAGTTGTTGGGACTAAGTCTCATGCAGGAGAGATCTAAACATGTGGAGTTGATTTTGAAATGTATGTATATGGATCATAGTAGATAGAAGTTGTATGTTGATAGACAGAGATTTACCCTAGAGTTTACATAGGGTGATTGTGTATTCCTTTGGGTGTCACCTGTAGGTTACAGGCATAGTGAAAGAGCATGATGGGTGTGTACCCAATATTAAAAAATTTTGTAATCAATGATTAATCCAGGATCAATATGACGATGAATTCCAGTATCCATGGAATTTAATCAAAGATAAAATAAAAAAGAGGGAACCTAGAACCGAGAAGAGAGGATCGACATGTTTTGGTTATAATTATTTTAATTAAACTATAGAATTACCTCCAAGGTGGTTCTTTCTTCATTGATGTGTCTGACCACAGGTCAGAGGTGTGTCTCTGTTGTGAAGTAAAATCCATTGATAGGAATCTTCTAGAAGTGATCCACACATGCTCCGCGTATCTCCATATCTCACTGAAGGAGTATGTGGGTGCTAGCATAGAAGACCCTTGCATTTGAGATGTTCTCCTTTGATCATCATGAGAATCACTTCCAAAGCATTCTCCTTGATCTGGTGGAGGAGGATCTATCTCGTTCTTGAGAGTGTTCTTGGAGAGGGAAGAGTTCTATAGAATTTAGAGCTTTTCTCCAAGGATGTTTTGCACACAATGATTGGTTAGCTGATGGAATGGCCACTTGGCTTATATAGAGAAAAATAACAAAATAGGGGATTTAATTCACAAGGTAATAATAAATAATTAGCACATGTGTCATTACTTAATTTATTATTCCATGTGAAAACACTATGTCAAATAATAATAGCAATAATATTATTTCCATGACATGTGTGGAATGAATTTAATTCACTAGTTAATAATAAATAATTAGCACAAGTGTCATTACATAATTTATTATTACATGTGAAAACCCCATTTCAAATAATAATAGCACATCTATTATTTCCATGACATGTTATTAACTTCTACATTATATTTAAATCTCATTTAACCAAATAATATTTAATATTTTTTCTCACTGGACCCATAACTTGGTCCTCCAATCCTCCTCAATATTTATCAAGCCCTGAATAATTGCTATTTATTTATTAAATAAATATAACTGCATTATTTTCTGATAAATAAATATTCATTCTGCAATATATTATCTTGAATAAATAGTTATGGATTATATGTGATTAGGTATACTTGAATAATTATTAAACCACAACCGGTAATAATATTTATTCAACTTTTTAAATAAATAAATTATTTAACTGAGATATTGGATACACTTAGTCTGTGACCCTCTAGGCCTCTTTCTCATTTGATTTAGGTGGGATTGCCAAAAGTATGAGATTACTATCTATCAACGGGTCAACTCAACCAAGAGAAAGAAGTAGATTTTTCAATGACATGTTACCTCATATAAATTCTAATAGTGTAATATAATCCCTTTGTCCAGATATCTCCAATAAAGCGGGTTTCATGAAAGTGCCATCAACCCATGTTCTCAATTTATCTTCTTGGAGTTCCCAAAATTACACTTTCCTAGAGAAAACCATGGCCATGGATTTAGTTAGTCTATATTATTTCCATCAAAGGGCCTGATATTTCTACTTTAGAAGTGAAAAATCCTTTCTCAAATTATTCATTAATGAATTATTACTCATGATGCACCCAACATATCCAACCTCACCGCAAACATCTATCATCATGGATTTCATCAATACATATAAGTGTGCGAGTCATAATACACATTAATAATAATGTTAATGTCTAAGGACCAATACACATGTCTGTAGATAGGAACATCCAATGACACTTATGAATGTTAATTTCATATAGGAAGGTCTTATTCTCATAATATTATCCTGGATATTACTAAGGGTTCACACCATGATAAGGTGCCTTGAACTTTCATGAGTCCCCACCCCTGATAGCCTGCATCATTTTTGTCCCTTAAAATGATATCATCCAGCCATAGAAAATATATTCAATAATTGTGTCATGGAACTTCTGGGTTTTCATCATATCAGGGATCCACTGTGACCTTTTAGTGAAACATCTTTTCTTAGGACATTATCACACACTATGTAACATAGAATAACAATCATGATGTTATAAGTAGTTTATTTAATATTCATCCAATGAATAAAGGTTTATCATAATGTATAAAGAATTTCCTTTCTAGGGAACCAACTCTAACAGACTTCCAATTTCACAAGATGCAACTACTAATAACCTTTATTCCACTAGCTCTCACATGATATTCGTGCTTATGATGAGATATGTCTTTAGTCAAGGGTTCCACCACATTATCTTCAGTAGTCACTATGATCAATTCAGCTTCCCCCCTTTGATTAAAATCCATCAAGAGGATATACTTTCGAAGTATGTGCTTTATCTGTTGATGTGACCTTGGGTATTTTTCAAGAGACACCACTACAGAATTATCACAATACAATGTAATGGTATCTTTACTTCTAGGCACCAAATAAATCTCTTATACAAAGTTCTGAATCCAGATGGATTCCTAGGATACATCAAAAGCTTCTATATATTCGGACTCTGTTATAGAATCAGCGAAAACTAGTTTCTCTAAACTCTTTTATCTAACAGCTCCTTCACTGAGGCAGAAAACATATCCTAATTGTGACTTCATATCATTATGATCTATCTAAAAACCAGCATCATCAGACCCTATAATGAAAATCTCCTTGTCTCCTCCATACACTAGGAACATATCCTTAGTTCTTATCAAATACTTAAGGATAGTCATGGAAGCAGTCCAATGTTGTTCACCTGGATCTTCTAGATATCTTCCTACCATTATCAGTGCATAGGAAACACCAATTATAGTACCTAACATGTCATACATGATAGATCATATTTCTAAAGTGTATGGAATCTTATCCATCCAATCTTTCTCATGTTGTGTCTGGGGACCCATTTTCTTGGAAAGATGTATACCATGTGACACTATAACCAATCCCCTTTTGGATTGTTCCATACTAAATATCATTAGTATCTAGTCAATTTATGTACTTTTTCTTAGTCCAAGTAGCCTCTTCGATCTATCATGAATGATATTGATCTCTATAATGTAGTTTGTTTCGTCTAAGTTCTTCATGGAGAAGAACTTGTTGAACCAGTCCTTTAATGACTGCAAGACTTTTTTTTCATTTCCAATAAGAAATATGTCATCAACATAAACTACTAGTATAATGACCACATTCCCATTAAACCTCTTGTAAACACATGGATCACATTCATTCTTAATGAAACCATATTCTCTTATGGTTTCATCGAATCGAATGGTTCATGACCAAGATTCTTTCTTTAATCCATAAATGGATATTTGAAACTTGTATACCCTTTTATCATCACCTGGTATCACTAACCATTTAGGTTGTGTCATATATACATCTTCCTGAAGGTTATCATTAAGGAATTCAGTTTTGACATTGATCTACAAAATCTCATATCCATGTAAAGTTGTTTTGGAAAGTATGATTCTTTTGGATTTAAACATGGAAAATGGAGAAAATGTTTTATAATTTGTAATTTCTTGAGGATGTTTAAAACCATTAGCCGCTATCCTCTCTTAATAGGTACTAAGTTGAACTTATATTTCAATTTTCTTATGGAATAACCATTTACACCCAATAGGATTTACATCAACCGGTACATTGACAAGAACCTAGAGTTGGTTCGGATACATGGAATTCATCTCAAAATTTAATGCTTCTAGATATCTTGCAGCTTCTGAGATTTCTAGTACTTCCTTTTAGGAGATAGGTTCATTATTTTCCAACAATAATGATTCACTATCCTCGATGACAATGAAGCCATATCTCCCTAGTTCCCTTACATCTCTTGAACTTTTATGAAGTGCTTGTGTGTCAGGAACTACCTCTTCCATATGTACCTGTGGAACTTGTTCCTGTACCAACTCTTATGAATCTTGAGCATCAAATTCATCAAATTCAATCCTGATCCCACTATCCTTTTTGAGGATGTTCTCCCTCTAAAGAAATACAGTATTTCTAGCAATAATCACTTTCTTGTCTGAGGTTTTGTATAGGTAGTATCCCTTTATTTCCTTGGAATACCATGTAAGGATACATGTCATGTCCTGGGGTGCTACTTTGTTGCCTGAGAAAGCCTTAAAAAATGCCCTGCATCCCCATACATGTGTATGCAATAAAGTGGGTTTCATTCCACTCCATAGCTCGAGGAGAATATCACTTTTCACATTATTTGGTACTTGGTTTAATTTGTATGTCACGGTTTACAATGAATATCCCCAAAAGGATAATGGAAGATCTACATGACTTGTCACTGACCTTGCCATGTCTAAAAAGGTACGGTTCCTCCATTCACTAGCACCATTCCACTCTAGTGGATAAGGTGGAGTTAGTTGAGATAGAATCCTGGACTCCCATAAAAGGTCAATGAACTCTTGTTTAAGATATTCTCCACCTTGATCCAATCAAAGATTCTTTATCTTCTTTCCAAGATGATTCTCTAATTCATTCTTGAACTCCTTGAATTTATAAAAGGACTCATACTTATACTTCATTAAGTATACATATCCATATCTACTCAACTAATCAATAAAAGTAATGATGTAAGAATATTCACCTCTAGATTCTACTAGAAATCTTCCATACACATCAGTGTGTACCAACTCTAGAATCTTGGTGAACATTTCACCATGTCCACTAAATGGTGGCTTGGTCATTTTCCCCCGGTAATGTCCCGGTTCGATAAGCCACCCAAAGGTACCCCGTACCCAGTTGGTCACATGGCCTCAAGAACATTACCCCAAACACCAGAGGTTGGTGACTAGTAATGAGGGACTTAGGTGTGATAGTGGGGAAACTATGACCTCATTGGAAGAGTAACATAGTGGAATTAAAACAGATATACAATAGCAAAAGCAGTAATAATCCACACAAAAGAAAATAGCAGAAGACTGGAAATAATAAATTGGAGCACACAAACATATATATATATATATATGAATGATGCATGATACATATGTCAAGTAAAAAATCCAAACGAATCACAATGCTGGAATAAAATGGTATTAAACCAAAGTAAAAAAGAAATTGCAAGGTAAATAACTCTTCAGCATCGTAAGCCATGGCTTGGTCCCATGCTCTCTTGCTCCATAGAAATCAAGTATCTGAAGTAGAAGGGAACTTTCCCTTATCTATACCTACAACAATATAATCTGTTTGGGCCCAAAATCATGACCCAAACAGGGTGTGAGACTGGATCCCAGTAGGAAACCAACACGAGATTTGAGCCTAACAGTCAGTGAATATATATGGCAGGTAATAAACAAAATAGCAGTAAACAAGGAAGTACTCAATTGTAAACATTCCTACAATTTCAAAGCATTGAAACACCACATATCAAGTAGGAAGATAATAAAATTAAGTAACCCTCTAGGAATTACACACATTCTATCCCCTATGGTTCAGTTATAAGGATATAACAAAGACTCTCTGAGGAAGCACCCACAGTCAATTCCCCTTATAGTCAAAAGTGGTTAAAGACTCTTTGAGGAAGCTCAAATGGTCAATTCCCCTTATAGTCAAATGTGGTTAAAGACTCTCTGAGGAAGCTCACATGGTCAATTCCCCTTATAGTCAAAATTGGTTAAAGACTCTCTGAGGAAGCTCACATGGTCAATTCCCCTTATAGTCTAATACAACAAGTTCTCACGACCCGAAGTAAGTCAAACGAGCATAGCAATGCAACACGGACAAAGTAAGCCTCATGAACCACTTGGATGAAAAATCTACATCATATCAAGCATGTCAGATAAAATAATCACTCCATACTACAGTACTAGGCATGGTAAAACATTAAGGAAGCGTTACAGGATAAACAGTACCAAATGGTCGTAAACAGAACATGCATGGAAAACAAATCCAAAGCATAGAAATCAACCCTATTCACATCCAATTAACCTCTACTCATGAATATTATCATAACAGGAGATTAAGAGGATTTAAGTGGTAAACACGCAATACCCCTTTCAAGGGTATTGGACAAAATTGCACATATTACTCAAATACAGTCAACAGAAAATCACAAACCACCTACCTTGGTGTTGGAAGATCTCTATACGTGAACCTCAAGCCTTGAATCGCCCAAGAATACCATAGATATACAAAAACATCTAAAAGTTTCAACCAAGTATAACTTAAGAGAGGTGAGGAATCATGAAACGAATCTCTAGAAGAAGTAAGAGCATACCAAGCTGAACCCAACACAATTGAGGGTGATCTGTTCAGAGAACAGACACTCGCTCGGGGGATCGGTGAAGATTCTTGGCTGTACGGGTTCTCTCAGATTAACCAGTCCTAGAAGCAGGGCGTTCTGGAGATTGTACATGACCCCGATGTGTTTAATGAAAGAAATAAAGTACACTGTGTTTAATTTACTTCACAGTCCCCCACATTAAGTGGCCTCCAGTTCACCTCACACGGACGTGTGCATGGCCGCTATACGGCCAACACTCGGCTACCTGTAGTAATCGAGTAAACAACATGTACTTATAAAGTACATGGCGTGTACTTCAAAAATTTCCAGAAACTCCTCTTTTTCTAAAAAACTATAGTAAAGAAAAACATACATGAAAAGAAGATCTGGGTTCTTATAAACTTCCCCCCTTAAAAAAATTCATCCCCAAATTTCCCTAGCAAGGTGGTGTAGAAGAAGAACTCTCGAACAACTCCGACCACTGTGATCATACATTAGTCTCTCTCTCCTAGGTCTCATCTTGTACCCGCCCATGCTGTTATAGCACTTGTACCAAAGGAACAAACCATCCATGGAGAACCTTCGTACTGCAATCAACAATTTGGATAAGATGCTCCTAGAATGAAGTGTCCACCTCTAACTCAGCCTCATTGGGTTGAAAAAATGAGATGGGTCTAAGAAGTAACTTCATAACTGAGAAATGTGGAAGAATTCGTGCATAGCCCAGTACCTCTGAGGTAACTACATCCGATAGGCAAATGGCCCAAATCTCTCCAAAAACTCAAACGGACCGACGTACCTTAGCAAAATCTTACCCCGTCTCCTAATCCTTCAATGTCCCAACCTCGGTGTGACACACAGGAAAACCTGATCCCCGACCTCAGACTCTAGAGGTTATCTCCACTGATTAGCATAAGACTTCTTTCAGGACTGTGTAGTAGCCATCCTCTTCTGAATCGACTCTATCTGCTCAGTGGTCTCCTGGACAAGATGAGGTCCCAACATTGCTTCCTCTCCTGCCTCCAGCCAGCATAAGGGTGATCAGCATGGCCTACCATACAAATCCTCACAAGGTTCTATCTGAATAGTTTCTTGAAAACTATTATTCTAGGAAAACTCCAAAATATTTATGTGCTTCCCCTAAGAACCTCCAAAATCCATGATACATGCTCGAAGCATATCCTCAAGCACCTGAATTGTACACTCAGACTGACCATCTGTCTGGGGATGGTAAGATGTACTCAAAAGCACCTTTGTACCCAAAGCATTCTGCAAACCCTTCCAGACCTGAGAAGTTAAGCAGACATCTCTTTCTGAAACAATGGAGTGTGGAACCCAATGTAGACGTACTATCTCACGGATGTACAACTGTCTGAGCTCATCAACACTGAAGGTCTCCCTGATTGGAAATAACTGAGCCACCTTCATGAGTCATTCAATGACAACCCACACTGTATCATTCCCTCTAGGTGACCTCAGCAGACCTTTCATTAAATCAATCGCGATATCATTCCATTTTCACTCAGGAATGGGTAACTACTGAAAAATCTCGGCTGGTCATTGATGTTCCACCTTTACCAACTAACAGGTCGAACACCTCATCACGAAACTAGCAATATATCTCTTCATACCTCACCACCAATACTAGAAGTGTAGGTCAAAATACATCTTGGTGAAAGCAGGATGAACTACCCAAACTAAGGAGTGAGAGTCCTGCATCAGATCCTTGCGTATTTCTACTGAAACCCGTACGCACCCATGAAAACACAAGATCTGATCCTTGTCTATGGTCCAGTTCGGAATAGGGTCCTCCCCTAACACACCTTCCCATAGGAATAGACCTTCAAAATCTGATAGCTTCCTCATTCGCACTCGATCAAGAATAGTAGAGGTAACAGCTATAGAAGAAAGAAACATCTCCCCCTTCCTATCATGCACCTCCAAATGCATCTCAAAGAATAGATCCATAAGATTCCACTCACTATTGGCTTCTTGAACTGCTTGTATCTGAGTCCTCTTACTTAACACATCATCCACTGTGTTTCATTTCTCAGGCGTATAAGAAAGATCAATGTCAAAGTACTGAAGGTACTCAACCCACCTTCAATTTCTTAAATTTAGGTCACACTGAGTGAAGATATACTTGAGACTTTTTTGGTCCGTAAAAACCAAAAAATTATCTCTAAGAATATAATTCCTTCAACAGCGTAAGGCATGAACAACAGAATCAAACTCGAGATTGTGCGTCGGGTAATTCCTTTCAGGTGGCCTCAACTACTGAGACCCGTACACAATGACTCCTCCCTACATAAGAACTGCTCCTATCCCAACACCTGAATCATCACATTAAATAGTGTAGATCTTTCCAGGCTCTAGAAAAACTAGTATCAGTGCTGAAGTCAACCTCCATTTCAGCTTATGAAAGGCTGAATCACAAGAATATGACCACAAGAACCTTGTACCCTTCTTAGTCAGGCTCATTAGTGGCGCTGCAAAGCGTGAAAAGTCATGTATGAAATGTCTGTAGTATCTAGCCAGCCCTAGAAAACACTATACCTCAAAGATGTTCTTCAACTAATCCTAGGAAACTACTACACTCACCTTCTCTGGGTCTTCTGATACTCCTATCTCTAAGATAACATGACCTAAGAAGTGAATATGATCCATCCAAAAGTTTCATTTTGAGATATTATCATATAACTGATGCTCTCCCAGTGTACTCAAAATGATCTCAAGATTTGTAGCATGGTTTTGTTGAGTGTGATAGTACACCAAGATATCATTCACGAAGACTAACACAAAGGAATCAAAGTATGGATGGAACACTCGGTTCATCTGTGCCATGAAGACTATAGGCACATTCGTTAGACCGAATGGAATAACCACATACTCATATAGACCATACCTGCTCTGGAAAGCTGTAAGAGGTATATCAGATGGTCTAACGTGCAACTAATGGTAATCAGACCTCAAGTCAATCTTTGAGAACACCCAGGCTCCTCGAATCTAATTGAAGAGATCATCAATCCTCAGCAAAGGATATCGGTTCTTGATCGTCAGCTGGTTTAGCTTCCGATAATCCACACAAAGTCCGAGGGTGTTGTTTGACTTCTTTAAAAATAGGACAGGTGAACCCCAAGGAGAAGTACTGGGTCAGATGAAACCCTTTTCCTGCAACTCCTCCAACTACTTCCTGAGCTCCTGCAACTCTGGGGTAGCCATCCTATAAGGAGCAGTGGACACCTGTGCTGCTCCAGGCACAGCTCGATAGAAAAGTTTACCTCTCACTCTAGAGGTAATCCTAAAAAGTCCTATGGGAAGACACCCCTAAAATGATCCCCCACTAGAGTAGATTCTAACTGTGAAGTCCCATGGTCATTTAGATATAGACTAGAAATATGTGATGTAACTCCTCCCAACCCATAATGCTCGGGTCCCGCTCTACTCGCCTGGACATACTATTCACCCTTATGAAGAAATTATTTTCCCTCTAGTGATGTGAAATTTACCCTATGGAGACAGAAATCAACAACAGCCAGGAAGGGAACTAACCAATCCATTCTGAGAATGAAATCATAGCCTGACATCTCTAGAACATAAAGGTCCCCTAATAAGTGTCACCCACCAACCTCAAGAAGTCACTCTTTATGCTAACGTACACTAGTCGTTCTTGTCCCAA
The DNA here is from genome assembly GCA_963277665.1 of Viscum album. Classification (NCBI taxonomy): domain Eukaryota; kingdom Viridiplantae; phylum Streptophyta; class Magnoliopsida; order Santalales; family Viscaceae; genus Viscum; species Viscum album. The sequence continues at coordinate 1,413,398,654 of OY728125.1, read as the reverse complement.
ACGGTGTGTCCAACGTCAAGGAATAAGTATAAGTAAGGATGCAGAGCCCAAGGATCACCATAATAGCAACATATATAAATCTATGGGAAGACCATGTATTGAAAAGATTAGAATATAAAACTGAGTCAACTAGGATCATACCTCGAACTGTAGAGGGTTCGGGAACCTGCTCTTATTGGGTTAGCTCCACTACAAAAATCTGACCTGCACTGCAGCCCTGTGACCTTGCCTGACTAATCTGAGCTGATCCACCCTATTGTTGCTGAAATCCTAGTAACTAACTACCATAGTTACGACCTCCACCTCGGCCTTAATGGATGGAATAACTCCAGTTCCCTGACTGAGGAGTAACTGGTGGTGGTTCCCCTAAACGAGGAGTCATAAAAGAACCCCTATCAGCTGCTACTTGTGAGAAGATCTGATATAAGCACTGAAGATTCCCCATCTTGCTGCAAGATCGGCACTCCACTTGGTTATCAGGTAATGTGGCCTCATATTCCCGCTCTTCAAACATTGGTAGCACACCACCTGGCTACCAGAAGATGCATCACGACTATTCTAATCTCCTCATGCAGTCTCCCTGTGGCTCTTCCTGCTATAGGTAGGAGAAGCCCCAACCCTGGATGATGAACCTCCCTGGCCCACAGCTCTAAAATCCCTCAGATTACACTCTGTGATCAGTTCTTGGTTGACTATAGAGGATATTGAACTCATCGTGAAGATTTTCACTTGGGAAAGGATTTCATGCCTGAGACCATCCTCAAACTTCCATGCAAGGAACAACTTATATGTCCCAAGAAAGGGTGTAAAGCATTGTAGATCGGTGAAGCGAGAAGAATACACCATAACAGAAAGAGTACCCTGCTCCAAAATCATTAATTCTAGGGATAGATTGTCCCTCAAGGTCTCTGGATAGAATTAATCATAGAAGGTCTGTTGAAACTCATCCCAAGCCATATTTTGCTGGCATCCCACCTGTGAGATCACATACCACCACCTCTTGGCAGAGTCTTGAAGCATGTAAGTAGCAAGCTTGACCCACCTCTCTGGAGGTGTCTCCAAATTCTGGAAGATTGTCAACATGGCTTCTAGCCATGACTCTGTTGCCCGGGGTCGCCCATCCCCTGAGAAAGTGGGAGGATGCTATTGTTGAAAGACCCGCATCAATTCTGCCATCGAAGAGGTAGGAGTCAGTGCTCCCTGGAAGGTCTACATCATCCTCAGAAATCCCTACCTGAACTGTGCATCGGCACCTATGTTAGGTATAACTATTGGTGCCAAGACTGGCATAACTGGAGGATCTACAGGAATTCCTTGATCAACTATGTCTGGTGTCAGATCGTTTCCCTGTAACTGGAGAACAATCGGAGGATGTCTCGGTGGCATGACTCTGCAAGGTCAAGCGCACTCCTTATATCAAGATTATCAAGGACTGAAATCTAGAAGCATAAGAAGGGAACAGAAGAGAGAAAGCCTTTAATTTTTACAAAACACATATACACGGCGTGTATGTACACTACACGGCATGTACTTGAATCCCCTTCCCCTTCCCGAGTTCTCTTACACAGCTAAGCCACACAGTTCTCCTTAGAAAGAAACTACTCTGTGTGTTAGTGACAGACATGGAATGTACTAGGCGGACATCACTAACCTGTGTTGTTAGCTACATGGACGGTTACATGGATGACTATACACGTCATGTTCCAAATGGACACGACATGCACTTTGAGAATTTCACCGACCTGTGTTGTTAGTTACACTGCTGGATTTTAGGATCACACTACATAGTGTGTTCAAAACTTACACGGTGTGTATAGCTTAAGTTTTTATCCATCCCTGTCATTAGTCACACGGGCGGACACAGAGTCAACACGACACGGCGTGTACAACCGGTACACGGTGTGTTCCCATAATAATTTCCCGATCATATGTCTCTGCCCACACGGCCTATGACACAGTTAAAGTATACATGGAGTGTACATACGGTACACGACTTATACATAAGAAAAATAGTTTCTTCCCAAATAGAAGAACACATGGCGTGTAGTCAAAACTACACGGCATGTATTCTTGGTTTTTTCGGATAGTAATCCCTAGAAACTACTCCGAATCCAAGAAAAACATTGAAACAAACCCTAAGGTGCCAAATTTCAATCCATGAGGGCAGATATGCCTCATGAATCAAACCTTTTAATCTTATACATGTTATAAACAAGCATAATAGTGCACTGATCCACCAAATTATGGTCCATGAAGGCCCATAACACCTCAAGAATCAATGTTTGGCATTCTTTCAAACAAAACCAAACAAAATTTAATACTCTATCAAATAGAATGTATACTATCAAGGAATCTATCACAATAGCATGCATACCAAGCACAACACCTATCACAACAACATGAAATCGCTAATGCACCCTAAATGGCATGGAAAGAATGCATGACATGTGATTTCTAACAAGTTCTTATATGATGAATGAGATGGAATACCCTCATATCATTAGGTTGCAATAGAAATAGAACCTCAACATAACCAAAAAAAAAGCACAATACATGTGAGTCACCCAATGGTGAAATCAAATCAACCATAAAATTACAAACCAGAAAAATTGCAATAAAAAAGGTAGATTGGCTTTTCCCTGTACATGGGTTAGCTACTCTCGGGCACAACTTCTTACCAAGTACCTAATCCATCCTATCCCTAACTATAGGCTCCAGACTGTAAGTCAAGAAAAAAAAAATTCCTCTGATACCACTTTGTAACGTCCTGGTTCTGGAATCCACCCAAAGGCACCCTATACTCGGTTGGTCACATTGCATCAAGAGCATTTCCCAAAATTCCAGATGCTACCGACTTGCAGTGAGGGACTTGAGTGTGACATTGGGAAAAATAATCCCTTATTAGCAGAGTAGCATAGCATAATTAAAATAGATATACAATAGAGGAAGTAGTAATAATCCTCACAAAAGTAAACAATGAAAGATTGGAAATAATAAACTGGAGCACACACATATATATATGAATGATGTGTGATACATATGTCTAGGAAAACATCCAAACAAATCACAATGCTGGAATGAAATGTTTCTAATCCAAAGTATAAGAGAAATCAAGGTAAATAACCCCCCATCATCGCAAACCATATCTTGATCCCATGCTCTCCTTCTCCATAGCAATCAAGTACCTGAAGTTGAAGGGTGCTTTCCCTTATCTATACCTCCAACAATATAATCTGTTTAGACCCAAAAGCATGACCTAAATAGGGTGTGATACTGAATACCAGTAGGAAACCACTATGAGATCTGTTCTTAACAATCAGTGAATATATATGGAAAGTAATAAACAAAGTAGCAGTAAACAAGGAAGTACTCAACAGTAAACATTCTGACAGTTTCAAAGCATTCAAACACCACATATAAAGTAAGTGGCTAATAAAATCATTTAAACCTCTAAGAAGTACACACATCCTATCCCCCCTGGTTTAGTTATAAGGATACAACAAATACTCTCTGAGGAAGCACCCATAGTCAATTCTCCTTATAGTCAAAAGTGATTAAAGACTCTCTGAGGAAGCTCACACGGTCAATTCCCCTTCTAGTAAAAAGTGGTAAAAGACTCTCTGAGGAAGCTCACATGGTCAATACCCCTTATAGTAAAAAGTGGTTAAAGACACTCTGAGGAAGCTCACACAGTCAATTCCCCTTATAGTCTACTACACCAGGTTCTCACAGCCCTGTATAAGTCAAACGAGCATAGAAATGCAACACAGCCAAAGTAAACCTCAAGAATTACTTGGATAAACAATCTAAAGCATATCAATCATGTTAAATAACATAGTCACTCCATCCTATAGTACTAGGCATGGGAAAATATCAAGGAAGCATTACATGCTAAACAGGACCAAATGGTCGTAAACAGAACATTCATGGAAAACACATCCAAAGTATATTAATCAACCCTATTCACATCCAATTAACCTCTACTCACACATACCAGCATAGAAGGAAATTAATAGGGTTTAAACAGTAAACACGCAATACCCCGTTCAAGGGTATTGGAAAAAATTGAACATATTACTCAAAGACTTTCAACAGAAAGGCACAAACCACCAACCTCAGTGTTGGAAAATCATTATACGTGATCCTCAAGCCTTGAATTTACCAAGAACACCATAGATCTACAAAAATGTATAAAATGTTCAACTAAGGATAACTTGGGAAAGAGGAGGAATCAGGAAACAAAACTCTAGAAGAAGGAAGAGCTTACAAAGGAAATCCCAACAAAATCAATGACGATTGATTCGGAGAAAAAATGCTTTCTCAGGGGCACGGAGAATATTCGTAGCCGTATGAGTTCTCTTGAATGAACCAGACCAAGAAGTAGGGCGTTCTGGTGATTAGACGCGACCCCGGTGTGTTTAATGAAAAAACAATTACATTGCATGTACTTTATAAGTACATGGTGTGTACTTTACTTCACCATCCCCTACATTAAGAAGTCTCTAGGTCACCTCACACGGCCGTGTGCATGGCCTCTACATGGCCAGCACCCGGCTATCCTCGGTAACTGAGTACATAGTGTGTACTTATAACGTACGTGGTGTGTACTTCAAAAATTACCAGAAACTCCTCTTTTTCTCAAAAACGCCTGAAAATAAAAATATACCTGAAAAGAAGATCCTGGTTCTTACACCCCTGTAAACAATTAGGACATTTATCAAGTGGTTTTATCATAGAAGACTATAAGTAACCATATTGGTAGAGCTTTTTTAGGCACTTTTCATTTACATGACCAAGGCGGTGATGTCGAGTCATGTGAACTTGGTTCATTACTAATTGTCCACACTTGGTTCTCATAATATAATACATACAGACCATTATTTAAATGTGTCATACCATAACATATGTTTTCCTTATAAAAGTAACAACATTTATTTATGAACATTAAAATAAATCCATATATATCTAAAATCGATACAGAAATTATGTCCTTGGTAACACTAGGTACATAATAATGGCCATGTAAAACAAAAATCATTCTAATTGGCAATGTGAGGTGGTAGTCACTAATGGAAGGAGAAGTCATCCTCGCACCATTGGAATCTCACAGATCTACCTCTCCTCTGGTTATTTTTAGGAATCTACTTGGTTCTTATATTTTAATATAGATGTGATCCCCACAAGCTAAATATAATACCCAATGTTCCGAAATTGAAATATTTAACTCGATTACAAACACACCATTGGCTTCCTCTTTCCTCTGAGTTCGGTTCCTCTTCTAGTGTCTTGACTTGAAACATGAAAATCATAGTACCATATTTTCATTTCCCTGACTTGGGATCTTCTTCTTCTTGGTCAAATAGTGCTTATAGGATTTATATTGGTTATAAATATTAGGCCTTTTTTCATTTTCCTTCCTCTTCCAATTCACCAAAAGGACTATGGGTTTTTCATTCCCCGTATCCTTATCAACTTGGTGAATTATGGTAATATAATCTCATAGAATCTTCTCATTATTGCTCATATTATAATTCATAATAAAACTATAGAAGGACTTAGGCTGTGATGATAATATGAGATCTGCATGTAACTCATCTAGGAATTTAATCCCAAAGATGTCCATACTCTCAATGTTTCCAATAAGCTTGAAAACATGTAGTCCAGCTGGCATAGACTCTCCAAGATTAGTAGTGAAAAAATCATTGGAGTTCTCATACCTCTCCTCTCTCACCTTCTCTTGATAGAGATCCCAAAGTTATGATAGCATGATATAAGCATCCATTTCCCCATGTTTCCTCAAGATCTCATTGGTCATGGAAGATATCATGAGGTACTAAACATCTGTAGTGTCATTTAGATGATTCTCATACACAGAGTGTTCCTCATCACTCACCTCATTTCTAGGCACAACTGGTAAAGGCTCTTCCAGCACATAAAGTGTCCTCTCATGGTGAAGGATACCCTAAAGGAATATTTTCCACTCTTTGAAATTAGTACCATTTAGAAGTTTTTCTTTCTCGAGTGTGGATCAAAATAATATTTTTGATACCATTTTGATTGTTGTTTCTACAAATTAAGATGATCATAGTTTTAGTACATTATCTTGATAAATATAGACAAATAAATAAATTAATCCAACTATTTTGTTGAAACCCAATGGACCTCGCTATTGGATTCAGAATATCCTATTTATTGGACATTCTAGCATCAAGGATCCATATTTCCCTTTTCATTACCCCAAATAGGGATGTTAAACCAACTTGAAACGTTTTAGGTAGGCATTCCAAATGTTAACTACATTAACTCAGAGCTCCTTGATCTATTGAGTGGACTCCCCAATCTGGAAATCCTTAATTTTGGATTTCCTCAAACCTTGTCTCTCGGTTACACCAAGTACTACTAGGGAAGTAAACCCTTGATTTAAACTAATTTAAGTTAACCCAAACCTACAAATTATAATTCCTTGATAATTGAAAGCACCCCAGCATGGGTTAGTTAAGCACTTTGAACTATGTTTTGATTCTAACCGAAGTAATGGAAGGCTATACCAACTTAATATTTAATTGAGGGATTTTAACCTTTATGTGTAAATTACGACTTATTACATTTTCAAATGCTTGTAAATGTTAAGTGGGATATACTTAAGTTATTAACCATGTATAGATAATATTTATGCATAAGCCATTTTTTTATTTTAGTTACATCTTGTATGCTTGTTAGTTAATTAATTATGAAATCGCATAAAAAATCTATAATGAAGAACCATACAACTGACAGGAATAAAACAATGGGTATGATCATGAGATTTTCAATTGATTAGTTTATCTAGTGGTTGATAAACTAACCCTGACCTTGGGGAGAAACACCTCGAATTTTTTAAGGTTCATATTTATATATTTCCACTTATCCACATTTGTATTTCCTTGGATTGGTTTCATATCAGATCCTAACTTGAACCACATCTACTATCTTAGGAGCTCCATACCTTACATATGATTTTAACTCACAAACAGGTGAGGGGTTAAATGTGGTTTACATAAAATAAATCATGGGCATACAATCCATACATATTATTGAGCATAAGGCACACAGGCTAAAAAACTTAATTTAATAAATAAATTAAAATGGAACCAATCACATAAAAAGGTCTAATCTAGCTCATGATCATCCACATGCATGAAACAAATTACACATTTAATAAAACTAGCTTTCAAATCTTTAATTGTTCTTATTAAGATAAATTATGCTCGAATCAATTAATCAGTAACTAATAAATACTTTTTATCTTAATCCTTTTATGAATTTCCTTAAGATTATCATCTATTGTCTTTTAAATAACTTGTACCTTATAAGAAACCTGGTGCATATACATCCAAAACTACCCAGTATGTATTTATACTTGTATAAACTTTATTCTTTGTGACGTGTAGCATGCACAACGAATTATAATTGTAATAGAAATCATACATGATGTGAAGATCTTTGAACATTATAAAGATGTTAATTAAACATTTATATATATATATATATATCAAACACAAATCACATGTTGTGTACCAGATTTATTCCCACATGAAAGTACATGTCTCAAGGGTTATATAATATAATAATAAAATTCTAAATTTGTGTAATCGAAAATAGTACATGGATTGTAGATCTGACTACATGGAGTGCACTCTCCTCACCATCTATCTAAATTACATGCCTATGGAAATGACGTGTGAGGTGAACATTGGAAATATTCATAGTACATATCGTGTCTAGTGGGCCACATTCTATGTAAAATCTGTGATACACAGTCACCATCTGGTCAAGCTGTGTATGAGATACATGACTTTACCCTGACTTGAAGGGACTGCACACCATGTCCAATTAGACACACAGTGTGTAGTACGGTTGACCATGCACCAGTCTATGTTGGTCAAAAAGTTGTGTAATAATTAACTTCATCTCATGTCATTAACGCACATAGCTTGAGTAATTTACGAATTACTCCTGATGCATTGAAATGATAAGGGAGGAAAACATCTCAAAACCCATATTACAATAATGATTAAACATGAATTGAAAAACTAAATTATTAAATTATAAATCATAACTAATTATTTAAATAATTATAAATGAAAATTTGACCACTCCGATACAACTTGTAGGTTCTAGGCACAGTGGAAGCATAGGATGGTCTTGTACCCAACATTGCAATTTTCCATAATCGATGATTAATCTATGATCAATATGATGATGAATGTAAGTATCCATGGAATTTAATCAAATATAAAATACAAAGAAGATAACAGGGAACCCATAAGAGAGGATCGACATATTTTGTTTATCATTAATTTAACTAAATTATAGAATTACCTCCAAGGTGATTATTTCTTCATTGATGAATCTGACCATGGGTTATAGGTGCAGCTTCATTGCGATGTAGAATCCAAGGATAGGAATTCTATAGAGTTGATCCACATGTGCTCCACATATCTCCAGATGTTGTTGAAGGAGTCTTAAGGTTCTAGTGAGGAAGATCCTTGCGCTTGTGATGTCTACCTTCAATCGTCTTGAGAATCACTTCCAAAGCGTTATCCTTGATCCGGTGGAGGAGGATCTCTTTCCTTCATGAGAGAGTTCTTGGAGAGGGAATATTTCTCTAGGCTCAAGAGCTTTTCTCCAAGTATTTTTTGAACACAACGATTGGTTAGCCGATGGAATGACCCTTAGTCTTATATAAAGAATAATAACATAATAGGGAATTTAATTCACTTGGTAATACTAAATAATTAGCACAGTTGTCGTTAATTAATTTATTATTAAATGTGAAAAACTCATGTCAAATAATAATACCAATTATATTATTTCCATGACATGTGGTTAACAAATCTAATTCACCAGGAAATAATAAATAATTGGCACATGTGTTGTTACTTAATTTATTATTCCATGTGAAAACCCTGTGTCAAATAATAATAACAGTGCTATTATTTCAATGACATGTGCTTAACTTGTACATTATATTAAAATATTATTTATCCAAATAATATTAAATATTATTCCCACAGGACCCATAACTTGGTATGCCAGTCCTTCTTAATATTTACCAGGCCTTGAATAATGATTATTTATTTATTAAATGAATATAACTATATTATTCACTGATAAATAAATATTCCATCTCCAATATTTTCTCATGAATAACGAGGGATGAAATAAATGAAATTAGGAATACTTGAATAATTATAAAACCACAATTGGGAATTATATTTATTTAACGGAGCTACTTGTTATACTTAGTGTGTGACCTTCTAGGCCTCTTTCTCGTTGGAATTAGGCAGGCTTACCTAAAGTTTAAGATTACTGTCTAGAAACATGTCAAAGAACCCAAGAGAAAGAAGTTGATGTCGCAATGACATGTCACCTAATATGAATGCTTACCGTGTAATATAATCCCTTTATCCCAATATCTCCAATCAAGTGGGTTGCATGCAAGTTCCATCAACCCATGTGCTCAATTTCTCATTCTTTGATTTCTTAGAATTGAACTTGCCTAGATAAAACCATGGACACATATTTATTTAGGATAATATCATTTCCATGAAAGGCCTTGAGATATCTACTTCTATAGAAGTGATAAATACTTTCTCTAATTATTCATTAATGCAGTATTGCTCATGGCGCAGCCAGCATATCCTACCTCACCATGAACATCTTTCATCAAAACTTTCATTAAGACATCTAAGTGTGTGATTCATAATACTCATTAATAATTATCTTAAATTATGGGAACCAATACACACATATGCATACAGGAACATCCAATGACACATATGAATGTGTATTTCCTACTGGAAGGTCTTGTTCACATAATACCCTCCCAGATATTACCAAGGGCGCACACCATGAGAAGTTGCCTCAAAGTTTCATGAGTCCCCACCCCTGATAGCTAGTATCATTTATGTTCCATAAAATTATATCATCCAGATATATAAAATATATTCAATAATAGTTTCATGGAACTTAAAGGATATCATCATAGTAGGGATCCGTTGTAACCTTTTAGTGAGAAATCTATTCTTATGACATTATCACATACTATGTCATGCAGAAGAACAATCATGATGTGATAATTAGTTTATTTAATATTCATCCAATGAATAAAGATTTCTCATAAATTATAAAGAATTTGGTTTTTAGGGAACCAACTCCAACCTCATCTAGGTTGGGTCACTATAGTATACAGAGGTAGGGAAAGTTGGTGACAAGGATTATTGGACTGTTTGTGATAGTGGAGAGAATCAATCTGGTGGCATACCGATTGCCTCTTCCACAAAGATAAAGAACTATGAATGATGTTTTCCATGTATCAAAACTTCAATGGTATCATCCCAACACTTCTCATGTGATCTATGTGGATGAGGTTGACCTTGAGATAGATGAATCCTTTGAGGAGCATCTGATATGTGTGTTGGATCACAGTGAGAAAGTGTTGTGGGGAAAGATTGTGCTGATATTTCAAGTGTTATGAAAACATAAACATCTACAAGAGGAAACATGAGAAAGATAATAAGATATGAGGGCTCAATGGCCTGATATTTTGGGCTAAAAAACATAGAATGTCTTGGAAGTGCATCTCAAGGACAAGATATTATAAGGTGGGGAAATTGTAAGATCCCAACCTTTTCTGGAGTTATCTCGGGCACGATTTTAGGTACTTTTTGTTTTTACTTAAGTACCTTTAATGGGAGTTGTGACTTGGGGTACATTTGGGTGAAATATATTAAAATATTGGTGAAAATAGTTTGTGAACATTTGGAACATGATTTGGACAAACTGTGTGGTTGCATAGGAGAAACTGTATAATCTATGGTCTTTGAAGTAATAGATTCAGTAAGGTTAAAGAAACGTTTGGTGGGCCATGTGAGGTGGTCATGTGAAGTTCACCCATGAATAAGTGGATAATGCACGGTTAGTGTACGGTTTTTCTAACCAACAAGGGTCAACGGTGTGATCCTAAAATTGTGGATCTCACTCGTTTTCATCTTTTAATGACATGTTTCATCTCTTATGCTGCCCAAACTTGGTGTTTTACTTTCCTAATACTAAATTAAGGTTCTCCCATTGACAAATAGGGATTATAAGTCCTTAATAACACTGTTATTTGATATTAAAAGTCCGAATTGAAGATAAGATTCCCTCTTGGTATGTGGATTTCATCCTGATGCTTCTCAGATTCTTTCTTCTATATTTCCTTGATCTTTTAATGGATATATCCTTGGTTTCCTTGGATATAAACTAGTGTGGTGTGAGATAAATCTAGTATTGTGGATCTAGATCTAGATTTATGAGATCTTGATCTCTTTGATATTGGTTTTGGTTTAGGTATTTAGATCCAAAACTTTTATTAACATCATTGTGATGCTCATATTTTGGGGATTCTGGTTGGGAAAACATCCATCAATGAACTGAGCTAGGTGGTATAAATATAATTATCATAGTCATGTATTTGATATTTATATGAAAATTTTTAGAATTTCTAGCATTCTTTAAAAATTGATTTTCTTGAATTGGGTTAATTATATTGACCAATTGATTTATCAAAGCTTTGTGGGAATAGGTGATTAATTGGGGAATTAATCATGACACTAAGGGATTGTCCTATTAGATAATTAATTTTTGGAATTGACTATAATATGTAGGGGTTTTAATCTAGATAATTAATCATAGGATTAATTATGAGATGTTTAAATGGATAAGTTGAGATAATTAATTTCAGGTTAATTATGTTTTTTGATAATGTGGTTTAGATAATTAATTTTGGAAATAATTATGAAAATTTGATATTATAATGAGAAAATTATTTCTGGAAAATTAATTATAAAATATGAATTTTGATTTTGATTAATTAATTGATGAATTAATTAATTCTTTGAATCACTTAGTTAATTGTTGAGTTAACTAAGGGAATATATGTGTTTAACTAATTATTAAATTAGTAATGGGATTGTGGTGAATAATTAATGTGTAAATTAATTATGTGATAAATAATGGGAACATGGCCATTATAAATTGAGAAGTATAAATGGAAATATGGTCATCATAATTATGAGTAAAGAAAATGGGAACATGGTCATTTTATATTGAGAAGTATACATGGTAACATTGATATTCTACTTATGAGTAAAAATAATGGGAATATGTTCATTCTATTGAAGTGTAAGCAAGGTAACATGGTCATCTTACTTATGTTAGTGATATTGGTAACTTTGGAAATGTGGAGTATAAATGTGAAATTAAAGATTTTAATTAATGGAACTCTGAGTTATGGCCTCACGTGAGAATATTCGAACTCCAGCATGAGTCAAATTAAGTACTAAGATATCATATCACCTTGAATACTTTGAGCTACAACAAGAAGAAGGTATTAAGATATGGTATTAACTAGTTAATACTTCAGTCTCTGGTACTGGATGAAGTTATTATAGTGGTACAGGTATCCTTGGGAACTCTATAGTTAATGTAGTTAGATAAGAATAAATGAAAATGTGATAAACTATTTATTATTCCATTGTACTTATTTCTTTATAGAACTTCATGCACTATCTTTTGATTGGAATTATTTTAGACACCACTGGTGATGTCCTACTATGTTGTACTCACACTAAATTCGGTATGCCTGATCGGTACCTGAAGAGATTATATTTTTGCAGGACTAGATAAGGGTGAAGGCCATGGGGTAGGTGGTTGGTTGGGGGTGGAGCTTGGAGGAGTGAACTGAACATGGTTTAGGACCTGTTTTAGGATTTTTAGTGTCTTTAATTTCAGTTTAATTATAGTCACTTGAAACTTATATTGTCATATCAAGTTTTTCCTTTCAGTTGAGTATTGTAGTTTCTGTTTGGTTATCTTGTGACATGAGTATTGTTCTGGTTATATATGATTCAATGTTTGTTTATTTATTTCTAATGGTGTTCTACTCTGACAAATGTGGGTATAGTCTTCCAATAATTGGCTTACCCGACTTTTGCTTCTAGTCGATATCCACCAGCATATTGGGAGGCACGCCTGAGTTCATTTGACTAACTGACTCAAGGCACCATCGAGTGGCACCCGTTTCGGGACATTACAATACATAACATTATTATTAATTTTATATATAACATAGTTTTGGTTTCACACATATTTATGTTAGTAATTTGGGTTTATATTTGTTTTATGAAAACTTGATTAATTTTTAATTGATCCTACAAAAATTCATTGGGGGTATCAAAGACTTACCAATGGGATTTTATTCTTGAAGTCATGCTGAAAATGAATAAAATAGATGTTGTTTTATATTTTAATATTTATTTTCAAATATAATAGATATTTTTTTCTTAGAAAATCCACATGGTATAAGATATTGTTGGTGGTGATCAGGTTACACAATATGATATTGGATATTATAGGTGGTGAATCAGTTCAATTCTTTATATTTTTAATATATCATAGCATATGATATAGGCTTCCATAGTATGTGATGGTGCTGATAAAGTGCTTCAAAATTAATTACTACATTGTATCAATGATATAATGCTTTATCATAAAGTATTTTATCAAGAACATTGCACACAAGGTTCACCTTATGTATAATTTATATCTTATGTTTTGATTGAATTTATCATGAGTAAATCCTATATAGAACATTACACACCTTTTTATCTTATGTGAACCTATTCATTGCATGTGATAGTTGGAGCCCCAATTTAGTCTCACTCCGACATTGATGAACTTTATAAATCCTAAATTGGTGATGTTTTCTATTTCTCATATTTTGTTTGTTTGATATTATATATCATAGTGTATGATAGATAGCACCCACATCTATAGTCGCATATAGCATAGTGCTCCTAACAACTTGGGAAAATCAATAAATATGATATGTATAGGAAAATTAAATTTTTACATATCTCAATTATAAATTGAATAAAATGGTTTATAAATTATTTATAAATCATATAAAATTTATTTCTGAAAATTTATTAATTTATAAAGATGGTCATAAATTAATTAATTTTAAATTATTTTTAATCAGTTAATTAATTAGTTATGAATTTTTTATTGAATAAATATCCATAAATTTTAATTATTAATATGTATATACCTTTTAAAAGTATTATTCATGGCATATATTTTAGATATAAATTTTTATATGGAAATTATAATAATAATTTATAAATATTTTATAAATTATAAAACTAAGTTTAAATATGTAACACCCCAAATTTGAGGTATTTTAATAGCTTATTATGAATTTTTATGTTGCGGTGTAGTTTGTATTGTATTAAAGAATTTTTCATTGGATTTAAAAAGTTTTGAAGAGTTTTTTAAGGGTTCATAGTTAATGTAAACCATACAATATCCCAAGGTAATCGTGCAAGATGAAATGGGGGTCTAGGGGAATGTGCACAGTTGGGGTAACTCTTGTGAAAAACCAAGAAACCATATTTTTATCAAAAGGTTAAGCATGTGGTTGGGGTGAACTATTTGTTATAATGTTTGGACAAACAATGTGAGCATAGAATTTTTTAGATAGTGACATCTACATGATTATAAAATAGTTTATGAAACCATGTAGCAATGTCATGTGAGATTTTAAAGTGTTGTAACAATTAGATTTTTAATTTGACCCCCCACTTGAAACATTCATTTTTTCATCTTTTATAGGGATCTCTAACTAGAAATATTTCTTAGGTTATTTTATAGTTTTCATTCTTTTGGAGTTATTTCTCTTTAATTGTTAGAGTCTTTGGACTATAGATCAATGTTAAGGCTTTTGTATCTCCCTCTCCCCTACTATAATCTTGTTTTCTCTTGAGAGGAACCATAGTATAATAATTACATGTCCATATATTATGGTTAGGGTGTTTTTTATTAGTATTTGTTTTTAATTCATTGTAGGAAGGTTGGTAAAGATCGTATCTACAAGTGTGTGGTGTGGTTATTAAAGACTATCTTGTTTAAGGTATATGGATTCTATCTCACTTTACTCTTTCCTGAAATGTAAAGTTTTTTTTATAAATTTAAATGATATTGTTTTTTATGGAAACAATTTTTAAAACCTGTTTATTTTATTATCTTTTGGTATGGGTTTTTTTATAAATAATTGTTTTGGTGTGTATAATTTCATTATTTTCATGGGTTTACCTGCATTCATTATATATATACATACTGGTCCTTTTTGGATTGGACTTGGAAGTGGGTTCCAAATTTGGGGGCATATTGGATTACACCGCCAAGTGATGACTTGGATCAGGGAGAATGGGTTTCACTCGTGAGTTCATTCTGTTTGAGTATGACTACTCGGTGGGAGATGCATTGTGACATGGATCCTAAAGGGGAATTATTGGTTCATTTCATGAGTGTGTGGGTTCATTATATGGTTTGTTTTTTGGTGTGATTTATTTTAATATAGATATGTATTATATAATTTACCTTCTTTCATGTTCTCTCTTATTTATATAAAATGTTATTTAACTTATTCTTATCCTAGTGGAGTTTATGGAAAGTATCTAGGGGATTTACTATTGTGTTTTTATACTCACCCTCCCCCTTGTATTTTATTCTTAAGGTATATAATGTTTCCCTTTATGATACAGGTAAGGATAATTACTTGTAAATATCTAGTAGAGAACCTTGATGTTGTAGTTGTGATATATGGAGGTTGGTGATTAGAGGTGGTCATGGATTGGATCTTTGTGTAGTTCTATATTTGGAACCCAATTTTTCTTTTTTGAGTATTTTCCCTTTTAGACAGATTTATTCATAGTTTTTGGATGTGGAATCTATAATCATTATTACTATTATTATTATTATGTTTTTTATTTGATTTCATTTTTTTTATCATGCATCATGTTTATATTATGTAATTTTAATTCTTCAGTTATAGGTTGTGTCTCATGAAATAAAAAATCATCCCAAAATTATTTGGTGAATACCAAGATATTTATTTTTATCATTTGGTGTTTGGGGGATTCACCTAAAGATGGTATCATTTGACACCTATCTAAGGTGATGGATATGGGTCTGGATATTATAAATAGTATCAGTTTCATATAGTCAATTGGTTTGGATGGTAGGTGTGGAGATAGGATGTGTCAGGACATAAAATGTAGAGTATGAAATTGATTAACTAACATCTTTATACTTAACTTCAAGTTACCAAGGTGGTTCAGGTACAAAAGTGTTGTTAAACACTTCTAGGATTGGTGTCACTTCATCATCATGGGTTAAGCTAATGAATTTAGGGTTTCATGCATTAGTAATTAGACTTCCCAATAGGATTTCATCATTTATATAATTTTTCATGGAACATGATTTTGGAATGTATCTATTATGATATTTCTTCATTTTGTGTGAGATTGATTGATGATTTCTTCTATTGTTATAGGAAAATTACACAAGTTAGGAGAAATATAAATTAGCAAGAGGGTTTCACTAATAATGTTTTCCCACCCAAAGAACATATAAATAAGTAGGTTATAAGAAAATTGTGGAATATTTTTAGGTTGTGGAAAAGGGAAATTGGACTACAGAACAATGCTATGTCAATCACTCATTTAAATATCAGATGAAAACCCAATTGATATTTCAGGGATACTCAAGACCCAAATAGGAAGAGGCATGTCTTTGTATGATGAATTGAATCTTTAATATCTTTGGTACTCTTGCTAACATTAAAGTAATAGGGGTAGTGTGAATACTTGAATATAAAACATGAAAATGGTGGGGATTTATATATTAAATATAAGGCTGATTAAGGCCTTACTTGGGTATGATTTGAGGAATTTATTAATAAAATAATTTATCTCCATACCTTAAGAGTATTAAGGGTAACCGATTTCTTTGATCTTATGTGGTGAGATCTCTCATTTTTGGAACATGGAACATCATTTACTTACCTTTCACACTTTAAACCAAAAATTGAAACTACTAAATCTATCAAAGTATGATTTTTTACTTAAATATATGACTAGACATTTACATTGTAGGGGTGATGTTTTTCATTGAAAATTACACTTGCTTATTGATTAAGGTGATTCTAGAATAAAATTTAATTGGTAGGAATTTTAGGGAGGGAACATCACTCTTTATTTGGTAGAGCACTGTATAATCAATCCATGGGTTTAGTTTCATTACCTACACATGGTAATAACCCATATGTTTACTTTTGATATGGTTCCTTGAACCACTAGAAGAGAGAATATATGCAATCTCTTTAGGAGTTTCAAAACTATTTTTGTATAGGCATATAAAATGTTTCTTCACCCATACTCCAAGGTCAAATAGTGGAAATCATTATAATACAAATCGAACCTCTAATACACAAATTGGAAGATATCATATAATGGTTCTAATTATTAGAATTGATTTAGTCTAAGTTATTATAGCAATATCCTAATATACCCCTTACAACCATCTTAGCATGGGGGGAGGAATAATCCAGGAGGGGTTGATTGAAAAGTTTTTTGATTTATGTAGGCTGTGGAAAATGAAGAATAAGGTCCCTCGATAGTGCAAGGTACTATTTTTCTTGATTCAACATTAACTAGTGTTTTGTTTTACACTAACATTGAAACAACCTGAACATTTATATATGAAATTTTCATTTAAAATGGTTAAATTTCTTATTATGAAATGAAATTATTGAAAACACATGCACTAATATAGTTATTTTGTACCATTATAAGTTATAACTTTTTTGTATTTAAAATACTGTTAAGAATAATAACCATTGATGGTATATACATTATACATTGCTCTTATGATTAATATATTTATATAGGGTTATGATGAATCCAATTAACATAGAAAAAGGAAGTGATGGCCTCTATAAGTAGGATTGTACCAAATGAATCTCATATATCAAAGCTTGAAAGGGAAATATCATCACTCACCTTTAACTTTGTCCAATTCCAAGTTGATATTGAACAACTAAAGCATGAGTGAAACTGTTTACGGGATAAGTCCATGTTCATAGAGATCAGGGCCCATACCATATTCATTGAACCACCCAATAAAATGTCACTATTGCACACATTACTCATTGATAATTAACTGGTGTAATAAATTATTATGTATCGAGACCATAAAAGTATAAATTTTTATATATTGTTTATAAATTATAGATAATATTTATCTTTTATTATTACCATATAATGATTAAATGATAATTTTGATAAAATTATATTTTGATATGATGAAACAAAAATTATATTTTTTGGAAATATATAGTTATAATCAAGACACTTTTTTTGATGAATTTTGGTATTTTTTAAATTAATTGTAAAAAAATGTTATTTTGAAAAATATTTATCAAATATAAATGATATTATAATTTTTTAAATTCAAATGTAATTTTTATATGGTTTATAAAAGTGTTATTGTTAAAAGAAATATTTTCAATAAATATGTATTTTTATTTAAAACTGTAAATTATCATATATAAAGAATTATTTTTATAAAATAAATATTATTTTTAAAATCATCATATCACAATTATCCAGTGATAAATTTATTATAATTTTCTAAGATAGGTGATTTTTTATTAAAAAATTAAATAGATCATAATTATATGGTATGTATTATGATTTAATAAAATCATAAAAGTGATGTAATAAATTATATAAATAGTATCCATAACTAAAATTACATTTCACCATTAAAATAATGAGTTTCAAAATTATTTTATTAATTTTATAACCCTTACCGAATCCTCCAAAACCTATATTATATTTTAAGGTTTTAAAAATAATTCTTTATAAACATGACTTACTTGCACATCAATAAGGGAATTATTTTAGGGAGTTCAATTCTTAACCTTTTAAAATAATGAAATCCAGTCAAATTTGGTAGAATACTTGGGAAAATGATGGGATGGTTTATGGTTTGGATTAATTTATCGTATAGATTCCAAAACTAGCCTTTGGAAATTAATAAAGAATTATCCTCTCTTTTTCTATAAAAAACACATCCAACACCACCCCCCATACCTCTTAACTAAAAACCCATAGATCATGAAGTTAATTTTACCATTAATATCTAAATCTCACCCAATGTTCGCCCGAATTCTTAAGAAGCTCCTCCCATGCTTTTAGAAGTGCCCTCTCAAGGTAAGGGATCTTCTCCTTATCCACTTTATTCAAGAACCTTATTTATATTATTCCATTTGTTTAGAAATGTTTCATATTGGGATATGTTTTTACATATATATATTACTTTCCTTACAATTTACAAGTGATGAGACAACCCTTTCACTCTCATTAAACCAATCCATGAATCTTTATGTACATTCATTACGATGTCAAAACTATCCTGCAATTTTCCATGCCAAATATTTGGGTAGTGAATACCCATCCTCCTTTCCACTCAAGGGTATTAAATTATATTTACCTATAATTAATTAATATGGTAATTAGATTTATTTAACCCACACTCTTTAATTATGAAATTACAATTTAGGAAATACATCACCATGTTGTATGATCTATGTGGAACACTTATATATACACATGATATGAATGTGATGGGTGGGAGTAGAATTATATAGCCCCCAGTACTACAAAATATTCCTTTAAATGTGATAAAAATGGCATTTATTTGTGCTAGAGAAGTGCTGACTATCAAAATGATATTAAAATCCCTAGGCTTTTATCAGCACATAAAAAATTCAGATAAAGAGGTCATTTATCAGTGGTAAAAAAAAAGCACTGATAAAAGGGTCCTTTGTCATTGCTCGTAGAAAAGATGAAAAAAGACAACATTTATCAATTCTTTTATTTTACACCCATAAAGGGGTCATTTATTAGTGATTTTAAAATAACTAATAAAGGGGCATGTTGTAGTGTTTTATAAGAGTACACTACAGTGCTAGTGTAATGTTCTTTAATAGCACACCATAGTACCAAAAACACCATGAAATCATAAAAATAAAGTACCAAAATATAATTTAAAATAAAATAAAATTTAAAACACAAATAAAAGAAAAAACACTATATTATAGACATTTCCAACATTGGTTACATACATTCAAAAACATTAAGGTTCCTTTGTCTTTTGATCCAAACCTAAACTTGCGTAAAAGAACTCACCTATATATGAAAGAAATTATTATGTTAGTAATAATATAAATAAATAAATCAACATAAAGTTTTAATTTTAAACTAAATTTGAGGCATACCAGGAATGTTGTGTATTGGATTCAGTTACGGTTGATTCTTGCACATTACAATATTTCTTTTTTGTCTTCAAGAAATATCTCTGAGAAAATTAACAAACTAAGTATAAGATAAAAATGATAAGGAATTTAATTAAGTAATAATAGATAGAATGATGAGAAAAAATTCTAGGCACATTTTATCAATTTTGGTGATGTGATGTGTGTTTTAAACTAAACTAACACTTATATATTGAAATTGCATACATAGAGACATATCGGTCACACTATGCATCGTATTGAGGTGTGGTTCATTCCTACATGTCCCAAATGACTTATGCATAATTTTTCTAACATATAAAAACAATCCTAATGTATTTTCATAGTTTTGAGTATGTCACTTTTCTTTTTTACTAAAATTTTATTTTAAACTAGAAACATGTACTTTATTTCTTACCAATCACATAAAGTGTTTTATTGATTTGAGACTGATTTATACACATCACTAAACTCTTATGAATCATTTTCCAAAATTATCAGGACAATCAGATCATATTTTCTTGGTTTTTAGTGAGTGACACTTTTTAAACTAAAATATCGATTTTAAACTAGAAATAGACACTTTGAGTCATACATAGAACATCATGTATCAAATTGAGGTGAAACTGATTCTTATAGATAAAAAATGACTTATCATAGTTTTCCTCAAGTATCAAAACAATCTGAATTCATTTTCTTGGTTCCGAGTATGTTTGTTGTCTTGTATACTAATAGAGATGTTGGTTTTTTTAAGACTCAATTTGAGTCATACTGGTTACACAATGCATTGGATTGAGGTGACGTTGATTTATAAACATCCCAAAATACTTATGGATTATTTTCATAAAGTTTAAAAACAATAAAATTTTGAATTATCAATTTCAATAATGTCACTTATCTTTTTTACTAAAATGTTATTTAAAATTGGAAACACACACTTTAAGTCATACGAGTCAAATCCTGTGTTTGTTTGACATTATACTAATTCATACATTTCAAAAATGACTTATGAATCAGTTTACTAAATTATAAATAAAATCTAAGTATGTTTCCTCAATTTTTAGTGATTGGCACATTTTGATCTAAAATATCAATTGCAAACTGATAATGGACACTTTGAGTAATATTGATCACATAATGTATTAAATTTAGGTGTGTATGACTCATGAACATTAAAAATAAATTGTGGATCATTTTATTAAATTATCAAAACAATATGAATGTTTTTTCTCTCTTTTGCGAATGTCAGTTGTCTTTTTTTCTAAAATTGATCTCAATGTTAAATAAAAAGAGGCACTAGGAGTCATAATGGTCAAAAAGTGCATCAAATTATGGTGTGTCTAATTCTTAAACCTTAAAAATGACTTAAGGATCATTTTCATTAAGTATTAAAATAATCTAAATGTTTTTCTTGGTTTTGAGTATGTCACTTGTCTTTTTTACTAAAATGTCATTTTAAACTAAAAACACACACTTTGAGTCATACTAGTCACATAATGTGTTGTATTAATGTGATGCTGATTCCTACACATAAAAAATTGTATATGAATCATTATCATAAATTATCAAGTCAATACAAGTTCATTTTCTTGGATTCAGTGAGGGACACTTTTTAAACTAAGATGTTGATTTTAAACTAATAACAGACTTTTTGAGTCATAATAGGAACATTATGTATCAGATTGAGGTGAGGATGATTAATATACATAAAAATTACTTATGGATCATTTTTATGAATTATAAAAACATTATGAATGTGTTTTCTAGGTTTTGAGTAGGTCAGTTGTCTTTTTTACTAAAATTATCGTCACTTTTAAATAAAAAATGAACTTGGATTCATACCAGTCACACCATGCATTAGATTGAGGTGAAGATGACTCTAACACCTCCCAGGTGACTTATGGTTCTTTTATCTAAATTATCAAAACAATATGAATTTGTTTTCTTAGTTTTTATAACTTTTCTTTTCTTTTTACTAAAATGTCATTTTAAACTATAAACATGCATTTTTCATCATACTAGTCACATCATGTATTAATTTGATTTGGGAATAATTCCTACACATCAAAAATTACTTATGAATATTTTTAATAAATTATTAGGACAATCCAAGAATTTTTTCTTGGTTTTCAATGAGTGAATCTTTTGGAACTAAGATGTCAATTTTAAACTGATAACCTACACTTTGACTCATAATAGGTACATAAAGTATTGGATTGAGGTGAGGTTTATTCCTAAATATCCAAAATGACTTATGGAAATTTTTAATAAAGTATCAAAACAAAATGAATGTTTTTTCATGGTTTTTAGTATTTTAGTTTTCTTTTTTTACAAAAAAAATGTTAATTTTAAGTAAAAAATACACACTTAGAGTCATACTAGTCACACTGTGCATCAGATTGAGGTATGACTAATTCCTATAAATCTAGAATAACAAATGGATCAATTTTATAAAGTATAAAAATAATCTGAATATGTTTTCTTAGTTTTGAGTATGTCACTTGTCTTTACTAATATTTCATTTTAAACTGGAAACTCACACTTTGAGTCATACCAGTCACATTGTGTATTGGTTTGACGTGAGACTGAATCCTACACATCAAAAATGACTTAAAAATCATTACCCTAAATTATCAAAACAATATGATCATGTTTGATCATCTCACAATTGGGGACACCTTTTGAATTAAAATATTGATTTTAGGTTAATAACGGATACTTTGATTCATATCAGGTACATCATGTATCGGATTTTTGTGAGGCTGATTCTTACACATCACAAATGACTTATGAATCATTTTATGAAAGTATCAAAATAATATGAAAATATTTTATTGTATTTTTGAGTAGGTTAGTTGTCTTTTTTTCTAAAATTGTTGTCAATTTTAAATAAAAAGATGTACTTGGAGTCATACAAGTCACATAGTGCATCAGATTGAGGTTTGGATGATTCTTACACCTCCAAAATGACTTATGGATCATTTTCCTAAATTATCCAAAATATTCCATAGTAGTTTTCTAGTTTATTATTATGGAACTTTTCCTTTTTACTAAAATGTCATTTTAAACTTGAAACTTACACTTTGAGTCATACCGTTCACATCGTGTATCGGTTTTATGTGAGACTCATTTATACATATCATAAATTACTTATGAAATGTTTTCATAAATAATCAAGAAAATATCAGTGTGTTTTATTAGTTTTCATTGAGTGAAACGTTTTGAATTAAATTTCGATTTTAAACTGATAACTAACACTTTCAGTCATTCTGGGCACATCTTGTACCGAATTAAGGTGATGCTGATTACTACACGTCAAAAATGACTTATAGATAATTTTCATAAAGTATAAAAACAATATAAATATGCTTTATCATTTTTTTTAATGTCAATTATCTTTTTACTAAAATTAATGCCGATTTAAAAAAAAATTAGCACTTGGAGTCATACCAGTCACACTGTGTGTTGGATGGTGGTGTAGTTGATTCCTACACATCCCAAAATCTCAAAACAATCCAAATTAATAATTTTATCAACATTTAAATTGGATTTATTTGTGTAACTTCCAAAACATTATATTGATTCCATGTTCCTAGCTAAAAATTGTTTTTCAACTAATAACATCGACTCAATATGCAGTGTTGTAGTTCGACAAAAAAAGATAATGGAAAGCATGTTAACATTGGAATTCAGGATTTTTATCTCTTTTGTTGATTGTTGTAGACTATTCAAATCAAAATATTACTTCTTAAAATATTTTTGAAAAAAATAAATATGTACCATATAATAATGATAAGGAAATTAACTTATAAATAGTAGATAAGCTGATTAAAAATTTTATAAAATAAATAGCAAGAATTCACCTTTTCATGGTGGTTGTATAAATTTTTGACTCATTTACTTGTTTTATTAACTCAGTTGTAGGCTTGAAGTCCAATCTCTCATGATCATGGGTAGCTTCGAAAAAACCAGCCCAACTCAAAAAAAATCTACCTATATAATAAATTAATTATTATTTGAGTAATACTAAAAAAATAAATAAAACATAAATATGAAAAGTATATTAATTCTATGGACAATGATTTTACTATAAAAATATCAATATTACCTCTATTATTGAGCATAGGAAATGTATTTTCTCTTTATAAAAAGGAAGTGACTGTAACTTGAATGAAATTAATAAATTATAATACAATAAGGGTGAAAAGGTTTTGACGGAGAAGAAGTATGTAGAGTTTTTGGTGAAAAAACGCATGAAAGATGGACATAAATATTCTAAAATAAATAGACTATGAAGATATGACATTCCAAAAGATCTACTAAAAAAACTAAATAAGTATGAGATAAAAATGATAAAAAAATTAAATTACAAATAGTGGATAAAATGATGAAAAAAACTAGTTTATTATGTAGTAACAATTTACCTTTTCATGATTTTTTTATATATTCTTGGCCTATTTCATTGTTTTCATTATCTAAATTGAATCCTCAAAGTATGATCTCTCATGATCATGAGCATCTTCGAACGAACTACCCCATATAAAAAAAATAATCCACCTATATAAGAAAACAATTATTATGTGAGTAATACTAAAATTAAATAAATAAAACAAAAATATGAAATAATACATTAATTATATAGATATATATTTTATTGTGAAAACATAAATACTACCTTTATGATTGAGTAGAGGCAACGTCATTTCTCTTTCTGCAAAGGCAGTGGAGGGAACTTGAAGGAATGTGATAAATGTCAACATTATAGGGGTGAAAAGGTTTAGAGGGAGAAGAATTATGTGGAAGTTTTGAAGAAGAAAGGTGTGAAATATGGATATAAATCTTCTAAAATAAAAACAAATCCACAAGGAATAATGAAAATTAAACCATCATTTCAATATATAATTTTTTGGTAAAAAAGAGAATTTCTATCTTAATATTACCTTTACATTTTCACAAAGGGTTTCTTTCACAATAGAATGTTCTTTTATGAGACTGTTAACATCATCATGCACAAAATACCTTTTTTACTTGAGTAGTCAAACATTTAATTTAGATTATATTAATGTAGTATAGAACAAATAATATTATTATAAAAAATATTATATTAAAAAACTTTTACCTTATCATTAAAATATCTTTCTTTTTTTAAAGTTTTTAGGTATTTCATTCCTCAATAGAGAATAGAAATACTTTATTTGTGGTCCCCTGTAATGTAAAAGACATTATCTAAATTGGAAAAAACATGAAATAATTTTTCTCTCCTGATGAAAGGGTCATCATTTATTGAATTTTCATCTGACCTGATATTTTTTTTAGTCGCTAGTGTGAAAATCGGCCAATTCTTGTTTTTTGGATATAATACATAAAATAATTACACTGCTTGTGAGGACATTATGAACAGATCATCTCATTCCCCATTCACACTAAAATTCACCTTTAAAATTCCCATTTTATCAACTTCTACTACACTCATATTTTCAATCCATTTGTAATGGAAAATTTCCACTTGAAATGATGTATAATAAAAATCATATATCTATTGTATAATTCCAAAATATGACATATTTTCATAAATTGGATTTCTATCCCTGACAACAGATATGTTTATCACTTCTACCACAAGTATGACACCACCTTTTTGAATTGTAATATACTGATAATTTTCTTTTGTATAGAAAGTATAAACATTGACCAAAAACCCATTATCAGATATATAATTTTCATTTGGTCCCATGGCTAGCCATCTAATTCATTTGGAAATTGGATTTATATTTTCATATAACTAATTATAAATTTTTTTTCAAAAACCATATTATATACTATTTATAATGTGTATTTGATATCCATCCTCTATCCCTTAATGGATTCAAACATCTAAGAATTTGTTTTTGGGATTCAACCTATGGGTCCACATCTTCACTATTATATAAAATGTAAAGGTCTTCCTTCTCTTATTCTGTCAATGTAATTGTAACAACATATCTCTTAGAAATCCATTTTCCCATAAGGAATCTGTGGTGATGAGACTTTGGGATATCTATGTTGTTAAAATCTAATAGGTAATCATTCTAGAATACAATATCTTCTTCAATAGTATATCAATTTGCAACAAAAACATTTAGCCGAATTCGATTCTGGACATACCTTTTAAAAATCTCCATACACCATTCAATGTGGTACATCTATATGTAATGGATATTAAAATATATTCGAACATCTCTAACTAAGTGAACCATCAGGGGGACTATTATATAAAATAATTATTATGGGAAGAACATCTCTAATTCAGATAATATGACTGCAACCTCCTTATTCCTGATTGGAATGTTTTTCGGGTCTATAACTTTATCACGTATGGAATTGAAAAATAAGTATATTCTAGTTAATGTATGTCATAAATTTTTTGGCAGAATGAAACAAAAAGCAACAGGCATCAAATCTTGCATCAAAACAGGACATTCTTGTGATTTTAGACCCTAAAACTTCAAATTATTCATTAACACACCATTCTTGATATTGGATGAATACCCCTCTTGAAATTTTATACTATTAAGGGAATGGAAATTTTCAATTCTTCAAGTCTAGATATAGTTTAAGAATATGGAGTAATAAAATCCCACCCTTTACATTTCACTGGTGCCAACTCTACCCTTATCTCCATGTTAATCATGTTCAACCTACCCTTGACGTCATCTTTCATTTTTTTTTTGAGAAATTTTAGTGTTGTGCCTATAAAACTGTCAATATATTTTTTATACATGAATAAAATTAATAAAATTATTGACATATAAACAATTCTAATATGATAACTCAAATAAAATTGATCTCTTCTTATAAACTTATGTTTTAATGTTTTTCAAAAATTGTTTTCTGAAAACAGTGTCAATATCTTTTACTTTATTGAATAGTTGATCACCCATTACTAAAGATAGTGTCTTACCATGTTTGATATTCCTAACGAATTATATCATCCAGGATTAGTATTTATATCATTGAGGTAAAAATTTCCAATATTATAAAAATATACTCATCGATTAATGTTTCAACCAAACTAAGTGTGTGTGTTCTTCACAAATGGGACACCCCAACATTCCTTTAATGTTATAGCCTAATAAATTTTCATAAGTGCGGAAGTCATTTATCATTCCATAAAACATGGAATTAAATGTAAATTCTTTATTTCTATGAAAACCATACATTGTTACACGTGTATCTCACATCGATTTTATATATTCAATCAATGGATCAAAATGGATGTTAATATCATTATAGGGTTTCATTGGTCCAGATATAAGCACAGACAACATAATGTATTTTTGATTCATTCATAACCATGGAGGCATGTTATAATTTACTAAAATGATAGTATATGTACTATGAGTACTAATTTTAACACCAAAAGGATTTATTCCATCTATAAATAATGCCAGACAAAATTTTCTTGGCTCGTTTTGAAATCCAAGATACTCATAATCAATTTTCTTCTAGTGCGGAGGATATACTAGATGACATAGGTTATGACCTTTAATTATTATATATTCACACCACATCAATTGTCTCATGATTTCCTCACATCCATATAGTCTTCTAAACCATGGAATGATAGGAAATTTCCATAAAAATTTCAAAGGAATAGATTTATTTTTCATGTATCGATTCGTACCGCACTTAGGGAATTTTATGGGTGATTTACCATACTTGGGAAACAATATTAAATCGCTTGGAAAATCATTTATTTTATTATAGATCTTTCCCATTGAATGTAGAATTATTTTACCATCAAATTTTTGACATGGTAGTTCATTTCCTTCGGGTAGCATATCATTTAGAATACCAAGTAGTTGTGTAAAGTTGGTTTCACTCCATCTGATGCCAAATTTCAAATTATATAACTTCAATACTGCTGAAAATGTTGTGTATTTAGCATAAAAAGTATACAATGGTCTCTTAGAAAAAATATTTAACTTGTCAAACAACTTTTGAATATCACAAAGGTCATCTTCGATTCACCTTGTCATTTCTTCCATGCGATCTCCATCTTTATTTACACTGGTTTTCATACCAAATGATCCATAAAATACAGTATTTTCCCAATTCGTTTTCAGGTTTAGTTTTTCCCATTTTTAGTCCAATATGTATACATATGATCTATTCCATGACAAATAAAATGTTCTTTCAACTCTTCCATATTAATTTTTCTTGAATAAAAACTGCTTAAATATAGACAAAGGATTTGAGAAGGTTTGTATGCATGCTCTATTAAAAACTTGATGAAATCCTTGACTCCATATTCATAATATTTGGTCAACCAATTATATTGTATCCTTTTTTTATTTATATACACCCCATTTCACACATAAAATATTAATTTTTTAAAATAAATAAACAAATACATATAATACATTCATTATCAAAGGTGAAAGTTATGGATAATTCCAATAAGGGAAACCCAACATTTTATTGTTTCAAATAATTTCAATAAACATTGAAGAAAATGGTTAAATTAATTTAAGAAATGAATTAATCCACAATAGTAGGACTTAACCTCTATATTCATTCAATGGTGAAAGTAAATGACAACTTTAATCCTCATCATCTCATCTCCCAAACATTTATCATTTCATTTTTTTGTTTGCCACACATCCTCCATCTCTTGTGGACATACACCTATGTTTCTTGGAATATTCTAAGTAATAGTCATCCAAGGTATGAATACTTCTCAGATTATTACAAGAAACATAAATATATTGGGGTGATTCTTAGTCAACAAATTAAAATAATTACTATTTATGTGATGAAGCTGATGAGAATGATAGTTATACTTCATTGTGTTCTATAAAAGAGGCAATGCCTCCCATTTCTAAGAATTACACCATTTTCACTAGTCATTAACTCATGGAATATTGAAGTTTATATTTGGGGGACATAAACATTCTTATCTGTGATTTAAGGGGTCTTGGTGGGGACATGTTATAATATATAAATCATTAGGGCCTCTATGAATTTTATATTTATAGGAGAAATCACACTTTTAATGATTTCAATCCTCTAACTAAGACTAGACCTACCTATATTAAAATGTGACATCATGTCTTTTTTAAATCCTCTGAATAAATGAAAATATAATATAGTCAATTAAGGACTAATAGGAAACACAAATATGATAAAAAAGAACAAAAAAAACCTCATTCAATCAAATAGAAGATATAAAAATATATTTATAAAACATTTTAATAAATAAAAATTTATTTCATATATATGGATGGTAATTAGAGATTCCTAGTGTAACACCCTGAGCTTCCACAATACGCTTCTCTTTCAATAATGCAATAGCTTGCATTGTACGCAAGTTAAAGATTCTAACACACCGCGACCAAACAAAGTAGACATCATGAATAGTAATACCTACTTTTTGAAATTTTAGAAATTTTATCTTTCAAAATGGACTTCAGTTTTGGATTCAGAATATCGAAATTAGCCTATGTTGAATTTTTGGTATTTTTTTGAGAACTTCCAATTTTTAATAAATAGTGAAAAATACTTAAAAACAACTTTTTTAATAATTTATAGTGATAAATTATACTATTGAGTGGTTTTAAAGTATAATTAGAATATACTTTTACCATTTTATCCAATGGTGTTCATTAGAATTAATTTCCCTTTGAAATTGGACATAAACAATTGTCAATCTTTTGATATATATTGTTTCTTAAAAACACGCTATTTGTTGTGATAGCGGGAATTAATTATAAAATTAATTAATGCAACTTATATGTTTGGAATTTTGTAAAATAGACATCATTTTTGAACTCAGAATATCAATTGTAGCTTAGGGTGAAATTTTGGCATTGTTCTGAAAAACTTCAATTTGTGATGAATAGTGAAACCACTAAGTGGTAGTTAAAAAACTGATTTTTTGTTTAAATGAAACGTTACCACTTCTGTGATTTTATTTTCAAAAATCCTACATACATGGTTGTCATTAGGAAGTAAAATGTGGTTCAATGGGATTAAAATAATATTTTGTTGAATAGTAACATTTATGTTTAATTAATCACGATTAAAGATAATTAGTGAAATCTAAGGTAAAAATGATGTTATAAAAACATGAAAATACCCTTACACTTATCCTACCCTCATTGCTCCATGGGTCAACTTGGGGACCCCATGGATCCACTTGGGTAAGAAAATGACAATAATAACTTTTTATTTAAGGTAAAAATAAAATTGTCCCAAACATGTGTTGTTTTACTAAAACAATTATTACATGGGGTTATATAAGTTAAATTTTAGACTATAAAAATTCATTGGAAATATAAAAATATTTCCTACATCATGATATTTTTTTTATAATTCTTAGACATTAAATAAATTAAATTATTTATGACACCATGATGATGCAGTGATTCCCTCATTAATTAACGATTTAAATAAAATGAAAATATAATGTAAAATATAAGTCTTACACTTGTCTAAAACCTATTGGATGGGAATATTTCTAACCCTTATCACCTTATCCTATAAATATATCATTTTCGGACCTTTATAATCCAAAAATCATTTCATAATAATGTAATATTTCATTACTTTCCAAGAGTTCCCCTCCTCTCCTCTTATAAAAGGCCCCCACCTCTACCACCTTATTCACACATTCAAGAAATTTGGATCAGCCAAACTCTACCCAAATACTCTCTCAACTTCCCTCTGTTACTCCTAGAAGCCTCACTTTGGGCAGAAGTTTTTTCAATTAAGCCTTTGGCACAAATAAAAAAGAGTTACCCGATTTTAAGGTAAGGTCTTCTCTTATGTTGTTTTGTTTTATTTTGCTTCTCCAACCCCCTAAACTCTTTTTATTCTTTTCTTTTATAACAACACAAGTATCCTCAATATACAAGGATGTTTTTATGATAAGTATTTGATTTAAATTTACACACAGATTCATCTAATGGTTAAAGAACATACTGTTTCTCCGGGTGGCGAAATACTGCCTCACGAAACGATGATTGTTCAATATTCTTTTAACGCCTCTAATGGTGGCCATTTTGATGACACTATTTTCATATATGATTTATATATTATGTTTATGTTTTCTTTATGCTTCTTTATATTTCATTTATGGCATACTTTATGATTTCCATTATGGGTAAACGCGATAATTTCATTTTAGGAAGTGCGGACTACTGCCCCCTCAAAGTGATATGAATCGTTAATGCCAAATGTGGGACATATAAAGGATGGAGTAAATGATATTATATATGATATTATACTGGAATTATAATACACCTTTATACCATTATGATTTCAATCCATTAAATATGAAATAGAAATGAAAGTAGTGTTCATGCGTACGTACGGCTTACCGTCTCCATGAACGGTGTATTTCATTTCTTACCTCTAAATGTTACGTAATATTATGAATGAATGTATATACTGGATATATATGATATGTATGATATCTAAATCAGGGATATATTTCTGGATATAATGGATATTTTACCATATGAACAACTTGTAATTATAAGAAGTATATTTTTGACTCAAGTACCAAAGATCGACAAAACGACCATTATTAACATAAATAATTACATAATGTTCATAACATAGTAATAAGTGATAAAAAAGGAATAAAAAACTTGAAAAATGTTCATAAGAAATTATAAATTAACTCTAGTTTATTATTTAGGAGGTTAAATAATGGTCAAGTCAAGACGGACACGAGGTAAGGGAACTTCTTAACCCAATTTCCGTTCATTGGGTTAATCTCTTACTTTCAAATTATGTCATGATATTATTATGTCCTATCTTTTATTTGTAATTTATTTATGTGTACATATAGTGAATACACAAAATAGATATATTTTATTTAAAAAATGATCTTTGTATGGGACTTCGTCTCAATCTCTTTTCATTGAGGCATATTATGTTTTATACACAACATTCCTTTATACGGTGTATAAACCCCTTTGACTTTTACTTTTATTCAAAAGGAATATTTTTATACGAAGCGTTTTTACTAAACGAAAAAAGGAATGTTTTTTCTTACATATGCGGTGACAACGACTTCTCCACCGCCATTACCATTATTTGAGTTTTGGCTTCCTCTACAAGCCATAACTTTTTTTAAAATGAAAAATAAATACCAAGTTTTAATTTTCTTTTATTTTGGAATTGAAAATGGTTTTGAAAGTGTTTTTATCATATCAATGTGTTGTATTGGTATCTTGTCATTGAAATGTTGAAATGTTATGTTTCCTTTATTCATGTTTTATGTGATACGATTATTTTATGGTTTTTGATATATTTAAACCTGTTCATATGAGGAATGCATTGGAATTAATAAGTGATGGGTGGAGCCCGCTATAGCTCCTCGATGCATCGGCAGGTCTCATGAGACAAACTAGTGTCTCGGCATGAGGCCTTGACAAAATCTTATTTGTAGTCTTGGCACGAGACCTTGTCTACATGGTTATGATCGTCTGGCATTATGCATTCCATCATTATGAATATGGTTATTGATATTGCATGTGATTATTTGACCAGTAGAATATCCATGTGAATAAGTAAATGGCATTATCTCATTTTACTTTTGCCATATTATGTTTAATTTCAAGTTAAAAGGATTTTGTTTTAGTCATACATTGCCTTAAATGTTTATGTTTATTTATGAAAGCTTCTGCTATATTGTTATCCTTACTGAGCATCTAAGCTCACCCCTTTCAGTGTTTTATTTTTCCCAGGGTGTGAAGAAATATTTTATGACTGACCTACAGGGATAGTATGAAGGGGATAGAAGTGTGGACTATGGAGACTATGTTATTGTGATTTTTAACTTTATTAGATAATGTAACATTTATTAATGTATCTAGTGTTTCCAAGGCTACTAAACTAATTGGTCTTTCGAGACTTGATCTTTTGTGATCATGCCAATGTTACGCAATAATTCACCGACTCTGGGTAACTGGGGTAGGGGTGTTACTATTGGTATTAGAGGTAGTTTAGTACTAACCTTGGAAGCTAGATTTAGAAAAACTCTGATTAGAGCACATAGCCATAAGATAGACTTTTAGGATTAGTATAGAAGAACTTCCTAGAATTTTGTTGTTGTAGAGATTTTGTGAGTTTTCTGAGTAATACATCCCTTCCTGGATACGAGCAGGTAGAGGTGGCTCTGGTATAGATTTACCTAGGGGTAAAACCCGAAAACACCGCTTTGAGCTAGACTCGAACGGGAACTGGTGCACGACAACGGGCCTTGCTGCACTCTTGGTTACGACACTCCTGGGGGATATGCTTAGGATAATTCTCATTTTCTTTAGAAACCATTATGAAGGGTTTATTAGTATATACTTCCTCAAAGAAAAAATTTCTTTTTATGATTATGGATTATATCCATAAATTGTTCAATTTATGTTAAGTGTTTTACAAGTATGGAATTATGTATTTTGATTCATAAACTAATCTAGTTTATGCCATTGTTTAGAAATGGCACCTAGTGGGAGGAATTGAAACTGTATCAATGCACGCACTCCATGTAGGTATTGTCCTTCTGCTCAAGATAATTATTGTGGAACTGGAGATACAACTGGTGCTGATCAACTTATCACCATACTTGGACAACTCACACAGGATATGAATAATAACCTTAATCGTATAGAGCACCCTGATCCGCAACGTGGAGGATCAATGTTAGACCGCTTCATGAGGCAAAAACCACCAATATTTAATGGGGGTACAAATCCATTAGTATCTTAGCAATGGATAAACTCCTTAGAGAAAATATTCCATGCCTTGGGGAGTAGCGAAAGGGAGAAGGTTGTCATGGCAGTTTACCGCCTTACTGGAGATGCCGACCAATGGTGGTCATTGATTCAAAACACAAAGGAAGATGAAGAAGTATCAAGTATGGAATGGAGAGAGTTAAAAGAGCATTTCTTAGAAAAATACTTCCCTTGTGACCATGGAGCAGATATGGAAAGACAATTTTTGAGTCTGAGGCAGAAGGAGGATGATAATGTCGCAAAGTACGAGTCTAACTTTACACGTTTAGTGAGGCATGCTGCAGATTATATATGTAACCCAAGAAGTAAGATCGATCGTTTCTTTGATGGGTTAAAACCATTTTTCCGTCGAGCATTAGTCTCACAAACCTTCTCATCGTACGAAGATATTGTCTCATGTGTTATCAAGACAGAAAATGAATTCTCTAAATCTTATGACAATGAAGTCAAGCAAGAGAAGAAGAGAACGATGGAATAAGAGACAGATAAAGGGAAAAAGGGAAAGAATGATTTTCCATTATGAGATAATTGTGGGAATAATCACCCCAGTTCTTGCCTAAAAGGAATGGGAGTTTGTTATAAATGTGGAGAAAAAGGTCACCAGGCTCGTGATTGCAAGGGAAAGAAAGAGGCTATCAAATTTGAATGCTATAATTGTAGGGAAATGGGGCATTATGCAAATTAATGTCCTAAGCGTTAAAGAAACTTACCTCAGAAAATTCCAAGGGATCAAGGCCAATTTTATGCTATTACTACAGTTGAAGTGGAATAATTAATGTATTGGTGCTTTTGGACTCAAGGATTATATTCTGGTTATAAGAATAATGTGATATATATAAGGATTGTACTGTAGTACTTGTTGTTTCATTAAGGTTTTAATATGATGAAGGTAATCATATTTTTAGTATGTGAAAATAAGAGAAACTTTAATTTGTTTGGGGAATCTGATGTTACAATTGATTTTGGAATTTAGAGACCTTTTAGAGAAAGTCTGTACAGAGGTATTTTGGATAACTATAAAGGTTCGAATAGATTAAGTTGATCTTTGGATAGTATTGTTTAAGGTTATAACATTTATGAAGATTATTTTTGGAATATTATAACACTATATTTTTAGGAAAAGGACAACCTGTAGTGTGAGGGATAACTCGTCGCGTCAGACAAAGCTGCAGGAATCGAACCCACAACCATAGTGCGACAGGCCTTTGTTAGCTACCACTAGCCTACAGGAAGTCCCTGGTTATTACAAAATAGTTTTCCTAATCTAAATGGTATGTGTTAATATTTGGAACCTTGTACTATTAGGATAAATATAATATTTTTGAGTTATATTATCTTTTTGAGTGAAAGATGTGTTTGTGGTAGAAATTAGTTGATGGTTGAAACTCTACTTGTCAAGCATAAATATATATATAATTATATCTTATTCTATGAATAAATTAATTATTAAACTTTATTAAAGGGATATTAAAACAAAAAATGTGTTATCCTAATACCTTATGTCTTGTTGAACTGATAATATTTTAAATTAACATATATTGAAGGCTTTGAGGCCCTCAATTTTACACTTGTTTGTGATTGATGACCTCAATCACTCCCTACAAATATTTAAGTTTTTCCTTCAATTATATGTCTCTAATTTCCACCAATGTTCTCCTATTTGAGATCATAATTTGGTGGTGACTTTTTCATTTCCCTTTCCCTCTTATTAAGGCTAAATTTTATTAATCTTATTTCCGATGTGGGTTTTCCACAAAGGTATTTTCTACTTTCAACCTTTTATTTTCAATGAAAATTTTCAAATTGCGAGGACGCAATTTATTGAAGGAGGGGAGAATGTAACACCCCGATATTTCACGATACGCTTCTCTTTCAATAATGCAATAGCTTACATTGTACACAAGTTTGAGATTCTAACACACCGCGACCAATCAAAGTAGCCGTCATGAATAGTAATACCTACTTTTTGAAATTTTATAAATTTTATCTTTCAAAATGGACTTCATTTTTGTATTTGTAATATCAAATTATCCTATGTTGAATTTTTGGTATTTTTCTGAGAACTTCCAATTTTTTATGAGTAGTGAAAAATACTTAAAAACAACTTTTTTAATAAAAATAATTTATAGTCATAAATTATACTATTGAGTGGTTTTAAAGTATAATTAGAATATAATTTTACCATTTTATCTAATGGTGTTCATTATAATTAATTTCACTTTGAAATTGGACATAAACAATTGTCAATCTTTTGATATATATTGTTTCTTAAAAACACGCTATTTGTTGTGACAGCGGGAATTAATTATAAAATTAATTAATTCAACTTATATTTTTGTAATTTTGTAAAATATACATCATTTTTGAACTTGTAATATCAATTATATCTTAGGGTGAAATTTTGTCACTGTTCTGAAAAACTTCAATTTTTTATGAATAGTGAAACCACTAAGTGGTAGTTAAAAAACTGATTTTTTGTTTAAATGAAACATTACCACTTCTGTGATTTTATTTTCAAAAATCCGACATACAGGGTTTTCATTAGGAAGTAAAATGTGGTTCAATGGGATTAAAATAATTTTTTGTTGAATAGTAACTTTTAAGTTTAATTAATCGCGATTAAAGGTAATTAGTGAAATTTAAGGTAAAAATGATATTATAAAAATATGAAAATACCCTTAAACTTGTCCTATCCTTATTGGATGAGTCATGGACGACCAATAAAATCCATGGGTCAACTTGGGGACCCCATGGAGCCACTTGGGTAAGAAAATTACAATAATAACTTTTTATTTAAGGTAAAAATAAAATATTCACAAACATGTGTTGTTTTACTAAAACAATTATTAAATGGGGTTATATAAGTTAAATTTTAGACTATAAATATTCATTGTAAATCTAAAAATATTTCCTAAATCATGATATTTTTTTATAATTCTTAGACATTAAATAAATTAAATTATTTATGACACCATGATGATGCAGCGATTACCTCATTAATTAACGATTTAAATAAAATGAAAATATAATGTAACATCTAAGGCTTAAACATGTCTAAAACCTATTGTATGGAAATATTTCGAACCCTTATCACCTTATCCAAGAAATATATCATTTTGGGACCTTTAGAATCCTAAAATCATTTCATAATAATGTAATATTTCATTACTTTCCAAGACTGCCCCTCCTCTCCTTTTATAAAAGGCCCCCACCTCTACCACCTTATTAACAACTTCAAGCCATTTGGCTCAGCCAAACTCTACCCAAATACTCTCTCAACTTCCCTCTATTACTCCTAGAAGCCTCACTTTGGTCAGAAGTCTTCCCAAGGAGCCTTTGTCTCAAATCAAAAAGAGTTACCCGATTTTAAGGTAAGGTCTTCTCTTATGTTGTTTTGTTTTATTTTGCTTCGCCAACCCCATAAACTCTTTTTATTCTTTTCTTTTGTAACAACACCAGTATCCTCAATATACTAAGATGTTGTTATGATAAGTATTTTATTTACATTTACACACAGCTTCGTCTAATGGTTAAATAACATATTGTTTCTGTGGGTGGTGAAATACTGCCTCACGAAATGATGATTGTTCAATATTCTTTAACACCTCTAATGGTGGACATTTTGATGACACTATTCTCATATATGATATATATATTATTTTTATGTTTTCCTTATTCTTCTTTATTTCTCATTTATGGCATACTTTATTATATCCATTATGGGTAAACAGGATAATTTCATTTTAGGAAGTGCGGACTACCGCCCCCTCAAAGTGATTTGAATCATTAATGACATATGTGGGATGTATAAAGGATGGAGTAAATGATATTATATATGATATTATACTTGAATTATAATACACCTTTATACCATTATTATTTCATTCCATTAAATACGAAATATAAATGAAAGTAGCGTTCATGTGTACGTACGTCTGACCGTCTCCATGAACGGTACATTTCATTTCTTACCTCTAAATGTTACGTAATATTATGAATGAATGTATATACTGGATATATATGATATATATGATATCAACATCATGGATATAATTCTGGATATAATGGATATTTTACCACATGAACAACTTGTAATTATAAGAATTTTATTTTTGACTCTAGTACCAAAGATTGACAAAATGACCGTTATTAACATAAATAATTACATAATGTTCATAACATGGTAATAAGTGATATAAAAGGAATAATAAACCTGAAAAGGTTATTAAGCAATTATAAATTAACTCTAGTTAATTATTCATGAGGTTAAAGAACGGTCGAGTCAAGACGGACACGAGGTAAGGGAACTTCTTAACCCAATTTCCGTTCTTTGGGTTAATCTCCTACTTTCAAATTATGTCATGATATTATTATGTCCTATATTGTATTTTTACTTTGTTTATGTGTACTTATAGTTAATACACATAATATATCTATTTTATTTAAAAAATGTTCTTTGTATGGGACTTCGTCTCAATCTCCTTTCATTGAGTCATATTATGTTTTATACACAACATTTATTTATATGGTGTATAAACCCCTTTGACTTTTACTTTTATTCAAAGGGAATCTTTTTATACGAAGCGTTTTTACTAAAAGACAAAATGAATGTTTTTTCTTATGTATGCGGCGACAATGAATTCTTCACCATCGTGACCATTATTTGAGTTTCGGCTTCCTCTACAAGCCATAACTTATTTTCAAATGAAAAATAAATACCAAGTTTTAATTTTCTTTTATTTTGGTATTGAAAATGGTTTTGAAAGTGTTTTTATCATATCAATGTGTTGTATTAGTATCTTGTGATTGAAATGTGGAAATGTTATGTTTCCTTTATGCATGTTTTATGTGATATGATTATTTTATGGTTTATGATATGTTTAAACCTGTTCATATGAGGAATGCATTGGACTTAATAAGTGACGGGTGGAGCCCGCTATAGATCCTTGATGCATTGGCAGGTCTCATGAGACAAACTAGTGTCTTGGAATGAGGCCTTGACAAAATCTTATTTGTAGTCTTGGCACGAGAGTTTGGCTACGTGGTTATGATAGTCTGGCATTATGAATTCCATCATTATGAAAGTGGTTATTGATATTGCATGTGATTATTCGACCAGTAGAATATCCATGTGAATAAGTAAATGGCATTATCTCATTTTACTTTTTCCATATTATGTTGAAGTTCAAGTTTAAAAGGATTTTGTTTTAGTCATATATTGCCTTAAATGTTTATGTTTATTTATGAAAGCTTCCGCTATATTGTTAACCATACTGAGTATCTGAGCTCACCCCTTTCAGTGTTTTATTTTTCCCAGGGTGTGAAGAAATATTTTATGACTGACCTACAGGGATAGTATGAAGGGGATAGAAGTGTGGACAATGGAGACTATGTTATTGTGATTTTTCACTTTATGATATAATGTAACATTAATGAATGTATCTAGTGTTTCCAAGGCTACTAAACTAATCGGTCTTTCGAGACTTGATCTTTTGTGATCATGCCAATGTTACGCAATAATGCACCGACTCTGGGTAATAGGGGTCGGGGCGTTACTCCTAGGAGGGGACTTAATATATGAAGAAATAAAATGAAGAGTACCTAAAAGTAATTTCTAATAATAATTCCAACATATACGGAATTTGATAACCTCCATTCTGTTTTTTGGAAAAATTGATGTAATAACATAATTAATTATTACATTTAATATTATGGTATATTGAATATTTTAAAACATATAAAAATTATAATTTAAATTAAAAATCAATAAGTAATGAAAAAATAATATTAGGAAAAGAAAAAACATAATAACGATAGAGGTTTTAAACATCTCAAAATATTTAGTTTATAAATTGATTCAAGAATTGTGTTTAGACAGGTTCAGAACAATAATTATTTTAAAGAATATAAAGTGTATACTTTATAAGAAAATTTCATTTTCAGGGCCATTATGGGTTCTATGGTAATTTTGGGCACATAGTATAAATTTTAGTAATAATGAATGTAAGACCCGAGACTTTTATGAGAAATATTTTGTTTTTATGTTATATAAATCATAAAAGGAATCTTTCACTACACACAACACTTGCTTGGCTTGCTTTACATGTAATCGCGACCTTCCTTGATAGCTTGCGTCCTACGCAATACCGAGTTTCACTAAACAACGATATGCTATTAAAACATTATTCAAATTAGCCGTTATGAATAGTAATAACCACTTTTTGAAATTTTGTAAATTTTATTTTTCAAAATTGACTTAATTTTTGGATTCGAAATATCGAAATTAGCCTAGGGTGAAATTTTGGTATCTTTCTGAAAATTTTCAATTTTTGATGAATAGTGAAACCACTAAGTGGCTGTTAAAAAACTGAATTTTTCATAAAATTTAATTTTACCACTTCTGTGAGTGGAATTTCAAAAATCCGAGAGACACGGTTGATGTCAGTAAGTAAAATGTGGTTCAATGAGATGAAAATAATTTTTGCTGAATAGTAACGTTTTACTTTTATTTACCACAGTTAAAAGTAAATAGGATAATTAAGGGTAAAAATGATATTATTATTACCCTAACACATGTCTTAATTCTATTGGATAAGTTTAATTCGACCAAAAACAACCTTAGAAATAAAATATGACCATTTAGGCCCACTTGGATTAGATTAGGACATTTATTATTATCTAATTCAAAGAAGAGTTAAAAAAGTTAAAATCAAAGTTTATTTACTAAAACATTTTTAATATAGGGTTATACATAAGATAAATTCGATTTTAAATATTCATTAGAAATATAATACAATTTAATACCTAATTATATTTTATTTATAATTTTTAGACATTAAATAATTTAATTTATTTATGACACAATGATGATGCAGTAATTACTATAATAGTGAAAAATTAGAATAATTGATATTATAAATACCTAAATAAGTATAATTTGAGACTTTTTATGAATTAAACTAATTTTATAGGTTAATATGACATGTTAGTATTGAGTTAATTAACTTTGGTCGAAGTAATCATTCTGTTATGAGTTTCAAAAAAATCAACTATTGACTAGTGTCAAAATTGACATAAAATAGTTTTTAAAACAAATATTATATTATTGATTGTTATTTTATTCCTAAAAATCTAAGGTTCGTCCAAGATACTTATATCATGATAGGTGTATCATTAATGGACCACTTGGGGGTCTCTTGGATGTATATGGTAAGTTTATTAACGATATAATATAAAAATACAAAGTGACATGGTAAATGTCAATCTAATTAACTAAGAGTTAAAACTAAAAGATAAGGTTAATATAATGACCTAAACTTGTCTAAATTCTATTGGATGAGAGTATTTCGACCCATACCCACCTTAGCTTCGAAATAACTCAATTTTGAGCTATTAAAAAGTGAATATGACTTTATAATAAAATAATATTTTTAGTTATTCCAAAGGTGCCCCTCTCCTCCCTTATAAAAGGGAACCTCCTCCCCCTCTTCCTCACACCACTTTGAGCCTTCAAGCTCTTCCAACCCCTACCACATTCTCCTCTCCACTTCTCTAGAGACATCCTATAGGTCATGGTATTCTTCAAAGACCAATTTTAGTGCCCTAAAAGGAGGTCTCAAAGAAGCACTTCAACGCGCGTGCGTACGTACGGAAAATGAAGTAATAACATCAGTATCACTCATATACTGATATGTTATTATGAGTATTAAACAACCCTATTTAACCATCTATCCATCCTACGGAAAATGAAATCACCGCGCGTGCGTACGTACGGAATACCATCTCCACGTCGTGGTGTAATCTATTTTCCACCACCACCTTACTTGGATGGGTATAATGGTGTAAATAATTAATATATATGATTATTGTGAAGTGATATTGATTCTGAAATAGTATAATTACACTCTAATACAATTCCATGATCATAGGAACGATATCATCGCTCGTGCGTACGTACGGAATACCGTCTCCACGATGTGATGTGACTCATTCTACATGATGTTCATTGCATAATGATTATATAAATGAATTGAATGAATTAATATGATATATATTACACTAATACCATTCTGGAAATGAGGTATCTATAACCTAAAAAGAAAAATAAGAATTTATTCGACAAAACACGCATAAGAACAAAAAGTAATAAACACCCAAATAACAAGTAGTAATGAAATATTACTAATAAGAAGCTAAGAATATGACCATATATGATATCATAAAAATAATTATGATTCTGTAATAAGTCAATAACATTATTTAAATCATCATACAGGAGTTTCGGACACTTACGAAGCAAATCGAACCTAAGGTAAGAGAAATATCACAATCTCATTTTTATCCGAGAGTGTTTATACTTTGGAATTTATTGGGGTGTATTTTATCATCCAAATCCATGTTTCCTCAATATGTAATATTATTTCCATCCACCTACAATTGTTTAAATACAATTTTACCCTTCGGTGATTTTTTAGTAAAATATATGAAAGGAATCTTTTGTCATTTTTCGTACGAGGTACTTTTTGACTTTTCCGACAAAAGTATGAGAAGAATGTTTTTTTTAACTTATACGGCATGAATGGATTTTTAAAACATTATTTCCTAGAAGCTTCCTTTACAAGTTTTCATGTTTATTTTTAATCAACTTCTTTTAGTTTATAATTGTATGACATGTTAAGAAAGGAAAAGTGTTTTTAAATTAGAAAGGATATTTTCCTCAAGAATGGAGTTCAAGTGTTTTATCAAAATTATTTTCCATCTAAGGTAATATAGGGTTATATTTCTATCCCTATTATTAAATTGATTTGATTATGTTGTGATGGAATTAATTTTATGAATTCCTTTATCTTATATGAATTGTTTTATGATGTCACGATGTTTAAGAATCCCATTTTTATTAGATGGGTTATGCTATGATGTATGGTTTATGATTTTGTGGCACACATAAGAATAGTATCATTTTGAGATGGGTGGGACTTATATCTCCATCCAATGCATTGGGCATAGATTTTATATCTCATGAGATAGACATGGATGGAACGGCAGGTTAAACCGGTTCAGTGAAACAGGACTGAAACGAGGAGTGAACTCGGTTCAGAAATGGACTTTGTCTACTAAGATAGTCTTGGAAATGAGTCTTGACTAATAAGAAATTATTCTCTATGATTATGTCTATCTGCCACAAAGTTTCATGTTTTATGTTATGATTATTGGGATTACATTTCACTTCTATGATTTATCCCATGTTATGAAATTATGATTTCTTTTGCAGGTTAAGATTTCCAAAAGTCATGTTCTTATATATCTAATGTGATTGATATTTCTTTTGTTTACCCTTACTGAGCATTTGAGCTCAACCTTTCGTATGTTTTATTTCCCCAGGTCAGGAAGAATGTTATTAAGTAGGATATGCCAAAAAGGGACTCTAGATATGATGAAATAAATGGGAGTAAAAGTTGATGCTTTATGAACCAGTTGTTTATGTTTCCCAGTTTCTAAAGACTCTATACCTATAAGGTCCTTTCCTGGTTTTGTTATATGTTATAATAAGTGTTCTTCAATTATGAAGTCATAATAATGTATGTAAAGTATGGGTCATTATATTTGGTATCAGAGTAAAGGTATAGTCAACCTTTGGAAACTAGTATGTGAAAGCGTTAGTAAGAACCCTAAGGATAAGTCTAAGCATAGAACACAATCATAGTGTTTTAGAAATGGCCATGAATAACCTAGTATAAGACCTTAAGTGTGAAATTATATTCTTGATTATGTGGTTTTCCTATTATAATTAGGGTTGCTCACACTATTCTTCTTGGTTTTAGTCAATG
Organism: Viscum album; assembly: GCA_963277665.1. Lineage (NCBI taxonomy): Eukaryota > Viridiplantae > Streptophyta > Magnoliopsida > Santalales > Viscaceae > Viscum > Viscum album. The sequence continues at coordinate 1,413,354,825 of OY728125.1, read as the reverse complement.
GCTGGAACCCGAAGGAACCGTGTTAATGTGGAATGCGACGGGCAATGCAATGATTGTCCCCCTAAGCAACCAAAAGTTTTGGGAGCTGGAATGAAAAATCTTGTATCCATGCTCACACAAATTTCTCAAGCTATGAATCATACAAGACTTCCAAATGAGCAAAGGAAGGAGAAACATTCTGTTGAATCCTTTATGAGGTAGCGTCCACCTTCATTCAGCGGTCTACTGATCCATTAGTTGCTGAACAATGGATTAGTACTACTGAAAAGATATTTTCAGTTCTTCAATGTTCTGAACATGATAAAGTCATCTTAACAGTGTATCGTTTCTAAGGTGATGATGATCAATGGTGGAATCTTATTAAGAATACGAGGCAAAGGGATGAAATTGAGTCCATGGAATGGGACGAGTTCAATAACTTATTTTTCAATAAATACTTCCCACGTATTCTCCGAACAAAGATGGAGAAAGAGTTTCTTGAACTGAAGCAAAAGGATGATGAATCTGTTAGTACCTATGAATCAAATTTTACAAGACTTGCAAGGTACGCTTCTGGTATTATTATCCAACCTGAGAGTAAGATCAATCGATTTTTTAGTGGCATAAAAGCAAGTCTTCGAAGGGAGTTAGCCATAAGGGACATCAATAGCTATGAGGAAATCGTTCGATGTGCTCTCAAACTCGAGATGGAGATTGGAGTAACCCATCAGTCATATGGGTTTGATAAGAATAGGAAAATGGAATTCAAAGTAAAATATAAAGAGCACACTGAAAAGAAGATGAGCTTTCCCTTATGCTCAAAGTGTGGAAAGAAACATGGAGGAAGTTGTCTTAAAGGGACAAGTAAATGTTTCAAATGTGGAAAGGAAGGTCATCGGGCGTTTGAATGCTGCAATGATGGGAAGAAGATGTCTAATGATGCAAACAAAGGAAAGGATACACAGAATAAACCTACTACACTACAATGTTTCAAGTGCAAGGAGATGGGTCATTATGCCAATCAATTCCCAAATCCAAGGGTTAATGATGATGGTCGACGTCAACAAACTCTTAAGGCCAAAGACAAAGGAAAGTCACATGCAATTTTTATCAGCAATGTGGAGTACGATAACGATGTGGTGAAAGGTACACATACCATCCACTCTAAAGTAGCAAATGTTTTATTTGATTCTGGATCCACCGACTCTTTTATTTCTGAAGAATTTTCTAAGGGTATCGCCGTATTACCTCAACAATTAGATGTTTAGTAAGCTGTGACAACTCCTAATGGCACAATAGTAGCATCAAAAGTTTATAATTCTTCCCCGATTGAAGTTTGTGGGAAAGTGCTTCCTCCAAATCTTGTGATCCTTCCTATAGTGGAATTTGATGTGATTATTGGCATGGATTGTCTTTCTTTATATGGAGCTCATATCAATTTCCAAATAAGGGAAGTCACATTTCATATTCCAAATCAATCTATGATCGTTTATCGATGCAAGGATGAACATAACCTTCCAGTGGAAATTTCTTCCATCTTATGGGTCTTGTTTCCACTAAATGAAGGTTATTTATCTCAAATGGTTGGTGAGAAACTCACGATTAAGAATATGCCCATTGTACGGGAGTTTGATGATGTTTTTCCGGAGTAATTTCCGGGTCTTCCACCAAATCGTGAAGTTGAGTTTTCAATAGAACTCGTACTGGGTGATTTACCTATTTCAAAGACACCTTATAGAATGTCCCCAATTGAGTTGCAGGAATTAAAGAAGCAACTCCAAGAGAATCTTGATAAGGGGTTCATACACCCTAGTGCGTCAACTTGGGGAGCACATGTTCTGTTTTTTAAGAAGAAATATGGATCAATGAGACTCTGCATTGATTATCTAGAACTTAACAAGATCACTATCAAGAAAAAATATCCTCTCCCACGCATTAATGACTTATTTGACCAACTACGCGGAGCTCAATACTTTTCCAAGATTGATCTTCGTTCAGGGTATCATCAATTAAGGGTCAAAAGGGAGGATATACCAAAGACGGATTTCCGTACGAGGTATTGGCTTCAAAAAGTTTCATTTTTGGGTCACATAATCTCAAAAGAGGGGATACCTGTGGATCCAGCAAAAACAGAGGTTATCGAAAGATGGTTGAGACCAACAACAGTAACTGAGATCTGAAGTTTTCTTGGTTTGGCTGGATATTATCGACTTTTTGTGAAATATTTTTCACGATTATCTAGTCCACTCACCAAGTTGACTCAGAAAGGAGTTAAGTTTATTTGAACGGAGGAATGTGAATAGAATTTCAAGGAGTTGAAAAGAAGGTTATCCAGTGCACATGTACTCACACTTCCTTGTAGTGGAGAAAGGTTTGTGATCTATAGTGATGCATCCAAGAAGGGATTGGGGTGTGTTCTTATGAAAAATGATATGGTGATAGCTTATTCCTCACGACAGTTGAAAATACATGAGCAAAATTACCCAACTAATGATTTGGAGTTAGCTACGGTAAACTTTGCATTAAATATTTGGAGGAATTATCTTTATGGAGGAAGGTGTGACATTTATACTGATCAAAAAAGTTTAAAGTGTATTTTCACACAAAAGGAGATGAATATACGCCAAAGAAGATGGTTGGAGATGATTAAGGATTACGACTGCTCAATTCATTACAACCCCGGGAAAGAAAACAAGGTGGCAGATGCATTAAGTTGACAAGACCATGCCAGTTTATCCATTATGAGGATCACAAAAGATCCAATATTTATGGATTTACAAAGGATGGATCTTGGAATTATAATGAAAGGGGAAAATCATATCTTTCTCAAATGAATGTTCAACCATATATACATGTGAAGATTAAAGAGGCACAGAAAGAAGATGTAGAGTTACAAAAGAAGGTGAGAAATGTTCCTGAATTCAACCTTGATTGTGATGGGATAATAAAGTTCAGGAATTGGGTTTGTGTTCCTCCCATCCACAAATTAAAGAAGGAGCTGCTGGATGAGGTTCATAGTTCTTCATTCTCTATTCATCCTGGAATCACGAATATGTATAGGGACCTGAAAGAGTACTTCTGGTGGGATGGCATGAAAAGAGATGTTGCTGAATATGTCTCTCAATGCTTGGTTTGTCAGCAAGTTAAAGTTGAGAGATAGAAGTATAAGGGGATGTTACAACCATTACCCATACCCGAATGGAAATGGGAAAATATCACTATGGACTTTGTCACAGGACTTCCTAAAACATCCAAAGTCAATAATGCTATCTGGGTCATAGTTGATCGTCTTACAAAGTCTGCACACTTCATTGCTATTAGAGAGGATTTCTCTCTGGATCAGCTTTCCATGATATATGTGAAGGAAGTGGTAAGATTGCATGGAGTACCACTTTCTATTATATCTGATCGGGATATGAGGTTTACCTCAAAGTTCTGGTGAAGTCTTCAGCATACTCTGGATACGGAGTTGAGTTTCAGCACTGCTTATCATCCTCAGACAGACGGTCAGAATGAGAGAACAATTCAAACTCTAGATGATATATTGAGAGCTTTCTCTATGGATTTCAAAGGTGGTTGGGATCAACACCTACCTTTGGTGGAATTTTCTTATAATAATAGCTTTCACTCCAGTATTCAGATGGCTCCTTATGAAACTCTCTATGGAAAGAAATGCAGGACTCCAACTTACTGGGATGAAGTTGGGGAAAGAAATCTATTAGGACCTGATCTCATTGATGAAATGGCAGAAAAGGTCAGATCTATTCAACAACACATAAGGGAAGCTCAGAGTCGACAAAAAATTTATGATGACAACTGAAGAAAAGACCTAGAGTTTGAATTGGGTGATAAAGTGTTCTTATGAATATCTCCCTGGAAGAGGGTCATGAGATTTGGAAAGAAGGGGAAATTGAGCCCTAGATATATCGGTCCTTTCAAAATACTGAATCATGTTGGGAAGGTAGCTTACCGATTGGCGTTTCCACCAAATCTCTCTCAAGTTCACGATGTGTTCCATGTATCTCCCCTGAGAAAGTACATACCTGATCCTTCACATGTACTCAGCTCAGAAGTTGTACCACTGGAGCAAGATCTTTCTTATGAAGAACAGTCGATAGAGATTCTGGATCGTAGTGAAAAAGTCCTACGAAACAAGACCACTCGCTTGGTGAAAGTTTTATGGAGGAACCACCCATTAGAATAAGCTACTTGGGAGCTTGAGGCTATGATGAGGGAGAGGTATCCTCATCTTTTTGTTACTAAGTGACAAATTTTGAGGGCGAAATTCATTTTAAGGGGGGTAGAATGTAACACCCAAGACTTTTATGAGAAATATTTTGTTTTTATGTTATATAAATCATCAAAGGAATCTTTCACTACACACAACACTTTCTTGGCTTGCTTTACACGCAATCGTGACCTTCCTCGATAGTGTGCGTCCTACGCAATACCGAGTTTCACTAAACAACGATATGCTATTAAAACATTATTAAAACTAGCCGTTATAAATAGTAATAACAACTTTTTGAAATTTTTTAAATTTTATTTTTCAAAATTGACTTCATTTTTGGATTCGTAATATCGAAATTAGCCTAGGGTGAAATTTTAGTATTTTTCTGAAAACTTTCAATTTTTGATGAATAGTGAAACCACTAAGTGGCTGTTAAAAAACTGAATTTTTCATAAAACTTAATTTTACCGCTTCTGTGAGTGGAATTTCAAAAATATGAGAGACACGTTTGATGTCAGTAAGTAAAATGTGGTTCAATGAGATGAAAATAATTTTTGGTGAATAGTAACTTTTTACTTTTATTTACCATGGTTAAAGTAAATAGGGTAATTAAGGGTACAAATGATATTATTATTACCCTAACACATGTCCTAATTCTATTGGATAAGTTTAATTCGACCAAAAACAACCTTAGAAATAAAATATGACCATTTAGGCCCTCTTGGATTAGATTAGGACATTTATTATTATCTAATTCAAAGAAGAGTTAAAAGAGTTAAAATCAAAGTTTATTTACTAAAACATTTTTAATATAAGGTTATACATAGGATAAATTCTATTTTAAATATTCATTAGAAATATAAAAATATTTATGACATAATTATATTTTATTTATAATTTTTAGACATTAAATAATTTAATTTATTTATGACACAATGATGATGCAGTAATTACCATAATAGTGAAAAATTAGAATAATTGATATTATAAATACCTAAATAAGTATAATTTGAGACTTTTTATGAATTACACTAATTTTATAGGTTAATATGACATGTTAGGATTGATTTAATTAACTTTTGTCGAATTAATCATTCTGTTATGAGTTTCACAAAAATCAACTATTGAATAGTGTCAAAATTGACATAAAATAGTTTTAAAAACAAATATTATATTATTGATTGTTATTTTATTCCTAAAAATCTAAGGTTCGGCCAAGATACTTATATCATGATAGTTGTATCATTAATGGACCACTTGGCGGTCGCTTGGATGTATATGGTAAGTTTATTAACTATATAATATAAAAATACAAAGTGACATGGTAAATGTAAATCTAATTAACTAAGTGTTAAAACTAAAAGATAAGGTTAATATAATGACCTAAACTTGTCTAAATTCTATTTTATGAGAGTATTTTGACCCATCCCCACCTTATCTTCTAAATAACTCAATTTGGAGCTATTAAAAACCGAATATGACTTTATAATATAATAATATTTTTAGTTATTCCAAAGGTGCCCCTCTCCTCCCTTATAAAAGGGCATCTCCTCCCCCTCTTCCTCACACCACTTTGAGCCTTCAAGCTCGGCCAAAACCTGCGACATTCTCCTCTACACTTACCTATAGACATCCTAGAGGTCCTGGTCTTCTTCAAAGACCAATTTTAGTGCCCTAAAAGGAGGTCTCAAAGAATCACTTCAAAGAAGAGGTAATGTCCGTTACCGATTCTTTCATCTTTATTTCTTCTTCCACTTCTTCTTATTTAGTTGTTTCATTATGAAGTAATAACATCAGTATCACTCATATACGGATATGTTATTATAAGTATGAAACAACCCTATTTAACCATCTATCCATCCTATGGAAAATAAAATCACCGCGCGTGCGTACGTACGGAATACCGTCTCCACGCCGTTGTGTAATCAATTTTCCACCACCACCTTACTTGGAAGGGTATAATGGTGTAAAGAATGAATATATATGATTATTTTGAAATTCTATTTATTCTGAAATAGTATACTTACACTCTAATACAAATCAATGATCATAGGAACGATATCATCGCTCGTGCGTACGTACGGAATACCGTCTCCACGATGTGATGCGACTCGTTCTACATGATCTTCATTGCATAATGATTATATAAATTAATTGAATGAATGAATATGATATATATTACACTAATAAAATTCTTTAAATGAGGTATCTATAACCTAAAAATAAAAATAAGAATTTATTCGACAAAACACGCATAAGAACAAAAAGTAATAAACACTCGAATAACAAGTAGTAATGAAATGTTACTAATTTGAAGCTAATAATATGACCATATATGATATCATAATAATAATTATGATTCTGGAATAAGTCAATAACATTATTTAAATCATTATACAGGAGGTTCGGACACTTACTAAGCAAATCAGACCTAAGGTAAGGGAAATATCATAATCTCATTTTTATCCGAGATTTTTTATACTTTGGAATTTACTGGGGTGTATTTTATCATCCAAATCCATGTTTCCTCAATATGTAATATTATTTCCATCCACCTAAAATTGTTGAAATACAATTTTACCCTTCGGTGATTTTTTAGTAAAAGATATGAAAGGAATCTTTTGTCGTTTTTCATACGAGGTACTTTTTGACTTTTCCGACAAAAGTATGAGAAGAATGTTTTTTTTAACTTATACGGCATGAATGGATTTTTAAAACATTATTTCCAAGAAGTTTCCTTTAAAAGTTTTCAAGTTTATTTTTAATCAACTTCTTTTATTTTATAATTGTATGACATGTTAAAAAAAGAAAAGTGTTTTTAAAGTAGAAAGGATATTTTCCTCAAGAATGGAGTTCAAGTGTTTTATCAAAATTATTTTCCATCTAAGGTAATATAGGGCTCTGTTTCTATCCCTATTATTACATTGATTTGATTATGTTTTGATGGAATTATTTTTATAAATTCCTTTATCTTATATGAATTGTTTTATGATGTCACGATGTTTAAGAATCCCATTTTTATTACATGGGTTATGCTATGATGTATGGTTTATGATTTTGTGGAACACATAAGAATGGTATCATTATGAGATGGGTGGGACCTATATCTCCCTCAAATTCATTGGGTAAAGATTTTATATCTCATGAGATAGACATGGCTGGAACGGCAGGTTAAACCGGTTCAGTGAAACAGGACTGAAATGAGGAGTGAACTCGGTTCAGAAATGGACTTTTTCCACTAAGATAGTCTTGGCAATGAGTCTTGACTAATAAGAAATGATTCTCTATGATTATGTGGGTATTCCAAAAAGTTTCATGTTTTAAGTTATGATTATTGGGATTACATTTCACTTCTGTGATTTATCCCATGTTATGAAATTATGATTTCTTTTGCAGGTTAAGATTTCCAAAAGTTATGTTCTTATGTATATAATGTGATTGATATTTCTTTTGTTTACCCTTACTGAGAATTTGAGCTCACCCTTTCGTATGTTTTATTTCCCCAGGTCAGGAAGAAGGTTATTAAGTAGGATATTCCAAAAAGGGACTCTAGATATGATGAAATAAATGGGAGGCAAAGTAGATTCTTTATGAACCAGTTGTTTATATTTCCCAGTTTATAAAGACTATGTACCTATACGGTCCTTTCCTGGTTTTGTTATATGTTGTAATAAGTGTGCTTCAATTATGAAGTCATAACAATGTATGTAAAGTATGGGTCATTATAATGAAACAAATAATAATAATTATGGAAGATATAGAGTTTTTAAGTTAAATGGGAGATGACCCACTATTGAAAACACAGTTTTGAAGTTAGATGAATCTTCATAACTAAAATTGGATAAATAATTTCAACCATTGAATAAACTCTATTAAACATATGACAAATTAATTGGTTGTATGAAGGATTTTCAAAATTTTCTAAAAACATGGATGAATGTGTAGAAAGAATTATAAATGTGTTATACAAAAAAGAATTTAATGTAAAATGAATTTATAATTGATTCGATACTAAATGATTTACAAAAGAAACATCCTTTCATATTATGTATTGGTTTTTCATCTCACATGAATGGAAAATTAAAGTAATTAAGGATTTTTGACAAGTTCAAAGGGTACTTATTATTTTAGAAATGGTGGATCTCTTAAGATAAGTTGTTTCCATCATGATTAATAAATGAAGAGAAACCCATTGTACATGTCTAGTGGTCACTAAGTCATTACTTATATTTTCACCAATATCAATCATATTTAATATAAATTTGGAAGTGGGTCATTTATCAAAGAACAGTGTGAGAATAAATATATTTCAAATGAATATAAGCTAGTAATAATATTTTATGGAGGTCCCTCTAATCTAGCTTCCTCCTCCTTGTGATAGTGAGTTAGTAAATTCTTGATCCATCATCTAATGGTTATTGAGGGCCTCAACAACACCATATTTTAGAAGGATTTGCAAATGGTAATGCTCTTGAACTTTGGGCTTCCCCTAGTGAGTCTTCCTCATTGGTGAACATTTAATGAAACTTGCGATCATAAAATGGAAGGCCTCTCTCAACTTACTCACAAGTTTTAATTAGAATATATGGATCATATATTGTAAGGTTTTAATGAGTATGAGCCTTCTCTAAAGTGGTCATTTAAATGGGAAAATGATCACCTTTCAGAATGGGGATATAACCTTGATCCTGATTTTAATTCTTTATCATAACATACCAAAAACCCTCCTAAATAGAAGTGGATATGTATTCTTACTCTTTCATGTTTTTGAGCTACTCTGGTGGAGAGGGATTGAATATATGAGTGTCCACTATTTACTATAGGGATAAGCTAATGGTAAATAAATAATGGTGATAAAAAATAAAAATTGATATCATCTACCAAGCAGAGTGAAGAGTAGGATAAAATACATTGTATTGAAGATTTTAATCATTTGAGAGAATGTAGAGATATCGCAAAAACTAGAATTCATTCAATCCTTCGATTCGATTCACCATTTAATCATTAGATCCTTGGATTTGAGCCTTGGAATTGTTCGAGCCTTGATTTGAGCCATGATTCGAGATTGGAATCGATGAGGAGGAGCACTAGTAGTATGTTGATTCTATGGAATGCTTTGGATATCGAGACTGGTTCGTGACTGATTAGGGATCTATAAATATATTGGGAATATTTTATTAGCACTTCCAAAAATTCAATGATAAATATCTCATTTATCAGCACTAAAATAATTAGCACTGATAAAAGGAATCTTTATAGTTTTTTTAGCACTGATAAAGATAGATCTTTAACAATGCTAAAAAATGTGATGATAAAAGACATATTTATCCATGCGAATGTTTTAGCGCAGATAAAGATGGATTTTATCAGTGTTTTTCTAGAGTTGATAAAGGATTTGCAATTATAATTATAAATAAAAAATTTTAAATATATTTATATAAATATGTATATTTAATAAATATATATAAATATAAATATAGTAAATATATTATTTATTTAAATAAATTTATTATAATTTTTTTAATTATTGAAATAAATTTATTATAATTTTTTTAATTATTTAAATATGTAATTATTTATTTGCAATTATATAAATACTTATTAAAGAATAATATTTATAAATTTATATATTTACATAATTATATATATTTATAAAATTATATATAATTATATATTTATTTATTTATTTATTTATTTATTTATTTATTTAATAAATATATATAAATATAAATTTATTAAATTTATTTATTATTTAAATAAATGTATTATAAATTTTATATCTATTTAAATATATATAATTATTTATTTATAATTATATAAATACTTTTTTTTAAATATTATTTATTTATTTATAATTATAAATATATAAATGAATAAATGTAATAAATATACATTTATAAATATTTTTATTTAAAAATATTTTCTAAAAATATATTTTTAACATTATTAATGAGTATTTAATATGAATTGCAAGCACATTAAAAATAAGTGAAATTGAATAATTAAAAATGAGCACACTTTAACAATATTGAAAAAATGGATAATTTTTATTAATTAAATATAAATTATTAAAAAATGCATATATGTTGAAATAGATATGAATACATATTGAAAACATTAAAACATAGTAAATAAATAATAGAATTTATTAAATTCCCAAAAAATAAAAAAATAAAAACATATTAAAAATGAATAAATATCGAACTGTAATAAAATTAAAAAAAAATTAAATAAAATTTACCACTTAAGAAATGATATATTAAATGTATCATTTTATAAATAAATTATAAAATTAATACTAAAATTTGAATAAATTACATAAATATTAGGTGTGTGCGCTTCTATATAAGATTTCATTAATTAAGTAATATGTGTGTTGTATTTAAAAATTTAATAATTACTTATATGTGAAATCAATATAGAACATGTTTGATCTATGTTAAAATGAAAAATCTAATGACATTCAATTATTTCCATTACTCGATACAATTAGTCAGTATTTTTAATTTATAATAATTTTTAATTATAAATCATTATTCACTGAATATATAACTATTTAATGTAAAACATAAATATTTTGTATTATATAGATCATATTTATATACATTCATATATATCTACATATTTAATTTAAACTATTTATTAACATTATCAATAATTATTTAATTAATAAAATGTTTAATATTTTTCACAATTCACTTATTTTTAATTTTTAATTATTTAATTTTCATTTTATTTATATCTATATATTTAATATATATTATTTTTTAGTATTTATAATTTATATATAATATAATAAATTTATTTATTTTATCAATAATTGTTTAATTAATAAAAAAATTAATATTTTTTTAATAAAATCGTTTTTTATTTTGTATTTATTTCATTATTTTATTTTCTTTGTACCTTTATCAGCACTAAAAAAGCATAGATAATGTATTCCTTTATCAGTGCTAAAAACAAAGTGTTGATAAAGGGTACTCTTTATCAGTGCTAAAAATAAATCACTGATAAAGGGTACCTTATATTAGTGCTAAAGAAAACCGCTGATAAAGGTTTCCCTTTATCAGGTTTAAAAAAAAGTACTAATAAAGGTTACCTTTATCTGTTCTTTTTTGTTAGAACTAATAAAGGTCAACGCTGTTAAAGGCATGTTTTGTAGTAGTGTCTCCAATGCATTTGGTAATGTTTTTATCTCATGATATTTCATATATGGTTCACAGAAGGTTATCCTAAGAACACTATGTTATGATGTCCTAGAGGTTATCCTTAACATATATTTGTGAATTCATGTTTTATGTTGTCTCCATGTTCTCAAGTTGCTTATATTTCATCATCTTATATCATGTTTTAATGTTCGATGTTTTTATTATAACCCCTATTATTTTTCCTTTACACACTTATTGACTCACATATAGTACTTTCTTCATGTTATTCATTGATTATTCACTCACTGAGATTTATGGCTCACTGATTTCTTATGTACATCCCCAGGTTATCTGGTACACCATTAAAAGATTGAAGAAATTTAAGAGAATGTTTTGGTGTTTTAGTTTATATCTATGTATTTTTATTTTATGTTTTTCTTCTATGTACTTAATTACCCAAAGACACCAGGCATCACAATCTTCTAGAGTTGTATTAATTTTATCTTTATGCAATAAATTATGAAATATATTGTATGAAAGATATGGGTTGTCATAGTTGGTATTGAATACAATTCTAGTAATTTTGGGGTTAGGATTAGAAAATTCTTATAAAATCCATAGACATAAGGCTAAATATAGTAAAACATCCCTAAATTTTGGTAATGTATAGAGTAAGTGGTTTTTAATAAAATATATCCTTTTCTAGATGATATAAGTGGATGTGTCTCTCAAAGAGTTATACCTAGGGGTAATAATCCCACAAAAGGACGCATTGAGCTGGAATTGATCGTCACCTGGTTCTTGAAAAAGAAGCCTTTTTTCACACCTAGTTTTACATTCCTTGGGTATATTATTTTCTAAATTATCAATATCTTTATGAACCATTATTAAGGGAAAAAAATTCACATAAGAAAATATGTTAGGAAATAGATCATAGATAACTTAGATTGAAACCTAGAAATTCAAAGGTTAGTGAACAATTGTCATTAATAATTATTTAATGTTCATTGATTCCCATTTATGTATTTAATAGTTTAAAAAATCATCCCTGATATTAAATTTATTTTTAGTCAATAGATGAAAATAGGAGGAACTGAGTTAACAATCATTATGATGGTAAGTGTAATTATTGTCCAAATGATATTCCTAACATGATGTGGGATAAAGTAAGATGTCTTGAAATTATGTAAAATTAGCTATCACAAATTACGATCAATAACTATAATATAGTTAAATCTCCAAACACATAAAATAATAAGACAATTTCTAATGGAAGTTCCTATAATAAAGGTGATAAATGAAAGATAATTCCATTTCCTTTGTGTCCAAAATGTGGAAAGGGAAACCGATGGAAATGTCACAAATTAACTAGAAGATGTTTTGAGTGTATAAAAATAGGGCATAAAGTAGCTAATTTTCATGGAAAATGAATAATTTAGATAAAATTATGGAAGGAAATCATTTTAATCAATTGTATCTTTCATAAATGTGGGGAACTTAGGAATTATCCAGGACAATACTCTATTCCAAGGGATAACAATGATGATGAACATCCAAAATATCCAAACACAATGTAAAATTAAGGTCATATGCTAAGATATATCATGATGATTAAACTACACATAACCTATACTCTAGGTTTGCGTATTACTTCTTGTATTTCAAATTATTCGAAACTTTTATATCTTGTTAGTTTTATAAAAACATTGAGTTACCACATGAAATAATATGATAAAATCATGAAAAAACTTCTATGATTATTTTATCATATGTTAAAGTTCATGGTAATGTTATTATTAAAAATAATATCATTATTCCTTTAGTGTAATTTAATTTTATCATATTTATATATTTGTTTTCCATATATAAAACCAATATAAATTCTTAGTAGAATGAATTCACCCTTTATACAACGAATCACCCTCTGATTCTATATAACTTCAAGGAGTAGGATGAATCTCATTTGGTATCATCATCTTAATCATGAATATTATTTCCATTTTAGAAAACGTATCTAGCTCAAATTATTGAGTCTAAGTAAAAGATCATTATTTATGACATGCCCATTGTAAGGGAATTTGTTGATGTGTTTCCTAAATAATTTTATGGTCTTCCTCCTAGCTGAGTGTTTGATTTATCAATCAAAATTATACCTAGAGTTTTTAAAATATCCAAGACTCTATATATAATGTACATTTTTTAACATGTGGAGCTAAAGAATTAAATATAGGAAAATTTAGATAAAGGTTTTATTCAATCAGGTGATTCACCATGTGGTGTACTAGTACTCTTCATCAAGAAGAAGGATGGTTCAATTTGCCTCTTCATTGATTATCATGAACTTAAAAAATCATCTTAAGATAAAGTAGCCTTTTCTCATATATTGATGACTTATTTAATCACCTATATGGAGCTCATTACTTCTCTAAGGTAGATCTTCAGTTGGAATATTATCAAGTAAACATGAAGAAGTATTTCTTGAAGAATTCTTTTCAGAAAATATATGGGAACTACTAGTTCATAGTGATTCCATTTGGACTCACTTATTCTCTATAAATATTCATAAAATTAATTAATAGTGTCTTTAGGGAATACCTCAAAAAATTATTATTTATAGATGATATTATTTTCTACTTAAAATGTGAGGAAGAGCATGAGGATAATTTAGATGTTATACTAAAGACCATCCAGAAAGAGAATGTGTATAGAAAGTACAATAAATGTAACATTTATATGAAGAAAGTTACATTATTGAGGAATTTTATAACCAAAAAAATGATATTTTTAGATCCTTTAAAAACATAGGAAATTTAAGGTTTTCCTAAACCAACCAATTTAATGGAATAAAGATCGGTAGTTCATAAGACATGAATCATAAGGGAATCGGGAGCACAATCCAAGAAACCATAACATAGGAATGAGACATGGAACGTGTGAACTAAAATGGATTCATATTCTCCTCTCTCCCACTCCCATCCTCTTCTCTCATCCTCTTTATAGGGTTTTGAGAGTCTCCCAGTGGCGATGGCTCCTTCTGTCGCTTCTTTGGTCTTCTTCCTTTTAGGTTCTCTTCCTCTTTTTTTCTTCCCCTTCTTCCTGATAGCCCATCCCTTCTAGGGTTCCCTTATTCATGGATTAGGTTCTCCAATTCCTTTTTATTATTCCCTATGGTTCATTCTCTTGGGCTCATTTCTTCCCTTGTTACTCATACCATTTCTTGATGCTTTGTTCTAAGGGTTTCATCCATGGTTCCCCATTCATCGTAATGATGGTCCTTTCACGGATTCTTATCACTTATTCTTGTTTTTTTAGAGTTTCATTCCTATTCTCCACTTTTTCTATTCCATGATGGTGCTTTCATCTGAGGCTCCTGGTTAAGGTCTCTATTTGCTTCCTCTTTGCTCTTGTCACTTGGTCCTTGGCTTCTGGACCCCATCTGGGTCTGGTGTGAAGGCTCTGGAGGTGTCTTGGTAGGTGTTGATCGAGCATTAGAGGGTTTTCCAGAAGACTCATCTTGTTTTTTTTTTTGTGTTTTTTCATATATAGTTGGTTTTTTGTTTTATGGTATGATGAGGTTCCCAGCTTGGTCCCCTACCGAAGCATCCCCTACTCAATCCTAATCTGACGTCCTGGTCCTGCTATCCTTTCCCTATCAGTTAGGTTCTTGCGTATTCCAGGAGGTTTTGGGAGGTGTGATTAGAGTGGCTTAGGGTCTCAAGGAGGAAGATTGTCCCATAATTAAAGTTTTGTGTTTACGATGTTCAGTTATGATGGTATTTTGGTGGTGATGTTGGAGTTATATGGTGGTGTTTTTGAAGAAAGCTGTGGTGATGGGTGGACATCTTGGTTCTATTTTCTTTGGTTCTTGGCTCTGAAAATGATGGTTGGTAACAATGAATGGGTTGTTCCATCGAGCGATATGGTGGCCCTAGAGGTAATGGTAATGGCAATGACGTTCGATGGGGTTTTCTATAACATGATGATGATTACGGGTGATGAGGATGGCGACAGCGATTTCTTCATCTTTCCTCGATGCAGCGACTCCACGATTTGTGGGAACCATCACTAACGCAAAATTTCCCATGGTGTTGAATCTCACTTTAATTTTTGAATCTATGGACTGTTTTTAATTTTGGATGTGTCATGTGTTGTTTCTAATCATACGGGGTTCCCACTTTTCCCTCAAAGTGGTTTTTTTGAAAATAATAAAAAAATGATTTGAAGGACATGGAACTTGCGACATACGCATGAGGATAGAAAATCCTATGTCAAGGATACCTACCAGGACCTTCATAACATGCTAGGATTGGTATAATAACTCATTTACCTGCTTCAATCTTGGAATTCCCTCCCATGTACCCTCTTGTTTTTGGCTTTGGATTATATACCTTGTACCTTTTGTTTTGGGCTTGGGGTACCCTCCCATGTACCCTCTTATTTCAGGATTAAGATTCCCTCTTATTTTGGGATTGGTATTCCCTCCTGTGAACCCTCTTGATTTCATACAACATTTATTTTTACCCAATGCATTAGAGGGAGATTTAGGTCCCACCAGTCACATAATAAAATCATGCATGCATGCTCCACAAGATAATAAATGTGCACCCTATCAAGACCCAAAAAAATAGACGGGTTTAATAAACATAATATCCAAACCAATGAAATTAAATGTGTATCATAACATTATATCATATCATTTCCTATGAAAAAGATATAGGTTTCACAATCATTTCATCAAAGCATAATCCCTGGAAACAAACATGTTACAAAATCATATAATTAGTGGAAGAATAATGTGTGTCATAAACATCATTCTATGGAAATATAAACTATTCAAGAAAGAATATGAATGGTATTCTTGGATATTATCCCCAATAGATCATAAGTGATCAAAAATTATTCCATCTTAGATGGATAAGTATCTTGAAAGATCACATTGAACATTAATAATATAAAATATCCTTTATTTGAAAATCCTTTTCATCAAACCATTTCAAAAATCCTTTTCTAATAAATAAAGATTACTATTTCATTTAAAACATTTCTTGAATGAAATATACTTTATAATTTGAGATATTATTTTTAAAACATAAAAAGTTTTTAAACCAATTTTTTTTTAAAATTCAATGAAAACATATAAATAAGGATTGAAATAATTATGGAAACACGTTTTCCTTGAAAATATATAAAATAAGAATCAAAAAATTTAAAAAAATTCATTGAAATAACATTGAAAATTTATAAATAAATCTTAAAGAAATTTTGAAAACCATTTATTTGAAAATACTTTGAAAATACTTTGAAAACTTATAAAAAAATAAGGAAAATGTTTTAAAAGCCATTTCATTGAAAATTCTTTGAAAACTTATAAAGAAAGCTTGGAAAATTTATGAAAACCATTTATTTGATAATAATTTTAAAACTTATAAAGAAATATTAAAAAAGGTCTTAAAACCCATTTATTTGAAAATACATTGAAAACTTAGAAAGAAATCTTGAAAAAAAAATACTTTGAAAACTTATAAAGGATTCTTGAAAACATTTTTCAACCCCTTTTAGAAAACATTGTTTTGAAATAACACAGATTTTTTACCAAAGAGAGAGGTAAAGTCAGACTTTCTTGAAAACACATTGTTAATCATCTTATGTACCAAAGAGTGGAATAATGGTATCAATACATGATGATATCATCAATATATAGAGGAAGGAAAATTCATTTGTTCTCTTGAGAGATAGATCATAGGATTTCATCAATGAAAAAATAATCATAAATAATCTTGATAAACAATGAGATTGTTTCAATAAACTCTTTTTACTTCGTAACTTTGACTTATACTCCCCATGTAAGAAAACTAAATTTCATGAAGCGTAAAATATCATAAAAATAATAAGATTTAGGATTTGACATGTCAAAGGTAGTATATACACCTAATAAAAAAATATAGGTTCATAACATGGATTGGGTCTCAAATAATGAAAATAGAGACAAAATTACTATACCAATTTGGTAAATTTTTCAACATAAACCCCATGTAATAAAAATCATCAAATGGATATACAAATACACATAAATTTAATTAGAAGAATCATTAAGTGACTAGTCAGGATAGTGAATTACAGAGAGGGGGTAAATTAGTGATACTATTTTCTTTTAAGTTTCATTATTAAGAAATAATATTTTCCTTCTGTTGAAGATTTATTTCCCTACTAAAAACAAATCAAACACACATCCATGGGAACACAAGTATTTAAAAGGTACATTATTCAAAAATAATAGTTACATCCTTTATATGGTATAGAAATGATCCAATACCACACAATCCACTAGAAAACAATCCTTTTGTGTGGAATATAATGAGTAGGATATTCCCTTACACTTGTGTAGATATATGATCAATATAAAAAAGAATTATCTTCAAGTAGAATTAAATTATATAAGTATTTTTTTCTAACAAACATGTTACAGTGCTTCTTGATCAACTTTCAAAAATATGATCTTCCAATACATTTATTTGCCTTCTTTACCAGATGCTGGTAAGAACTTATTGGACTTTGTAATGAAAAATCAATCCAATTTCCTAGTATGATTCTAATGTTCGATTTTCTCGATGTGATAATATAACTTTATCATAATACAATTGAGACACTTATAAACAACTTCAATTTTGAGTTAGGAAATTTTGGTACTATTCTGAGTTGAATACTATTCCTAGCTGAATATGATTTCCTACTGAATATGATTCTCATCTAAATACAATTCTCACCTGAATACTATTCCCAAATGAAAACTATTCCTAGATAAATATGATTCCTAGATAAATATTATACCCTATTAAATGTGACTCTCAGTGAAATACAATTCTCACCTAAATATTATTCCCACTTGAATACAATTCCCTAATGGACATGATTCTCAGTCGAATATGATGATGAATAGAATACAATTCTCAAATGAATAGGATCTTTTCTCTTCTCCTTTCTTCTTCTGTTCAGCAAAGCTTCTTCAATAAATATTAAGATAGAAACTTCTTCTCCCAAGAAATTCAGAGCATCTCCCTCTTCTGTAATGAACAGTACATCAATGTTAGAAATTTTCAATTAGTTTTTCTTTTATAGATTACCTAAAAAGTTTTTGGTGGGATTCTTCAGAAATTTTATGCTCAACAAAATTTTCCAAAAATTTAAACGTCCGTCAATTTTAGATGCATTTATGAATTATTCAAAGTTTATAAACTGTTCTCAAACCTTCTTGGATATTCTAAAAACTTCATTTTGTTCAGTATGATTTTCCCAGTATGATTTCTTTAGTATTATTTCCTATTATGATTTTTCATTATCATTTCTTCAGTAATATTATCCTATACAACTTTCTTCAGTATTATTTCCCAGTATGATTTTCTCAATATGATTTCATTAGTATGATTTCTTCTATATGATTTTCTCAGTATAATTTATTCATTAATATTTTTTAGTACCGCTCAAAAATATAAAGAAATATACAAATTCAATCTTATTAGAAATTCTGAATATGATGTTCTCATACTGATTATCTTGATATCTAAAAACATCAAATTCAAAAAATTAATTCTTCTAAAAACATTATCTTATATCATAACCTCCTTCATGACATTTATTAAATTGAAGATCAGGCGACATGTCCTCATCTCACATAGGTTTCCCTCAAATAGAGGCCTCAAGTTCTGTGTTGGATATTTTGAATTTTAAATTACATATTTGTTTGGTAATTTTAGATACTATTGTAGTTACCGTTCAACCTCAAAGAGTATTTTTTAAAATCAAAAAATGTAATTTTCAGTCAATTTCATCCTCAGCATCATCTAACATACAATGAAAAGTTTGGTGACCTCCCAGTCAACATCTTTCTTTCCTTATCATCCTGAATACGATTGGAATGATTAAAATTAGAATAAATACTATTTCCAACACATTTTATCCCTCTTTCTTATATCAAGCTTGTATCATAAGTTTTATAGAATACAAATAATTTATGAGAACTACAAGATCAATAAAGCATCATCACATTTTCAATGAAGCCATAAAGACTCTAAAAGTCATTACGATCGGATTTTCCTTAATCAAACCCAAGGTGGATCTTATGATCATTTTCTTCCAGAAAAAAACTTTTAAATTTGATGGAATTTCTTAATTATTACCATGGGTCGGAATTCCTAAAAATGATAAATTTTTAAACACAATGAATTTATAAATAGTATAAATTCTTGAATATGATTTTTATGTTTGATCACCATATTTTACAAAGTGAAGTGATTTCCTTTTCATCTTTATAAGAAAAAAGGATCATCAAAAAACTTCTTCCTGATTACGATGGGGAATCTAATTTTTTCTATCCTCAAAAATTTTATCAACATCCCAATCTATTAGATCATATTAACTCATCCATATGTTCTAGATCTGATTGAAAACTTTCATCAATCCAGATTTTCATCCATCATCTTCTCAATATACTTTTTTTCTTCAACATAATAAACATACTAATATATTGAAAAAAAAATCAAAACACAACTTGGTCCAAACAGAATCATATAATAGATTTACAGAAATTATACGCACCATATATAATAAATATGAGGTGAACATGTCTTGTGTCTCAGAAAAAAAATAAATGTGGGACGAGAAAACTCTTACTACTTGAGTAACTTTAGAATAGTGATCCCCATGAAAGAATAACATAAATTTAAAGATATTAATATCATTAAATAAATTAAATTAATGATATAATATTTCATAGGGAAATATATACACCACAAAAAATAAACGAGTGTTAAATATGGAACGTATCTCAAAGAAATAAAAAGTGCGATAAAATCCTCATACCTTAACTCTTAAATCTCTTCATACACGAAACAATATCCTAAATAATAAATATAAGTTCAGTATAAATAACTTAAAGAATCATATTATTATATATAATACCATATATGGTTTTATTATGACTTTATATTACCTACTTATTAACAAATCCAAGATAAGGTTTCGCTTCGGGTAATATCTACCTTGTTTTTCACATGTGTATTAACTGTTAATATTTTTGGACCTCATACTTATATCATGATTTAAATAAGTTAAAACATGGTATAAATATAATTTATATTCAGTCTACATGTATTTATAATAATCTATAGAATATATAAATATGAAATGGAACACATCGTTCATGGAGACGGTAGGTCATACGTACGTATGAACGTTGTTTCTGTTTTTCTTTATCATATTGAAAGGGAGAAAGTAATATATATATATATATATAACATCACTAAATTTCCATTATTATGTCATATATATCATATAATTTTACTAACTATATCCTTAATACATTCCATGTAGTGTGTGAATGAATCACATCGCTTTGAGGGTGTGGTAGTCCACACTTCCCCAAATGAAATTATCGTATTTACACAAAATGGAAACCATTAAGTTATGTGTTTTATAAAAATTAAATAAGAATAAATGTTTCATATATATCTTATATATCATATAAGAATATATTTTTCATCGTAATTCTCAATCATGAGAGGTAATAAAGGAAAAACGAACAACATTGTTTCGGGAGGTGGTAGTTCACCGTACACAAGAATGGTAAATTAATTACCCATTAGATGGAAGTGTGTGTAAGTGTAAGTAAAACCCTTATCATAAAAAATATCAGTGTATTTAGGATATTTATTATATTATGTATTAATGTAATAATAATAATTTATGTAATGGAGAAAGAAAATAAAGGAAAGGATCTTGTGGAAGGATGTTACCTCTTCTTTGGGTAACTCCTTTTGGTTTTCACCAAAGGAATTCCTTGGTTGGATTTCTTCCGAAAGGGAGGATCCAAGGAGGAATTTAAAGATGTTTGGAAGTTAATTGGGTAGATATTATATGAACTTAATTGGTTAATGGGTGTGGTGATTTGGGAGAGTTGGTGGCCTTTTATAGGGGAGGGAGGGGACACACTTGGCATTTTTGAAAACAAGGTAGGTGTACCCACGTTTTTACATAAAACAAGTCATAAAAAACAAAAAAAAACTCAATAATTGAAGTTTTATGTCTCAAATATGTCCATCAAATGTGTTATGTACAAGTGGTTAGGACATTTGGGCCCTTTGGTTTTAGGTTTAGTCCCTCATTAAGCTTAATTTTATCATAATCATTATAATTAATTTTAATCACTTTCACTAATATTTTTGGTCAAAAATTAAGTGGATATTATTATACTATAAATATTATACTAATTAAAAACATTTATATCAATTTCTCAAAATTCAATTCACAGAAGTGGAAAAATTAATCTTAATGCTAATCTCACAGATGTCAGAATGTTTAAAAGTTTATTTAACTTTTATATCTAAATTCAATATAAAAATTATTCCAATGACCTAAATTGGCTTAATAGATGAATAGTTTATCTATTGTGACTTTAAAACCAAATTAAAATATAATTTAATTATATAAATAAATTATACTAAAAAGAATTTTTGAATTAAAATTTAGTATTTTCACTATTCACCCCAAAATGAAGTCTCTCAGAAAAATACTAAAAAATCAAACTATGTTAATTTAGACATTTTGAATTAAAAAATGATGTTTATTTTAGAAAATTAAATTTTTAAAAGTGTCTAAAATTAACTTTATTATTATTCAAGTAAGGTATTAAAAATTATTTCTTTTGAAAAAAAGTATTTCCAAACATATAAAGACTTTACAAAAAACTATATGTTTTATCATCATTGTATTTTATTTATATAAAAAAATTATACATAATATATAAAAATTGATTATTAATATTCATATTATTATGTTTAACATCAATGTTGTAACTATCTCATTTAATTATTTATAATAAAAAATGTTGTTTTGTATAAACTCATTGTTTCGTGTAATGTAAGCCAAGTTGGTGTTGCATATAATGAAAGATAATTCGGTGTTTCATTTAGAACAGAATTATCTTGGTTATAATATAAAGAAATCTTAATATGGTGTGGTATAAAATCATGAATAACTTGGTGTTTTTATATAACACCAGCTATATTCATTATTGCATGAAATGAAAAATATCAAAAAGATTAAATTAATTCTAAAAAAAATTAAAAACTTTGTGTGTTACATTATACCCCCCTTAAAATAAATTTATCCCTAAAAATTAATTTAGGATATAAAAGGTTTAATACTTGAAAGTTTCTTTCATATAAATCTATATAGTAAAAATTAATACTAAAAATTCCTATAAAAAGGGAAAGTTAGAAACATAATGGTTACCCAAAGTTACAGATAACCAGGTTTCCACATATGAGAGAATAGGTGGGAAGTGAAAAAATGAATATATAAGATAAATCTAACAATAAATTTCTGATGGAGAGTGATATAGAACACGATTAAGAGAAAGTTAACAATCATAAATCCATAAACCAGTGATAACCTAAGGGTTTGTTTGATTCATCAGAAACAAAGGTACTAGAATAACTTTTTTGGTTTCAAGATCATTTTTCCTAAAGTTGAATATTTTTTATGAGAAGTTATACTTACTTTATTTCAATCCCTTTCATAAGTACAATCTCACCCTTTGTTCATGTCTTTACCAATTTCCACTTAACCTCTTTTTTCTAAAAAAGGAAGGTGAATTTTTTATTCTTGAAGCACTAATAGATCATGAGATCCATGATAAGTCATCCTATCTCTCTTCAGTTACCATCAACATAAGTTTATCCAATATTCATAAATCCTCATGTGGTGAGATAATACTTTAGTCTTACAAATATCATTTATTTTTTAACTTGAACATTCCATAAATGTCTAACCTTATAACCCTTTTAAAATATGAAATTACAAAACATTAGAAAAAAGGTCATGAAATTAGCTTTACATTGATCCCCCTTATATTATAAAGTAAATATTGGTTGTCACATTCCAAACATGTGAATACCCTCATTGTATATTCTCTTTAAACATGGTAATTACCTGAATTACCATAAATCCTTTTGGAAAACATGAATTCCTTCTTATTCCAAAGATTACTGAATATATTTATTAAATACAATATATTTTAAACTTCTCTTGGATGAATTAGACCACTTTTCAACAAATCCTTAATTGTTTCTAAGGTTATATATAGTATCCAATTTACTTTATCCAAAACAATCATCTCTTTATCCAAGCTAAAAAAATTATTTATATATTGAACACATTAAGGGTTACCTTCCCTTAATCAAAATATCACCATTCCATCAAATCCCTTCCCTATTTCTTTATCACCATTAAAAATTCTTCAATGAATACTTATACTAAAAATAATTATATATTTCATGATTCATATAACATAATATTTGAATTCAAAAACATAAATACTTCTCTCATCTGACTTTATTCTTAAACCATTACTCGGGATTCATAAAATTATTACTTAATAAATCTTTCCTAGAATATGATATTTGAATCATTTTATAATGTTACTCAACGTTAATCTAATCATTATTCTTTCATTTAATTTGAAAAATACTAGAAGAATATCCTATACCTTTCAGATTTCGTTTGCATTCTCCTTATCTTTATAAATATATCCAATACTTATACCACCTTTCCAATTATCTCCATGAGTATTCTACTTAAGACATTGATTTTTTATAATTCATATACTTTCAACATCTAAAACATTCAATGTTAACCATGTTCCTTCTAGTTACAACTATTTACTAAGACCATAAATCATATGGTAAAAACACTTATAATAGTAGAAAGCCACATAATCATGAAAAATTACTTATAGGATGTTAAAATAATGACACTTACCTCTTTAATATATGACGCCATAGGTTTATCCTAGGTTATTCATAGAAATATTTTATTTAAATCATCCGTGATGGTTCATGAAGAGTTTGTAAATTCCCTAAACAAATCCCCTAGGGGTGTCGAACTAGGTGTGTAGTATGGATCCTTCTTGTGTACCAGCTTACACTCCAGTCAGGACCAATACACATTTCTATATTTGTTACTCTGTAAATTTATTTCATAACCATGTCCACTTTTAGTATTAAAATAGGGATTTATTTTAGGGAAACCACTCACTCTATCATTTACCAAAATTCTAGTACAGTTTCCTATACTTTTCCTCATCCTTAAGATTATCTATAGACACATCCCTAGACATATCCTTAGAAATATTACTAGGGATATCACTAAATTTTTCTCATCCTAGTTTCCAAAAATTGAATAAACCTTTAATTAAATACCAACTATAGTGGCCCAGTCTTAATGTACATTAATATTACATCATTTTAGATGAATATTTAGCATATTACAAAATACATTCCAAAGGAATATAATAGTTTAGTTTCTTTGGAAACATGGAACAAAATATTCTAACTTGGTGAAATATATTATGTTTCCCACAAAGATATTCCCCTTTATTACTTCTACTAGAAAACATTTCTTTATAACTAGGGAAAAGGAAATAATAAAAGCGGTGAGTTCATATGCCTAGTAAGGGTTAATAAGGGGTATAAACATGAGTATAAGGGTATGAGAACGTGATCAAACATTTTAAGATCATACCCTATGTAATAAATATCATAAACATGAATTATGGTATAATTATTGGAAGTTTATAAGAATTAATTATAAGGTAATTGGGAGCATAATCCGTGGAAGCATAATATAGTAATAAGACATGGAACTTGTGGCATACACATGAATATAGAAAATCCTATGTCAAAGATGCCTACCAAGACCTTAATTAAATGTCATTATTTAGATAATAACATGTGACTTCAGTATTGGGATTACATCACACATACCATCTTGATTCTGGCTTGGGATTCCCTCCCATGAACCCTCTTGTTTCCGGCTTGGGATTCCCTCTCATGTACCCTTTTGTTTTGAGATTGGGATTCCCTCCTGTATACCCTATTATTTTAGGATTAAGACTCCCTCTTATTTCAAGATTGGGATTCCCTCCCTTGTACCCTATTGAGATCATAAAATATTTAATTTTACCTAATGCATTGGATGTATATTTAGGTCCCACCCATCACATAATAAAATCATGTATACATGTTCCATAAGATAATAAAAATTACTCCATATCATGACCCATAAAAAAATATTGGTTTAATACACATCATATCATAACATGTGAAATGAAATGGGTATCATAAAATTCTATCATATCATTTCCTATGGAAAATAGATAGGTTTCATAATCATTTCCTCAAATCATAACTCACGAAAAGAAACGAGTTTCAAAAGAATATAACCCATGGAATAAGAATGGTTATTATAACCATCATTCTATAAAAACATAAACCATTCAAGAAATAATATGAATGGTATTCTTGGATCATATCCCCAATAAAGTATAAACAATTACCAAGTATTATATCTTATATAGATAAGGATTTTCAAATATCACATGGAACATTTCTTAATAAAAATAGCCTTTCTTTGAAAATCTTCTTCATAAAAACATTTCAAAATACTTTTCTTATAAAAAAATATTACCATTTCATTTAAAACGTTTTTAAAGGGAAATATCCTTTATTCTATAAGATATTATTTCAAAAAAATAAAACCTTTTTAGAATCATTTTCATTGAGAATACATTGAAAAATTATAAACAAGGCCTGAAATCATTTTAAAAACTCTTTTTCCTTAAAAATTTATAAAATAGTCATCAAAACATTCTAAAACCATTTTTATTTGAAAACACATTGAAAAATTATAAAGAAATCTTGATAAAGTTTTGAAATCATTTCATTGAAAATAATTTGAAAACATATAATTAAAGATTTAAAAAACAATTAAAACAATTTCATTGAAAATACATTTAAAACTTATAATGAAATCTTCAAAATGTTTTGAAACCAATTTCTTTGAGAATACATTGAAAACATATAAATAAATATTGAAAAAGTTTTGAAAAAAAATTATTTAAAAAAAATTTGAAAACATATAAATAAATGTGTAAAAGGTTTTGAAATACTTTAAAAATCTATAAATAATTCTTTAAAACATTTTGAAAACCCTTTTATAAAACATGGTTTTGAAAGAACATAGATTTCCAACCAAAGAGATATGTAAAGTCGGAATTTTTTAAAACCCCATTCTTAATAATCTTACCAAAGATTAGAAAAATGGTACCAATACATTAATATATCATGAATATATATATGATAATAAAAGTCATGTGTTATCTTGAGATATGGATCACAGTATTTCATCAATTAAATCATAATCATAAACAGTCTTGAAAAACGATGAGATTGTTTCAAAAAACTCTTAAAACTTGGTAAATTTGAATTATACTCCCCATGTAAGAAAATTAAATTAAATTAAATTTAAAATATAATTAAAATAATTAGGTAAATGATTTAATATTTCAAATTTATTTTATACCCCTCATCGAAAAATATAGGTGCATAACAGGGCATGAGTCTCAAAGAAGGAAAATTGAGACAGAATTACTTTACGCATTTGGTAACTTTTGAAACATAAACCCCATGAAATAATGATCATAAAATAGATATTTAAATACCCATATATTTAATTAGAATAATCATATAATAAATTTATGGTCATTATACACACCACATATAATAAATATGAGGTTAACATGGCTTGTGTCTCATGAAAAATAAAAGTGAGATGAGAAAACCCATACTTCCTGAGTAACTTTAGAATCATGATCCCCATGAAATAAATACATAAATTTAAATATTTTAATATCATTAAATAAATTAAACTATATATATAACATGTCATATGGTAGTATATACATCACAAAAAATAATCTAGTGGTAAATATGGCATGTATCTCACCGAAAAAAAGTTAGATAAAATTTCATTACCTTAAGTATTGACTCTATTTGTACTCATTAAAAACACATAAATAATAAATATAATTTGATTATAAATGTTTTTAATAACCAAATTATTATATATAAGACCATATATTATTTTTTTTATGACTTTATATTACCCGCTTATTAACGATTCTAAGTTAATGTTTCACTTCGGGTAATATCCACTTTGTTTTTCACATGCGTCTTAGTTTGTTATATTATTTTTCCTCATATATATATCATGATTTAAAGAATTTAAAACATGATATAAATATCATTTATATTCATTATTTATGTAATTATAATAATCTATTTAATATATCAATATGAAATGGAATACATCGTTCATGGAGATGGTAGATTGTACGTATGCATGAACATTGCCTTCATTTTTATTTTTCATATTGAAATAAATAAAGTAAATGAAATATATATATATATAATATAATTAAAATAAAATTATTATTACATATATATATATATCATATAATTTCAATAAACCCATCCTTAATAAATTCCATGTAGTGTGAGAATGAATCACATCGTTTTGAGGGGGTAGTAGTCCACACTTCCCCAAATGAAATTATCGTATTTAAATAAAATGGAAATCAGGAAGGTATATGTTATATAATAATTAAATAAGCCTAAATAAATCATATATATAATATATATCATGTATAAATATATTTTAAATCATAAATACTAACCATGATAGGTGGTAAAGGAAAAACAAACAACATCGTTTCGTGTGGCGATAGTTCATCGTACACAAGAACGGTAAGTTTGTTACCCATTAGATAGAAGTGTGTGTGAGTGTAGTTAGAACTATTATCATAAAATAATAATAGTTTATTTAGGAAAATTATTCTAAAATTTATTAATGGAATAATAATAATTAATTTAGTGTAGAAAATAAATAAAGGAAAGGAGCTTGAGGAAGGATGTTACTTATTCTTCTTGTTACTCATTTTGGTTTGCACCAAATGGATTCCATGGTTATATTTCTACAAAAAGGGAGTATTAAAGGAGTAAATTAGGGTTTTTGAATATTGACCAAAATTAAGTATTTTTACAAATGTGAATATTGGGGATAGGTGGTGGCCTTTTATCGATAAGGGAAATAAACACAGTTGGCATTTTTGTAAATAAGTTAGGTGTACCCACTTTTTAGCTAACATAAGTCATAAAAAAAAAACAAACACAATAATATAGGGTTTATGGATTAAATATTTCCCTAAAATGGGTGTTTTAAAAGGTTATAGTTCATTTGGTCCCTTAAGTTTAATCTTTAGTCCCTTATTAAGTTTAATTTTACCGTAATCATTGTAATTAATTATAATCACTTTCACTATTATTTATAGTCAAAAATTAAGTTGATTTTATTAGAAAATAAATATTATACTGACTAACTCTTTTTATTTATTTTTTTCGAAATTGAATTCACATAAGAATAAAAATTAATTTTAATGTTAATCTCACAAACGTGGTGAGAAAGAGGGTTTTAAAGTGAGAATGTTCAAAAGTTCATAAAGATTTTGTATATAAATTCAACATAGAAAATAATTTTAATGACCTGAATTGGATTAATATATATATATAATTTATCTATTTAGACTTTAAAACCAACTTAAAATACAATTTAAATATATAAATAAATTAGACAAAAAAGATGGTTTGAATTAAAATTTAGTAGTTTTCACTGTTCCCTGAAAAATTAAGTTTTTCAAAAAAATCTCAAAGATTCACCATAAGATAATTTCAACATTATGAATTCAAAAATTATGTTTATTTTATAAAATTAAATTTCTAAAAGGGTCTAAAATTTATTTTATTGTCTTCCACAAAAGTACTTCAAAAGTAGTCCTTTTGGGAAAATAGTATTTCCAAACATATAAAGACTTTACCAAAAATTATATGTTTTATAATCATTGTGTTTTATTTATATAGAAATATTATAAATAATATTTAAAAATTGGTTATTACTATTAATATTAATATTTTGAACAGCTATGTTATAATAATATCATTTAATTAATTATAATAATAAAATTTTGTTTTGTATAAACTCATTATTGAGTGTAATGTAATCCAAGTCAGTGTTGCCTATAACACAATACAATTTAGGGTTACATGTAAAAAAAACATATATCAGGGTATTTTATAATGAAATATTAACATTTTGTATCATAAAAATCAATAATAACTTGGTCCTTTCATATTACATAATCCATATTTAGTGTTGTATGAAATGAAAAATATCAAAAGATTAAATTAATTAATAAAAAAAATATTTCACGAAAACTGAAGAGTTTATAGGTAACATGAAAAGGGAGATCACAAAATATGTATCCTATATCTTGGTATGCCAACAAGTTAAATTTTAAAGATATAATTATAAAGGTTTTATTCAACCACTTCCCATGCTAGAATATAAATGGGAAAATATAACCATGGATTTCATTGTAGGAATCCCCATAAACCCAAAATAAAATAATTTCATCTATGTGGCAGTAAATCACCTTGCCAATTTAGTGTATTTCATTATTATTAAGGAAGATATATATATTGACCAACACTCCAAGATATACATAATGGAAGTGGTAAGACCACATGGTGTTCCACGCTTTATTTTATTTGATCGAGATCCAAGTTTACCTTGAGGTTTTAGATAAGTCCTAAAAAATAATTGGATATAGAACTGAGCTTCATCACTACTTATCACCCTTAGATAGATGGTCAGTATAAAATAATAATTCAAACTCTATAATATATTTTGAGATCATGTTAACCATTTTTTCAAGGATGTTGGAATCAACACCATCCCCCAGTGTAGTTCTCATATAATAACAATTTCCATTATAGCATTCAAAAGAATCCTTATAAGGCTCTATATGGGAATAGGTTTAAGAATCCAACATACTAGGATGAAGTTTGGGAGAGGAAGATAATGGGACCTATTATTATCTAAGATATGACGTATAAGTTTCAAACCATTCAATGTCATATAAAATCCACACAAATTCGACATAAAATATATGCAACAAATCAATGATGAGACCTGGAGTTTGAGGATAGAGATAAATTTTCCTTCATATATCATCATGGAATAAATTCATGAGTTTTGATAATAATAGAAATTTTATTCCAAGATACATCATCCCCTTTTTAATCCTTGATTACATCACAGTGGTGGCCTATTGACTAGCACTCCCACCTAATCTATCTCAAGTATATGATGTGTTCCATGTATCTCTCTTGAGGAAGTACATAATGGACCCCACATATTTACAGAATCATAAGGTGTTACCATTATATAATTACCTTACATTCAATTATAGTCAATGAAGATCTTATATAAAAGAAAAGGGTTTTATGAAACAAGACATCCCACTTGGTAAAAGTGTTGTGGCGAAACCACCAGTTTTGGGAATAGACTCAGTAACTAGAAGAGGTGATTAAACAGATGTTCCCTCATCTATTTTAGTGTACAAATGAAATTTCAATGGGGAAATTTATTAATAGTGGATAATGTAATAACAAACAAATTTATAAATTAAATTCCCTTTTTAAATTATTAAATTTTTTAATAATCGATGAAATTATAGAAAAAAAAATGCACTAATTTGGTTATTTTGGACCGTTATAATTTATATCCTTTCATATTTAAAATAATTGTAATCATAAAAATCATTGATATTATAAACATTATAAAATTATTTTATGATTATTATACATAGAGGATTATTATAAATCCAATTTTCATAGATAAAGGAAATGATGGCCTCGACCAGTAAGATCATACCCTATAAATCAAATTTATCAAAAAAATTAGGGGAGATAGCATCACTGGAATTTTCCCGTGAACAATCCTAATATTATATTCAAAATATAAATCATGATCAAAAACATTTATGGGATAAGTTCATGATCATCAAGATCATGGAACAAACCAAATTTTATGAGCTACCCTAAGAAAATATTACTATCCCACACCTTACCCTTAGGGAATTCACTGGTATAATGAAGATTTATGAATATAAACCCTAACAGTATTAATTCTTATATAATTTTTATAAATTAATTATTATATTTATATTCAATTATTATATAATAATTATTAAAAAATGATATTGATAAAAATTAGATTTTTATATTGTGAAACACAGATTATATTTTTGCAAAATATATAGTTTCAATAAGAACAATTTTTTTGATGAATTAATGAATTATTAAAATAAATAATATTTTAATAAAAAATATTATTATTAAATAATATTTATAAAATATAAATGATAATATAATTTTACAAATAAATATTTAATTTTTATAAGGGTAAGAAAACAATTATTTTCAAAAAAACAAATATATTTGAATAAATAGAGATTTTTTATTTAAAAGTTTAAGTTATAATATTTAAAGAATTATTATGATAAAATTAATGTTATTTTTGAAATCATAATATAAAAATTTTCCAATTGTGAATTTTTCATAATTTTCTGAGGCAGTCGAATTTTTGGGATAAAATTAAATACAATGTGTATTATGATATCATAAAAGTCAAAAAAGTGATGTGATATATAATATAAAGAGTACTAATGACAAAAATTTTGTCGTACATTTAAAATAATGTATTTTTAAATTTATTTTATTAATTTTATAAAACCATAATGAATCCTAAAAATCTATATTACATTTTAAGGTTTTAAAATAAATTCTTTATAAACATGACTCACTTCCGCATCCCCAATGAAATTATTTTAAGGATTTCGGTTCTTAGAATTATAAAATAATTAAATTCACTCCTCTTTATAAGAAACTATGTGATTGTTTTTGGTTTGAATATATTTATCATATAGAGTTCAAAACCTAAGTTTATATATTAATAAATAATTCTTTTCTTTGTTGTTATAATAACCAACCCAACCTCCCATTCCACTTCACTAAAAACCCTTAAAGCATGAATTTACTCTTACATTACCTCTCTAAATACCAAGAAAAATTCCCAAAATATCTTAATAATATCCTCATAGTCTTTTAGTATCCCCCTATCAAGGTAAGAGATTCACTCCCCCACTTTATTCATGCATCTTCTTTATATTATGCTTTTTGTTTACCAAATTTTCAAGTTGTAATATGTTTTTTAGACATCCCACTAATTTTATTTATGATGTAAAAGTGATAATAGACCCCTTTAACTCACATTAAACTCTTCCATGGATCTTTTTGTGCCCCCATTATGTTTCTGAAATTATCCTATGATTTTCCATGCCAAAAATTTGTGTAGTGAATACCCATCCCCATTTCCATTCATGGGTATACCTAGATGTACCTATTATTCATTGATTGAGTGATTCCATGTATTTAAATCACACTCCTTTATAGTTTTATTTAAATTGATTAAAGAATTTCCTAGGTTTTATGATCTATGTTGCACACTTATGCATGTACATGATATGAATGTGATAGGTGGGATCAAAATTATATACCCCTCCAATGGTAATGTTTTTATCTCATGAGATGACATGTATGATGTATGGGAGGTTACAAAAATATGACTATGTTATTATTTATTGGAGTTTATCCTTGAATTTTGTTTATGATGTATTGTTTTATGTTATTTCCATATTCCTATGTTACTTTTATGTTAATATATTATGTCATGATTCAATGTCCAAATTTAGGATTCCTACACATTTTATTTTACCTTTAAATTTATACTAACTCGCATGTGTTACATTATTTATGTTATGTTATTATTATTCCTTTACTAGGATTTATATCTCACCTTTTTCTTATTTACATCCCCAGGTTATCCCTTGCATTTTGAGAAGATCAAGGAAATTTTAGGGAAAGTTATGGAGTTTTATTTTATGTAGTTATATTTCTATTTCAATTTGTTATGCTATGTACTTAATTACCCAAAGACACTAGGACTCATGGTATTTTCGGGTTATATTAAATATATCTTTATTCAATTAATCATGAAATAAATATTATGAAAGATATGGGTTTTCATAAACATGTACCACTCTTTAATTGCTTCTTATGTGGTATATCATATAGGGTTTCATTTGGAAATTCTACCTAATATCTTGAGAATCAATATGCATCCCAGGTGATGAGTGTGTAGGGTATTTAGGTGTTTGTTGTGTATGATTACTATTCATGTTGTTTAGTTCTTTTGGGAGGTCTCTATCCTAAAAATGGTTATCTTTGATATAATTTTTGGAATGGACTGATTAGTCGCATTCAAAGATCATATTGACTGCTAAGATTAGTGACTTTATTTCACATATCCTAAGATGTTTTTTCATCTATTCAAAGGGGAATGGGACATTAATGCTGGTAGGGAAGGGCCATTAATGAATGTGGTTGGAACCATCACATATTTCTTGGAAACAATGAGCTTTTGGGTTATTGATATAACTGAAGGTTGGGATCTTCCTAACATAGTAGATCAATACCCAAATGTCTTTCCAAATAATTTCTTCGGAATGATGCTGGAAAGAGAAGTGGAATTTCCTATCAACCTACTCCCAGGAAGGAGTCTTATTTTTCTTATATCATATATAATGGAACAAAAATAATTTCATGAAATAAATATCCACATAGAAGAATTATAAAATAAGTGATTTTTTAGACCAAGTACATTGCCTTAGGCCTCTCTGATTTAATTTATAAATAATGTACCTGGTGCTATTTTACTATGTGTTGACTTTCATACACTAGAGGAAATTATGATATAAATTTAATATTTTCATCCTATAATTGAAAATATGTTTAATCCATTAAAGTGATACAATTATATATCTAAAATTGATCTATCATCAATGTATCACCAATCCATATTTAATAAATAATACATTCCAAATACAGCTTTTAATAGCTATTATAGACATTACAAATAATTTTTCATTCCATTTATTCTTAAAAATATACCAGTAGTCTTTATGGAATAGATAAACCATATCATTAATACGTATATTTACTCTTTTGTTGTTGTATTTGATGACTTCTTAGTATACTCTTTCACTAGGTATGATCATAAAGAGCACTTGGAAATTGTATTGGGCATACTGTGTGACCATAATCTCTATGTGATATTTTATAAGTGTGACCTATGGATACAAGAAGTTTGATTAATTTTGAATTTCAGTTCTTATAAAGGTGTATCAGTCAATAATAAAATGAGTGTGGTCATTATTTCTTAGGATCCTCCTATGAATATCTTCATGGTACAAATATTTATAATATTATTAGGTTATTATTGTTACTTTTTCAATGATTTATCAAAACTATATTCCCCTTTGAATGTATTAACAAGTAAGGTCACCTCATACCATTAGATAAATTATTGTCCATAATCCTTTTAGGATATTGTGGCTCTTACTACTTTAGTACCTATCCATATTTTTCTAAAAGTAAATGTGGGAAATGTTTTCTATTAGATTCATCTGAATCTAGATTATGTTTTGTTCTTATGAAAGGATATTATGATGTTACTTATGGATTGTGATATTTAAGGTAACATTAAAAATAACTATAAAATTCATGAAATACAATTAATTTTGGTGTTTCATGAATTAAAATCATGGTGAAACTATCTCTTTATTAAAAAGTTCACAGTGTTCACCAATCATAAAATCTTAAAGAATGTATTTTCATAAGGAGACAAGAACCTTATATAGTGACATTATATGGAGTATCTCCAATATTTAAACATTATATTGGTTTATATAGACAATAAATGTACTTTAATAGACGATTTCGTAAGTCATAAGTCATATAATCATGTGTTCATGGAATCCTAATATAAATGGAAACTAATGGGGGTAATCATTGACATGAATTTGGATTTTATTGAGTGTAATGATTTTATGGTTTTCTTTCTAGTCTCCCTTATTCCTAACTTGGTTGAACAAGTCAAGGAGGCTCAACAGTAGTATCCTGAAAGACTTACCATGAGAAAACCCCTTAATAGTGGGGAGATTGTTGATGGATATATAGAGTATACAAATTTTGTATTGTGGTTTTGAGATCATATTGTAGTTCCTCCTTCCTGAGAGGAATATACCCTTCATGCTTATCATCATTCAAAGTGGGGTGTCCACCAAGGTATTTATAAAATTTACATAGAAATAAAGGAACATTTTTTCATGTTGGTTATAAAGAAAAATGCAGAGGATTATGTTGTGAAGTGTATCACTTGTAAATAGGTTAAATTCAAACACCAATGGCTAGATGGTATGTTAAAATCATTACCCATACGCATATAAAAATGGGAGAATATTTCTATAAAAAATTTCATTAGTTTTCCAAGGAGTATTTGAAATAATGACACAATTTGGTTGATGCTTGATTGACTCACCAATTCAACACACTTCATTCTAATTTGGGAGAAAAAATAGAGTTATTAAATTATAATTATATTTAAGAAGTGGTAAATTTGTATGGGATATGAGTTTATATTATCTATTGATGAGATATAATATTTATTTCATGGTTTTATAGGACCTTGAAATAAACTTTAAGAATCTATCTAACCATGAGCATAACATACCATCCTCAAATGGAAATATAGTTAGAGCGTATAATTATAACACTAGAAGACAATCTTAGATCATGTGTAATGGGATTTTTTTAGTTCATGGGAATACCATTTTCCTTTGGTGTAGTTTTCATATAATTATATTTATCAAGTCATGATGAATATGGATATGTTTGAAGCATTTTATAACTAAAAATTTCAATCTATACTATATTGGGTAGAGCCTAGGGAAAGTTTTCTATGAATTGTACAGTAGTACTGCTAATCTCAACTTTGATGGGAAGAGATTAGAAAAAGTTCCTTGACTATTACAAGTCTTGTGAATGAGACTACTAAGAAAATTATGTTGATCAATAAATGAATGGAAATATTACATAGCCATCATAAATAATATATATACCATCATTCAATTTCTATATCTTTTGAAGTTGGAGATAATGTATTTTTTTGAGTATCCAAAAGGTTGTTTCACAATCATTAGGTTAAGTAATAGAAATTAGTGACTCAAGATATTAGACCATTTGAAATTATCAAGTACATTAGTGAAGTTACTAATTGGATAACTTTACTATTTATTTTTGGTTCAGTTCATAATTTTTTTCACATATCTCAATTAAAGAAGTACCAACTAGACCCTACTCATGTGATTATTTTTTATCATGTTACACTACATTCGGATGATATATTTATTCACATCATGATTTTTAATTTTTATAGGAAAGGAAATTACTTTAAATTAATATGTATCTCATTATTATGGGTATTTTGGATGTATGGTTAGATGCATGAAGAGACTTGTGAATGGTAGGACCTTATACCAAATTAATGGCCGGATTTTTTGTCAAGGCACCACCAACCTCTATCTTTCCAATGATTTAAATTCCAATGGTGGGTAGAATATAAGACCCTTAGTTTTAGATAGTTTTCAATTATATCATGTAATTTTATGTTATAAATTGTTTTGGTTTGGAATGGTAGATTTGAATGGGATTTAGAAGTTTATTAGGGTTTATAATGGGAGCATGTTGGTGCATGGTTAGGGGAAACAATATAATATCCACAAGTAACCATACGGAATGAAATGGGAGTCCAAGGGGAGGCTCTTGGTTGGTGCATAGTTTTGATAAACTTTGAATCTATATGTGTGGCGCTTTTTTCTCTAAGGCACTACTATAAATACGGCTTTTATCAGTGATAAAAATATCCTTTAACAGTGCTAGAAAATCGTTGTTAATGCCGATGAAGATAAAGGGGGGGTCTCCTTTATCAGTGCTCCAAAAATAAATGATAAAGACTCCTTTTATCAGTGCTAAAAAAAGCGCTCATTAAAGGGGTATTTTATCAGCGCTAAAATGAAGCGCTGATAAAAGGGTCTTTTATCAGCACTTTTTTTTAGGGCTGATAAAAGACACCTTTTATCATCACTTTTTTTTCCCTGATAAAACTAAAAAAAATTAAGAAAAATTAAAAAAATACTTCCAATCTTGGGGGGACTTTTTATAGCGCTTGCGCCCCCCTTTATCAGTGCTTTGTCGCACATCCAGCACCGCATGCACCGCCTACACTCTTTATCAGCGCTAGCCCCTCTAAATCACCCCTGATCGCGTGCCCCTGCCTCTACCTAGATTTGATCTCAAGACCTCCCCCCTACGCACCTAAAGCCTTTGCCACTCCCCTATATTTATTTGTTCTCTTATTTATGATATATCTATTTATTTATATATATATTTAGATATATTTATTCGTATAGTAATATATATTTATATTAATATATATATTTATAGTTATATTAATATATATATAGTTATAGTTATATCAATATATAGTTATATAAATATTCATATATTGGTATTTTAAATAAAATGGATATTATTTATTATTTAGATAAAGCTAATATATTTTATATGTAAATATGTTTAATTATTTATTTAAAAATTTAAATTTTTAGGTGTGAATATATAAAAAATATGTACATATAGTTATATATTTGATTATAAATAGAAGTGAATTATAAAAAATGATAAAATTTCAAAGACATAATATCAATATGAATGTAATACCTTGAAATAAATTCAGTCCCTAAAAATCCAATAATACCCCATTAAACGAGGCTGAAAATCCACAAAATGTTAAAAAATCGGGGTACCCTGACTAAAAACTTAGTTTTGGAGGCCTTATGGGCCTTTCTTGGCCTCGAAAAAACCTTGACTAGGCTCCCCTAAGTCAGAGCTACATAGAGCTCATCGCAGGCTTCGATTTGATTTGTGGTAGAGCTCAAACGGACACCCGAATCAAAAGTTATGGCTGTTTGAAGTTCAAGTTGCGTTTTCAACATATTTTGGATCTTTTTTTAAATTTTTTTTATTTTTTTAGTCTTCAATTAATTATTAAATGACTATTACCACATAATAATTAGAAAATTATTAATTAAAAAAAAAATTTAAATTTTTTTATAAGCTATTTTCACTAAATATCTTATATATTAAGTATATTAAGTGTAAATATATATTTATACTTATCTAAAATATATTTAAAAATTATATAATATATTTATATCAATATAACTATATTGATATATTTATATATTAATATATTATTTTTAATTTTTTTTGAAGTCGAGCCCTTTATCAGTGCTTTTAAAAAAGCACTCATAAAGGCCCTCCTTTATCAGTGCTACTAAAAAAGCACTGATAAAGGGGGTGCCTTTATCAGTGCTAAAAAAAGCACTGATAAAGGGGGTACCTTTATCAGCGCTAAAAAAATCACTGAAAACAGGTACTTTTATCAGTGCTTTTTTAGCGCTAATAAAGGGTACCTTTATCAGTGCTTTTTTTAGGACTGATAAAGGTACCCCCCCTTTATCAGTTCTTTTTCATTAGCACTGATAAAGGGGTGGCACTGACCTTGCCCAGTTTTGTGGTAGTGAGGGACAAGCATACAGTATAGTAAACCATGTCATCAAACAATTTGGTCCTTGAATTTTTTGGATAATAGAATCTATATGGTTGGCACAGTATTTACTATATCAAAAATCCAAACATTTTATGATTTTAAAGTGTCCCAAAAATTATATTTTTAACACAAACTCTCCCCCTAAGCACTAATTTTTTCTTCCCTTGGATAGGGAACTCAAATAAAAGAGATTTATTAGGTAATTTTGGTGGTTTAATTCCTTTTAGATCTCTTTATCTTGGATTATTATATTGTTTGGACAAGATATAGAATAAATAATTTTTTATCTCCTTATCATCTCTTCCCTTCTCATATTATTTTACTAATAACCCTATTTTAGAGCTTCTATGACCAAATATTATGGTTAAGGTGTTTTTTTATGTATCTTTGGTTGTAATATATCATACAAAGGTTGAGAGTTCTCGAATCTATATGTTTGTATGTTTCTTATTCTAGAATATATTGTGGGAAGTATGTGACTTTTCTCTCACTCTTCTCTAACCTATAACTTGAATGATTTTGGTTTCTAAAGAAAAATTTTTTCATTTTTTTATGGAAAACCCTTGGTGAAACATATTTTAAGTGTTTCCTTATTTGGGTGTGGGTTTTGAAAATAAAGGTTGTGGAAAATGAACATAGTGTATTTGGAAAAATTAAAAAATGGTGTTTAGGTTTCAAAAATAATGGTTTTTGATGTGCGTAAACATAGAACTATCATGGGTTGGTGTGTGTTTATGATAATATTTATAGGTACTTATTGATTCAAACTTATCCAATGATGTTGAATGCAGGTACATGTAGTATTTCTCCAAAAGTGATGAATTGCATATAAGAGAATTGGTTTCACTCATGATTTTGGTCTATATGGGTAGTCCCACTTGGTGGGGGATGCATTTGGTGGTTACATAGATTCCATATGAGTGGGTTTAGTATATTTCATGTATGAGTGGTTTCATTATGTGGTGATTATTGTGTTGTGATTTATTTTATAATGGATATGTATTATCATCATTACCTTATTTCATGTCCTCTTCTATTTATATAGAATTTGATCTAACTTACTCCTGACTTAGTGGTGTGTGTGGGGAATCACTTGGGGATTTACTACTGGGATTGTATACTCACCCCTACATATGCATAATGATGAATAAGTGTGCATTGCTAATCATGATACATGTAAGGGTTGGTCCTATTATTTCTCTAGTGGAGAACCTTCATTTTTTGGTTTTGGTCGATTGAGGTTAGAGTTTGGAGGTGGTTGTGGAGTGGATCTTGTTATAGTGTCGCGTTTGGCACCATATTTTTCCTTTTTGAGTCTTTTTCCTTATAAACTTATTTGGTGGTATTATTGGATGATGTGTATCTTATAGTTTTTTTTATTATTGTTATATTATGTTTGGGATTTTAGTTTCTTTATCATGTATCATTTTTATATTATTCCAACATAGTTCAACTATTGGAGGTTATGTCATATGAAAAAGAAAAATCAACCCATGATTTGATGAAACCTTATAAATTTATTATAATCCATTGGTGTCTTGGAGATACACCTTAGGTTAGTGGTATTATAATCCTATCCAAAGTGATGGGTTTGGAATAAGATGTTATTAGATATCAAAGGGTTTATATTTAAATTATTAATTTTTCATAATAGTTAATTTCAATTGTTCAAATTAAAGACTTTATTTTAGAAATTATTTAAACCATATTAAAATGGGTTTTGAAAATTTTATTTGATCAAGGTTTAAATGAAATTTAATATATAACATTTTGATTATTAAATAACAGGATTGGATTCATATGGAAAAAATATACCTAAAATTTTTATGTTTATTTTATTATGGGATTCCATGATATAAGAAAAATTTATTTAATGTTTATAATTTTATTTATTAATGAATTGTTCATAATTGTATTTTTCATGACTAAATATATGTGTCTTTCATATATTTATTTTATTACCTTTTTATTATTAATGAATATTATTATTATAATATTAATGTTTGTATGATTTGGTTTACTATATTAAACTACACGTAAGTTATCAAACATGAATCTATGGAGTTACATGCTAGGCATGATAATTGATTTAGTTTTCTTATACCTTTAATTTGGATTATATTTATTTATGATATTTAATTTAAAGATTTATTATATTTTATACATATTATGTGTTATAATTATTATGTAATTTAGGACTCTCTTGAGTAAAGTATCCTTGGGTAGAAGGACTTTGGTTTGGACTACTCACTGTTCAAGAGATTTATGCCTTTTATAAAAAGGTGAGTATTGGTTATCAATCACTCCAAGATTACTCATATGGGGATTTTTGATTTCATATAATTCTAATACTTTAATTTAAATTATTTCATGTACCTTATCCATTAGATTCATTTATATTTATATTAATATAGTTCTATATTGATTTGAGTTAATAATACAAGCTATAAGCTTTCTAAAGAGTTACACATCAATATGGTTTGAACATGTTGGTCTAGTGGGAGAGATAGGATTATGAACTAAATATTTACAATATGGAATACATATAAAAGGAATAAAATTATATAATATGGTGAGATTAAATACCTTTTATAATAATACCAAGTCTCGAAGTCTTTCCAAAGTAAGAACATGTCAAGACCCTGATCATTCAACAGTGTAGTTTCATCCAGAGAAAGGTTCTCATGGATTATATTGTATAATATATGGGGGATATTAATAAACCTAAGATTTAGGTAACTAGTTATAGCTATGATATTTGGGGTACACTTAACTGTGAAACCCTAAGAGTTAGTATACCAAAGGAATTTTTTTGTGTATGTCCATAAGATGAATAGGGGAAAGAGTTTTCTGATTAACTATCTTGGAGTCATATATGATACAATTAGAATAATTACCTCCCTAAATAACTAAGTGGTGAGATAAATTCCATATTGGATGCATTTCTTTGTGAAATATTGATATTGGCCCACTAATATATATGATTCATTTAAATAGGGACATCATTTTAGTGGGATCATATTAAATTATTTTCCTTATTATATATTTTTAAAACATGATACTCATATGATAAAAACTCTAGTTATAGATAATATAACCATGATCATCAAACATTATAATAAGATCGATTTTTAAAATTAGTATCTTAAGTAAGAAACTTCCTAAACTGGTAGAAAACATAATAATTGTTCTTAAGAAAGAAAAAATTATATGTGCTTTAGAAACTCCTTACTGACTAACCAAGTGTTAAAGTAGTTCAACAATTATATATGCTTATATGAATCATAGAATAAATTCACTTAATGATTATTATGGTTAAGTAATTCATTCTATTTTTATCAATTGAAATTTTTTGAAAATTTAAATTAGTTAAAGAATTGTTTACCCTATTTCAAAAAACTGTTGAGAATAGATGAACTATAAATATGATTTCAATATTTCACTATTGTATTGAGGGTACATATGGGTAAAAGTTCAAAAATAAATATGAAAAGTTGGTAATAGAACCAAATAATTTTTATTATAATAGTTATCCAAGTTCATTTAAATCTAAATAAGGATTAAGGATAGAGGAGTAATGATTCTATATGATAGAATAATTCTGGATACCTAAAGGAGTTTAAAAAACTCCATGGACTGTCCATGCTAGGAATAAATGTTATAGAAATAAATTATTTAATTTTTTAAAGGTTGTATGATACCAACTATATGTTTTTAAAATTTTAATATATATATATATATATATATAATAATTAAAAAACCATGTAATGAATTGGTGTAGCTTTTATTTTTTATTTAAATGATGAACCAAAGGATTTCTAAATCGTCGAATTGAATGTAAAAGAATATATCAAGCTTAGGTGAATCTAAATAAAGGGTGTGTATAATAACATCATTTATGTTATATGATAAAGGAGTTGTTAATTAAAAAATATTTTTTATGAACAGTAATAGATTATAGTTTTAATATACATGGTTTATGACATAATATATTATATAATATTTTTTAGAAAGAAGATAAGTATAAAAATGGTTTATCCAGGATAAAAGTTTTCATCCAAATTTTTTCTAAAATATGTGGGATTTTATTCCACCAATATCAATGGTGGATTTAAAATAATAAACTCTATTTTTTATAATATTTTTTCAGACACATATAATACCATATAAGATATTGATATATGATTTTTTATATTAATATTCCCACGGAAATGTTATATCCTTATACAAAAGAGTTTATGTATCATAGATAAATATTATGAAGAGAATATACTATCTATTCCATAACCACAACCTCCTTTTAAGGTAATTATGTGTTATTTTTTTCTATTTTTCTTCTAGCTTTCATTTATATGTATTTTTCTTGTAAAAAATGAAATTTGGGAAAAATAGGACTAATCACATGGTTGGTGCACTATGATAACTATTCATGGAGCAAGTCACGTGATACCTAAAAAGTTTTAATAGATTAGTTTTTTAAGGTTGGTGTACAGTTTATATACCATTTATTCCAACTATTCCATTTCCCAGGTGAAGTCAAAATGTCATTCATGGTTTATGTGTGGTTTGGTAAACTGTGAATCTTGGCCATAAATTAAAAATTATGAATTTCCCTATTTAACCCTAACATATTTTTAACCCTATTTATCTATTAACACACCCCATTCAGCCTCTATACCCTCTTTCATGTCAAAGGGTTCCCATCACTCAATTATATTTTATTCCAAGTGAATATCATTCAAAAACATCAAGGTAAATGAATAAAAATAATCTTCATTATTATCCTTTAAGTCCCTCATCCACCATTTCTTATTTTTCTATTTTTCCTATAGTCATGGAAGCCTGGGGATATTTCTATAATATTTTTAAGTTAAGGTTTTGGGTTTTAATTACTTTTTTTCTTCTCTAGGATCTTATTAGGTGTTATAGGTGGTCGTCCATCAAAGGTGGTTGGTTTCCTCGAGTTTAGCATATGATTGGTAGGTGGTTCTGTATTTTTTTCCTTTGTTAGTTTTTGTAAAGATGTTTTATATCTATAAATTGAATTTTTTGTAACTTATTAATTAATTATATAATGTTTTCTTAAATCAATTATGAATCTTTCATGATGGGTGTGTCTCTTGTTGTTTACATATGAAATGTTCTTGTTTTATTTCTCTTGGGTGTTTACATATGAAATGTGCTTATTTTAATTTTAAAAGATGATTCCCTTTTGAATGGTTGATGGAAATTCATGGTGATAGGTATGTATGGAATAAATAAAACTCTTGTAAACCTTATAAATTGGGTAGGATAATGTAGGTTGGATGATCTCCCTTGCACTATCATAGTTGGTAAAGTTTTTTATTCCTTCCATTGGCCAATTATGTATTACTATTATTTTCTAATAGACCCTATAAAATTATTTCCTTAGTGAAATTGACCTTTATAACTATAGGGTGACATCCCATGAGAATGTTTTAAATTCCCTTTAAAGTTTTTCATGCTTTATTTTACTCATTTAATAGCATATAACATGTTACTTGTTTTCACTAGAATAAAACATAGTTATTTTTATTATTATGCTTAAATTGGAATGGTTTGATTTTTATAACATAATTAGTATATGTGACATTATTTTGGATCCCATGGGTAACATTTAATACACCCTACATACACCTCTAGGTGTATACAGTTTTTTTTGTTTGATGTATCGAAAACAAGGAACCTCTTAGAGGTGGTGGGTCCCCTCACTAGTTTGTTCAGGTTAATAGTGGTGTCATGGTGGTGGGTTGATACCCCATGACAAAATGAAATGGGTGTTGGTCCAATTTTTCCTTTTTGGGTATTTGGTATAATAGTTTCCATGTATATTGTAGTGACCTAATGGATCCTATATCATAGCTTTTGTTTCTTTTTT
Source organism: Viscum album (assembly GCA_963277665.1). Classification (NCBI taxonomy): domain Eukaryota; kingdom Viridiplantae; phylum Streptophyta; class Magnoliopsida; order Santalales; family Viscaceae; genus Viscum; species Viscum album. The sequence goes on along the minus strand of OY728125.1, from coordinate 1,413,310,208 downwards.
TGTCTATAAACTTATCATGTTAGTTACTTTATTCGTGTAATAATGATAATAATGATTTTATATTCTTAACTTTTTAGGTTACATGTTGTTTCTATATTTCTCAGGAAACCCATTTACAAGTAGTGTTTCCCAGATACCCAAGAACCTGTGCCATCCCATGGAGCTTGGGAACGCCCTTTCTGTCATCATGGGTTAGTCCCAGTTTTCAGTTTATGAGTTTCCCAAATCTATTTTGTGACAAATTGTATCAACATGTTGTTTCTTTGGTTTATAATAATTATGGCCTCATGGTATAATAGATATAGGATGGTTGAAATTGAGAATAGTAATTTTAAAGGGGTGTTGATCCAATATTCTTATTAACCCACCATGAGTTACCAAGGGATTTTGGGAATGAGGTTTTGTATTTGATGTAATCCTTTGGGTGGGTTAACTACATGGGCTACAGACCATGAACTTTTCCAGAACATGGGAAGGATCTGAACCCTTATTTTTTCGTTTTTTATTAAGTTATTTTTTATGTAATTTTTTAAATAAACTTTGAGGATTTGGATCACGATTTAATTCCATGTTTTTATATATTTCCATTTATTTTACTTTATATTTCAATGCCTTATCGAAGGACCCAAGATAAATCTCAAGAGGGAGAAATAGATAAATTTATGTGGTAAAAACCGCATATTGGTCAAAGATTGATATAGGTTGTGATTAGGTATGTTTTTTAATTTTACATGGGAGTGGTTCTGGTCCCCATTCAAATTAAAGAGGTGATCTCAAATCTGGTCAAATATTATGTGTTCCTTTAGATCAACCATCCTACTTTCCAAGGGGAAACTATCCTCAAGAATCCAAAGAGTGATTGGAAAAGAAAAAAAATGTTATCAAGTTCTTGGAAACTGTGAAATACTTTAAGATTAAATGTACCACATTCACACTAGACAGTACTAGTAGGTGATGGTGGGATTCAATTTTTTAAGCTAAGAAGCATGAGAATATCAATTACAATAACTTAAAGAAAATATTACACCATTAGTTTTACCTTGAGAATATAGTGTGGGAAAATTTAATGGAGATTTTATACCTTAAATATAGATATCAGGTCATCATAGAGTATGAAAATATGGAATCCTGCCTTTTTATTACATAACTTTTCATTTCATTTGACAAACATAGGATCTTTAAAGTATACTATATTGGAAAGAAGTACATAATACATGAAAACATATAATATTATTTAAATACTCTTGAAATACTTACTGAAAATTTGATCCTATTTATAAATACTGCATCTAATAACCGGGAGACATACATCAGGGAAAGGGTGAGCAGAAGCCCCAGTAAGGAAAACAAGTGAAACAGTTTAAATGTGAACTTTAGAGATATCAATAAAAACATAGGGAATATCATAAAGGAATGATTAATAGTAATATTATAATAATAATAACTTGAAAAATAACTTTAAAATGTGGCAAAAATATTTTATTTAGACATTCATAAGAATATCACCAAGGTATATCCCCAATGTGTCATAAAAATTACCAAGGTTATTCACCATGGTATCGTAAAACTGGTTATCTCTAGAGATTAATTTATTTACACAATACATTGAATCACTATCAATACACACCCTTAAAATGTATTAATTTTCATGTTACACACATATATCATAATAAAACATTTAATAAGTAACCCAAATAGAATAAAATAAATGGGTTTCATATCAAAATCATGACGTTTTAAAAGGTTCTTAAAAAAACATGATTTTTATGTCATTTTAAACCTAAGGAAAAAGAAGGACGGTTTTATGTATGTTATTACCAGAATTAAATAGATAAATTTGACATATATATGAATACTCTTAGATAATAAATAGGTTTTGGTATTTAAAAAATAAAATTAATAAATTTTTTGAAAAAAAAAGATAAGTTTTGAGATGAAAATTTAGCAGCATAAAGGCTATGTAACATGGTTTTAGGAAACATTAAAAAGAGATGGGACAAGGTTCACACACTCATAAATAACTCATAATAAAATATGGTTACGGAATATAAATAAGATAATGGTATGGATATTTTAATGACATACCACATGAAAAGGAAACTTGAAAGAAAATAGAAGATGCAATTTCTTTTACGAAAATTCGGTTTCCTAACGACATCACTTAAAAATTCAGAAATTGAATTGATGAGAGAAAAAATGGTATATAATCATATGTACATAAAAATTACAGTAAAATGAGTTCATAATGCCATACTCCAACATATGAAAAAGGAAATTCAAATACATAACATAAAATAAGTGTTGACTAAAAAGGATGGTGGAAGGTTCCCTTACCTCGAAGAGTAACTTTAAAAACTTGAAGGTTGGGACCTTGGGGGGATTGAAGGAACCTTGTAATGACTCCTTAGGAGGTAAAAAAACTATATATTTATTGAGAAGTAATTTTTAATGAAAGTAACTAAGGAATGGGTTGGTATTTATAACAAAAGTGGGTGAATATTTTATTAATTTCCAAGGGACACCTCAATAGTGGTATTTGCAAAACCATGGGCTTGCCCAAGGTAATTTAACATGGTATTGGCCACTTGGGACACCTCATAACATATTTCATTCCTTAATATACTACTAAAATTATTACATCATTAATGATGTTATCAAACACATTGAAACTCAAAACTGTATTTTTACTATTCTCTGAAAAACTGAAAATTTTCTAAAAATATCATAAATTCACCCTAACCTAATATATATGTTATGAATTCAGAAATAAAATCCATTTTATGAAAAAAAAAATCTAAATAAAAGATATTTAATTTTTTAAGTAAAATCACTATTTACCCAAACAAATACTAACATTTAACTAAAAATTTATGAAACTATTATTTACTTAGGATATTATATCACATTACCATTCAATATTCATAAATTATATTTACACTTTCTTAAGTGAGATTACTATTCCATTGGTCACATTACTATTCATAAGGGTAATATTACTATTCATAATTTACTTTTCACCAAAAAAACATGTTGATCTTATCAGACTCTAAATTTATTACTGATCACAACTGTATATTTCAATTTTTTTAAAATAATTTCACATTATTAATTATTTAAAGTATAAAAAAATATTTTAAAATGCATTTTTCCAATATTCGTCAATAATATGAATCTTCTAAAAATTCTTCTTATATTTATTTAAAAATTTAAAATTCAAAACATTTACCATAATAAGAAATAAAAAATTTATTTATAAAAAAGGATTACACAATGTAACTAAGGCCTCGGTACATAGCCCCTTATAATAGCTACATAGTACCTAAGAGTAAGGTGTGTAATGGTGATAGAATCTTAGGGTGGCATAGACAACATTTCCCGAGTAGTGATTTCTATCAAATTGAACTTCTCTCATAGGTGATTATGTTCAAGCTTAACATGTTGAATCTCGGCTTGGGCTTGGTCTAGATAAAATCCCAGTGATTATACCTCCTACTCAATCTCTAATAGATGGGATTTGTGCAGCTTGAGTCTATTGGATGAGGCCATCGACTCTTATTAATGCAGTAGTTATCCCTTATTATTTATATTTTAAATAATAATTATAATGTTAAAAATTTTATTATTATTTCCAATGGTCATATAATGGTCAAAACTCAATGGTTACATTTAAATTATACTTATATAGTTTTATTTATTATGACATAGTAAAACATATATTTTCAAGAAATAAAATATTATTCAAAAGTTTGGGTCATTACATTATTCCCCCCTTAAGAAATTTCATCCCCGAAATTTCAACTTGTACTCATATAAGAGAAAAGGTGTGGGTACTTCTGCCTCATGGTTCCCATGTGGCTTCTTCACTTTTTCGGTTCCTCCACAACACTTTAACAAGTTGGGTAGTCTTGTTATGTAGAACCTTATCTCTACAATCCAAGATCTTCACCGGATGCTCCTCATAAAGGAGGTCATTTTCCAGTTGTACCACCTTTGGATTTAGTACATGTGAAGGGTTGGGTATGTACTTCCTCAAGAGGGATATGTGGAATACATCATGAACTTGTCCTAGATTTGGAGGAAGTGAAACCCGATAGGCCACTACTCCTATACAATCAAGGATTTCATAGAGGCCAATGTACCTAGGGATGAGCTTCCCTTTCTTCCTAAACCTCATGACTCTATTACAATGTGAGATTCGAAGAAAGATTTTTTCACCAACATCAAACTCCAAGTCCCTTTGATGGTTGTCGTCATATCTCTTCTTCTGACTTTGAGTGACCTTAATGTGTTGTTGGATGGCATGAACCTTTTCTGACTTCTCTTGCACAAGATCAGGCCCAAGAAGCTTTCTCTCACCAGCTTCATCCCAACAAGTAGGAGTTCTAAATCTCTTCCCATATAGAGCTTCATAGGGTGAAATTTGAATTCTTGAATGGAAACTATTACTGTAATAGAACTAAAATAATGGGGGATGTTGGCCCCATACACCTTTAAATTCCATTAAGCATGTCCTCGAGTGTTTGAATATTATTTTCATATTGGCCATCATTTTGAGGCTGATAGATCATATTGAAATTCAATTCGTTACACAGATCAAGTTAAATAGTTCTCCATAATTTTGATGGGAACCTTGCATCATGATCAAATGCGATAGAAAGTGGAACTCCATGAACCTTTACCACTTACTTCACATAAATCCTGGCAAGTTTATCAAGAGAGAAATCTTCTCGAATAGAGATAAAATGGGAAGTCTTAGTGAGACGGTCCACTATAACCCATATTCAATTGTTTCCTTTAGATGTTCTCAGGAGACCAATTATAAAGTCAATAGAGATATTGTCCCGCTTACTTTATATTATGGGTAGTGGTTGTAATACCCCTTTAAAAATTTATCGCTCTTCCTTCACTTGCTGACATAATAGGAACCTTATAGTGTAGTCTACAATCTCCCTTTTCATATTATCCCACAAATAATTATCACGAAGGTCCCTATACATTTTCTGGATTCCATGATGTATAGATAAATTATATCTATGATATCTATCCATCATCTCCTTATTTAATTCTAGAAGAGATAGAACACATAGTTTTGTACAAAATTTTAGTACACCTTCTTGATCAATATTGAACTCAGAAAACTTCCCATCGTTCACAACCTCAAACTTCTTCTATAAAAAAATATCTTCTTCCTAATCCTTCTATATCTTCTATAGTAATTATGTTTGAGAATTCATTTGTAATAGGGTTTATGATTTCTCTTCCCTTATAATTCCCATTTCAAACTTTACTAGGTCATTGATCAATGGATTTCTTTGAATCATCATCATGGACAGAACAACTAGGTCTTTACTACTTAATGAATTAGAAACTTTGTTTTCTCTTCTAGGATGATAATGAATTGAACAATAATAGTATTTAATAATTTCTAACAATATCTTATATCTATTTTTCAATTCATGTCGTGTGAAAATATACTTCAAACATTTATGGTTTGTATAGGTATCACATTTCTCCCCATAAAGATAGTGCCTCCATATCTTCAAAGAAAAAACAATCACAGCCATCTCAAGATCATACATAGAATTTTTCTTCTCATGAGTCTTTAATTATCGAGATGAATAAGAAATAACCTTGTCATTTTTCATAAGGACACACCCAATATCTTTCAGATGTGAACCGCTAAAAATAATGAATCCTTATCCTCTTTAGGGTAGAGTTAACGTGGGGGTAGTAACCAATCTCTACTTTAGCTCTTAGAAACTTTCCTTACACTCCTTTATCTAAATGAACTTGACCCCTTTTCGAGTTAACTTGGTTAATGGATTAGAAATCCATGAAAAGTTTTTCACAAAACTTCTATAATATATCATTAATCGAAGGAAACTTATAATCTTAGTTATTTTTGTAGGCTAAGGTAACTCCTCTATAAAATTTATCTTTGCAGGATCAATTGTGATTTATTTATTAGTTACAATGTTCCCCAAGAAAGAAACTTTTTGTAACCAAAATTCACATTTTCAAAACTTTCCAAAAATACACTCCTTCCATAGAGTTTGAAAAATATCCCTTAGGTGATCCTTATTCTCCTCATGAATTTTGGAATATATCATAATATCGTCAATAAAAACTACCAAAAAGTTTTCAAGGTAGACCTTAAAAACTTTATTCATCAAATACATCAAAATAGAAGATGCATTAGTAAGTTAGAAGGGCATAATAACAAACTAATAATTCCAATATCTTGATTAGAAGGTGGTTTTGGAATATATTCCTTCTTCACCAGCAATTGATGATAACCAGATCAAAGATCAATCTTGGAGAAGAATTGATACCCAAAAAATGGTCAAATAATTCATCAATTATAGGAAGAGGGTATTTTTTTCAATATTGTGATCCTATTCAATTCTCTATAATCAATGCATAGCAGCATTGATCCATCCTTCTTCTTCAAAAAGAGAATAGGTTCTCCCAAAAGAGACACACTCGGTCAGATAAACCCCTTATCCCAAAGATCTAGAAGTTGTTTCATTAATTCCTCCCAATCCATATTTTCCATCCTATATGGGGTTTTTTATATCATATGATATCTAGATAAAATATCAATGTATAATTCTACCTATCTTTCTGGGGTAGGTCCAAGTAACTCCTTAAGAAATACGTCAATGTATTTTTGGATGATGGGGACATTTTCTATCATTATACTATCATTTACTTCTTTTTATTCACCAATTAACTCTATAAAGAAGGATATATGAGGTTCTTAAAGACAATGATCAGGTTGATATATCTCTCATTGGAAGATAACTATAGTTTTCCCATTCAAGACTATTGAGATTTCCTTTCTTCTAAATTTGATATTAGAATTATACATTGAGATCCAATCCATCCCTGGTATAATATCAAACTCAATCATGAGAATAACTATTAGATTTTCGATAATAATTTTCTCACTAAAGTAAATACTAGAGTTTATAAACACTAATGGTGCTTGTATAATCCCACCAGGAGTCTTGATTGATAACTCTACTTTTAGCGATTCAGGGCTTGATTCTAAATTCCTTGAAAACATAGAGGAAATATAGGAATGAGTAGAACCAAAATCAAACAAATTACTTACTAGCTTTAAGAGAACAATAAGAGTACCTTCCACCACATCATTTGGAACATCAACTTCATCCATAGTAATATAAAAATCATGACCTTTATCCCTTGGCCTATGTTGTGGTTTATATAGATTCCCCTATACTACCCTTGGATTTGGAAACTAATTAGAAACACTACCAAGCTTACCACACTTGAAGAATTGGAAATCAGGTAGGGCTTGCACCATCTTCCCCTTATCATTAGTTTTTTGAAGTTGGGACTTCACTTCACTATGACAATTCTGCACGATATGGACATCTCTTCTACACTTGCTGCACTTCCAGCTCCTGAGCAGGAAGTTCCCTAAATGCTTCTTCCCATATTTATTACACGTGGGAAATTATACTTTCTTATATCTTCTTCCCTGATAAAAGCTCATCCACAAGCTTGGATCCATTAATATCTTATTTTCATTGGATTTATAAGACCATTGCATCTCACAAAACTCCAATTCGACTTGCATAGCACTCCACATGATCTCCTCATAGCTATCATAGTCTTGGTTGGATAGATTCTTCCTCATGTGAGGTCTTAGACCACGAAAGAATCTATAAACCTTTCCATTAGGATCCATGATAAAGATTTAGGTGTAACAGGAAAGACTTTTGAAGTTCATATCATAGCTTCCAGCAGATTCATTCTCCTTCTACTTCAGCTCAAGAAACTCCTTCCCTATTTTTTCTCATCGAATGAGGGAAATGCTTATTGAATAATATTCCTCTAAACTCTTCCCACTCTATAGATTCAACCTAAACTCTTGGCCTTGTGTTTTTAATCAGTTCACACCACTAATAAGCTTCTCCATCTAAGTGTTAAACAATCAGGGTGACCTTCTCTTGTTCTGAACAATGAAGCACAGAAAAGATCTTTTTGATAAATTTGATCCACTATTCAGTAAATAATGGGTCGGTAGATCTACTAAAGGTTGGTGGTCATTGATACATAAAGGACTCAAAATAAATTTTTCCCTTTATAGTGAAATCAGTCTCTCAAAATGATTCAAGTTATTTCCCATAACTTGAGTCGGTTGGTTCATCATTCATAAGAAAGTTTCCATTCTGGCTTCCATGAGAAGGCCATTAGTGCATGGTCCATTGCGGTCAACATTATCATCGTTCCTTCTATTCCCACCATTTTCTATAAGAATAAAACTTTAGTGAGAAACTTATTTCATTTATTAATCTTTTAACTATAAAGGATTTTTATGTCCTAAAACTTCACACTTAAACAAATTATTCTTTAACAACAATTACATTTCACTATAAATCTTTCATAATAATTTATAAAAATATTGTGATTAACCAAACATATATCCTGAGAGTATCAAACTAGGAGTGAATCAAGGCCGATTTTCATGCACCAGTTCCCATTCAAGTCTATCTCAAAGTGGTATTTTTGGGTTTTACCCCTAGATACATCTGCACTAGATCTGCATCCACTTGTTCGTATCCATACAACGATTTATTTGTTCAGAAACCAATTACTTAATATTTCACTAAAATACCAAAAAAATCCTATATTTAAACTTTTCTATAGGGTTCTTCCTAAAATTTACATAGCCTAATTTCAAAAAATAACTAAACTGTCCACTGATACCAACTATGGAATCCTACCTTTTTATTACATAACTTTTCATTTCATTTTACCAACATAGGATATTTAGAGTCTAGTGTCTTGGAAAAAAGGTATATAATACATGAAAACATATAACATAATTTTAATAATCCTAAAAGACTTATTTAAAAGTTAATATTATATATAAATAATTCATCTCATAACTTGGATACATACATCAAGGAAAGGGTGATCAGAAGGCCTAGTAATTAAAACAATTGAAACAATTTACATGTGAACGTGAGCGATGTCAATAAGAACATGGGGAATATCATAAATCCATGATAAATAGACCTATAATAATAATAATAACTTGAAAAATAACTTAAAAATGTGGCTAAAACATTTAATTTATTTATTTAAAATCATATCACCAAGGTACAACCCAAAGGTGTTATAAAAATTATTAAGGTTATTCACCAAGGTATCATAAAACTTGTTATCTATATAGATTAATTTCTTTACCCAATGCATTGGAGATCTATTAGGGAGCACCCTTAATATGTCTTTATTTCCATGTGATCCAGATATATCATAATAAAATAATCTATAAATAACCCAAATAGAATTAAATAAATGGGTTTCATATCAAAATTGTGATGTTTTAAAAAGTGCTTAAAAACATGATTTTTATGTCATTTTAAACCCACAGAAAAGGAAGGTGGGTTTTACGTATGTTATTTCCAGAATAAAATATATCATTTTTACATATATATTAATACCCTTATATAATAAATAGGTTTTGGTATTAAAAAATAAAATGAATGAATTTCTTGGAAAAAAAGATAAGTTTTGAGATGAAAATTCTACAGCATAACGACTATGTAACATGGTTTTAGAAAACATTAAAATGAGAGGGGACAAGGGTCACACACTCATAAATAACTCATAATATAGTATGGGTAAATAATAAAGATAAGATAATTGTATGGATATTTGAATGAAATACCACATGAAAAGGAAACTTTAATGAAAAGAGAAGATGTGATTTCTTTTAAGAAAATTCGGCAGCCTAACAGTGTCACTTAAAAATTAAGAAAACGAATTGATGAGAGAAAAAAAGGGTATCTTATCATATGGTAATAAAAATTACAGTAACAGGAATAAATAATATCATACCCCAACATATTAAAATGGAAATTCAAAGACATAACATAAAATAAGTGTTGGCAAAAAAGGAGGGAGAAAGGCTCCCTTGCCTTGAAGAGTAACTTCAAAAACTCCAATTTTGGGACCTTGGGGGCCTTCAGGGAACCTTGGGAGTACTCCTTGGGAGGTAAAAAGACCAAATACTCATCGAGTAGTAATTTTGAATGAAATTAATGAAGGAATGGGTTGGTATTTAGAGCAAAAGTGGGGAATATTTTATTAATTTCCAAGGGACACCTCATTAGTGGCATTTGCAAAACCATGGGATTACCCAAGGTATTTTCTCATGGTATTGGCCACCTGGGAAACATAATAAAAAAATTTATTCCTCAATAGTAGACAAGAATTATTACATCATGATTACATCATTAATGATGTCATTAAATACACCAAAACTCAAAACTGTATTTTTACTATTCACGGAAAAACAAAACATTTTATAAAAATATCCTAAATTCACCCTAACCTAATATAGATGTTCTGAATTCAAAAATGAACTCCATTTTATGAAAATAATTTTCTAAATAATAGATATTTAATTTTTAAATAAAATCACTATTTACCTGGAGAAATATTAACACTTAACTAATAATTTTTTAAACAGTAATTTACTTATGCTATTATATCACATTACCATTAAATATGCCAAAATTATATTTATACTTTCATAAGTGATGTTACTATTACATTGGTCACATTAGTATTCATAAGGGTAACATTACTATTCATAATTTACTATTCACAGAAAAACAAGTTGATCTTATTAGACTCTAAATTTCTTACTGATCAAAGCTATAAATGTCTATTTTTCAAAAATCATTTCAAATTATTAATTATTCAAAGTATAAAAAAATATTTTAGAATACTTTTTTTCCGATATTCATCAATAATATGAAACATCTACAAAATCATCCTATATTTATTTTCATATTTTAAATTCAAAAAAATTACCATAATAAGAAATAAAAATTTTATTTATAAAAAAGGATTACATAAAGAAACTAAGGCCTTGTTATATAGCCCCTTATAACACCTGCATAGGACCTATGAATAACGTGTGCAATAGTGATAGAATATTGGGTCGGCTCAGACAATATTACTTGAGTGGTGATTTCTATCAACTTGAACTTCTCCCATAGGTGATTAATTTCATGCTTAACATGTTAAAGCCCAGCATGGTCTTGGTCCAAATCAAAGACCAGTGATGTTACCTCCTTCCCAAGCTTCGACAGATGGTCTTCATACGGCCTGAGTCTACTAGATGAGTCCATCAACTCTTTTTTCTGCATTATTTAACCATTATTATTTATATTTTAAACAACAATTATAACATTAAAAAATTATTATTGTTTCCAATGGTCATATAATGGTCAAAACTCAATGGTTACAGTTCAATTATAATTATATAGTTTTATCGATTATGACACAGTAAAACATACATTTTCGAGAAACAAAATACTATTCAAAAGTTTGATACATTACAGAAAATATCTTTATTGATATTGTATATTTTTTATTGGAGGTATTAAAAAATGATAGGTTTAAAGATAAGTGTTTTTAAATGGAACTTCTTATAGATATTCATACAAAGGTTTTACTTCTAAAGATCCCCACAAATGTAGATGGTGGACCAAACCGTTATAGTCAATATTGATCAGGATTAGATGTTTGGTATGTTTAGGACTACTTATTTGCTAAGTGGGAGTTAAGATGGTCCATCTGAAAATATGTGGAAGTGAGATGAGTTAGGAAAAACCAATGGTAGATTTAAACTTCTACACCATTCGTCGTCTTATATATCTCATAGAATAAAAAACCTTTCTTATCACTAGTGTAGAGGGATAGTTCATATTAATCATGCATGTCCTAGAGAAATGAAGGCTTTTCATTGATGTGGAATTATGGGGAATCTCCATAGTTTCTGAAGTCTCAATAGTTTTTCAAAAAGTAGAGTAGGTTCCTTAGTGTTTAGAGGGTCTCAGGTACAGTCTAGAAAACCTAAGACTAGTGGATCTTACTCTCAAATCCTTGGAGGAAAAGGTGAATCCTATTAAGTGTAGAGATAGATAAGGGTGAAACCTTAGACTAGTGGTCAGTCATAGACTTGGTAAGAGAGTTGATAACTTCATACATTTGACTAGGTTATTACTGAGTTTAAGGAAAACGGATACATAGTGAGAGGTATGATTCTGATAGAATCACCTATGGAATTTTCTTTAATTAAAATTGGGGCTCCTTACTCATTTATTTATAGTTGAACTATTGATATGATAAGCCTCCCAACATAACCTATAACTTATGTAGTGGAAATAATAACTCCTGACGGAAGGAAGAGTGTGGTCCATGGTGTCCCTCATGTGTAACCACTCTATTAAATATTTCGATATCAGGGGATTTCCTTACCCTATAAAATGATCTCTTTGATATTATGTTGAGTATGGAATGGTTGACTTATTTCAAGACTCATATAAATTTATTCTATAAAATGGTTTCCTTCACAACCCCTAATAGGAGGACTTTTACATTCCAAGGATAATGGGATCCTTAATCCAGTTGAGTGGGACCTCCTCTTCCTAAGGTGGTTGGACACTTGTACTATTTTTCTTCCTTATATTGGAAAGTTAATTAGGGTGATCCCGAGAGTGTGTTACTTACCACGGTAGGTGATTTCCCCAAAGTGTTTCTAGATGAATTATCAGGGTTACCACCAAAGCAGATGTTGAGTTCTCTATTGACTTGGTTATAGGAATATAACCCCTTTTCCTTCCATATTATTATATATATTCTCATTAATTAAGGGAATTGAAAAAAAAATTGATGTTCTGGAATCCATGGTGTTTATGCACCTGAGTGTGTCTCCCTTGGTGGCCCAAGTACTATTTTCCAAAAAAGCTTGATGGGTAGCTCAAACTATGTATCGATTACTAAAAGTTAAACCATGTGATGGTCAAAAATAATTATCATATACTTGTATTGATGATATTTTTAATCACTTGAAGGGTGATCATTGGTTCTCTAAGATTTATCATTGGTCATTGTGCCACAAAATCAAGATAAAGAAGTTAATATTCCTAAAATGGCATTCCTAAGACAGTATAAACACTATGAATATCTCGGGATGTAATTTGGCCTGACCAATTCACCATTAGTCTTTATTTATTTTATTAATTGTGTGTTCCATCAGTATCTTTACCAATTTTTAGTAGTGTTTGTGGGTGAAATCTTGGTATATTTCAATTCTAATGATAAGTATGGGAGAAATTTGAGGGTTATTTTGGGAAATCTCATAAAGCACCAACTTTATTCCAAAATATCTAAATGATACTTTGGGATCTAGTAATCGAAATTATAATGGAATATAGTATCAAAAAAATCCATATTGGTTAATCTATATAAGTTTAAATTCATTATGTCATAGGGGAGACCAAGAATATTTTTTGAATTTTGAGATTTCTAGGATTGGATGGTTATTACCGATTGTTTATCAAATAATTTTCTATATACTCTTCACCTTTTATGGATCCCACCAAGAAAATAGTAACTTTTTCTTTCAATCTTTAATATAAATATTTTTTTGATGAATTGAAGAAAAATTTGGCTCCAACATCAGTCTAGATACTTCCTGAATCTATTCAAGGATAGCAAGTTTATTGTGATGCTCTGGGTGTGGGTTTGGGATGTGTTTTAATGTAGGTAAAACACATTGTGGTTTATGGATCTCATTATCTTTGGACACAATATAGGATCTATCCCACCCATTAATTGGAATTGGATGTAGTCATTCATGTACTAAAGTGTTGGTGGTAATACCTTTTTGGTGTGATATTTATAGTGTTCACCAATCACATAATTTTGGGATATATTTTCTCACTGAAGGACTTAAAATTTATATAGCATCACTGGATAGAATAAATTTAGAAATTTAAATTTTATCTTGAGTACTCATCAGGTAAAGGTAATGCGGTTACTAATGTTTTGAGCAGAAATGATCCATATTAGGTTGTTAGAGAATCCAACTAATAGTAGAACCCCATGATCCTTATGGAAGAGATGCATTCATAGGTAAGAAGAGAGGATAAATTATTGTTTTTGGGTATCATCTCGTTAATTTTATCCCTTATTGAGATTATTTCCCAAGAGTATCTAGAATATAGTGAATGTTAGTGCTTTAGGGAACTATCATATATCTAGGAGACCCCTGAGGAATGGTCTCTTTCACCTAAAGGATATCTCTGTTTTAGAGGTAGGATTTTTATACCCTATTTGGTCCAAAAATATATTAAGGAGGATTATCATCATTCATAGTGGTTTATCCACCCCGACACAACCAAGATGTACTATAATATAAATATGTATTTCTAGAGGTTGGCCATGAGTAGGGATATAGCTGACTTGATATCTTGGTGATACACTTTCCAGCAAGTAATGGGAAAGCACCAAATCCCTTCAAGTCTAATTCTTAGCTTTAAAATTCAAACTTATAAGTGGTATGAGGTTTCGATGGATTTTATTATTGGATTTCCTCTTACCCATTGGGGGCATAATGCTATATGGATCATGATCGACCAGTTGAAAAAATATTCCCACTTCATACTAGTTAAGGAGTCTATAATTATGGAAAAACCTATGAAATTGTATGTGTAGTATATTACAAGGATCAATGATGTGACTTATTCCATTATCTCATATTAGGACTCATGATTTACTTATAGGTTATAGAAGGGCCTCCAAGTGTCAATAGGTATCCAGGTGAAGTTTAGAACAGCTTTCCACCCCTAAATAAATTGGAAGATGGAGTGCCTAATCAAAAATTGGGATATATACTCCAAGCATATATCATTGGATTTGGTGGTTTTTAGGACTCCCATATAGGATAGGTTGAGTATTCCTATAATAATAGCTACTAGTCTTTTATTGGGATGGCCCCATTTAAGGCTCTCTATGGGTGACTATATCATTCTCTTTTAAGCTAGATAGAGGTCGGTGAAACCTCTCTGGTAGGACCTACCCATATCCAAGAGATAAACAACAATATTCAATGGATTTAGTACAATATTATGATGTTCTAGGATTTACAAAAGTCCCATGTCGATCATTATTAATTCTCTTCGGAATTTGGGGTGGGTGATAGGGTGATTCTAAGAGTATCTATATATTGTTTACATATAAGGATTGGAAAATAGGTGAAACTAACCCGAATATATATTGTTCCTTTTTAGATAACTAATAAACTGGTCCAGGTGGAATAAAGGTTGTATTTTATACCTCGGTTAACAGCAATCCAGAACATTTTCCTTGTTTCTCAATTGAATAAATATCCACTAAACCCATCCCATGTTATTAATTGGAATGATATATATTTGGATTCATAAGTATCCATTACTAAGTGGGACATTTGAATCATTGACACCAAATATAAGGTGTTTTATAGGAAGTTTATTTGATTGGTTTATGTTTTGTGGAAACACATAACAGATTTTCAGGAAACATAGTTGTGAGAATCCCATGTGAGGGAGTAATAGACTTCTTTGTTTAAAGATAAATCTTGAGGTTAACATTATAAGAGAAAAAGGTGATATGGCAGGGAGAATTTTCACACCCAAGACCTCATTTTAAAAAAAAAATTGTGTTATTTATTTGCATTTTTCTCTTTAAGATTTCATTTCTAGGTCTTTTTCTTGAAAATGGTGAAATTTGGGGAAAATAGGAGTAGATTAATAGTTGGAACACTATTAGAATTAGCCGTTTAGGTAACCATGCAATGCATCTAAAATTTTAGTAGAGGTATGTTTCATTATTAGTGAATAGTTTTAAAACTCTTCAATACAACCAAATAACTACCCAGGAAAAGTTAAAATGGACCACACAATTTGTGTGTGGTTTTGAAATCTATGCTTCCAAACTCTATGGAATCCACATGAATTAAACATTTTAAATTTCCCCATTTACTCCTAACATGTTTTTAACCCTATTTATCAAGTGAATATCCCCATTCAAACTCTATCCCATCTTAGGCACCCAAGGATGACTCTCTATCCTTTAGACTTGATTTCAAGTTAATCTCATCCAAAATCATTAAGATAAACTCTTAAAAACGATCTATTTTCTTCTCCTATAGGACCCTCCTCCCCTCATTCTTGGTTTTATCAATTACCCAAATCCTTGTAAGCCTAGGGTTCTTCCTAGGCTATTTTTAAGGCAAGTATTTTTGTTTTTATGTGTTATTATTGCTTATCTAGAATCTTCTTTGGCATTATAGGTGGTCTTTTTTAAAACACAATTGGTTTCCATGTGTTTTCCTTAAGATTGGTAGACAGTTAAATATTCCTTCCTATGATATTTTTTCTAATGATTATACTACTTATAAAATGAATTTTTAATAACTTATTATGGTATTATATGACATTTGGTAAAGTAAATTAGTAATATTTCATGAAGTATGAGTATCTTGGCTGATTACATAGGAAATGTTCGTGTTTTATTTTTAAAGGTGGATTTTATTATGAATGGTTCACAAAAAATTATGGTGACTAGTTAGAAATTTTTAAATAAAACTCATGGAAATCTTAGAAAATGGGTTTGAGAGCCTAGTTGGGATAGGATCCCTTCCACAATAATGTCTAGTGAAGTATGTTATTCTTTCGACTGGCCAATGACATGTTGCTATTAATTTCCCTTAAACTATTGTGAAGTGTGGCCTAGGTGAAACTAGCCTCAATAAACATAGGATGATATTACATGAGAATTTTTTATATGTCCTATAAAGTTTTACTTTCTTTTTGTAACTATTTTAATAAAATATAACTTGTTAATTGTTTTCACTAAAACAACACATGGTCATTTTATTTATTCTGTTCTACAATGTTTAGATTTTTTATGTTGGATGTGGATCACAATGGGCAACCTACTGGGCACTTTGATCACACCCTGCATACACCACTAGGTGTACGTAGATATTTTTTTCTAATGAAGGGAGAAACAATACACCACTGGGAGGTAATGGGTCCCCTCACTAGTTTTTTTAGATTTATGGTGGTGGTATAGTGGTTGGTTGATGCCTTATGTCACACGGATATAGATGGAGGTCCCTTTTTATCCTTTTTTAGTGTTTTTTATAATGGTATCCATGTATATTGAAGTGATTTAGTGGCTGATCTCCCATAGCTTTTGTTTCTTCTATTTATGTATATAAACTTATCTTGCTGGTTACTTTATTCATGTTCTATTGATATACATTATTTTTTTACTTTTATTTTCATTTTATGTATTGATTCTATATTTTATAGGAAAACCATTATCAAGTGGTATGTCGAAGATATCCAAGCACTTGTACCAACCTATGGGGATCGAGAACACCCTTCAAATCATCATGGTTCGGCTCTAGTACCCAGTTCATGGGTGACTTAGAGCTAGTTCAGGATAGTCTAAGAGGACACTAGAAGTATGTTTAGACTTATAAAAGTTTAAAATCAGAAACAAATTATTATACAAATTTAAATACAAAATTAATTTCACTTAAAATAATAAAATTTTTAGGGTGGGTTGGAAAATATTAATGTAAATGGCTACATTAGTTACCTATAACATCCCAGAATCCGCACTTCCAGATCTACTGCTAAAGAAATAATCTTTACAAATGTGAATCAATTTTTTTCCATCAAATATATAAAATTATAAAAGAAAATATTGGATCACTTTCAAACCCGATGACCTTTTAGTTTTAGAGTTTTAGAGAATTAGAACAAACTCTTAACAACTTGGGTTCAAAAATAACTTATTCATTAAACAACAAATTATCTCTCACTATCCACAGATTTTCTTATTTGATAATAAATCATCAATATCATCTATGTGAAATCCTTATAAAAACTCATTTAACATCCTTCCTCATAACCAAGGGAAATGAAACATAAGAAAAATTGGATCTAAACTGCTCAGTAAGGGTAAACAAGAGACACTTAAGAAAAGTCAAGAATAAAAGGATATGAGAACATGATCATAACACTAGAAGATCATACCCTGCATATCAAAGATCATATATAGGTGGTATTTCATAATACATGAATCATGATGAAATCAAGATCATAATCCATGAAATCATAACATGGTAATAAGACTTGGAATTTGTGAAGACACATAAACATGTAATATTATTCCATATAAGTCAAGGTACATTTCCAAAACATAATAAGGCACTTCATTGGGGATGCACCTACTGGGTGGGAAATACCAACATCCCCAGTCATAGTCCTCTCCTTATAGTTTATTTTTTTCACCTTCTTCCCATATTGGGTCAAAACCATTGACTTTTTTTCCATTATTATATCTTGAGATATAAATCATTACCACATTCACTGGCAGGAGATATAAGTCTTACCTATCAAATAAAAAAACCAAAAATATGTGTACCATGAGAAAATAAATCATTATACTTAAACATAAAATAACATTAGAATTAATAAGGATAATATTATTTAATCATAACCCAATTAAATCAAAAGTAACATCAAATAATGTTATCTTAAAGGGAAAAATATTTTAAAGATCATTTGAAATAATTCTTGAGTAAAATATTATTTCCTCCTTGAAAAATACTTTTTAAATCATAAAACATTTAGAAAACATTTTTAACTGAAAATAAACTTAAAACACAATAATTGGATATTTTAAAACAATTTTAAAATTCATTGAAATATGTTTCCTTAAAAATTAATATAATATCTTTTAAAAAAACTTTTAAATCATTTTTAGAAAAAATGTTTTGAAGGAATGCATATTTCTGACTGAAGAGATTATAAAATTACATGAAACATATAATAACATTAAAATAAGTATATTCATGATAGTACATGTCAACGAGTAGTGTATACATCTCATAAAATAATATAGCCTCATAACATAGCATGTGTCTCAATAAAGAAAAATTGAGACAAAATTAACATACCATTTTTATAACATTTAAATTATAAACCCCATGAAAGAGATATCATAAAATGGATATGTAAATACCCAAAATTTTAATAAAAATAATCATATAATACCTTCATGGTTATTATATATTCCACACAAAATAAATGAGTGCTGAATATGGCATAAGACTTGCAGAAATAAAAGTGAGACTCAAAATCCTGTTACAATTATAATATCCTTGAGTGATAATTAACAAAATAATAAAATTATGTTTATTTTATTTAAATACACATAAAATTTTTTAAATAAAATCATAATATAATAAAAATTATTTTCATGTATAGTTGAAGAACAACATAATAGTAGTTTTACCCAATAAATTGAAAATTGAGTTAACAATTACCTTACATCAAGTTTCGATAATATTTGTTCATGTTGAAAACTTTTGTACAATAAATATAGATTTATTACACTTATCATACCATTTATAAGTTTTTTATAATATCTTATCACCTGTTTATTAGTAATTTTATATTAAAATGATTGTTCTGGGTGACAACTACTTTGTTTTCAAATCTTTTTTCGACAGTCTTGGCCCTTATATAATGATATTTGTTCCAATAATTTCAATAATTATAATCATGATATAAACATAATATATAATAATTATATATATATTCATTCATATAAATTATAAATAGTAAATTAATTACACCATTCATCCAGATGGTAGGTCGTACGTATGCATGAATGTTGTTTTCATTTTTCAATTGATAAAAATAGAAAAAAGTAAATAAAAATTCATATTTTCTAGAATCATTATTATATCATATATATAATATATATTAATTAAACCCATCATAATACCCATTGAAAAAATATAGTGACGAAAAATGAATTGTATCACTACGTGGAGATATCTATATGTATGCACAAGCGATACTTTCACTTCTTGTTTGATGGGAAAGAGGGTATATAATGGTGTTTTCATAAAAATAATAACATTTAATAATATTTAGGGTAATGAATTTATTATTTTATTTTAAACATCATATATTTATAAAATTTAAGGGATAGTAAAAAAAGAAAGTGATCGGTTAGAGTGATTACCTCTTCTTCGAAACGTCTCCTTTATATCTCCTCAAAACGGCTCTAGGGCTGGTATTTTAGGAATACTAGAACCTATAGAATTTTTCTAGTAAAGTTAATAATATTATTTTGAATATTTTTGTCTAGATAGAAAACTTAATGTGATGTAAATAATTGAGGGAAGTGGTTTCCTTTTATAATGGAGGTGGGGGTAATTTTGTAATTTCAAAAATTATTAATTTATAATAAATTCAATATCAATAAAAATAACTAAAAAGGATGTATGTTATAATATAAGATGATATAAATTTCTAATATAATAAAACAATATGTTTTAGACAATTTTTGTCACTATTTTAAACCTTTTCATTTTAATTAACCCTTAGTTGATCCATTTTACTTTTATCTATGAGAACAAATTCTTTAATATTAAAACATTGTAATTTTTAATTATATAGTTTAAATTTTCAATAAATATTAAACTTTTGACATTTTTGAACTTATCATAATCACTTTTTATTTATTCTTAAAATTATTATTTTTAAATAATTTAAAAAAATATTATGTTCATAAAGTATCATTAGTGTCAATTTTGACACTATTTTTTTTAGGTCAAGTCCTGATCAGAGACCAAGATGCACTCTATTAAAAAAAGTGAGATGAGTTATAAAAATTGGAACGATGGTATCTTATTACAATCTCTTTCAAAGTGAGGGAGAAGGTCAATCGGAAAAGTATCACTCTATGTCATAGCTTGGTTGACTCCCTTGTTGGCAAGGTCATCCACCACTATGCTTGGTTCAAGATAAGTATGGGTGGAAATGTATTTGATTTCAAGAAGAGAATTGAGGCAGTTCAACCAGCGTGTGGTAAGAGGCTAGGAAAGGTGGATCACCCCATTCTAAATAGCATACACAATGTTGGTGGAGTCACTTTCAATCCATATGTTGTTCCATCCTTCAATATTGACAAAAATAATGCCCTGAATCACCGCCATCATTTCTGCTTCGAGATCAGAGGCATTTCCATAGCTCCCAAAGAAGAATCCATGACATCGTCTAATAGAGTATCTGAAAATGGTCCCACATCTTGCAGGACCTAGGTTTCCTCTATAATCTTCATCTATATTGATCTTGATCCGTCCAAGAATTAGTTCTTGCCAAAACACCTCAAGAGACTGCTTTGGCTTAGTATATATGCCATCGATTTTGAGCTGTCGAAGAATCACAAAGTCCCCAACCGAATTATCGCAGTGGGCTTTCCGAAGCAGGGCTGCTTTCCTAATGTAAATGAGAATCCTCCTCTGATGTGCATTAAGATTGAATGAGTAATTGTTGTGAATAATTGTGTTTCTATCATACCAGATCACATGTAGGAGCTCAGAAATAGCAGAAAGGAAGAGGTTCTTGATTTTCCGTGAAGAGTCAAGTTCCACACAATGTTTTAGGTGAGAGAAAATAGAGTCAGAGGATAACCATCTGCAGTCAAATAGGTCAGTAACATAATTCCAAAGAGTAGAGGCTATAGCACAAGATAAAAAAATATGGTTGGTGTCCTCCTTGTACTGATGGAATAATTTACATTTAGAGCATAGTTGGACACCAAAGAACTGAAGACAAAACTCTGTTGGAATACGTTATGGGAAATGCACCAAACAAGGTTAATCCTTTAAGTTTTAATCCAAGGCCTATCAAAAACTTCAACCCTGAAAAAATGGGGTCATAGCTAGTGAAAAAATGTTTATAGAAGTTTTTGGAATCCAAAATACCATTGTGAGTAGGCTCCCAAGTAAAGAAATCATCCCCATCTACAAAGGGGTAGTTGTCCACAATGTGCATAATGTGATCAGGGATATTAGATGGACTAGAGTGCATTATATTTTTTATGGTGAGGTTGATGTTATCTAGAGTGGAATCAGAAGATAACATGGAAATGAGGGGGGTTCCAATCCAGTTGTCAATCCATAAGTTCATAGTGGAATCAGAACTAACCATTCATCTAGAGTTATGCATAATTTCAAAAAAGGTATTTATAATGGATGGCCAAAGGGAATAATTGAGATAGCTAGACTGGACTTTTTTAAGTTTTTGCAGAAATATGTTACGAAGAAAGGCCATGGAGTAAGATTTATTATTGATCAACCTCCACGTGAGCTTTGCTTGAAGAGCCTCATTAAAGAGTTTGATATTTTTAATGCCAAGACTGCCTATTTCAAGAGTTTTGCAGTTGGTAGACCAAGGGACAGTAACAATATTTCTTTCAAGAATACTTCCAGTCCAAACAAATTTTTTGATGTAGCCATTAACTTTTTTGAAAAGACTATTAGGACAATTATATATCAATAGGGAGTAAACCATTTTGGATATAATTGTGGATTTCATGACGCAGATCTTGCTAGACATGGAGAGGGATTTCCCTTTCCAGGAGCTCAGTTGATTAGTCACTTGATCCACAACAGCATTTAAATACATATATTTAGGCCTACCCCCAAAATAGGGGGACTCCAAGATAGGTAAAGTGGATGGATCTCTCTTTAATGCCCAGACTTTCAATGATAAAACCATTTCTAGAACGAGGTAAGGATTTCCCAAAAAATACAAAGGATTTATTCCAACTAACAGATTGACCAGAGACCACTTCATAGTGAGAGAGGTCCTTTTTGAGGTTAAGGATATTTTTTTACCCCCATTAAGGAACAAAATAATGTCATCGGCATAAAGGAGATGGGTCAAAACTGCTAGATTTCTAGAAGCCTGTATGGGTTTGAGCTTTCCTTGGTGAACAAGGGAGGAAAGAAGCCTGCTAAGGTAGTCTTCCGCAATGGAAAAGAGAATATAAGAAATAGGGTCACCTTGTTACACCCCTTTTTAGTATTTAAAGTATCCCTTAGGAGAATCGTTAACAAGGATAAAGATAAAAGCCGAGTTGAAAAGGGATTTTATCCTGCCAATGAAAATATCATTGAACCCAAAATCCTTAAGGACATTAAATATGAAGCTTCAATTGATGGTGTTAAAGGCTTCTTTAATGTCAAGTTTGATTGCAATATTCCCCCCTACGGACTTTTTATTAAGAGATTTAATGCATTCTGAGGAAGTGCAAATTAAATATTGAATGGATCTTCCCTTTAAGAAATCAAACCGATTCCAGGATATGATCTTGTTACATAGAGAAGAAAGCCTATTATCAAGGAGCATGGTAATGATTTTATAGAGAGAGTTAATGAGGAAAATGGGGCATAAGAGGTGTAGCTTAGATGCATTAGCCACTTTAGGGATAAGAGTCAGGAATTGGGATTTTAGGTCATGGGGTATGACTCCATTAGAAAAGAAGTGTCGAACCAGCTTTCAAACATCAATGTGAACTACCTCCCAATGTTTTTGGAAGAAACCATTATTGAATCCATTGGGACCTGGAGCACTATTAGAGTTAAGGTTGAAGACAGTATCTTTTATTTTGTGATCCAATGGGGTGCTTAAAAGAAAGAGGTTATCTTGTTCATTGATCAGAACTGGAATGATTCTAGGGAGGAGATCTTTGTTAATATTAGTTCCATTGAATGTATTGTGAAATTAGGAGACCACATGATTGGATATGGATTTATCTGAGTCAAATAGAGTGTCATTATCTTTAAGAAATGATAAAGGAAGACATGTTTTCCTAACTCTCTAGAGGGAATTGTAAAATTTAGTGGTTCTATCACCATTAGAGAGCCATTTAGTTTTGAAAATATGATTATGCATATTGTATTTATGGATCAGAAGAGAGTTAAGTTTCATAGAGATGTTCAGTTCATTATGAGGTTCTAAGGCAGAATCAGCTCAAGTTGAGTTGTTTTTAATTTGGTTGAGTTCAGTCTCAAGAGAGGTTATGTCGTTATCCATTTGATTAGATTAATCCCTACACCAACCCTTAAGGAAATGTTTGAGGTGCTTTAGCTTAGTGACACAAGCAAAATAATCTGAGTGATGATTTATAGACTTCCAACCATTTTGTATGAGATGAGAGCACTCCAAATTCACAGACTAAGAATTATTTAAATTAAATTTAATGCTGGGTTTTTCTCTTTTAGATAGGAAACTAACAAGGATGAGATGGTGATTAGAGTTTAGCTTAGGTAAGGTGATACTGGAAATGGTGTCCCAGACATCCAAAGGCGAAACATTTATGAAGGCCTTACCAAGTTTACTAGAAACAAATCTGTCTTAGTGTCTCCTATACCAGGTGTATTTGGCCCAAGAGAGTTTGATTTCAATCAAATTATAGGTTTTAATCGAGGCTCTAAAATCTCTAGTAGATATTGAAGAGTGAGGGGGATCCAGCTTCTCACTAGGGGAAAGAATGGCATTAAAGTCACCAATGATTAACCAGGTCTGCTGGATAGAGCAAGATAAGTTAGAGAGGCCTTTCCAAAGAGGATGACGATCTTGGTATCTATTCTTGGCATAAAACAAGGTATAGAGGCAATGAAAGTTATTGAAAGTAAATTCACAAGTATGAATTTGATCAGAAACATTGTAAACAGTAACATCTCAGAGTGAGGTGTGGGATAAAACCCAAAGGGAGTCAATAACATTGTCATTCTTGTAAGCATCAAGGAAATTATAACCAAAATAAGATAAGTGTATATAATTTAAAGAGTAACTAGTTTTAGGTTTAGCAATAGCAAAAACTTTTGGTTTATGGGTCATCAAAATCCTTTTAAGGACAGATAGAGTATCAGCGTTATTTATGCCTTGACAGATCCAAAAAACAAAATCCATTAAGACTTGTGTTTTGACTGGGAGTTCACCTTTTTAAAATAACATAATTTTTATAATTTAATTTAAAATAAAATTGGAAAAACCCAATGAAATATAATTTTTTGGAAAAATGTTGTTTTTAAATTTAAAGTATTTTTATAAAATATTCATGTATAAAATAAATTTTAGTGACCATAATTGGACTATTTTAAATAAAATTTATCTAATTAAAATTTAAAACTAATAAAAAACAAAATTTTACTTTTAAATACCTTAAATAAAATAAAATTTTTAATAAAAATAGGTATTTTTTACTACTCATTAAAAAATCAAACTGTTCAGAATATTATAAAAATTTCACTATAGGAAAATTTTGATATATTGATTTAAAAAATGAAGTTAATTTTCTCAAATAAATTTTCTAAAATTTCAAAAAAAATATTTATATTATTTTTATATAAAATGAAATAAAATCAATTTTTTGAAGAAAATATGTTTTTGATGAATAAAATGACTTTACTAAAAACCTAGTAATTATTTAAAAAGAATTAATCTAATATAAATGAAAATAAAAATTATATATATTTCATAATACTTTTAATTCTCACCTATTTAACAATAAGTTTATAAGGGTCACATTTAAATAATAGTATTTGTTTGTTTGTTTAAGTTCAGTGTTATGTATCTTATACACCATCAAACATGGTTTTCCTATAAAAATATCATAATATTACATTATCTCCCCTTTAATAAAATTTCCCCCCAAAATTTTAACTTTTTATTGATAACCAAGGGTTTGAATTTTCAAAATTCTATTATTGAAATCCCACATCAGAAAAAGGGTAAGTAAAACTTCCATTTGAAAAGAGAGAAAGGAAATTATGAAGGTCGCCTAAGATAACACATACATGGATTCCATGTAGTAAAACATGGAAATGGAAGAGAAAACTAAATATAAATTTATTATGGAGAAGAATATAGAAAATGGTCATTATAAATTCAACCATTACATAACCATAAATCTGTGATGAGTTAAAAGGCTATTGATTTATCAGTAAGAAAAGTAAATGGATAACATTTTTATTTACCATTTTTATTTATTATTTAAAAAATTATTTTCCTTGATTTGTTTAATTATTTACCATATATACTAAGAACATAAATAAACATAATTACTTGAAAATTTTAGTTTCATCTTTTAATCAATTTCCACCACAAACTCATATTTTTCTTCAAACAATGAGTATTAAAATTTAATTTTTCATGCATGGAGCATCAAAATCATCTTATACGAATCATGAAATCCAAAAAATAATGTAAAAATATATTCTCTCTATCATTAGTCATTTATCAAAACCAAAACAGTTAGTAAAAGATAAGATAATTCTCTAAAAATTATAATCTATTATATCAGTAATACCTAAAGTTCAACATTGATCATTCAACAAATAAATAACATTAAAATTCCTCAAAAATATTCTAAACTAAGATAAAAAATAAAAAAATAGAATTATTTTATCATATAGTCTTCCAAGATAAATTTTAACATTTATCTCCAAATAACATCAGTCACTCTTAATGTATCATACCAAAAATTTATTGCCTTAATAATCCTCAAGTTGTGTTAACCATTTTCATAAATAACTATAATAACAATAAATCCAAAATAAAATCACATATGGTTAAAAAATATAATTCAATATTCATCTCTCAAATAAAATCCCATAGTGTTCAGTTTACCTTAATTATATGGTATTTCCAAAATAGTGAATGTCTTCTGGAATAACATTAATCACTTAACACCAAATCAATTTATAATCACATGGTTTTCTATATGATAAAAATTTAGTTAACAAAATGAAAATAACAATAATCCATCAAATAGTTTAACTAAAGATAAAATTAAATACTAAAAGGAACTTCATGTAGTCCAGTGGTAAGTGATGCACCCTTTCCACCCTCTGGTTTAAGGTTCAATCCCCATGGCCTTGCTGGACATGATGGTATGTCACCCATCATGTGGGTTTTCCTTTTTCTAAAACTATATTACTATAATACATATAAAATTACATTAATTTGGTAATAATCCTAAAAAATAACCTTAACATATTCAACATTAAATAAATATTTTAACATCAAATGTCATCCATACCTTTCATTTTTCATCTCAAAACGAAATAAACCTTAATTACCTTCAAAACAATATATGTATCTACGAATATCAATAGTCACCTTAAAATTTTATATATTAAAACATAAATAGGGGTTTATAAGACTCTAAAATTATGGCCTTATATACGCATTATGGATTCTATAACTCTTAAGATAACTTCTCATGAAAACACCCTAATCTCTAAAGTTATCTAAACCCTGCTTTGATACCAAATGTAAGCATCCACTGCTAAAGACATAAACTTGAAAAATATGACCAATTTTTTCCAATTAAAATATAAAAAATTAAAGGAAAATATTGGATCACTTATATAACCAATGAACTTTTAGGTTTAGAGTTTTAAATAATTAGGATAAACTCTTAACAACTTGGGTTCGTAAACAATTGGTCCATAAAAAACACATTATATGCCACTATGTGTAGACTTTCTTATTTCAAAATAGGTCTTCAACATAATCCATGTAAAATACTTATATAAAAAACTAATTTAACATCTTTATCATATTCTTTAGAAAAGAAACATAAGAAAAGGGGGATATTAGATTATTAGTAAGGGTAAAAAAGGGAGATATGTTAGTAAAATCATGCATATAAGGGTATGAGAATATGATCATAACATTATAAGATCATTCCTTTCATATAAAAGATAATATAAATGAGTCATGGAATAAATAATGGTAGTTTATAAGACATGAATCTTGTGGAAATCAAGATCATAATCCAATAAATAATAACATAGGAATAAGACATGGAATTTGTGGTAAACACATAAACATGTTATATAATTCCCTATAAGTCAATACTCATTTCCAAAACTTAATAGGGATCTTCATGGGGGATTTACTTACTAGGAGGTACACACCACCATCCCCGACCACATTTATTTCCTTATAATGTATGGGGTTTTCCCTTCTTCCCATATTGTATCATGATCTTTAACTTTTTTTCCATCATTATCTCAGGAGATATAAATCTTTAACCAATACATTAGAGGTAGATATAGGTCTCACTCATAAAATAATGAAAACCATACATATGTGTGCCTAAGAACAAAAAAAATTCATAATAAAGGTAAAATAACCATAAAATTAATAAGGATATTATTCATGAATCACAACCATAGTAAAGTATAAGTAACATCAAATAATGTTATCTTAAATAGAAAATGATTTTGAAAGATCATTCGATATAATTCCAGAGGAAAATATCCTTTCCTACTTGAAAACACTTTTAAATCATAACAAAATTTAGAAAAACTTTTAAATTGAAAATAATTTTTAAAACCTATAAATTAATTATTAAGACACTTTTTAAATTTATATGAAATATTCTTCCTTAAAAATTCATATAAGGTCATTTAAAACACTTTTAAAATATTTTTAGAAAAAAAAATTTTGAAGGAACGCATATTTCTGAACAAAGAGAGGCTAAAATTACATGAAACATATAATATCAAAAAAATAAGAATATTCATGATACTACATTTAAAATACTAGTATATAAACCTAATAAAATAATATAGTTGTATAACATAACATGTGTCTCAAAGAAGGAAAACTAAGACAAAATTATCATACCAATTTGATAACTTTTTAACTATAAACCAAATAAATGATAGATCATAAAATGGATATGTAAATACCCATAAATTTAATTATAATAATCATATAATACATTAATGGTCATTATAGACACCACAAAAAAGAAATTAGTGGTGAATATTGGCATAAGTCTTGCAGAAATAAAAGTGAGACTAGAAATCCCTATACAATTATCATATAATTGACTGAGAATTAATAAAATAAATAAATTGTGTTTATTCACTAAAAATAAAAATAAAACAAGTTTAAATACAATCATAATATAATCAAAATTTATTCCACGCATAATTGTAGGATGACATAATAGTAGTTTAACCCATTGAATCAAAAATTGAGTTAATAATTCTCTTACCTCAAGTCTTGACATTATTTGTTCATTTTGAAACCTAATTTAGAATAAATATGGATTTATTATAATTATAATTCCTTTTATAAGTTATTTATAACATCTTATCACCTTTTTTTAATAATTTATTTTTAAAATCACTATTCTAGGTGATAACTGCTTTGTTTTTCAAGCTTGTTTTGTTTCAGCAGTCTTGGTCCTTATAATTTGATCTTTATTCCCATAATTTATAGAATTTTAATCATTATATAAACATAATATATAATAATTATATATATATATATATATATTCATTTATATAAAGTAGAAATATTAAATGAATTACGTCACTCATAGAGATGGTAGGTTGTACTTATGCATGAACATTGTTTTCATTTTTTAATTAATGGAATGAGAGGAAGATAAATAATAATTCATATTTTACAGAATAATTATTATTTAATATATAACATATATATTAATTAAACCCATTATAATACCCATCCATAAAATATAGTTATGAAAAATGAATTTTATTGCAACGTAGAGACGGTAAGTCGTACGTACGCATGAGCGATATTTTCACAAATTGTTTGATGGGAAAGAGGGTGTATGATGGTGTTTTCATAATAATAATAAAAATTCATAATATTTATGATAATTAATTTATTATTTTATGTTAAACATCATATATTTATATGATTTAAGGAAGATTATAAAAAGAAAGTGATTGGTTAAAGCGATTACCTCTTATTCAAAATGTCTCATTTGTATTGCCTCTAAAAAGATCTAGGGTGGGAATTTTGTAAGAATAGAACCTATATAATGTTTTTATAAAATTTTAAAATATAATTTGGTAGATTTTTTTCAAGATATAAATCTCACTGTGTTGTAAATAATTAAGGGAAGGGGTGTCCTTTTATAATGGAGATGAGGGGACTTTTGGAATTTTAAAAATTAATAATTTATAATAAATTCAATATCAATCCAAATATCACCAAAATTATATTGATTCAAATATAAGATGAGATAAAGTTGTAATATCATTAAATAATATATTTTATAGAGGTTTTGGTATTATTTTAAGCCTTATCATTTTGATTAACCCTTAGTTAACCCATTTTACTTTTAATTATAGTAACAAATTATTTAGCATTAAAACATTTTAATTTTTTATGGATTAAATTGTCCATAAGTATTTAATTAATAAAATTTTATAAATTATAATAATCACTTTATATTTTTTAAATATTTTTCTTATTTTTTAATAATTTAATTAAAAAAATTCATAAAATATAATTAGTGTCAATTTTGATAGTGTTCATTACATTGACTTTAAAAAAATATAAAAAGTAATATAAATTCCAAAAATAATAATTTAATAAACTTATAATATTTAATATTCACCTATAAAATTTTTGGGGTTCCATATTTAATTCAATTTATATTTATTTTAATATTTTTAATGTTATTTATTTGATTTTTCCATTAGTTGAATAATTATTGTGTCATAATTGTGTAATAATTTAAGGTAATTATTTATTCACAAAAATTATAAATAAATTACTATTATGAATATAAATAATCTATATTTCTAAATAATATTTATGTTCGAATATATATTCTCGAAAAACCAATATTAAAAATATTATAGTTATTAAAAACATGAATGTGACAACTTTGACTTTACTGGAAATAAAATATTATAAACATAAAAATATTTTCCATGTGGCTCAAAATGGTCATTAATTAACCACATGGATGATTATAGTTTATATATACTCAAAAAGTTATATTTATTCAACGATTCGGATCATTTAATGGTTCTTTTCATTTTAATTAAAATCATTCATTAATTTTTTTATCTCCTTGCAAAAGCAATGCATTAATGTTGCATGAGCATTAAAGCTAATTATTTAACATATAAAAATTTAAAAAAAATTATATCACAAAAATAAATAAATAAATCTTAATATAATCCCCTATATTCATTCATAACTGAATTTTTTCCCTATTTGGCCACATAATAGATATTTAAGACAAAGAAAGTGACATTTTGTGACTATCATTGATTTATATATTATATAATTCATGTTCATAAACAAGTATATATTAAAAATATATATATAAATAGGTTTTAATGATCAAATTATATTTATCCAATAAAATTTTGGTAACTGTTAGGGTCATTTTATGGTACTTATCATTTTATTTTTAACCAAAATTAACCAATTTACTCATTACCGTGGTAACAAAATTTATGAAGGTTACTATTAATATTGACCACGAATAAATGAGACCTATTAAAAAAATTAACCTTATGAATAAAAAAATGGAATCCATTTTTTCAAATTAAAATCACCTAATTTTTAAATTTTAATTTAAAATAAAACAGGAAAAATGCAACGGAAGACGCTTTTTTAGAAAAATGTTATTTTTAATTTAAAAAGTTTTTATACTAAATTAAAGTATAAAAATAAATCATTATTTCATTATTTTAAATAAAATTTAACTAATTAAATTTTAAAACTAATAAAAAACATAATTTTACTTTTAAATACTTTGAATAAAATACAGTTTTTAATAAAAATTGATACTTTTTACTATTCATTGAAAAATCAAATTGTTCAGGAAATTATAAAAATTTCACTATAGAAATATTTTGATATGTTTATTTCAAAAAATAATCTAACTTTATCAAATACATTTTCTTAATATTCCAAAAATTAATTAAATTATTTGTACACAAAATGCAATAAAAATTATTTTTTTAAGGAAGATATGTTTTTGATGAATAAAATGACTCTACTAAAATTATAGTAATTATTTAAAAATAATTAATGGTCACACATTAATATTACTATTTATTACCACCTATTTAACTTCAAGGTTATAATGGTCACATTTAAATAATAATATATTTTTTTTAGTTCGGTGTTGTGTATCATGTACGCCATCAAAAATAGTTTTTCCTTTTAAAATATCCAGATATAACATTACCATAAGATTTCCAGGAAAACATTTAGTGGAAATTTTCCATGAATGATGATGATAATGGACATAAAAAGAGTTCTAAGTAGAAAAAATATATTATCATCATAACAATATATGTTGTGGGTTTAAATAGTTTAAATATGTTCAAGGAGTTGTATATTAGGAATATGATTCATAAGTATAACCATTATTCATATTATCATCCTTCATAGATAGTTCTCAATAAAATATTTTATTTTGAGGGTTTTATCAGGTGGTCACATAGTGATGTAGTATGAATTACATGGATTTGTAAGTCATTTAACAAAACCCCCAAAAACTGCGGTATTTATAAAGATGATTTGGTAGTATATCACATGTGATATGTTATACAGGTGCATATGTATGGTTTTTTTAAGTATTCATAAATATGATTGAGGATATCAATTTGATAATGTTATAAATAATGTAAATATTAACTATATCAATCTTTCACATTGGTTGTGTATATATGTATATATATATATTATAAAGTTAAATGATAAGTGACCGCTCAAAATATAACTTTGAATTAACCCTATCTAATGTTCATAATTGACTATTATAGGTTATAAATAAATGTTAAGTTTAGTGTGAGTAGGAATATTATATCAAGTTAAATAATATGATCATGAGGCATAAAATGAGTTTTTTTACTAAATGGTCCATGAAGTATACGAGATGAAATGTTATACACAATTACTTCGGTATACTAAGGGTTCATGGTTCATATTTTGAGTCCCAAATATCTAAGGTTTGTGATATAACAATATTGGGAACCTTCATTTATACATTTATTATGAAACCTTGAGGGTTATAAAATCAATGGCTGGTTAGGTGTGTTACTGATGATGTCATAAATTTGATCTTAACTAACATGAGATTTGTACTCTCATATTACAAATATTACATATGTTCCTTTGATTAATATAGATTCAGTAAGTGTACTATCAATCCTTAATAACACATATGATGTTCATATCTATCACATTCTATAAAGTTGAATTATGTGTGATGTATTTATCCACCTTTTCAGTCTATATATGGATAATAAATAATGTGTGAGTATTTATATGATATTTAAATACTCTGTGTCCCATGGTTAATCTATGTCTTGGTCAAAGCGATCATATAAAAATTAATTCTTTCATATGATATAGTAAGTGGACATGGGTATAGAGATACACGGGTTTTATGTAGTTCACATAAGATCTCTTTATAACTCTAGTTTCATTGATTATTTACTAAAGGTATCTATTTGATTATATTTATGGATTCATGAATTTATATATTATTTTAATGCAAAAAAGGTTCATGAGGTCATACTTTTTGGTTTTATAAATTGGAATTGACTCGGAGAGCTACTCTAAAAGTGTTTTAGATTTTTTACAAAAGGATTTTTGGGTGTGCATTCATGAGATATTGTATATGTTGTATTGTAAGGTTAATTTTATGATAGCTTTAAAATGGTGTTTTAGAAGATATCTAAAAGTATTTTTGTATTTTATTTCACAATTTATTGTATTTTTTCAATATAATGTGGAATAACACATAGTTTATGAGGATGTGATTCAAGTGAGAGTTGAAGGAGATGCTCCCTAACACCCTATATTAGTGTCTATGATATATACATGTCACAGGGTATTAGATGCATGGTTCTAAGGAGTATTATATAAAATAGTTTTGGAATATAATATAGCATTTTATAGTAATAATATGCCACTTCCTTCTCTATGAATCATATATAATAATTTATTTGGAAAGGCTATGATATGCTTGGGTAACTAAACATTATATTATAACATGTAGATTTATTCAACCAAATTTTATCGTTAAATGGATGGGAGAATTGTGATAGCATTTATGTGAAAAATTAATATATCCATTAGTTTACATATATTGTAATAGTATTGAATTACCTCATACATTATGAATATATGAGTTAACTTATACAAGATATATGAGGGATATATAAGAAGGAAGTACCCATGATATGGGTATGTGATCTCACCCATGCCTTGGATGATTCCCTATCTTCCATACATAACTATATTAATTATTTATCCTTTTCCTAGTGAGGTATTATCATATTTTTTATGTAATGATGATCCCAAAAAAGTGTTTAGAAATTCAGTTTTGATCCATGTATACAACATATAAAGGGGAGTTTCATGGTAACCCTTGAGTGGTCTTTATGAATCATATTTAATGAAAATTTAAGTATTAATTATTTGATGTAAGGTACAAAAAACTATTCATAATTTTATTTATAGAATGTTTTCATTTTCACGCATGGTGATCTTATGAATTTGGGTTTAAATTTTTTTATACTATATGGATTAATCGTTAATCAATCTAGTGAAATCTAAAAACACACACCTAATCAGTGCCAAGGGAGTACCAACTCCACTCTTGATCTTAAAGATCTACACCCCAAATCTATATTGGAGTAATTGACTCTAATAATAATATGGGATACCCATTTCCTATCATTAATACACCACCAATTGGGTACCCAACCCTATATCTACTCTAGTCACCTTGCCTGAACCTAATCATTGCCTCTATGGATATAAGATCCTAAAACATTCTATGATGCCTTAAATGGGGTCTGTATTATCCAATAGAGTCTTTCCATAAATATCTACATGAAAAATAACTCCAAATATAATATTTACTCTAATTATTACATTGGTTCATAAGATATTAAAAACACAAATTGTGTAACACTCAAGATTCAATTATGGTAAATAAACTTTTCTTTCTAACAAAATAATAATACAATGTGCATAGATTTATTAAAAATGTGATTAAAACCTAAATAATTTTATTTTATAAATTTAATTTTATAAAAATGAATATCATATTTAAAATAATAATGTTAAAATTATCTTTGGATGAACTTTTGGAATTTTTCAAAAAAGATTAATTTTTCTGTGAATAGTGAAAAAATACCAATTTTATAGAAAACTACATTTTCCATTCAAGTATTTACAAGGTCCAATTTTGTTTTGAATTAATTTTAAAATTTTATCATATCCTCTTGATCAAAAATATTCTAATAAATTTTATTTAAATATGAATTATTCTTATAAAACAGTTTTATACTTAAAAATGAATTTTTCTTACAAAGTGTTTTTCATCGTGATTTGAGAACTTATATTAAAAGTAATTTCTAGAAAATATAAGAGTTGAATAATGAAAAATTTATTCCATAATTTTAATAATCATATTTAATATGTATTAATAAGTTAAACTTATTTTTTTCCATAATGAATAGTAACCATGGTAAATATCTATCACTACGGGTAAGGGTAAAATAGGTTAAAAGGGGTTAAAAAATAGATGAGTAAGGATTCAATATAACACAAAAATATTATTTAAAACTCATTGGTTTGTTTTATTTAGATCATGAACATATTATATTTTAATATATGTCATTTTGGATCTTTTTATCTTATGTAATACAATTATATATGTAAATCTTTAGAAATATTTCAATTGTATCCTCTCTCTCACTTATAAAAAGGAACCACCTATCCTCTATTACTAACACTTAAAGAGTCCCTTATTTCATCCAATACCTACCCAAATAATTTTATAACATCCCTACCCATTTCCTAGAGGTCATGTATTGATCATAATTCTATCTTATAAAGGCTTTATCCATAAACCTAAGGAGGTTGTCTGAAGAATAAGTATAGTTATCGACTGAGTGTTTTCATTTTATTTCCTCTTATAAAACATTAAAATATCATATAAACATGATAATATAATAACATAAGTATCTGAAATGTTATTAAATTTCATTATTCTAGTCTAAAAACCCTTATTAATCTCATTTTTATCCTATAGAAAATGAAAACATCGCTCGTGTATACGCACTTCCTACCATATCCACATAGTGGTGTAATTCATTTTTTATCACCTCTTTACATGTATGGTTATAAATTTAGAAATAATAATTATATATCATATTTATGAAATAATTATTATTTTGAAAATATAATATTTCATTAACATTCTTACCCTTCCACTCGTTAAAAAATAGTGTTATTCGTGTGTATGTGTAGACTACGACCTCCACACAGTGATGTGATTCTTTTTTCATGTACACCATTAAAGAATAATATTAAATATGTATATAATGAATATATATGATATTTATATCATAATTAAAATTATTTATATGATGTAACTATGATAAATAATCAATGATTAAAACTAATAAATAAAAAATTACATGAAAACAAAACAGTTAACACTTAGAAATAATGATTTTAATAAGGAACTATTAAACAACTCTAAAAGGAGTAGATTATATATTAACTTTATCATAACTAGTTCATGATAAGTGAGCCTAAGACTTCACTCCTAGATAGACACTCCTAGGGTATATGATTTGGTTGATTTCGATGCTCTTTACAAACCATTATTAATTATTTGATAATATTTTTATGAATTGAGGATATTCCCAAAGATACTGAGCTTGTTATTCTAAGATTATCAATGAATAAATTTTCAATTTTTGTTAAGTGTTATACTATGTTTTCAATCATATGCTATGATTTAAAATTTTTAATGTTATGAACTAATTCAAAATATTCCATTGTTTAAAAGTGGTGACTTTAAGAATCAATGGAAAACATATCAATTCATGTAATCTTTGTAAGAATTTCCATCCTAGGAAGGACAATGAATATGGATTTGGATTTGGAGATTATAAAATTTTAACTATATTGGGGTACTTGTATTAGGTTATGAATGATAACCTTTACCACATAGAGTAGTCTACTAAACCTTAACAAGGTGAATCATTTTTGGACTACTTCATGCATCAGTAACCCCCATCATTTAATGGGACTATTGTTCCATTATTTGTCGAGAAATGGATCAAGTACTTATAGATTATATTTATTCCTTTGGTAAGTATTGAAAAAGATAAAACTATTATGGTAGTTTATCATCTCAAAGGAGATGTTGATCAATACTGGTCATTGATCCATAACACTAAGGAGTCAAAGGAAATAATTATTATGGTTTAAAAGACATTCAATTATATATTATTTAAAAAACATTCCTTATGATAATTAATATGATATACAGAGTTAATTCTTTAATCTAAGAAAAAATGAAGGAGAAAAATTACTTAATATGTATCTAACTTTACAAGGTTAGAAACTCATATTATGTATTATGTATGAAATAAAATGGGTAAGATAAATTGTTTCTTTTATAGAAAAAATCCTATCCTTTGAAGTACATTAATTTCTCATACATTTTTCTTGTGTGAGGATATAGTATCAAGTGCTACAAATATAGATAAATAATTCTCCATGTTTATGTTTTCCATGGAAAATAAGAAAATATGTAAGTGGTTGAGAAATATAAAAAAAATATGATAAAAATAAATAAAGGGTGGAATTTATTACATGTAATAATTTTCTAAATAAAACGCTATGGAACATACTTTTAGGGAATGGGGGATTACTACAAGTGTAGAGAGAAAGGTAATTAGGATTTTTTTTCAATGTCTAGAAAGAATCTATCAATGATCAATGCTTTAAATGTAAAGATACAAGACACTATTCAAATAAATTTCCCATGTGTCAAGTGAATTTACCATGTAAAAGGAAAATGGATCAAGGACATGATTATTTTATCACTACAGCTGAGGTTTAAGTTCTTAAGATGTAGTATCAGGTATGTCGATCATAGCCTCAAATTTAGCTAATTATTTATTTGATTCTAGGTCTTTTCACTCTTTTATACCTTCTATGTTTTCAAGAAAATTATATATTTCCCTATAAACTTAAGAATATAATTTTCAATCAATGATCATAGTGTAAATATTACTATAAAAAGGATATGTTAGTCAGTTCCCATTATAACACATAGACTTTCCCTATTTATAAACTTGATTATTATACATATGGTTGACTTTGATTAAATCCTTGGTATGAATTAAATTTCAAATTATAATGCCAAATTTTATTATCAAGAAAATTATATTACAATTTGTGATAGTGTTATAGAATACCTTTTCTTTGGAGGGAATACTATATTATCTAAATCGTGTTTGAATCCACCTCCAGTTTCTCTCATTAATGAAATTCTTGAAAAATAATAACAAAAAGATCATACACAACCTATGAATGGAAAAATTATCCTTCTAATTGAGGATATACCTATTATGTTGGAATATATTGATGTGTTTCCTCGAGAACTACATGACACCCAACTAAGCATGAATTTTAGTTTTCCATTGATCTCATCCCTAATGAAAAAAAATTTAAGACTCCCTACAAGTTAGCTACAATGGAATTAATGGAACTAAATAAATTACTACTATAGTTGTATAATAAGTGATTTATACAGCCTAGTGTTTCACCATGGGGATACCCTATTATTTTTATTAAGAATAAATATGGGTCTATGAAGTTGTACATCAATTATAGGGAAAAAAATTCCATCAATATAAATAACAAATATCATCTTCCCTACATTTATGACTTATTTGATCAACTTCATGGAGCTTAAATTTTTTAAAATATTGATCTTTATACTAAGTATCATCAACTATGAGTAAAAAAGGAGGATTTTATAAATACAACATTTTATATGAGGTATGGAAATTATTATTTTACAATAATTCCCTTTAGAACTAACTAATACACCCACTTTTATTATGGATTTGATGAACAGAGTATTCAAGTATTATCTTGATAATTTAATTATAGTATTTCTTGATGATATCGTGATATAATATAAAAAATTAGTGAGAATAAGATTCATTTGTGAATCATTCTTAATATTCTTAAATAAAAGGAGTTATATAGAAAACATATAAAATTTTAATTTTGGTTTTAAAAAGTTTTTTATCTTGTCTATATTATCTCTGATTGTAATGACCCAAAATTATATCAATGAAATTTTCCTTCTTATGTTTATTTTATATAGTATTAATCATATAAACCCACCTAGAGAACATAATACAATACTAATAAATGAAGAATAAAAGAAAAAAGAGGTGTTTCTAGACGTTAAGAAACCTATAATGATGAAATAGTAACTTTCCCTTAGGAATAGTAATATGAACCTTATGAATATTAAAAATTTCTAATAAATAGTAACCTCGCCCATGAAATTATAAATAAAATTTAGGCATCTCATAAGTGAAATTATGATATAATTATATTATAATAAAAGTAAGTTAATAATTTAAAAAATAATATTTAATTGTTGGTATTTTTATAAGTCATAAATATTTAATTAAAATTTTATAATTAATAAAATTATATAAAAGAAAATATATTTTAATAAAATGGATTCATAAATCAATATTTTTTCTCTTATGATTTTAGTACAATTTTATGAGACCTTAGTTAATTTTTGAAAGTGTTCTAAAATTAGTTTTAAATTTAAAATATATATTTTTCAAGTAATAATAATTTTATTTAAAAATTATATTTCACATATTTATAAAATTACTTTCATTAAATTGAGTTCATTTTTCAATTCTAAAAAATTAAAAATTGTTAGGGTGAAATTTTGGGTTTTTTCTGAAATACTTGAATTTTTAGTGAATAGTAAAATACGGTAATTTAGAGTATAAATACATTATAAGCTAAATACACTATTCTGTGAGTCATGGATGATGTAATAATCTTTTGTTTGAACTATAATTCAATTATTATTGTATTTATTAACAATAATCAAAACTATCGTTTTTCTTGAGCAAAATAATAAATCAATGAACAGAATAATGAGAAATTACCCCTCTCCTCCACTTTAAAAACCACCCTCGCCCCCTATTCTCCTCACTCATCAAAGCCATCAATATTTTCAATGTTCTTCCCAAATCCTCTTCCCTATTATCACACTATGTCCAAGATATCTTCTTATTTACAAAAGACCAAAACCCCTTCCCTTAAGGAGGTTCTCAAGAAGGATATTTCAAGAGTTAAACCCTCTTCCTTTTTCT
Organism: Viscum album; assembly: GCA_963277665.1. Classification (NCBI taxonomy): domain Eukaryota; kingdom Viridiplantae; phylum Streptophyta; class Magnoliopsida; order Santalales; family Viscaceae; genus Viscum; species Viscum album. The sequence continues at coordinate 1,413,270,466 of OY728125.1, read as the reverse complement.
TCTATTTTCATTTTCAATTTATTTTATTTTATTATCCTTTCCTCACCTCCTATGTACAAATGATAATGATAAATACAGTATCATATATATAGTAGAATTATATAATGTTAATTTAATATCCTTCCTCAAACTATTATCTCACTCCCTCTATTTTATTTTAAAAATGAAATCATTGTCTGGGAGGTGTTGATTTACTACCTTCATGGACGATGAGCCTTTGTTCTTAAATTTATTCTTCAAATATGGTCATTAAACCATTTTAATAATTTAAAAAAATATAAAATACGTATTATATATTATTTTATAATTCTTGAACCAGTATATAGACATTATCCTAATTCATACGACAAAACTAGTTCATGATGATCGAAATACTGTCGTAATAATCTAAACGATTTTCACTAATGTTTTATCTAATAACTCATCCTCATAACATAAAACCAAATGAATTACATAAAAATTTAATATTATATATTTTCTTTTTTTCATATAAATTCAATTATGGATAATTATATCCATTCCACATAAACTTCCATACTTATATACAAGAATACTAATCGTGAAAACTATGGAAACGAATGCTCCTGAGCGAGAATATTGAATATTATAAATTATAAAAAAGACATAAATGAACTTTATAAAATTATAATAAACCAAATATATATATATAATGTTATGAATTAATTAATAAATAGAATTAATTTGATTATCCTGGAGGTTAATGTCAAGTTTAGAACAAGTTCGGACATAAGGTTTGGGTTTTCCACCCGAACCTCCATTTTCTTTCTGGTTATTCTTATTCTATAATTAACTCAATGAAATTATTAATTATTATTATTTAATCAGAAATTATTTTTTAATGTTATATATATGTTTAACAAATAAAATAATTCTTTCTTTTATGGGGAGTTACATGTTTTAAAAGTATCTTTCAAAAATTATTTGCGATAAACAAACCCGATTCGAGGGAACTTCTCAAATTCTTACCTATTTTTAATTGCAATGTATAATCTATTTTAAGTCTCCGTTATATTTCTGAATTAATTAGTTTTATTATGAAAAAAATATATTTTTTCACATCTAGTTTTATAAAAATATTTGTCCAAAAGAACTCTTCTTTTCAAAGTAAAAGAGTATTTCTCTCAAGAATTACTCGGTGATTTTATAAGAGTACTTTTATTTATTTCAAAACTCTTTTTGATTATTATTTTTAATTAATATTAATATTTTTTAATATCATCTAACATATTTTATTTAATTGTTTATTATTAGTTTGACTATGTATTTTCTATCTTGATTCCATTCACCTTACTACTCTGAATGGTTAGTATTTAGGTTTAATGATTGGGGAAAGTTATTTACATTTCATATGTTAGTTTAAATATGAATATATATGTTTTTTATGTTTATCACCATTCATATGGGGAATTAATTAGACTTATTAAGTGATTTTTAGGGCCCTCTATATCCCCTCGATGCATCGGTAGGTCTCATGAGACGAACTAGCCAAGGTTTTTACCCATTATGTGTGATGTCTTGGACAAGGCCCTAAAAGTATGATTATTAGGTCCCAAATTAAACATTATATCATTATGAAACTAGTATTTGATAGTCCATGTGATTATTTGACTAGTATAATATCCATGGTTATGTTTTATGGAATTATTTATTCCTCATTAATTTATACCATATTATGATCAAGTATATTTTAAAGGCATGAGTTTTAGTTGATCACCATGCCTAGTGTTTATGTTTATGATTACATTAATTGTACTATGTACCCTTACTAAGCATCTGATATCACCACTTTATTAAGTTTTATATTTCCCCAAGATTTAAAGAAGTATAATATTAAAGACTTTTAGTGATAATATAAAAGTTATGGATGTTTAAAATGGAATTTACATTTTTTCCCTTTCATATTTTCATGTTGAAATTATGTATGTATATAGTTTTCCAATTCTACTAAACTATTCGTTCCTTCAGGATAGGACCTCCTTGTTTATATGAAAATGTAATATAAAATACGGAACCAATTCTTCGCAATTGGGTTCAGGGTATTTTCAGTTGGTATTAGAGGAATTTTAGTATAAAAGTTAGAAACTAGATTTAGAAAATGTAGATTAGGGAACAAAACCCTAAGATAGACATTGAGGATAAGTATAAAAGAACATCCTAGAATTTTGGTAAGGTATAGATTATATGGATCCTTCTAGAAAATATATCTCTATCTGGATACTACAAGTGGACGTGGTTCTAGCACAAATGTACCTAGGAGTAACAAATCTGACATGGTGTCATGGCCTTGACTTGAGGTAACCTGGTACATGAAAATGGGCCTTACTACGCACCTGTTTTGACACTCATAGGGGATATTCCTAGATAATTCATATTTTCTTTCTAAACCATTATGAATTATTTTAATGTAAACATGTCCTCAAAGTAAATGTGCTTATGATTATGATATTATACATGCATAAAATTTCAATTTATGTTATGTTTTTCTCCTGTTCTACATTATACATTATGATTCATAACCTAATTTAATGTATGTAATTTTTTTGAAATAGAACCTAGTAGATGGAATAGAAACTGCATGAAGGTGGGTATCCTATATAAGAAGTACCCACCTGTTCAAGATAATGATGTTGGTTTTTTAGTTGTGATTAGTGTTGATCAACTTATAACTATACTGGGATAGCTGACTCAAGTTATGAACAATAACATTACCTGTATGGATCATCCTAATCCAAAATATGGAGGAGAAATGTTAGACCATTTTATGCAACAACAGCCTCCATCATTCAATGGAACTATGAAACCATTTGTATCGGAGTAGTGGATAAGTTCTTTAGGGAAGATATTTCTCACTTTGTGATGTAATAAAAGGGAGAATTTAGTCATGGAAATTTACCGTCTATCGGGAGATGCAGATCAGTAGTGGTCATTAATTCAAAACACAAAGGAGGAGGAAGAATTATAAAAAAATCCATGGAGGTGCTTTAAGGAAATATTCTTAGAAAAATATTTTCCTTTAGTACAGCAAGTATATATAGAGAGAAAATTATTGAGCCTAAAATAAAAAGAGGATGAAAATATTCCAAATTATGAAGCCAACTTTACAATATTTGAAAATCATGGATTATACTACATATGTAATCCAAGGAGTAAGATTGGTCGATTATTTTATGGTTTAAAACCATTCCTTTGAAGGGAACTAGTCTCCCAAAGTTTCTCATTATAAAAATATATATCCTCATGTGAAATCAAGACCAAAAAAATAATTCCCTAAGTCTTATGATTTTAAAGGAATTCAAGATAAGAAGAGGGATGATGAAAACTATGGAAAGAAAAATAACAAAAAAGGGAATAAGGGAAGAATTGATTTTCCATCCTGAGATTATTATGGGAAGAAACACACTGGTACTTTCTTAAAGGGTATGGTTGTTTGTTACAAGTGTAGAGGAAAAGGCCACCAAGCCCATGATTGTAAGAGAAATAAAAATTTCACCAATTTTCAATGCTAAAATAGAAAAAACACAGTAGATTATGAAAATGATTATCCTAAGCATTAGAAAAACATTCTCTAGAGAAGGCCAAGGGAGCAAGTCCAAGCTTATGAGATCAAAACTTCTGAATTTTAAGTTCCTAATACTTTGTTGGCAGATACTTTAATCATTTCCTCAAACTTATCCAATGCTTTATTTAATTCTAGATCATCACATTATTTTATATCATCTTAGTTTTCCAAGAAAATTAGAAATTTAAAATTTGGTTTAATAAAGGAGTTTTCATTAAAAACTCCTAAGAGAAGTACCATTGCAACAAAGATGTGTCAATCAGTCCCCCTTATGACACATAAATGTGCTTTAGTTTTTGATCATAACATCAGACCCATGATTTAATTTGACATAATTCTTGGTATAAACCAGATTTCAAGTTATGATGTGAAAATATATTACAAGAAGAAGAAAGTTACAATTTTTGAGAATGATGGAATCCCTTATCTTTAGAGTAGAAACATTATCATCTGATTCTTATCTAGATCCACCATCAGTAACTCTACTGGATGAAATTCTAGGGGAGGATGAGAATGGAATATCTATAGGTGAGGAAATAAATATTCAAATTATGGATGTACCTATTATGCAAGAATATGTTGATGATTTTTCAGGGGATTTACCTTAACATCCTCTAGAGTAGAAAGTTGATTTCTCTATTGATTTAATTCCTAGTGAAAGGCCTATATCAAAGACCCCTTATAGAATGGACACAGTGAAATTAGTAGTCCTAAATAAAAAACTATAGGAATTGAGTGAAAAGTTATTTATCCACCCTAGTGTTTCTCTATGGGGATCTCATGTTATTTTTGTTAAGAAGAAAGATGGATCTATGAGGTTGTGCAATGAATATAGGGATATCAATGATATTATGATAAAGAACATGTATCCTCTTCCTCACATTGATGATTTATTTGATCAAATTCATAAAGACCAATATTTTTTGAACATTGACCTTCAATTTGGATATCATCAGTGGCATGTGAGGAAGGAAGATATTCCAAATACATCATTTCAAACTAGGTATGGTCATTGCAAGTTTAAAATAATTCATATTGGACCGACTAATGCACACTTGGTTTTCATGGATATAATGAATATAGTTTTCAATGAATATCTTGATGAAATTTTGTGGTATTTATTAATGATATCTTGATATATTCCAAAATCAATAAAAAACATAATAATAACTTTTATATTGTTCTAAATACTCTTATAATAAATGAATTATATGGAAAGTTTAGACATTGTGAATTTTGGCTTCAAATAGTTTCTTTTCTAGGATTTATTGTTTCTAAATATTTAATCTTATTTGATCCTACAAATAAAAAGGTAGTTCAGGAATGGCCTACACCAATAAAAATAACTGAGGTACGCAGTTTTATTTGTCTAGTAGGTTATTATCAAAATTTTGTTCAGAACTTAGCCCGATTAGCTAACCTATTATCCAAGCTAACTCATAAAGGGATTAAGTTCATATGGATAAAATAATGTTAAGATTGTTTTGAAGAATTGAAGAAGTAGTTAGTGAATTCTCTAATCTTGAATCCACCATTGGGAAATTGTAGATCTGTGATTTATAGTGATGCATCAAAGAAATTACTTTGATGTGTCTTTATATAGAATGATAAAGTTATTTCCTATGAATCAAGGCAGTTAAAAATTAATGAATACAACTATTCAACTCATGATCTAGATTTAGTAATTGTAATCTTTTCTCTAAATATATGGATACATTATCTATATTGTGAAAGATGTGAGATATATACTAATCACAAGAGCTTAAAATATATCTTCACACAGAAATAATTCAACATAAAAAAATTTGATCGCTTTAGCTACTCAAGGATAATGATTGTTCCATACACTACCATTCATGGAAGGAAAATAAGGTGGAGAATGCATTGAGTGGGAAGGATCATGGATTCCTAAACAAAATAAAGATTTAAAAGGATCCTATTTACATAGACCTAGAGAGGATGGATATAAGAATTATCAATGATGGTGAGACATAATTACTCTATCAATTGGTTGCCCAACCATCTTTATTAAAAAAGATCAAAATTTCTCATCCTAATGACGTGAATCTTTAAAAGAAAATTAATGTTGTGAATGGTGGAAAATTGGTAGACTTCCTGTATGAAGATAGAATCTTGAAATTTGGGGGAGGATATATGTTCCCTCTATACCCAAGATAAAAATAGAGTTATTGGAGTATTCCCATTGCACTAATTTCTCTATACCCCCTAGTATAACTAATATGTATAGAAATTTTAAAGAACATTTCTAGTGGGATAACATAAAGAGGGAAATTTTTGATTATGTATCAAGATGTTTAGTCTTTCAACAGGTGAAGGTTGAAAGACAACATCCTAGAGGATTCTTGTAACCTCTTCCTATTCCTAAATAGAAATGGGATGAAATCATTGTGGATTTTATCACTAGATTACCAAAAACTCCAAGAAGGAATGATTCAATATGGTTGATTGTTGATCGACTTGCCAAATCATCACATTTCCTCACTATAAAGGAGAATTTTCCACTATAGTGCCTTGAAAAAATATATATTAATGAAATTTTAAGACTTTATGGAGCACTTCTCTCAATTTTTTCAGATCATGATCCATGATTTAAAATAAAATTCTAGGAAAATCTCTTAAAATATTTAGATACTAATCTTCATTTGAGTACTGCCTATCATACTCAAACTAATGGGTTGTACGAAAGGACAATCCAAAAATTAGAAGACATGTTGAGATCATGCTCACTTGATTTTCAAGGTATGTGGGATCAATATTTACCTTTGGTAGAATTTTCCTAAAATATTAGTTTCTATCCAAGTATTCAAATGGCCCTATATGAATCATTGTATGGAAATAGATTTCGTACACCAACTTATTGGGATGAAGTTGTTGAAATGAAGCTTGTGGGCATAGATCTTGTGAAGAAAACAAAAACTAAGGAAAAGACTATTCAAACCCATATCAAAGATGCAAAAATCATGAAAAATATCTATATTGATAATCAAAGGAATGATTTTGAATTTCATGTGGGAGATCATATTTTCTTAAAATTATCTCCATGGAAGGGTGTTATAAGATTTGGGAAGAAAGGGAAATTGATCCTCAGGTATATTGGTACTTTTTCAATTCTAGAGAGAGTTGGAGTTATGTATTATCATTTGGAAAACTTTTATATCCTTTCCAAAGTGAAAAATGTGTTATATGTCTTATTATTGAGAAACTACATGCCAGACCCAACACATGTACTCACTTCTAAAGGTATCGAATTAAAACTTGAATTATCTTACTATGAAGATCATATCCAGACTCTGGATACTACAGAATATGTGTTGAGAAATAAACAAATCAGCTGGTAAAGGTACTTTCTAAAAATCATAAAATTGAAGATGTTGTGTGGGATCCTAAGGAGAATATGATAAAGCACAACCCAAATTTTTTTGTGAGGTGCCATTTTGGAAATTTTGAGGATGAAATTTTTGTAGGAGGGGAGAATGTAATGACCCAAAATTATATAAATGAAATTTCACTTATAATATTTATTTTATATATTATAAATCATATAAAACCACATATATAACATAATACAATCTTTACAAATGAATAATAAAACAAATAAGAGGTATTTCAAGATGTTAAGGAACATACACTGATGAAATAGTAACTTGTCATTAGAATAGTAATATGACCCTTATAAATAGTAAATCAGAATAATGAATAGTAACCTCGCACATGAAATTATAAATTAAATTTAGGCATATCAAAAGTGAAACTATAATATAATTATATCATAATAAAAGTAAGTGAATATTTTAAAAATCAATATTTAAGTATTGGTATTTTAATAAGTTGTAAATATTTAATTACAATTTTATAATAAATAAAATTATTTAAAAGAAAATTAATTTTCATAGAATATATTCATAAATAAATATTTTTTCCTTATGATTTTAGCATAATTTTATGAGACCTTAGTTAATTTTTGAAAGTGTTTTAAAACTGGTTTTAAATTTAAAATCCGTATTTTTCAAGTAAATAATGATTTTATTTAAAAATTAAATTTCACATATTTAGAAACTTATTTTGATAAAATTGAGTCTATTTTCAAATTCTGCATGTCTAAAAATGGTTAGGATAAATTTTTTGGATTTTTCTGAAATACTTGAATTTTTATTGAATAGTGAAATACGAAAACTTGCGATATAAATGCAGTATAAGATAAATAAACTATTTATTGAGTCATGGATGATTTAATCACCCTCGGTTAGAACTCCCATGCACTTATTACTTTATTTAGTCAAAATAATCAACACTATTGGTTTTTCTAGTGAAAAATAATAAATTAATGAATAGAATAATGAGAAATTACCTCTCTCCTCCACTAGAAAAAACCACCCTCACCCCCCTCTTCTAATAACTTCTAAAATCCTTGAATTTTGTCAAAGTTCTATACAAATCCTCTTACCTAGTCTATCCCCAAATCAAGGAGATCTTTTTCTTTCCAAAATACCAAAATCCCTTCCCTTAAGGAGGTTCTCAAGGAGGATATTTCAAGAGGTAAAGCCTCTTCCTTTTTTATTTAATTTCATTTTCAATTTATTTTATTTTCTTATATTCTCCTTTAATACTCTATAAAAATGATTATGATAAATCTAGTATCACTTATATACTATAATGATATCATCTTAATGGAATATACTTCCTCAAAATACTATCTCTCGCTCTTTTATTTTAAAAATGAAATCATTGTCTGGTAGGTGTCGATTTACAACTTTCATGGATAATGAACTTTTGTTCTTCAATTTATTTTCAAGGATGATCATGAACCCATTTTTATGGTATAACCAGATTATAAAATTTTTATTATATCTTATGTAATGATTATGGAACTAGTATATATACATAATACTAATTCATACGACAAAACTAGTTTGTGATGATCGAACTACCACCGTAATAATCTAAATGATTATCACGATTGTTTTATCTAATAAATAATACTAATACCATATAAAAATGAATTATATTAACATTTAATATTCTATATGTTCATTATTATCATATAATTCAATTATGAATAATTATATCCATTCCACATGAACTTCTATACTTATATACAAGTATACCAATCGTGAAAACTAAGGAAACGAACGCTCCCTAGTGATAATCTTGTATATTATAACTCATAAAAAAGGACATAAATGAAATTAAAAAAATTATAATAAACCAAAAACATATATATAAGGTTTTTAATTAATTAACTAATGTATTTAATTTTATTATCCACGATGTTAAGTTTAAGTTCAGAACACATTCGGACATAAGGTATGGGTTTTCCTCCTGAACCTCCATTTTCTTTCTGGTTACTCTTATTCTCTACTTAACTAAATGAAATTATTAATTATTATTATGTACTCCTCATAAATTCTTTTTGAATTTTCTATATATTTTTACCAAATATAAAACTTCTTTTCTTTATCTGGAGTTACATGTTTTTAAAGGATCTTTCAAAAATTATTATTGATAAACAAGCCCAATTCAAGGGAACTTCTCAAATTCTTACCTATTTTAAAGTGCACTATATAATCTATTTTAAGAATACATTATTTTTCTGAATTCATTAATTTTATTATGAAAGAATATATATTTTTCACTTCAATTTTTATAAAAATATTTTTCCAAAAGAACTCTTCTTTGCAAAGTAAGACAGTATTTCTCCCAAGAATTACTAGGTGATTTTATAATAGTATTTCCATATATTTAAACACTATTTTTAATTCTTATGCTTAATTAGGATTAATATTTTATGATAACATATACCATATTTTATTTAATGTTTTATTATTATTTTTACTATGGATGTTCTATCTTGATACCATTTACCTTATTACTCTGAATGGTTAGTGTTTATGTTTAATGATTAGGGAAATTTATTTACATTTCATATATTAGTTTAAATATGAATGTACATTTTTTTTATGTTTATCACCATTCATATGAGGAATTCATTTGACTTATTAATTTATGGTTGGGGGCCTCTATAGTCCCCCGATACATCAATAGGTCACATGAGACAAACTAGCATGGGTTTTTACCCATTATGTATGATGTATTGGATGAGGCCTTGAAAATATGATTATAATGTTAGTCATTATGAATTCCATCATTATGAAACTAGTAATTTATAGTCCATGTGATTATTTTACTATTATAATATCCATGGTTATGTTTTATGTAATTATTTATTCAGCATTCATTTATACCATAGTGTTCTCAAGTATATTTTATAGGAATGAGTTTTTTATTGCTCACCATGCTTAGTATTTTTGTTTATGATTAATTCAGTTTTAATACTTACCCTTACTGAGCATATAATATCACCCCTTTATTATGTTTTATATTTCTCTAAGACATGAAGAAGTATATTATTAATTAATTATAAGGATAATATAGAATTTATGGATGTTTATAAAAGAATATATATATATTTTTTCCTTTCAAGTTGTAATGTTAAAATTATGTATATATATGGTTTTCCAATACTACTAAGCTATTTGTTTCTTTGTTATATGACTTCCTTGTTTATATTCCAATGCAACAAAAAATAAGGCACTGACTCTAGGAAACTATGGCCAGGGTATTTACAGTTGGTATTAGAGGAATTTTAATAGAAAACATGGAAACTAGATGTTGGAAATGTATATTAGGGAACAAAACCCTAATATAGAAATTGAGTATAATTATATAAGAACATCCTAGAATTTGGGTAAGGTATATATTATGTGGATATTTCAAGAAAATATATTCATGTATGGATACTTCAAGTAGATGTAGTTCTGGAACAGATGTACCTAGGAGTAACAACTCTAACAAGGTGTTCTGGGCTTAACTCGAGGTAACCTAGTACACAATAATGGGCCTTACTACGCACCTAGTTTGAAACTCTTGAGTTATGTTCTTAGATAATTAATATTTTTTTATAAACCATTATTAAGGATTTAAATCTAAATATGTCCTCAAAGTAACCATGCTAATGATTATGATATTAGACATGCATAAAATTTCAATTTATGTTAAGTGTTTTCTAGTTCAACATTATAAATTATGATTCATAACCTAATTTAATATATGAAGTTATTTAGAAATGGAACCCAGTGGAAGAAATGGAAACCAAATTAATGCATGTATCCAATGTAGGGAATTCCCATATATGCAAGATAATGATATTGGTTTTGGTGCTACGAATGGTGATGAGGAACTTATAACTATACTGGGAAAATTAACTTAGGTTATGAACAATAACTTTACCCATATGGAGAATCTTGATCCACAATGTGTAGGATCAGTGTTATACCACTTTATGTGACAAAATAATCCATCATTTATGGGGACTAAGAACCCATTTGTATTGGAATAGTGTACAAGTTATTTAGAGAAGATATTTCTCGCTTTGGGATGTAATGAATGGGAGAATCTTGTTATGGTGGTTTACCATCTATTGGGAGATGTGGATCAGTGGTGGTTATTGATTAAAAACATGATGGAGGAAGAATAAATATAGGAAATGTAATGGAGTGAATTTAAGAAAATATTCTTAGAAAAATATTTTCCTTGAGAACAGTGAGTAGATATGGAGAGGAAATTATTGACCCTAAAACAAAAAGAGGGAAAAAAATGTTGCAAAGTATGAATCCAACTTTACAAGATTATAAAAACATGTTGTGGACTACATACATAATTCAAGGACTAATATTGATCGATTCTTTTATGGTTTAAAACCATTCCTCCGAAGGGCACTAGTCTCCCAAGGTTTTTCATCATATGAAGATATAGACTCATGTGCTATCAAGATAGAAAAAAATCATCTATGACTTATGAATTTAAAGGAATGAAAAAGAAGAAGAGGGTTACTGAATACTCTGGAAAAGTAAATAAGGAAAAGTGGAAGAAGGGAATAAACAATTTTTCATCCTATTATAATTGTGGGAAGAAACACCTGGTACCTGACTAAGAGTATGGGAGTTTATTACAAGTGTAGAGGAAAAGTCCATCAAGCCCATTATTGTAAGGGAAAGAAATAATCCCTCAATATTCAATTCTAAAATTTCAAAGATATAGGACATTATGAAAATTATTTTCATAAGATTCAAGGAAGAATTCCCCAGAGAATTCCAAGGAAGCAAGGCCAAGCTTATGCAATTACCACTGTTGAAGTTGAAGTTCCTAATGATGTGGTGGCAGGTAATTTAATCATTTCGTTAAACTTACCCAATTCTTTATTTGATTCTGGATCATCAAATTATTTTATATCTTCCTATTTTTCTAAGAAAATTAGATATTTTAAATTTTATTTAATAAAGTGGTTTTAATTCAAAACTTCTAAGGGAAGTGTCATTGCCCCAAATATGTGTCAATCAATCCCCCTTATGAAACATATATGAGCTTTAGTCACTGACCTTATCATCATACCCATGATTGAATTTGACATAATTCTTGGTATGAACTGGCTTTCAAGTTATGATGTGAAAAATATATTGTAAGAATAAGGACGTTACAATTTTTGAGAATGATGTAGAATCCCTTCTCTTTAGAGCAGAAACATCATCATATGATTCTTATCTAGTATAATAGTCAAAGACTAAGATTCTGGACTCAGTGATTATAAAATACTATGTAATTTTTTTTATAATAAGAACTAAACAATTACACAACATGTAGTACAATCGAGGAGATTTTATTGGTCCAGTTCTATAGGATTAGAAGTCACTTTACATTTATCAGAGTTGAACAAAAATAAGACAAATTTCTACTACTCTTCCATGCGCACTCCAAAACCATTGATGAATAAATTTGATCTTATATAATTCCTATGAAAAACATTTTTAAACAAAGGGTGATAATTCTATTACCCAATAAGGGGTTTTTAAATAATTGAAATACTTTTCAAAAATATTTCCTTGAAAATAACTTTGAGAAATGATTTTGAAAAATCATTAGATAATAACATAAAAATAAATTTTGAAATACCCTTTGAAAACATAACTGAAATTACTTACGTTTAAGATAATATACATCTTTTGAAATTACTTACTTACAAAATTTTCTTAAAAATTAGTCCATTAATTTTTCTGAAAACACTACGTAAGATTTTGAAAAAAAAGTTGTTTCAACTAGAAATATTTAAGTATATCTTGGTCCTACCAACTTGTTGGTGGACTGGGATCAATCCCCAATTCCCTACCCTATTTAAAATATACAAGTGTCAGATTTTATGAAAAGCTTTTAAGCTTGTTTTACATATATATACATTTTCACTAGAGTTTTAACTTTCAATATATATATATATATATATATAATCATACATGAAATAAACATGATCACTTTTATTTATATATAACTATATAAATAATAATCTTTATTGGAAATTACAAGTTCGACTTGGTACGACCAAATCTCATAATACATATACTTTTCATAAATACAAGGAAAATTAATTATCATCCACATACTTAAAATTTCATTCTTACCCCCATAACAATCCATTTTTGTAAAGCTTATTCACTGCTTATGAATATATCTATATACCTATATATGCATATTCATGTATGAAGTGCCATGAAAAATCATTGATATATGTCCATAATCATGATTTGTGAATGACATGCATATGAAACGATGAATTTATGATATTATTAATTTATAATTTCATACCTAATATTGGGTTGATCATAATTTATTTAAAATGGTTATATACTTGAAAATTATACAATTGTATATATATATATAACATAATAACATAATAAATTCATGTTTAAATAAAAATTTGATAAAATGAAATCAAATTAAAACATACATGTACTTATATAAGATGATCCTTCCGTAATAAGTTGAATTATCAAAATAAAATCAGAATTTTAACATAATTAATCTAAAAAATTCATAGCAGCAGTTTACTAAAAATTTATCAAAATTTTCAAAACTAAAAAACATGGTTAATTTTGATTTAAAGAAACTATAAATACCTATATACACAAACACACACACATATATATATATATATGTACGAATTTTTAAAACAATGATAGTTTTTTTAACAAAAATAAACCCCAAACACCAGAATATGAAAATATAATTTAAGTAAATAAAATCCCTTATAATAATTATATTTGTCATAAACATAAATAGTTTAATGAATCTCTTTGTAATTTGAGAAATTAGAAATCATAATATGGAAAGAAAATGAATTCACGATATATCCCTTACAAAAGTAAAATGGAATTGCATAGAAAGTATTTGAAAATAAATATTCCCTTACATATACTTGAATACTCTTGGTTGATGTTGTCAGAAGGCTTAAACTCGTCATCTAATACTCCCCGATCAAGAAACACATACTCTTTCTCTTTCCCTAACTCTCCCCTTAGGTAGTCTACCTATCCACCTATATGAAGACTGGAGTACTACCTTAAATAGAAGTTTTATCTTCTTTTCATAAACTTAAAATATATATTTATTTATTTATCATTTTTATCTCTTATACTATCATTTGAGAAATAGAAAAGCGAGGAAACACAATCTCTATTAATTGCTAAGAAAGTTGTAGTATAGGTGTATATTTTAAATTCTTGATGTTTACAAGTTTGTTTTTTTATAATCTATTGATAGACAAGAATATATAATGATTGAAATTTTCAAAGACTTATAAAGGATGAATCAAACCACAACCATGAACTCAATAATTCTAAATAGGATGCAATCATTGAAAAAAGATATACAATATCACTACCACATTAATTTATTCTTTTTGAATGAAAAAACCAAATTATGATATGAAATTTGAATAAAGGTGATATACCAATAGGTACATTCAACAATGGTGGAAGAAAAAAGTTGATAAAACTAAAAAAAATATGACACTATTTAGCTGATTCTAGGAGATTCGATCATTAAACACATATGACTCACAAATTTAGACCATACAAACCACATAAACCAACCTTATAGAATATCAAATCCCTAACCACAATCTTGACTTTGCTCAAAAAATCTTTGACATCTCTTGGTTTATCTATGACTGACCTCACACTCAATCTACCCTTCCTTGAACTCAAATCTAGATTCGGTGATTAAAACATATAATAGCACTCGATCTCAACTACTTTACCTTGACTCCTACAAAGACAACCAATCTTGTCATGAACCATGATCTACATCATCAAAGACTTCTGAAACCCTCAACCCACTTGACTTCTCTCTACAACGAACTCTCTCGGCCATAAATTTGACTCATGAAGATGAACTTGAACCCTGTTTCTTACCTCCCTTGAATCCACTCTTCCTACAGCATGACTTGAAAAGGACCCTATGAAAACTTTGTCGATTCAACATCTTATTTTCATTTTTTAAAATATTTCATTTCACCATATTTTTGTTTTATAAATTAAAATACATGTATATCATTGTTTATATATATATATATACTAAAACAGTAATATAATTAGATTTTTTTAAATATTAATACTCATTTTATTTATTTCATTTAGTATCTTTAATTTTTATAAAAAAAAATTAATTATAATCAAATGTGTGTGTGTGTGTGTGTATATATATTGTATACATTTTATAATTCAAAATAATAAATTTTTTATATAATTATTATATACTTCATAATTATTATATATTATACTTAAATATTATGAAATAATTATTTATAACAATTTTATAAAATAATGATTTATTATAAAAATAATCAATTAAAAATAATACTCATATATCTTTGCAACTCAATTTATACACACACACACACACACACAAATATATATATATATATATATTAATTTCATAAGATATAAAATTAAAATGTTACATTTTGATTCAAAACAAATTTTGATTATTTAAAAATAATAAAACCATTTCATTAATACATTCCTTAGTTTTAATTTATAATCAAATTAGTAAATAAATAATATCTATTTAATTTTTTTTTTTTGGTGTTACATTCTCCCCCCCCCCCTTAAAATAATTTCTCCCTCACAATTCATTTATTAGGCTTAATAAAATGATTAATTTTCATCATTAGTATTCATGAATTACTAAAAAAAATTACTATATAAAGAAAATTCTAATACATAAAATTTTTTTCCTCAATAGACAACATATAATTTCCAAAGTTATCTAGACCATTCCTCTGATATAAATTATAACATCCTGAGCCCGAGCTTCTAGAATCAGTGCTTATAAAATTTTGTGTAATGTTTTTTATAAGAAGAACTGAATAAATTACATGACACATATTAAAATCAAGGACCTTTTATCGGTCTAGGTTCTGGAGTATTATACAACACTTTACATTTATCAAAGTTCAAAAAAAAACAAATTACTATTACACTTCTGCACATGCTCCAAAAGCATTAGTGACTAATTTAGAGCTTACATGATTCTTGTGAAAAACATTTTTAAACAAAGTCTAAGCATTAAATTGTCCAGTAAGGTGTTTTGAAATCATTGAAATGATTTTAGGAAGTCTTTCTTTGAAAATAAATTTGAGAAATACTTTCAAAAAATCATTAGATAAGAACATAAAAATAAATTTTAAAATTCCACTTGAAAACATAATTAAAATTTCTTACATTTAAGATAATATACCACTTTTGAAATTACTTACCTACAAAAATTGCTTAAAAATAAGTCCAATAATTTTTATGAAAACACTACACAAGCTTTTAAAAAATAAAAAATTGTGGTAACTATAAATATTAAAGGATATCTTAGGCCTGCCCACTTGTTGGTGGATTGGGTTCACTCCCCAATTCCCTACCCTATTTACAACATTCAAGTACCCACTATTATGAAAAAATTTTAAGCTTGATTTACGTATATATACATTTTCACTAGAGTTTTAACATTATATATATATATATAATCATACATGAAATAATCATGAACATTTTTATTTATATATAACTATATAAATATAATATTCATTATAAATTATTTTTTCAACTTAGTAATACCAAATCTCATAATACATATACTTTTCATGATTATATAGAAAATTAATTATCATCCACATACATAAAGTTTCAATATTAACCCCATAAAAATCCATTTTTTAAGCTTATTCACTGCTCATGAATATATGTATGTACCTATATATGAATATGAATGTATGAAGTGCCATGAAAAATCATTGATATATGACCATAGTCAAGATTTGTGCATGACATTCACATGCCACGAGAAATTTATGATATTTTTAATTTATAATTTCATACCTAATATTGGGTTTATCATAATTTATTTAAAATGGTTATATACTTGAAAATTATATAAGTGTATATATATATATATCATATAATAATAGAATAAACTCATGTTTAAATAAAATTTTGATAAAATGAAATCAAAGTAAAACATACATGTAGTTATATAAGATGATCCTTTCGTAATAAGTTGAATTATCAAAATAAAATCAAAATTTTAATACAATTAATCTAAACAAATTTAGAGTAGTAGTTTACTAAAAATTCATCAAAATTTTAAAAACTAAAAAACATGTTTAATTTTTTATTTAAAGAAATTGTAAATACCTATATATATACACACATATATATATGTACATATTTATAAAACAATGATAATTTTAATAACAAAAATAAACACCTAACACCAGAAGATAAAAACATAATTTAAGTAAATGAAATACCATACTAATAATTAAATTTTTCATAAAAATAAATAGTTTGACAAATCTTTTTTAAATTTGAGAAATTGGAAATCATAATATAGAAAACAAATGAATTCACATTATATCACTTACAAAAAGTAAAATAGAATTTCATAGAAATTATTTGAAAATAAATATTCCCTTACATATACTTGAAGACTCTTGGTTGATTTTGGAAGAAGACTCAAACTCACCATCCCGTACTCCTTGAATAAGAAACATAGACTCTTTATCTCTCCCTTACTCTCCTATTAGGTAGTCTACCTAGCCACCTGTATGAAGACCAGAGTACCTCCTTAAATAAAAGTTTTATCTAATATTGATAAAATTAAAATATACATTTATTTATTTATCATTTTTATCTCTTATATTGTCATTTGAGAAATAGAAAAGAGAGTAAACACAATCTCTAATAATTTCCATGAAATTTGTATTATAGGTGTATATTTTAAATTCACGATATTTGCATGTTTGTTTTTTTTATAAATAATTGATAGATAAGAATATCTATCGATTGAAATTGTCAAAGACTTAAAAAGGATGCATCAAACCACAACCATGAACTCAAATATTTGAATCAGGATGGAATCATTGAAAAAAGATATACAATATTACTGCCAAATTAATTTACGCATTTTGAATGAAAAAAATTGTGCTATGAAAATTGTAGAAAGATGATATACCAATAGGGACATTTGACAATGATGGAAGAAAAAATATGATGAAACTAACAAAATATGAAATTTTTTATCTGATTATAGGATATTCGGTCAATAATCACATATGTACACACAGATCTAGACAATAGGAACCAGATAAACCTACCTCACTGAAGATCAAATCCCTAATCATGATCCTGAATTCACTCAAAACATCTTTAACATCACCTATTTCATTAGAGACTAACCTCTTACTTGATCTAACCTTCCTCAAACTTGTATCTAGATCTGGTGGTCAAACCATCTAATAGTGTTTGATCTCGACTCCTTCGGCCTTGTATCCTACGAAGACTACCAATCTTAGCATTAACCTCGATCTCCATCATCGAATTCTTCTAAAACCCTCGACCCGCTTGACTTATCTCTATAATGAACTCTCTCAACCACGGCCTCAACTCATGAAAATGAACTCAAACCCTACTACTCGCCTCCCTCGACTCCACCCTTCCTACCACACAACTCAAAATTGACCTTGTGAAACCCTTCCTAATTCAACCTTTTATGTTCATTTTTTTAAAATATTTTATTTCATGGTTTTTTGTCTTTGTTTTATAAATTAAAATACATACATATCATTGTTTATATATATATACATAGTAAAACAATACTACAATCAATTTTTAAAAAATATTAATTCTCATGTTATTTATTTCATTTAATATCTTTAATTTTCATAAAAAAGGTTAATTATGATCATATATATATATATATATATTATACATTTTATAATTCAAAACAATACATTTTTTTATATAATTATCATATAATTCGTAATTATAACATATATTATGCATAAATGTTATGAAATAATTATTTATAATAATTTTATAAAATATTGATTTTCTATAAAAATAATCAATTAAAAATAATACTCATATGTCTTTACAACTCAATTTATATAAATATATTGATATATATATATATATATTTCTTAAGATATAAATGTTAAATGTTAAATTTTGATTCAAAACATATTTTTATTATTTAAAAACAATAAAATCTTTTTATTAAGTCATTCTTATTTTTAATTTATAAAAAAATAGTAATAAATTAATTACTATTAAAATTTTTTCAGGTTGTTACATCTAGATCTACCCCCAGTAGATCTATTGAATCTAATTCTTGGGTAGGATGAGAATGGAATATCTATGGGTGAGGAAAGAAATTTTCAAATTGAGGATGTACCTATTGTATAAGAATATATTGATGTTTTTTAGAAACTTTAACTGGACATCCTCTAGAGCGGGAATTTGAGTTCTCTATTGATTTAATTCATGATGAAAGGCCTATATCAAAGACCCCTTATAGAATAGACATAGTGGAATTATTATAGATACAGAAACTACTAGTTTAATTTAGTGATGAGGGATTTATCCTCCCTAGTGTTTCTCTATGTGGAGTACCTATTCTCTTTGTTAAGAAGAAATATGGATCTTTGAGGTTGTGATTTAACTACATGGATATCAATGGCATTATGATAAATAGAAGGTATCCTCTTCCTCATATTGATGATTTATTTGATCAAATTCATTAAGCCCAATATTTTTCAAAGATTAACCTTTGATATGGATATCATCCTTTTCATGTGATGAAGGAAGATATTCAAAAGAAAACATTTCAAACCAGGTATGGTCATTATGTGTTTACAATAATACCTTATGGAAAAAATAATGCACCCTATGTTTTCATGGATCTAATTAATAGAGTTTTCAAGGAATATCTTGATGACTTTTGTGGTATATATTGATGATATCTTGGTATAGTCCAAAATCTAAAAATACCATGGGAATCACTTGAGGATTATTTGGAAGACTCTTAAAAAAATAAATTATATGGGAAGTTTAGAAAGAGTGAATTTTTTATTAAAATAGTTTTTTTCTTGGCCATATTGTTTCTAAATAAGGAATATTATTTGATCCTACAAAGATAAAGAAATTTTAGGAACGGCCTACACTAATGAACATAACTGAGGTACGTAGTTTTATTGGTTTATCATGTTATTATCGGTGTTTTGTTCATAACTTCGCCCAATTAGATACCCATTAACCAAGGTTACTCATAAAGGGGTTAAGTTTGTATAGAAAATAATGTGAAAAATGTTTTGAAGAATTGAATAAGAAGTTAGTGAATTATCCAATCTAGACTATACCACCAGGAAATGGTGGGTTTGTGATTTATAGTAATTGATGAAAGAAATGATTTGGATGTGTCTTAATACAGAATGATAGATTTATTAAATATGCATCAAGAAAGTTAAAAATTCATGAACAAAAATATCCAAATTGTGATCTTGAGTTAGTAGCTTTAATATTTTCTTTGAAGATATGGATATATTTTATATATGGTGAAATATGTGAGAAATATACTGATCACAAGAGCTTGAAATATATCTTCTCATAGAAAGAACTCAACATGAGGCCAAGTTGATGGCTTGATCTACTCAAGGATTATGATTTTTCCATTCCCTACCATCCATGGAAGTAAAATAAGGTGGTCGAATAATTGATTAAAAAGGATCATGGAGTCCTAAGAAAAATGAGTATTGATAAGGATCCTATGTACATAGATCAAGCAATTATGAATATGGGAATTATCAAAGAAGCTGAAACATCATTACTCTATCAATTGGTTCTCAAACCGTCTTTATTATAAAGGATTAAAAGTTCTCATATTGATGAAGAGAATCTTCAAAAGAAAATTAATGTTGTGAATGATGGGAAGTTGGCAGACTTAGTGTATGAAGATGGAATTATGAAATTGGGAAGAAGGATATGTGTTCCCTCTATACCTGAGATAAAAAAGAGAGTTATTAGATGATTCCCATAAATAAAATTTCTCTATAAACCCTAGTATCACTAATATTTATAGATATTTGAAAGAACAATTCTGGTGGGATAACATGAAGAGGGAAATTTCTGATTATGTATCAAGATATTTATTTTGTCAATAGGTGAAGGTTGAAATAAAACATCCTAGAAGAGTATAGAAACATATTTTTATTACTACATGAAAATGGGATGAAATTACTATGTATTGTTTCACTGTATTACCAAATAATACAAAAAGTAATCATGCAATATGAGTTATTGTTGATTAACTAACCAAATATGGACATTTCCTCGCTATAAGGGAGGATTTTCCACTGGAGCGCCATGCACGAATATATATAAATGAAGTTTAAAGAATTGATGGAGAACCTCTCTCAATTTTTTATTATCTTGATACAAAATTTACATCAAAATTATGGAAAATTATCCAGAAATATTTGGATGTAGAGCTTTATTTGGGTACTTTTTATCATCCTCAAATTGACAGGATGTTAGAAAGGATGATACAGAAATTATAAGACATGTTGAGATCATGCTCACTTGATTTTCAAGGTATGTGGGATTAGTATTTACCTTTGTTAGAGTTTTCCTATAATAATAATTTCTATTCAAGTATTCAAATAGAACCATATGAAGAATTTTATGGAAAGATATTTTATGCGCCAATATTTCATCATGAAGTTGTTGAAAGGAATCATATGGGCCCGAAGCTTGTTTTGGAAACATTAGCCAAGGTAAAGACTATTCAAATTCATATCAAATATTCTCAAAGAAAGAAAAAGTGCTACACTGATAATCAAAGGAAGGATTTTTAATTTCAAGTGAGAGATCGTGTTTTTGTGAAAGTATCTCCATAGAAGGGTGTTATAAGATTTTGGAAGAAAGGTAAATTGATCCCCAGGTACAATGGTTATATTGAAATTTTGGAGAGATTTAGAATTATTGATTATAATTTGGAGACACCACATATACTTTCTAAAGTGAACAGCATGTTCCACATATCATTATTAAGAATGTACGTGCCAGAACCGACACATGTACTCACTTCTGAAGGCATCGAATTAGAACCTAACTTATCTTACTGTGAAGAGCCTGTCTGGATTTGGGACACTAAAGAAAAGGTGTTGAAAAATAAAATAACTCGGCTGGTAAAGGTACTTCGAAATAATCATAAAATTGAAGAGGTGATGAGGGATCCTGAGGAGATAATGATAAAGAACTTCCCAAATATTTTTGTGAGGTGACATTTTGGAATTTTCAAGGATGAAATTTTTGTAGAAGAAGAGAATGTAACGACTCAAAATTATATCAATGAAATTTCCCTTCTTATGTGTATTTCATATAGTATAAATTATATAAAACCACATAGATAACACAATACAGTCTTCATAAATGAAGAATAAAAGAAATAATAGGTATATCTAAATAGTAAGGAACCTATACTGATGAAATAGTAACATCCCTTATGAATAGTAATATGACCCTTATGAATAGTAAATTAACCCAATGAATAATAACCTCACTCATAAAAGTATAAATAAAACTTAGGCATTTTATAAGTGAAATTATGATATAATTATATCATAATAAAATTAAGTGAATATTTTAAAAAAAATAATATTTAAGTGTTGGAATCTTTATAAGTCATAAATATTTAATCACAATTTTATAATTAATAAAATTACTTAAAAGAAAAATCATTTTCCTAAAATGGATTCATAAATCAATATCTTTTTCTTATGATATTAGGATAATTTAATGTGACCTTAGTTAATTTTTGAAAGTGTTGTAAAATTAGTTTAAAATTTAAAATATGTATTTTTCAAGTAAATAATGATTTTATTTAAAAATTAAATTCCACATATTTAGAAAATTATTTTGATAAAATGGTGTCAATTTTTTAATTATACATGTCAAAAAATGGTTACGGTGATTTTTTAGGATTTTTATGAAATACTTGAATTTTTGTGAATAGTAAAATATAGTAATTTTTTGTATAAATATATTATAACATAAATACACTATTCTTTGAGTCGTGGATGATTTAAGAACACTTTGTTAAAAATAAAATTAAATTATTACTGTATTTAGTCACAATAATTAATATTATTGTCTGTCTTGAGAAAAATACTAAATTAATGAATTGAATGATGAGAAATTGCCCATCTCCACCAGTATAAAAACCACCCTCACCCCCCTCTTATACTCACCCCTTTAATCCTTGAATATTATCAAATTTATGACCAAATCCTCGTTTATAGTCTCTCATCATGTCTATTATCTCTCATTCTTACCAAAAGAACAAAACCTCTTCCCTTAAGGAGGTTCTTAAGGAGGATATTTCAAGAGGTAAACCCTCTTCATTTTTCTTTTAATTTCATTTTCAATTTATTTTATTTTCTTATATTCTCCTCACCTAATATATCCAAATTATCATGATAACTATAGTATCATATATATACTATAATTATATAATGTTAATGTAATATCCTTCCTCAAACTACTATCTCTCTCTCTTTTATTTTAAAAACCAAATCATCGTCCAGGGGGTGCTAATTTACAACATTCATGGACAATGAACCTTCGTTCTTCAATTTCATCCTCAAGGATGTTCATGAAACAATTTTTATGGTAATTAATATTATAAAATATGTATTATAACTTATTTAATGATTATATAACTAGTATATATACATAATACAAATTCATATAACAAAACTAGTTCGTGATGATCAAAATACCGATATAATAATCTAGACAATTGTCACTAATGTTTTATCTAATAACTCATAATAATATCATAAAAGAATCAATTATATAAACAGTTAATATTATATATGTTCATTATTATCATATAAATTCAATTTTTTATATTTATATCCATTCCACATGAACTTCCATAATTATATACAAGTATATCGAGCAAGAAAACTAAGGAAACGAACGCTCTCGAGCAATAATCTTGTATCTTATAACTCATAAAGAAGGATACAAATGAACTTAGTAAAATTAAAATAAATAGAATAAATATAGATAATTTTTTTAATTTATTAATTCATGTATTTAATTTTATTATTCATGATGTTGTGTTCAAGTGCATAACACGTTTGGACATAAGGTATGGGTTTTCTACTTAAACCTCCATTTTCTTTCAGGTTAATATTATTCTCTACATAACTAAATGAAACTATTAATTATTATTATTTACTAATCATAAATTATTTCTTAATGTTATATATATTTTTATCAAACTTAATTCTTTTTTTCTTTATGAGTAGTTACATGTTTCAAAAGGATCATTCAAAAATTCTTCCTGATAAACAAGCCTGATTCAATGGAACTTCTCAAATTATTACATATTTTCAAGGGTACTATATAATATATTTTAGGAATCCATTATTTTTATTAATTAACTCATTTTATAATAAAAACTATATTAGTTAACTTCTTTTTTTTATGAATATTTTTCCAAAAGAACTCTTTTTTTTCAAAGTAAAAGAGTATTTCTCAAAAAAATTACTCGGTGATTTTATAAGAATATTTCCATATATTTCATAACTCTTGTTGATTATTATATCTAATTGAGATTAATAATTAATGATATCATATACCATATTTTATTGAATGGTTTATGATTAGTTTGAATTTGGATGTTCTATCTTGATACCATTCACCTTATTACTCCGGACGGTTAGTGTTTATGTTTAATAATTGGGGAAAGTTATTTACATTTCATCTATTAGTTTCAATATGAATGTATGTGTTATTTATGATTATACCCATTCATATGAGGAATGAATTGGACTTATTAATTTATTATTGGGGCCCACTATAGCCCATCGATGCATCGGTAGGTCTCATGAGATAAACTGGTTTGGGTTGTTACCCATTATGTATGGTGTCTTGGTCAAGGCCTCGACAGTATGATTATGATGTGTGGAATTATAAATTACATCATTATGAAACTATTAATTGATAGTCTATGTGATTATTTGACTTGTAAAATATTCATGTTTATGTTTTAGGTAATTATTTATTCATATTTTATTTCTACCATATTATGCTCAAGTATATTTTAAAGGCATGAGTTTTTAATTGCTCATCATGCCTAGTGTTTATGTTTATAATTAATTCTAATGTACTATTTACCCTTACTGAGCATCTGAGCTCACCCCTTTCATATGTTTTATATTTCTCCAAGATGTGAATAAGTATATTATTAATGACTTTCACAGATAATCTAGAAGTTGTGGATTTTTACAATGAAATTTACATATTGTTTTTTCTTTCAATTTTTAATGTTGAAATTATGTATGTATCTGTTTTTCAATGCTAATAAACTATTCGTTCCTTTAGGATATGAATTTCTTGTTTATATTCCAATGTAACATAAAATAAGGCACCAGATCTGGGAAATTAGGGTTTGGGTCTTTACACTAATGATGAAATATTATTTGATCCTTTAAAGATAAAGGTTGTGATAGAATGGACAGTGCCAATGACTATAACTGAGGTATGTAGATTCCTTGGATTAGCATGTTATTATTGAATATTTTTTGAAAAAAAAACTTTTTTAGATAACCTATTATCCAAGTTAACATGTAAATTTTTGTTTTCATATTGTTATAATAATGTAAGTAAAGTTTCTAGGAATTTAATAAGATATTATAAAATGAATTGATATTGAATTTTCCATCTGGAAGGGATGCATTTGTGATATTTAGTGATACATTAAAGAAGGGAGTTGGATGTTTCCTTATACAAAATGATAGATTTGTTTCCTATGAATCAAGGTAAGATAAATATTCCTAAATAGATTTATCCAACCCATGATTTTAATTTGGAAGTTATAATATTTTCAATAAAGATATGGAGGAATTACTTTTATGGTGAATGATGTAAAATATATACAGATCACAAAAGTTTAAAATGCATATTCTCACAAAAATTCCCAATATTAAGTAAAGGAAATTGTTATAAATAATAAAATATTATTATTCTTAAATAAATTACCACATTAGAAAATAAAATAGTGTGGTTTATGGATTGAGTAAGAAATATCATGTATTTTTTTAATAAAATTAGGATTGATTAAGATCTTATATTCATTAATTTATTAAACTTTGATATGTGAATCATTAAGGAAGGTGAAACATCACATCTATTCCAAATTATTTCCAAACCATAATTATTAGATAAAATAAAAATTTCTCATCTTAATTATGATATTATTAAAAATAAATTCAAACCTATTAATGATGGAAATTTGGTAGAATTAATCTATGAAGATGGTATTTTAAAATTTAGAAAGAGGTTGTGTATTTAATTCATCCCTTATCTAAAAAGAGAATTATTAGATGTATATCATAACTCAATTTTATCAATATAAAATCATAGAAAAAAATGTATCAATATTTGAAAGTATATTTGTTTTGGATAATATGAAATGGTAAATTGTAGACTATATATAAAGATGTATGTTTTTTCAAAACATAAAGGCTGAAATAAAACATCCAAAAGGAGTTATAAAACCTATACCTATTCTTGTGTGGAAATAGAATGATATTACAAGTGAATTTGAAACTAGAATACCAAATACTCCTAGAAATAATGATGACATAAGGGTTATTATTTTTCACTTTACCAAGATCACACTTTTACTCACTGTATGGGAAGATCTACCTATTTTATTCCACATATGGCACTATATTAATGATGTTATGAGACTTTATAGTGAACATATTTCTATTGTAAATAATCTTGATTTGGGATTGACATCAAAAATATATAAGAGTTTTTTGGATAATCCAGTCACCGAGCTATGTTTGAGCGACACCTATTATCCTCAAACAAAGGGGTAGTCTAAAAGGACTATTCAAACATTATAAGATATGTTAAGCTCATTCAAAATTTTCATTAAAGGTGTTTGGGATCATTATTTACCTTTGATGGAATTTCCATACAATAAAAACTTTCATTTAAGCATTAAAATGAAACCATATAAAGCATTATATAAAAATAGGTTTCATACTCCAATATTTTGGGATAAAGTTGGTGAAAGAATGCTTGTAGACCCAAATATCATAGATGTAAAAGTAGTAAAATTAAATACTATTCATAATCATATTAAGGATCTCAAAATACAAAAAAAAAGGTTACACATATAACCAAAGGAAGGATTTATAATTTCATGTTGGATATAATGTTTTCTTAAATATATCTTTGTGGGAAGGTATTATAAGGCTCATAAATAAGTGGAAACAAAATTCTAGGCACATCGATCCTTTTAAAATTCTGGAAGGAATATGAGTTTTGGTTTACCATTTTGAAATGCCACCTTGCCTATATAAAGTTCATGATGTGTTCAATATCTCTTTATTAGGGAAGTATATACTAGAATAAACACATATTCTCACCCATGATGGAATATAATTTGAACCATATTTATCTTACTATGAAAATCTTGTCTAGATTCTGGACACTATAGAACAAGTGTTGAGGAGTCAGAAGGCTCAGCTGGTAAAGGTACCATGGATAAATAATAAGATAAGAGAGGTGATATGTGAATGTGATGAAGTTATGATAAATAACAACCCATATATTTTTATGAGGTGATATTATGGAAAATACAAGGTTGAAATTTTTGAATGGGGTAGAATATAACACCTAAGGTTCAATTATATTTAGTAATCTTTTCTTTTTAAAGAAATAACATTATAATGTGCATATCTTTTTCCAAGAATGTGATTAAAACCAAAATTAAAAAATATATATATAAATTTAATTTGATAAATAGGATATAATTTTTGAAATTATTTTATAAAAATTATCATATGATAAAATTTTGATATTTTTCTGAAAATGGTGACTTTTTAATAAATAGTGAAAAATATACTGATTTTATAGAAAACTATTTATTCCATTCAAGTATTTAAAAAGTTACATTTATTATTTAATTTATATTAAAATTTAATTAGTTCCTTTAGATTAAACATAATCCAATTAATTTCATTGGAATTTATATTATTCTTAATTTTGGTATAAAATGTTTTTTTACTTAAAAATTCATTTTTTTGGAAAAATGTTTTTCCTCGCATTTTGAAGACTTGCATTAAAATTAATTTCTACCACCTATAGGATTTTAATCATTTATAATGTATTCCATATTTGAAATCACCATAATTACTATTAGGTAATAATTTCAACTTATGTTTTGGTCATGATGAATAGTATTTGTGGAAAATATTTATCACCTCAGTTAAGGGTAAAATGGGTTAAAAGGGTTAAAAAAAGGGATAAGGATTGAATATAACAAAAAAACTTACATAAATATAACTTTTTGGTTTTATTTCAACCTTAACCTTATCACGTTCAAATATATGTAATTTTGGATTCATTTTGCTAGAGTAAGACATTAAAATATTTTAATCTTTTGAAAATTTCCAATTATGTCCTCTCCCTCGGTTATAGAAGTACGCCACCTCTCCTCTATTCATCACACTTCAAGAGCCTCTTACTTAATTCATTAAAAATAATTTATTAATATCCCTATATATATCCTAGAGTTACTTTTTTTATCATAATCACAACATTATAAGGTTTAGGTATAAACCGAATGTGATTGTCAAAAGAAGAGGTATAGTTATTGACCAAGTATTTTCATTTTATTTCCTCTTATACTAAATTAAAATATTCTATAAACATTATCATATAAAAATATTAGTAACTTCAATATAATAAAATGTTATTATTCATTTGACATAGCCCTTATTTATCTCAATATAAGAAAATCGCTACTTAGTGACAGCTTTTTTTGGATTTCATGGTAGTTTAAACCACCGCCACATGGTTCTGTAATGGTTTCAAAAAACTATTTCCAAATTTGGTTTTGGAATCCAATATATGGAGGTTCCTTCCATTTATCATCGATTTTTGGTAACCATCACATAATGTGTATCTAGCAGTAGTTTTTTTCATTTTCGCAGTGGTTTTCCGGTTAAAAAATAATGAGGATTTAGCGGTGGTTAAAACCACCACATAAAGTTTTTTATCCGAACAAACGATGATAAAATGAAGAAAAATGTCACTAGATTAATAGTGTTTCATATTTAGAGATAGTTTTAACTATCTCTAATAACAAAATATACCATATTTAGCAGTGGTTTAAACCGCTGCTAAATATTTATTTACAAAAAAAATCCATCTACTTATTATGAAGCCCAAAACTACCTTGAAAAAAAATCACAAGCCCATACATTTCATCTTTCAATTAACAAACTACTATACAATAATACACAATAACATAACTATTTTTCCATAGGCTGATAATCATAACTATTTTCACCACTATATGAAACAATAAGAAACCACTACACAAACCCATACATTTCATCATTCAACAAACAAAACATTTTCACATATCAACATGCAACCCAAAATCATCATTAAATAAACAACCCAACACCAATGAATCTTCAATGTAAGAACACATGTAACCAATGTTTTGTATGTTTCTTTCACAATAACTCATCCAAAAATGCTTCCACCACCAACTTCTCAAATGGATATACTTGGAGAAGAGGACTCGCTCCTTGATATTTAGATAAAGACCCCTAATGAAAAGAAAATATTTCAACAGACCCTGTGACACAGACTCTAAACAAAATCAAACCATCTCTTTGAAGTGTGTAATATAAGCCTTCACCATTCACTGACCTTGATGGACACTCATGATCTCTTTAATTTTCTTCGTCTTCACCTCCTCAATTATAAACCATCGGATAAATGTGTAATTAAAAACTTCTCATGTCATCCCAACTTGCATCATTAGCAGGGAAAAAAACTCCCATTCTTCCAAAGCTGGAACCCCAAGCAAACCCAGAACAGCACGAACACTAATAGCTTTGGGAGTTCCAAACACTCTGAAGACATGCTCAACTTCTTTAAGTCACTTCACTACTTCTATTGAACCTCAATTTCCATGGAATATGGGAAGAAACTGAGGAGAACTAGAAATAGGGAAAGACCCACTAGAAACTTTTAGGACCTTTCTAGGCGGTATATTCTGAATAACACAAAAATATTTATTTACAAATATATTTTTAAAATTATTAGTTGATATATAATCTTAAATACATGAATTTTAAAAATCAGTGAAATTGAATAATTCAAAATGAGTACACTTTAAAAATATTGAAAAAAATGGATAATTAATTCCCTTATAATCTTAATAACATTTTTCAATAGTTGAATAGGCGGTTTATCTTTACATGCAACCAAAATCCTTGAAAAATAAATAATATGTTAAATATATTATTTTGGATCATATTTATACAAATAATTAATTTATTTTCAATGGATTATCATCACAAACAAAAATCATCAAAAAAAGAAAGGCTATTGATCTAAAATTATTTTAAAAGTACAATAGTAAATATATATGTTCTTATGGTTGGAAGGATAAAATAATTATGATGAAAAATGATGAAAAAAAATCATAAGTTTAGAGACATCTAAATATGTTCAGTTTGAAGATGATTTTAGGGAGACAACTAATTACTTGATCAAATATACACACATCTCTCACTTTCATATCACTCTCTTCTATAACAATCCCCCAACCAAGCCATGTTTTTGAATGTTTATGATGCATAAAGTATTTCACTTCCCAATTTCTAGAATGAATTGAAGCACAAATTTTTACTGGGTTACATATTTTCTTGAAGATTATCTTGGAGAACCGGTATGGAAGTTACTTCAAACATAGAGATACAAATAGAGGCGCACAAACACAAGAGTGATAGTGGGAGAGGTAGATTCACTTTTAGTGTAGGATTAAGGCTCTACAACCCTTTGTTCCTGGTTTTTTTGGATGGGAGCTTACTATAATTTGCTTCCCTACATTATAAAAGAGGGTAGGCTATTTCTATTACCTACACATCAAAGATGGTGACAAAAAACTTAGAATAGCCTTGATATGTAAATATGAGGAAGTAACTGTAATTGATACTATAAAACTTAAAGAAATTCCACCATCCTTACTGAAACAAAACCCGGTGACCATGAATCTCAATTTCAATGAATAGAGGATCCCTCCTAAATATGGGGTCAACGGGTTTGGTTTCAATAAGGTTGTCGATAGTTCATTGAGTTTTATAGTATCAGTTATAGCTAATTCCTTGTCTTCACATATCAAGTCTATTCAAATTTTGTTGTCTCTATGTTCAACGCATCAGAAATATAAATATCCTACCCTATTTCATAAGGTATGAATAAAAAATATAGTAATCCCCCATCCAATAAAACTAGGAACACAAGGTTTTCAAACCCTAATCCTCCACTCAAGGTGAAGTTACCTCTCTAAATCTCACTCATGTGTTTTTCCACCTCTACTTTTCTCTCCATGTTTTTAGAAACTTTCCATACCAGTTTACCAAGAAAATTTTCAAGAAAATATATAACCCATTCAATATTTGGGCTTCAGATAATTCTAGAAATTGGGGAGTGAATTTTTTTATGTGTCATGAATGTTTAAAAACATGGCTTGGTTGGAGGATTTTTATAGAAGATAACCACATGAAAGTGGGGGAATGTGTATATTTGATCATGCCATTAGTAGTCTCCCAAAAACTGTCTTCAAACTAACCATCGGTAGCTATATCTAAACTTGTGTTTTTTGTTCTTCATTTTACATCATAAATATTTAATCCTTCCAACCATAATCACATATATATTTATTATTTTCCTTTTAAAATAATACCACATCAATAGCCTTTATGTTTTTGATAAAACAATTGTGATGATAATCCATTGAAAATGAATTAATTAAAACACATAAGTATTATTGAGTAGAAAAAGAGATAAATGGAAGTGAAAAAAACAAAATCCAGGTAATTATAAGACGAGTCATATAAGTACTAAAAATTAAAAGTAAAAAAGGGAAAATAATCAGGGATAATTTTATGTAAAATAGAAGAAAAATAAAAATCATACATTTATTAATTTAAAATAGGCATCATGGGGGAAACACCCTAGAGTCACTAAGTCTAGGTGAACCTAGTAATTCTCTATCACCATAGTAGTGGGAACCGCGAGGGATTCATAGGGGTTACCTAGAAGATATCAGGAGAAACCTAGAAGATGGCAGGGGGTGGGCCTTATTTTCATGCAAAACATTATAGACAATTCACACATAACATAACCTGTACATAGATAACTCATGATACATTAAGCATTACCCTATTAATTAGGGGTTATATAATCATAGGGCTAGTCCATTCATCATAATACATAATATAAATATGGGGGTGTGTGTGTGTTTTTTACATGAATATAAAAATAATAATAAATCTATCAAAAATAACAAAATGATAACTTGTGGAGATAAAACAAGAATCAAATAAAATAAAGTTAAATATTAGGAAAATACACATCAATTAGGATAATGAATCACATAGTATTTACAAAATATTTAAAAAAAAGGTATATATTTTGTTCAATAATTTTCCTATTCATTAAAATATAAAATTTTCATTAAAATAATTATATTTCATAATATACAATGTTTATAACAAATAATATAAAAAAATTAAAATGGAATCTTGATAAGAATGTAGAGGAAACAAAAGAGTGATTTCAAAAAGACAATTCATAACTTTATTTTTGAATTGTTTATAAAAATAGAAAATGAGTAAAATTCAATAATTATTTTCAAAAAGGGATTAAAGGATTTTAAATGAACATTTTAACAATACAACTTCACCACAATGGAATATTAAAAAATAAATTGATTTTATATAGAAGAATGTTGGGGGATAAGGTTGAAAAAATGTAAATGTTTCTTTTATATACATTATATGATTTGAATCAATTAATGAGTAGGAAGTAAATCATAAATACATTAGTATCCTCTAAAAAGTAAGGATAATGAATCTAAAAATAATATAAAGGATTTATATTATAAATATTATAAGATTATGAAAGAGAGATAAAGAATATATCATAAAGAATAAGATAGATTTGGAAGACCTCCTATAAACCATATAGGGTATGAACATTGAATATTTATAAGAGGAAAAAAGAGAAGTAACACCTTAAATGTAAATGGAAACAATTAAGTTCTTATTATAATATTTTAATTATATTACATATAATAGAATATGGACCTTATATAAATGATATATGAAAAAAATAAGTCTTGAGAAAGAAAATATCTTACCTCGACTCCCGACTCAGCTTAGTACATACATCTTAACCCCTAATTAATCAAATTAATTTTATTAAATCCTTACTTTAGAACAATATTTTATGTATATATGATTTATTATTTTTCATTTATGTTCTATAATAATCATTTTGTTTAATATTTGTTTTTATTTCCATTATCATAGGTAGGTTTGTTTCACAGTTCCAAGGCCACATCAATTTATCAGTAATGGTAAAAATTCGTAACAAATGAGTCCATAACTCCATAATTGGAGTGAAATTGATTTAATTTCATTCCAAAAGTTCAAATGGTTCCCAATAAAAAAATATATATTACAATCTATATTAAATTCAATTAATAAAATTGCTATCATTTATTCAAATGTTCATATAAGTGATTTGTTGTCCATTTTAAAATTAATTTACATTACTTAATTTTATTATTATAAACCGATTACAGAATATAATTAATATTTTATATTTATAAATAAAATGGTTTATCATAACCAGTATTATATTTGAATACGAACCAATGTTAATATAGATGGGGTTAGTAATCAAACCTGATAAGAAATTCAAACAAAAGATTACCAAACACACCACTAGGAATAAAAAAACTTAGTTCAGAGTTCAAAGTGTATATAAAACTATAGGGAAAAAATCCAAAACAAAATACTAATTTATTTAAATTAAATATATACATCAGAAATAATTTAACCATTTCATCAACTTGGAATATCAATTACACATTCAGAAACACAAACAAAAAATGCATGCATCTAACTAGGATCATTCCTAATTCATGATAAGATTCCCATCCTACAGTTCCATTCATCACATGCACATGGATCCAATATTACCTTATCTATATCAGACCAATGATCGAACCCAGACATTATATAAAATTAAAAAAAATATGGTGAATTATCTCAAACTACGGAGTGACAGTTGAGGTCAGTAGGGTGTGAAGGTGGCAAAGAATATGGGGGCCAGCAATGAGAGGGAGAAGGGGCTGGCAACGAGGGGTTTGATGGGGATAGGGATCATTAGTGAGGGGTTCTATGAGGTTATGGGCTGATGGTGAGGGATTTTATGGGGTCGAGGTCTAGTGGCGAGGGGTTTGAGGGGGTGAGGAACTAATGGCGAGGGGTTTCATGGGGATGGGGGTCGGCAGAGAGGGGTTCGACTAAGTGAGGGATCGGCAGTGATGGGTTCAACGAGGCTGGGGTCCAGTAGCAAGGGTTTCGATAGGGTGAGGGACCAGTGGTAAGGGGTTTGACAGGGTCAGTGGAAGAGGGGGTGGGGGTGTCAGGCTCAAGGGGGTGGAAGAAGTGTCATCTATTTTAAAAAAAAGTTTAGTGGTGGTTATTAAAAATATTCCGCTATATTTTGAAAACAAATTAGTGAAGTTTTATTAAACTACCTATATTTGTTTAATTTGTTGTAGTGTCCCCTTTTTATCCTCTATAAAATGAAAACATCACCTGTATGTAAATATGATCTACCGTCTCTGCGTAGCAGTGTAATTCATTTTTCTTCACTTTGCATGGATAGTTATAAAGACAAAAATATTGAATATATATGAAATTTATGACATAATTATTATTCATTAAACATAATATATCATTCTCCTTCTTACCCTTACACTCATTCAAAAAATATAATGTCGCTCATGCATACATGTGGACTACCACTTTCATGAGGCGATGTGATTCATTTTTCATATCCACATCTAATGAATAATTATAAATATTTATATAATGAATATTTTTGGTATTTATATCATGATTAATATTTTTAGATGATGTAAACAAGATCAATATATAAGGAATGAAACAACTAATCCAAAACTTACATGAAAAAAGAAATGGTTTACACTCAGAAAAGATTATTTTAATAAGGAATTACAAACAAACTCCTATTCAAATGTTATAAGTATATCATATATGATATTATTATTATTTATATGTTTATTTTATGTAATTATAATAAATTTAAATTTATTATGTGTGGGGTTAAAATCACTTATAAAACAAGTCTGGCTTGAGGTAAGGGATTATTTACTAATCTCATCCTTATTCGGGATTATTTACATTTAAGTATTCATTAGAGAAATTATATGATATTTTCAATCTTTAACTCCATATATTTTATTCTAATTTAGTTATTTCAAGGTTTTTAAATTAATTATTCTATTGTTACCTTCTTTTTCACTCAAAAATTCCAAATGAATGTTTTTAGGTAAAACCAACGGTTTTTACTCAGTTGAGAATTTTTCAATTCCATATAGATATGTTATTCAAAATGTCTTAAAGAATGTTTTTAATTCCATAAAATGATATATTAAAGTCATTTTTACCCATTTTTTATAGAGAGTAAAAAATGGGTAAAAATGACTTTAATATATTAAAGAATGTTTTTAATTCCCTAAAATGATATATTAAAGTCATTTTTACCCATTTTTTACTTTCTATAAAAAATTTAAAATTCTTCTTCTTGTCGTTTTCCTAATAAGGTAATTTTTACCAAATGTGTAAACAGAATATTTGTTTTAATACTTACCACAAGAATGAATTTTTACAACACTATAACTATTATTTTAAATTAATGTTCCCTTAAAAGTTTCCATGATTCATTTCAATGAAAATAATTTTCTTGATATTTTGGAAATTTTAGATTTGAAACAAGTAATTTCAAAATAAAAATGGTATTTTCCTCAAAAAAAATGTTCTATTGATCTTTTAAAAGTACTTTTATCTATATTAGTAACCTTTGATTAATATTATGATTTTATGGGGATATAATATAGTGTTACCATCCAAATTATTTCTCTTGATGGATTTCTATCATGTTGTTATAATTATTTATTGGTGGAAATATTAACATTTTTTATGATAGTTTTTCAGTATGAATGTTTATGTTGATAATGTCTTGAATCATTTTTCACCCCTTCCATGTGATGAATGAATTATACATATTAAGTGATGAGTGGTGCCTTTTATAGCATGATAATGAATCAGTAGGACTCACGAGACAAACTAGTTTGGGTATCTAGAATATGCATTACCTATTTACGTATGATGTCTTGGAGTAAGGACTTGACAGTATGATTATGATGTCTAGAATTGTGAATTTTATAATTATGAAACTAGTTATTTTTATCTATGTGATTATTTATGTTTTTATTTCATCTATGGTTTATGTACCTTTTTAATAATATTAGTTATAAGGAATATTTGATTATTATTTATCATCTACATATTTTTCGTGGTTTATTTATTTTACAATAGCTTTTATAGCACAATTTTCCTTACTGAGTATCTAAAATCACCCTTTATTATGTTTTTAATTCCCTAGGATGCCAATAAGGAGTCTATAAATGATTTCATGTATTTAATAAAATAAATAATAAATTCCTCACTAAAATTTTTATGTTGTATTTCATGTTTTCAGATTTAATGTGAGGATAATGTATGTATCTAGTATCCCAATACTACTGAAATATTTGATCCTTCACAATATGATCCCTTGTATTTTGGGTAAATGTGGTAAAATAACTACTGTATTAGGGTTAATAGAGTTTGAGTGACACATTTGGTATCAAAGAAAGCTTAGTATAAACCTTGGGAACTATATTTAGGAAAACATAGATTAGATAACATAGCACTAGGAAGTACTTTGAAGGTAATTCTATGTTTATAATAATATCATAATGTTTTGGTAAAGTATATATTATGTGGTTTCCTAGAAAATACATCCATGTTGGGATACTGGTAAGTAGATGTGGTTGTGGAATAGATTCACATAGGGGTAAAAAATATGAAAGTGGTAGATTATGTATTAACTCAATCGTCATTGGTGTATAATGAGTGAGCCTAAGTATACACACCTGGATAGACACTCTTGTGGGATATTCTTCGGTTGATTTATATGCTCTTTATAGATCATTATAATTAATTTGATAATATATTTATGATTTGAGTATATTCCCATAGATACTAAGATTTTGATTCTAAGATTATAAATGCCTAAAATTTAGATTTATGTTAAGTGAAACACCATATTTAGATTTATATACTATGATTTAAAATTTTAGTGTTATGAGATAACTCAGTATATATGATTATTTAAAAATGGTTCCTTGAAGAAGGAATGAAAACTGTTTCAATGCACATAATCTATGTAGGGATTTACCTCTAGGGAAAGAAAGTGAAGCTAGAGATAGAGTTAGATATGGATCTGGAGATGAAAATTTTAAAACAGTATTTAGTAATATGACTCATATTATGGCCAATAAAATTTCACTTATAGAGTATTCACTTAAACCCCAACATGGTGTAACAATTTTAGAATGCTTCATGCTTCTACAACCTCAATAATTAAAAGGGACTACTAATCGATTAGTATCTGTGTAATGGATCAATTACTTGAAGAATATATTTTTGTCTTTACAAAGTGGTAAAAGAGATAAAGTTATCATGGTAGTTTATCATCTTAAATAAGACACTAATCAATGGTAGTTATTTATTTATAATAATAAAACAGTTAGAAAAAATAAATAGTATGGTGTGGAAAACTTTCAAGGAGATATTATTTGAAAAATAATTTCCTTGTGACCAAAGAGCTAATATTGAGAGGTAATTCCTTAATCTAAGGAAAAATAACGGAGAAAATTTTATTGAATATGAAGAAATCATTATAAGGTTAACAACTCATGTTGCATATTATGTAAATAATCTAAGGAGAAATATTTATCATTTATTTTATGGGATAACTCCAATCCTTTTAAGGGCATTAGTATCTTATAAATTTTCCAAATATTAAGATATACTATCAAGTTCCCTCAAGAAAAAGAAATAATTATACAATACTTATGTTTCTTAAGGAAAATAATAAAATAAACTGGTGATTGGGAACTCTATAAAAGGAAATATGAAAAAAGGAAATAAAGGAAGGGATGAATTTACAATATGTAATAATTGTGGAAAGAGACATCAGGAACATGCTTACTAGTAATGGAATTTTTCTTTAAGTATGGAGAGAAAGTCTATCAGTAACATGGTTTTATGGTAAAGACAGAATATTTCTAGGTTCAATGCTTTAATTGTAAAGAGATGGGGCACTATGAGAATTAATGTCACTAACATCAAGGGAATTTCACTTAAAAATACCAAGGGTCTAAGGAAAAGATTATGTAATAAATACATATAAGGATATAGTTTCTGAAGATTTAGTATCAGGTGCATTGATTATATCCTTAAATTTATCTAATTCTTTATTTCATTTTGGATCTTCACACACTTTTATATCTTCCATATTTCCTGAAAAAAATTATATATTTCTCTAGCACCTGAAGAATATAATTTTCAATCAAGGAACTTTGTGTAAATCTAATTGTAACTAGGATATGTTAGTATGTTCCCATTATGAAACATAGACTTACCCTATTTGAAAAATTGATTTTATACTTATGGATAACATTTATATAATCCTTGGTATGGATTTTCTTTAAAATTATAATGCAAAAAAATAATTTTGAGACAATGAGATTTCAATTTTTAATGAATATAAAAAATACCATGTCTTTGGAGGGGGTACTAAATTATCCAAATAATATCTGAATCCACCTCTAGTAGCTCTCCTTAATGAAATTATTGGAGAAAAAATTTAGACACAACCTATGAATGTAAAAGGTATCCTTATATTTGATGATGTATATATTTTTTAGGAATACATATGTGTGTTTCCTGAAAAATAACATGAACACCCACCTAAGAATAAATTTGCGTTTTTTATTGATCTCATACCTAATAAAAAATCTATTTCTAAGACTCGCTATAGGATATATATAATGGAATAAATGGAAATAAAGAAAAAAATGTAGGATTTGTTTGATAAGGGATTTATAAGCCCTAGTGTTTTACCCTGGGGATCCCATATTCTTTTGTTGATAAAAAGGATTGGTATATGAATTTATGCATTAATTATAGATAAATAATTTTCATTTATATAAAGAATAAGTATCTTATTCCCCACATTGAAGAATTATTTGATTGACTTCAAGTATATTAATCTTTTTAAAGAATGATCTTTGTTCTGTGTATCATTAACTATTAGTAAAAAGGGTTGGTATTCCAAATACTACATTTAATATAAGGTTTGGTGTAAAGACCTGTAACCCAGTTTCCTAGAGCCTATGTCTTATATTATTACATTGGTATAATAAAAAAATTAATCTTCATCCTTAAGGACCAAATATTTTAGTAGTTTTGGAAAACTAGATACAAACATAAGTTTTACATTACAAATTGAAAGAAAAACAATATATAAACTCCATTGGTAACATCCATAACTCCTAGATTATCCCAAAAAATCATTCATAATATATATTTTTTATCCTATGGAACAGAAAACATAATAATGGGGTGATATTAGATGATCGGTAAGTGTAAACAATATAGTGTAATCTATTATAAACATAAACAATAAGTCAAGGTTGATAACTAAAACACATACCGGTAAAACATAATCTTGAGCATAATATGGAAGGAATAAAAGCTGAATAAATTATGCCATATAAATAAGAACATGAAAATCAACCAAGTATATTACACTATTTTAATAATCACATGATTTATAAATTTTTAATATCATAAGGATGGAATTCATAATGTCGGATATCATAAACAAACCATTTAGGCCTCGGCCAAGACATCTGAAAATAAATGGTTAAGGCCTCATCCAAATCCATTTATTTTTTTTCTTAGGAGACCGAACGATGCATAAAGGGGATATAGATGTCTCCAAATACCACTTAATAATTCAAATAAATTCCTCATATGAATGGTATTAAACATAAACAAAATATGCATATGAAATATAAATAACTTTCCCCAATCTATAAACAAAATCACTAACTATTCCGTGTAGTATGGGGGATGGTATCAAGATAGCACAACTACAGTCATATTGATCATAAAAAATTTAATAAAATTTGGTAGATAGTAATCATAAGATATAAATATCAATAAAACATAATATTCAATGGGTATGTTGAAATATATTAAAATACTCTAATAAAATCATTGATGTATTCTTGAGAGAAATACCCTTTTTTAACTTTGCAATAAAGAGTTATTTTAGAAAAATAATTTTTATTTTTATTTTTATAAAACCAAAAATAAACCAATATTTTTTTGTATGAAAATATTATGGATTTTAAAAAATAATAACGGTGTCTAAAACAAATTATTTATGGTACTTGAAAATGGTTAAGAAATCAAGAAGTTCCCTTTAATCGGGTTTTCTTATCATGGAGAATTTAGAAGGAAACATTGTAAAACATGTATTTCTCAAAAAATAAAGATGAAATGTTCTTGATACATGATTTTGAAACATATTAATATAATTTAGAATAATTATATAAAAATAATGAATAATTTAATTGGGATAAATAGAAAAAAAAAGCGCAATCTGAATGAAAAATGGAGGTTCTGGAAGAAACACTTACCTTATATATGAAAGTGTTCTGCACTTGCACTTAATGTCCTGGAAAAATAAATTTATATTAATTAATTAATTAATTAAGAATCTATTAAACATATATTTTATTTATTATAATTTTATTAAGTTCATTTATGGCATTTTTGATGAGTTGGGAGATTCAATTTCGTCGTTCGGGAGTGTTCTTTTCTTTTGTTTTCATGATCGGTTTACTTTCACACGTATATGGAAGACCATGTAAAATGGAAATAATTATCCAAAATTCAAATTATATAGTATTAATGAACATATAAAATATTAAATAGTCTTATATATTACTTTTTTTTAAATATTAGGATGATTTATTAGATATAACTTTAATGATAATCATTTATATTATTTTGGTGGTTTTTCGATCATCATGATCTAGTTTTGTCTTCTTAATTAATATCATGTATATTATTAATTCAAGAACACTAAATAACTTATAATATTTATAATTAAATTTTTCTCAACCATAATTATTCTTTTATAACCAGTCTTTAAGGCATAATTGAAAAATGAAAACACGTCATCCAAGAAGTTGGTAAATCGGCACCTCTCAGATGTTGTTTTCATCCTTAAAATAAAAGGAAAACGAGATGAGACTTGATGGTGTATTTTAAATTGACATAATAAAATTATAGTACATAAAATATACTAGAGTTTTAGTTTCAATTTGGATAGGGGAGGTGATTGAATTATAATAAAAGAAAAGAAATTGAGATGAAAATAAAAAAGAAAAGAAAGAGGATTTTTACCTATGGAATTCTCCTCCTTGAGAACCTTCTTAAAGGGATTTATTTTGGTATTTTATTATGACCAAAGGATCCTGGATGTGGTGGAGGGTCTTGGTAAGAGTATTTTATATAAATATTACAAGTCTTAATGTTTGGATGGTGTGAGGAGAGGAGGTGGTGAGGGGTGGTATTTATTTTGGAGGAAAGGAGTGTTTTTTAATATTTTATTCATTTGTTTATTATTTTGGATTATGATATTGAATATTTTGAGAATTTTCACCAAAAATATTAAACTAATTAATTATATTTCAATATTAGGGTCTTAAATCATCCATACATTATCTATGGCTCAATAATTCAAATTTTTGTTAAATACCAAAAATTATCATATTTCACTATTCACCAAAAATCAACTATTTTAGAACAAATTCAAAAAATCACCCTAACCATTTTTTAAAATGTAGAATTAAAAAATGGACTCAATTTTTTGAAAATAATTTTCTAAATATTATAAATTTAATTTTTAATTTAAATCATCATTTATTTGAAAAATATAAATTTTAAAACTATAAATGATTTTATTACACTTTTAAAAATTAATTAAGGTCTCATAAAATTATCTTAAAATCATAATACTACAAATTATTAACTTATGAATCTGTTTTATGAAAATAAATTTCTTTGAAATCATTATATTAATTATAAAATTCTAATTAAATATTTATGACTTACAAAAATACAAACAAATAATTTATTATTTTTAAAAACATTTAGTTACTTATATCAAGATAAATATATCATATTTTAATTTATAAGATACCCAAATCTTATTTATACTCTCATA
The DNA here is from genome assembly GCA_963277665.1 of Viscum album. Classification (NCBI taxonomy): domain Eukaryota; kingdom Viridiplantae; phylum Streptophyta; class Magnoliopsida; order Santalales; family Viscaceae; genus Viscum; species Viscum album. Next base: position 1,413,228,304 of record OY728125.1, on the reverse strand, counting down.
GGTGATTTTACTATTGTATTGGTCATATTACTATCCTTAATGGTTATATTATCATTCCAAAGGTCAAGTTATTATTCTATTAGTATAGGTTCTATAACTTCTAGAAATACCACTTATTCCATTAATTCTTTATTTATAAAGTTTTGATTTTATTATCTATGTAATTTTATGTGATTCATGATATATGAAATAAATATAAGAAGTGAAATTTCATTGATATAATTCTAGGTCATTACATTCTCCCCTCCTACAAAAATTTGATCCTTGAAATTTTCATAATGTCACCTCATAAAAAGATTTGGTTAGTTCTTCATCATAACTTCCTCTGGTTCCTATGTTGTCCCTTTAATTTGATGATTTTTCCAAAGTAACTTTACTAGAAAATTTATCTTATTCCTCAACACCTATTATCTAGTTTCTAGAATCTTAATAGGATCTTCACAATAAGATAAATCAGGTTCCCTTTCTATTTCTTCATAAGTGGGAACATGTGTTGGGTCTGGAAAGTACTTCCTTAAAAAAGAGATGTGGAACACATCATGAACTTTGGAAAGGCTAGGTGGAATTTCTAAATTATAAGACATAGCTTCAATTCCCTCCAAGATTTCAAAAGGTACAATGTACCTAGGTCTTAGTTTCCATTTCTTTTAAAATCTTATAACACCCTTCCATGGAGATACTTTAAAAAAACATGATCTCCCACTTGAAACTCTAAATCCTTTCTTCAGTTATCATCATAGATTCATTGTCTACTTTGAGATGCTTTCATATGGGTTTTAATAGTCTTTACCATTGATATTATTTCCTCCATAAGTTATGATCCTACAATATTTCTTTAACCAAATTCATCCTAATAAGTTGGCATACGAAAACTCTTTCCATACAATTCCACATATGGTGCCTTGTGAATACTTGAATAGAAACTATTATGTTTTTAAAAATATACTGAAGGTAAATACAGGTCCCAAATACCATTAAATTCAATTTAACATATTCTCAACATGTATTCTAAAGTTTGTTTCATCCTTTCTGTTTTCCCATCATTTTGAGGGTGATAAGTAGTACTCAAATAAAGCTCAATATCCAAATATTTCTGAATAATTTTCCAAAATTTTGATGTAAATCATGGATTACGGTCAGACACAATAGAAATAAGTATTCCATGAAGTCTTAAAAATTCATTAATATAGATTTGGGAAAGTTTATCCAGTGTAAAACCTTCCCTTATAGTGAAGAAATGTTGAAATTTGGTAAATCAATCCACAATTACCCATATTGAATCAGTATTTCTTGTAGTTTTGGGTAATCTAGTGACAAAATCCATAGTAATATAATTCTGTTTCCATGTAGGAATAGGAATAGGTTGCATGAATCCTCTAGGATGTTGTCTTCCAGTCTTCACCTATTTATAGACTAAGCATCTTGATACATGATCTGCAATTTCCCGCTTCACATTATCCCACCAGAAATGTTCCTTCAAATATCTATAAATCTTAGTGCTACTAATGCGTATAGAGAAATTCAAGCTATGAACATCATCCAATAATTTTCTTTTTATTTTAGGTATAGAAGGAACAAAAATTCTCTTCCCAAATTTCAGAATTCCATCCTTAAACATGAAGTCTATCAACTTCCCATCATTCATAGCTTTAATTTTCCTTCTAAAATTCTCATCATCAGTTAGAGAACTTTTAATAATTTCTAATAATGATGGTTGGGAAACCAATAGAAAAAGAAATTATGTTTCACCTTCCTTGATAATTCCCATTTCCATATTCACTAGATCCATGAACACGGGATCTCTTTCAATCCTCATTTTGTTTAGAAATCCATGATCCTTCCTACTCAATGCATCAGTAACCTTATTTACCTTCCCTGGGTGATAGTGTATTGAAAAATAATAATATTTGAGTAGCTAGAGACAATACCTTTACCTTATTTTAAGTAATTTCTATGAGAAGATATATTTCAAACTCTTTTGATTTGTATATATCTCACATCTTTTACCATAGAGATAGTGTCTCCATATCATCAGAGAAAATATTACAGCAGCTAACTCAAGATCATGAGTTGTGCAGTTATGTTCATGAGGTTTTAACTGCCTTTATGCATAGTAAATAACTCTATAATTCAACATAAGGACACATCCAAGTCCTTTACTTGATGAATTGATATAATTAAAAAACCCACCATTTCCCAATGGTAGTGTCAAGGTCAGATAATTCACTAGTCTAATCTTAAATTCTTTAAAACATTCTTCACATTATTTTTTCAATATCAACTTAACCCCTTTAAAAGTAAGCTTAGTTAATAGATTTTCCAATAGGGAAAATTCTGTACGAAATGTCGATAGTAACCTACTAACCCAATGAAACTACATAACTAAGTAATTTTCATTAGTGTAGGCCAATCCTGAAATACCTTTGTCTTCACAGGATCGACTGATTTTACATCCTTAGAGACAATATATCCAAGAAGAGAAATTGATTAAATCTAAAATTCACACTTGATAAACTTCCCATATAACACTTTTATTCTATGAGTCTTTAGAAAAATTTGTAAGTGGTTCTTAGGGTTTTTTTATCTTTTAGAGTATACCAAGATATCATCAATAAATATAAAAAAATCCATCAAGATATTCCTCATAAACTTTCTTCATTAGTTCTGTGAAAATATAGGGTGCATTAGTCATTCCAAATGAAATTAATGTAAACTCATAATGTTCATACCTGGTTCGAAATATTTTTTTGGAATATCTTACTTCTTTGATAACAGGTGATGATATATATAACAAAGTTCAATCTTAAAAAAATACTAAGATCCATGAAGTTGATCAAATAAATCATCATTTCTAGGCATAGAATACTAGTTCTTTATTTTAATAGAATTTATTTCTCTATAGTCAATGCACAACCTCATTGATCAATATTTCTTTATAATAAAGAGAAGAGGGGATACCCATGGAGAAACACTAGGTTTAATAAATCCCTTACTAAAAAAATCTTATAGTTGTTACTTCAGATATACTAATTCCATAGTGGCCATTCTATAAGTATTCTTTGATATTTTCCTTGCATGAGGAATAAAATCAATAAAAAACTCAGCATCCCACTCTAGAGGATGTCCATGAAAATCCTCTAGTAATACATCAATTTATTTTTGTAAAATAGGTACATACTCAATTTGAAGATTTATTTCCTCATCTATAGACGATTTTTTATATTCCTCCATAGAAATTTAATTCATTTGAGCTTTTAGGGGTGGATCTAGATATGAATCAGACAATGAGGTTTCTTCTCTAAACATAAGGGATTTTATATCTTCCTCACAAATTATAACATTCTTATTCTTGAAATATATTTTTGCGTCATATTTTGAAATCTATTCCATACTAAGGATTATATAAAAATTAATTGTAGTAATGATGATAAGGTTTTCAACTAAATCATGTTTATGTGTCATAAAGGGGACTGACCAACACATCCTTGTTTCAATGATACTTCCCATGTGAGTTTTTACTAACAACTTTTTTATTAAATAAAAAGGTAAATGTATAAATTTATTGTAAAATGAGAATATATAAAATAATTTTATGATCTATAATCAAATAAAGCATTGGCTAAGTTTGGGGAAATGATTAAAGTACCTTCCACCACATAATTAGGAACTCCAACCTTAGCAGTTGTGATCGTATAATCTTATCCTTGATCCCTTGGCCTTTTTTAGGTAAATTTTCCTTGATGATTAAGGAAATAATTTATATAAAGTTCTATCTATTTTCAATTGTATCATTGAACATTGGTAACTAATTTCTTTCCCTTGCAATCATGGGTTTGGTGGCCTTTTACTATACACTTGTAACAAACACTCATTCCCTTCAAGCAAGTACCGAGGTGTTTCTTCCCATGATCATCACACATTTGAAAATTACTCTTTTTATTATTCCATTTATCCATTATTTTCTATCCCACCCTTTTATTCTCTTGTTTTTCCATAAAATAATAAGACTTGGATATTTTTTCTATATCTTCATAGCACATGAGAAATTATATTTGTATGATGAGAAAGTTTATGAGACAAGTTCCCTTAAAAGGAATGGTTTTAAAACATAAAATAAATAAACAATATTACTTCTTGGATTGCATATGTAATCCTAAACAAGCCTTGATAACCTTGTAAAGTTGTCTTCATACTTGGAAATATTCTCATTCTCGTTTTTTCTCTAATTCAAGAATCATCTCTCTATATTCACTTGTTGTTCTTGAGAGAAATATTTTTCCAAGAAATTTTACTTAAAATCCTTACATGCCATATTTTTTATTTATTCCACTTTCATATTTTGAATCAATGACCACCATTCATCCTCATCACCTGAAATATAATAAACTACTATGATAACCTAATCCCTTTCTTTACTTCCTAAAGTAATAAATATATTCTCTAAGGAACATATCCACTGCTCAGCTACAAATGGGTTTGTAATCCCATTGAATTATAGAGGTTTTTGTCTCATGAGGTGGTCTGGTATTTTTCCTCCATGATTTGGATCAAGATGCTCTATACGGGTAATGTTATTGTTCATAACCTAAGTCAGTTATCCCAGTATAGTTATAAGTTCCTCAGCAATAATCACAGCTCTAATACAAACATCATTATCATTCATAGGAGGGAAATCCATACATGTTATACACACAATGATATGGTTTTAATTATTTCTTCTAGGACCCATTTATAAATAATGGAATACACTAAATTAAGTTATAAATCATAATTCATAATTTCAAACTAGGAAAACACTTAACATAAATTGTAAATTTATACATAGCTAATCTTATAATCATAAACATGGTTTCTTTGGGGAAATATAGACCTTTAAATCCTTTATAATTATTTGTAAAAAATATGTGGATTGTATTAAGCATATCTTCCAATATTGTTAAATCAGGTGCGTAGTAAGGACCATTTTCATGTACCATGTTTCACTAAGTTAGGCCCAACACACCATGTTAGAGTTTTTACCCCTATGTACATTTATTCCCTAACCACATCCACTTTTAGTATCCATATAAGGATGTATTTCTTGTAAGACCCACATAATCTATACCTTACCAAAATTCTAGGATTTTCTTCTATGCTTATCACAAACTCTATCTTAGGGTTATGTTCCCTAATATTTTTTTTATAAATCTAATTTCCAAGGTTTTAACTAAAATTCCTCTAATACCTACTGTAAAGATCCACACCCCAGTTTCCCGGATCTCATGCCTTAATTTATTACATTGGTATAATAAAAAAAGATTTCACATCCTCAAGGACCTAGTAGTTTAGTAGTTTTGGAAAACCAGATACAAACATAACTTTCACATTATAACATGAAAGTAAAAAACAACATATAAAATCCATTGGTAACATCTATAACTCCTGTATTATCCCTCCAAGTCATTCATAATATACATATTCGTATCCTGAGGAAAAATAAAACATAATAAAGGGGTGAGATCAGTTTCTTGGTAAGGGTAAAAAATACAGTGGAAGCTACCATAAACATAAAAAATAAGGCAAGGTGAATAACTGAAACACATGCCAATAAAACATAATCTTGAGGATAATATGGTAGGAATAAAATTTGAATAAATATTTCTATATAAATAATCACATGAAACTTAATCATGGATATTCTACTAGTATAATAATCATACACTTTATCAATTAAAAATATTATAATTACGGAATTAATAATGTTGGACATCATAAACATACCATTTAGGCCCCATCCATGACATCTAAAAATAAATGGTTAAGTCATCGGAAAAATCTATTCTTGTTCTGGCTCATGAGACCTAACGATGCATCAAGGGGATATAGTGGGACTCTCCTATCACTTACTAAGTTAAATTAATTCCTAATATGAATGGGGTGAATCATAAAAAAACATATAAGTATGAAATATAAATAACTTTCCTCAATCTTTAAACATAATCACTAACCATTTTGAGTAGTGTGGTGAATGGTATCAAGATATCACATTCACAGTCAAACTGGCCATAAACCATAAAATAAAATATGTTAGATGATAATCATAAGAGATAAATATTAATATATCATAATATTAAATAGAGTTTTATAAATAGATTAAAATACTCTGATAAAATCATTGAGTAATTCTTGATAGAAATGCCTTTTTTAACTTTGCAATGAAGAGTTCTTTTAGAAAAATAATTTGTATTTGTCTTAATTGTTTGTATAAAATCAGAAATGAAAAATATATTTTTTCATGACAAGATTAGTGATTTTATAAAAATAATTTTTACTTAAAATATATTATGTATGTGGTACATGGAAATGGGTAAGAAATCAAGAAGTTCCCTTTAATAGGGCTTGCTTATTGGGAAGAATTGAGAAAGAAACCTTGTAAAACATGTATTTCCCAAAACATAAAGATGAAATGATATTGATAAATGAGTTTGAAACATATTAACAAAATTAATAAGAATTATATAAAAATAACTAAAAATTACAATGTGATTAAATATAAATAAATCGAAAAATGAATGGAAAATGGAGGTTCGGGAAGAAACCCTAACCATTTGTCTAAAAGTGTTCGGCACTTGCGATTAATGTACTAGATAATAAAATTATATTCATTAATAAACTAATTAATAACCTATTAAACATATATTTTATTTATTATAATTTTGTTATGTTCATTTATGGAATTTTTTATGAGTATTGAGATTCAATTTCATCATTTGGGGGTGTTCTTTTCCTTGGTTTTCATGATCAGTTTACTTTTACACATATATAGAAGAGCATGTAAAATGTAAATAATTCTATAGATTTGAAATTATAATTTATTAATTAAAATATAGAAGATTAAATGTTCTTATATATTATTAATATTTCAGATATGGGGATGATTCTTTATATATAACTTTAATGATAATCATTTAGATTATTTTGGTGCTTTTTCGATCATTATGATCTAGTTTTGTCTTATTAATTAATATCATGTATATATAATGATTCCATAACACTAAATGAATTATAATATGTATAATAAAATATTTTTTAATCATAATTATGGTTTTATAACCATCATTGAAGGGAGAATTGAAAAACTAAAACATGTCATCCACAAATGTGGTAAATCAACACCTCTTGGATGGTGTTTTAATCTTTAATATAAAAGGAAAAGTAGAAGAGGCTTGATGGTGTATTTTTAATTAACATAATAAAACTATAATATATAAAATTTATTGAAATTATCATGTTACTTTGGAAATAGTAGGTGAGGTAAGGATAATAAAAGAAAAGAAATTGAAAACAAAATAAAAGGAAAGAAAGAGGATTTTTACCTCGGGAATTCTCCTCCTTAAGAACCTCCTTAAAGGGGTTGGTTTGGTTATTTTGTTGAGACCAAAGAATCCTAAATGTGGGTTGGGGTATCATTAAGAGTATTGGGTATAAATATTACAATGATCAAATCTTGGATGGTGTGAGGAGAGTAGGTGGTGAGGGTGGTATTTATATTGGAGGAGAGGGGTTTTTTTCAATATTTTATTCATTTTTTTATTATTTTGGCTCATGACTATGAAATGTTTGATAATTATCAGAAAATATATTAAAAAAATGAATGATAGTTTTATATTATGGGATTAAATCATACATACATCATCTATGACTCAATAATTCATGTTTTTGTTAAATACCGTAAATTACAGTATTTCACTATTCACCAAAAATTCAACTATTTTAGAAAAATATCATAAATTCACCCTAACTATTTTTTTTAGATGTAGATTTAAAAAATGTACTCCATTTTATGAAAATAAGTTTCTAAATATTATAAATTTAATTTTTAAATAAAATAATCATTTATTTGAAAAAAACCAATTTTAAAACTATAAATAATTTTATAACACTTTGAAAAATTAATTAAGGTATCATAAAATTATATTATAATCATAAGAAAACAAATTATTAATTTATGAATATATTTTATGAAAATAAATTTCTTTTAAATCATTATATTAATTATAAAATTGTAATTATATATTTATGACTTACAAAAAAACAAACACTTAATTTTTTATTTTTAAAACAGTTAGTTACTTATATGAAGATAAAAATATATAATATTTTCATTTATAAGATACCCAAATTTTATTTATATAATCATAGGTGAGTTTACTATTTTATTGTTCATATTACTATTCATAATGGTCATATTACTATTCTGAAGTTCAAGTTATTATTCCATTGGTATAGGTTTCTCAACTTTTAAAAATACCTATTATTTCATTTATTATTCATTTATAATGTTTGTATTTTATTCTCTAATTGATTTTATATTATTCATACTATATGAAATAACTATAATAAGGGAAATTTCATTGATATAATTATGGGTCATTACATGTGGACATTTAAAATTTATAGTAATTTCCTTTTTATTAACTAATGAATGCTCTATTTTTAAGGGTCTAGTGAATAAAGTATTTAAGGATTATATTGATAATTTCATTATGGTATTTGTTAATGATATCTTGATATACTCTAAAATCTATTATGATCATAATATTCATTTGAGAATCATTCTTAAGACTCTTATAGAAAATGAAATATATGAAAACAATGTGATTTCTGAAGAATCCCAGTGGTTTATTAAGGTTTTGTTGAATTTGAAATTTTTTCAATAGATTGTGAAGATAGAAAATTCAATGAGTTTTAATTGTGACTTTTAGCATCAAAAAAATTCAGGTCCTGCACTTTTCCTCATTACCCATGATATTATCCTCACTTGGACATCCATGGGAATAGTTCACTTTGTAGGCTTTGATTTCACTACTCATAGGACCCAAACAAACTTACAAATCAAAATTTTTCATCCTTTGAAGTTGGGTTTTATTTTAGCCTATATAAAAATTAGAAAAGTCTAAAATCACATAAAAACATTTTTTTCTTTGACCACATAGCACTTCAAAAAGTTCACAAACCACCCATACCTAAAACTGAATTTGTTTGTGGTATGAGGTTGTGGATTTCAACATTTTGTGAACTGAAGTTGTTCTTAGCTAGCCCTATGCATAAATCCCTTTGTGAGATTCCTTTGTAAATATCCTATGTGAAAAACCCTTTGTGAGACTTTTATAAATAACCCCTAAGTGGACAGACTCCTTCATGAAGCGCTATAAGTCATCCTATTTCTATATGGATGGTAGTTCTAGAAAAGAGATTATTCACTACAAATAATAAATATTGACAAACACTTTAGGATATGGGGTGAAAACATTTAATCAAGAGAAGAACAAACATGGAGGATGATCAACCTGCATGAACAATCTTGGAATCACTCAAGTAAAATTCCTAAATTCTAAATTGGAAATGGAATTTTAAAAGAAATATCATGAAGACCCTTATAAAATTAATCATCTCACAAATTCAAAAAATTCAAACTATTATTTGAAACCCAAGTTTTTACGATCAAGGAATTATTTTAATACTTTCTGCATAAATAAGAAATCCCTATGTGGAATCACCTTTGAAAATCCCCTATGTGGAATCCCCTTTGTGAATACCCTATATGGAATCCCCTTTGTGGAGCCCAAATGTGGAAGCCCCTTCGTGGAGTCCCTTTTGAAATCCCCTTTTTAGAAAATTCTATGTGTCCATCCCTATGCGGAAAATGTTATACGACCAACCCTTCTTACCCATTGTTCTATACCGTGGGGGTTGTGCCCCTGCACCCCCTCTCAGGATCACTGTTGAGTTGCAGTCATGTCCCTCTATGCTGGTATCTTCACTACCATCACAGACCCTTATGAAAAGATAGAGAGTCACACCATGAACTTTTTGGGTGAGGTTGAAGAAATTTTCAGTTAAGGTATGTATAGCCCCAACATCCACCCCATTAATTTCCATGAGTTGAGATTATCTTTATGGTTCTAGTAAATTTGGTAATCCTCCTAGGTGTAAGCCCCAACAAAACCTCCAAATCACTATGAGTCGAGATACTCCTCATGGTTTCAAAAATATGGGAATCCTCCTAGGTGTAATCCCCAACCAAACATCTAAATTACCATGAGTTGATATTTTCATCATTTTTCTAGAAATAAGGTCATCCTCCTAGGTGTAATGCCCCACCAATCCTCAAAATCACCATGAGTTTAGATTCTACTCATGGTTCAAAAAATATAGACATACTTTTAAGTGTAAGCCCCAACTAAAACTCTAAATTATAATGATTCAAGATATTCATCATGGTTCGAGAAATGTAGGAATCCTCCTAGGTGTAAGCCCCAACCAAACATTTAAATCACAAGGTACCCTCTCATGTGATGTGATTAACCTTCTACAGTCTCTTATTCCTCACACCGATCATGACTCACATGGGATAAAAGATCTGTGATGATCATCTCATTGGTATTAAGAAAATTCCTCTATCATAGAGTCTTATTGAGGTATAAGTCCTAAAAACTCCATCAAATTATCTGGCCTTTGATTCCTTTCCAAACAATATATGTAGTAAGCCTCCCTAAGGTTCAAACCCAACACCCCAAACCCACCCTAATCCTCTCTAATCCTTATTCATAGAAGATTCACATCCAACTTAGGAATAAACATCCTCTCCATGTCACCTGGTCCGCTTCAGCATAAGTCCCACACTAGCCTTGACTAGGCACCTTCCGTCTAAAAGTTCTTACTGCATGAAATAAAACTTCATGGTTTGGTCCTACTAACATGACCTTAGAAGGTATGATGTATCCTGTTATGTGGCACTGAACTACATGGGTTTTTATTCCTTTCACAATGATACATAGGAATCTCATCCCATGGGCCCAATCCAAACTTCAAAATACAATCATCTCCTTGGAAGACAATAAATTCCAGAGATCCCAACTAGCTAGATTTAAACCTATTCATCATAAATTAATAAGAGAAAAATGTGGAACCTATCATATGTTTAGAGGTTTACATCAAACACATGGTCTCAATTAGATCATTATCATAAGGGTAACCAGACCCACATTGGGATTTGGGAAGGATTCATGAATACATCTTAAATCTATAAGAGAGTCCCAAAATAGGAAATAATTACCCCCAAAAGGGTGTGATGATCTCAACCTCCCATCCTCTCAGCCAACGCATTTTTTGAGATGTCATTTGAAAAATCTTAGTGACCACCTTCCTTTGGAAAGAATGTCTTCATTTACTTGAAACAAATTCGGTCATGAAATAAATCAAAAATAGGGATGATTTTTGTGTTATAATTAATGAAAATACTTATGTCAATGATGACATATTGTGTGAAAATTTTATAAGAAGAAAATTTTTTTGTGGCTTGGTGGTGAGTATTATGGAATGGAATTTACTAGATCTTATTTGAAAGTACACTAAATATAGGACTACCACAGTAGCCAGCCAAGGGGGCCACATCCACTACTTTGGTGTGCGGCCAACTCCTATCCATCCAGCATGGCGGCAGTGGGTGTGTATGTTCATAGAGAGACCATGAAGAGGCACATGGTAGAATAGCAGAACCACCTTGTGGGTGGCATGGTGGTGGATAAGGATGTCAAAATGGGCCTATGCTAGAAAGTAATGGGAGCAGACCCCATACTCATATCTTTCAGGTCTAAATAATACGTTTTTATAAAATGAAATGTATAACTGAGATCAAAACCAATGTGAGATAAGGGGAGTTCAAGAACCCTAGATCCATCATTTAAAACATTAGAATGGATCAAAGGCCATCCATTATTTTGAATGAGGAATATTCGATCATCTCAATGGGTTATCTTCTTCCTTGAGCCTTATTGGAGGACTTTAGTTTGTCAAGATTTTCATTTTGAGATGTTGTGATCAAACAAAGATTTTCATACCTATCGAATGGATTGAATGATTTTGATATATTCATGTAAATTTGTTTTCATGAAATATATATTATTAATCATATATAAATATATGTTGTAGAATTTTGACATAGATTCTTGTAGTCATGAAGCACGAGATAAAGTAGTGTGCATAGAATAAATGTTGTTTCTATATAGGTTGAGGAGATAGAGTTTATTTGGTGGAGTTTTCTATAAAAACCTTGACCTACTCATTTTTTTATGTACTGAAGGAGAATTCATGTGCCTTATGAGATCCAAAATAGTGACCTTAAAGAACTTAAATTTTCCAATAAGGTTCCATGCATCCTTTTTTTTTGACTTCCCAATTTCATGATGATGGTTTGAGTTTCATGAACCTTTTACTATAGTATAGACACTCAGAGTTATTATGAAAAGAAAGAACTTTGATTTGTGAGCTTCTGAGCTCTATGAAGTGCTTAATGTTGCATAAAATAAAATAAGATATAGTAATAGAGGTTTTCCAGGGTTTACTAATGAAAATAAACATGTAGGTGATGTTATACATGATTTAGGTAGATTAAAATAGTATATGTGATATATTTATCATGATGGAAGTATTGTTGAATAGTGAGTTACGTGAATAATCCCTCATGTGAAGAAGGAGTGGGATAGCATGATATACTTGAGTGAAGGAATAGTGAAGTGGTTTTATTGCTTTTTGAATAATATATTCAATATCATGAAATAATATTCATTAATGATGTTGAACTATTTACACAAAGAAGCATTGGCAGTGATTGATATGCTTGCATGTAGGTAGTACGAGATCTTCATGAAAAAAATGTATATAAGGAAATTTGTATGCACATGTATTAATGCATGCATAATGTGATAAGAACATGCATAGTTTTATTCATTCATTAATTTTGACAAGTTCACTTGCAATTTACTTAGCATATATAGTGTGAAGTGGTTTTTTAGACTAAATACAAGCATAATTTCAGAAGGCATATACCTGAGTAGTTAGTGTGCTGGGTTAAGATCAGATCATTTGTAGATCAGTGGATAGTGAGTAGGATCAGATAGTTTTTTATAAATTTATAAAGTTCTATAAGATAGTACTTGATAAGGTCATGTGATCCAGTTTGTTTGTGGTGAAATACTTTATCTCAAGGAAGTGAAAAAGAAGTTTGAAGCTAAAAGATATATTTTTATCAGAGGATCATATATTATGTGACTCAAGATTATTATAATCCTTAAGTGGGAATCTAAAGTAGAATAATCCTCTATTGGGACTCTAGATAAGGTATGTGAGCTGTTGGTAACATTGTGGGTACATTATAAAGATCTTCCTATGGGACTCAGGAGTTTCTAGTGTAGGTGGGAACAAATAATCTCTAGTGGGACTCTAGATCGGCACAGTATGGGACTCAATGTTGATGTAATTGGGACTTCCCATAGTTGTAACCATCTACATATAGTGAAGAATATTTAATCGGGGGTATAACCGGTTGTAGGAAGGAGTAGGTATTATTATCAAATCTTGTAAAAAATATCTTGTGTTTTATTTCATTTACTTTATTAATTTCATATATGATCCACTTATACTATCATGTGATAGTGGTCTAAAGGTGGTTAAATAAATAATAATAATTTAGTAAAACAAGTCACACATGATTCACCCCCCCCCCCAATCATTGTGACTACATGATCCATTGGACACTTTAATTGGTATCGTAGGGAAGGCCACCTCTGATTGGATCTACTTTACTTTCCCAGTTGTTTATGTTAGAAGTATATGAAGTAAAAAAATTTAGTTTGAATAAAATTAGAAATTTTTTCATCCTCTACTCCTGATGTTAGAGATGTTGAATTTTCTATCAATACTTGGAAAAATTGGAAAAAATAGTGGAAAACAAATATTAAGAAGAACTCAAAATGAATGAAGATCAACTACAAGTTAAATTCACTCATAGTGGTAATTTCCCAGTGAAATGAATTGATTATAATTATAATTAATCAAGGTTTATATTTGATAAAGATATGTTCAATTATTAAATCAGATATCATCTGAATAAATTTAACAAATAATTAGTCACATGTATGATCAAAGTTTTCAATGGACTTCACGATAAAAAAATACGGCTAGAAGAAGAGGCTAATTTTGTGGAAGAGTCATTGGATAAAAATGTTGGAATATGAAACACTCTCACAATACATGATAAATTCAAGGAAGATAATATGTTTCTATGTAAATAAAGGGTCACTAAGTTTGAACAAGAAAAAGAAGAACCAGTGTCACTTTGCAACAGAAATATTTCTTTGATTCAACAATAATTACAAAGTACTTTTTGTGAGAAGGATGTGATAATAATGGAATTTAAAAAACTTATCTACACACTGAAAAAACTATATAATATATCCTTGAATTTCAAAGATTCTCATTGGGAAGATAAAGAAAAAAATAATTAAGGAGATTGAATATTTGTTACTAAAGGATACCCAAGTGCATGAAGATGAGAATTTGAAGATGATGATTTGATGGTAAGAAATCATTAAATTAGTTGAAATGAGAATATTTCTATTAACATAAAATTTCATGAACTTGAATTAAAACTAATATATATGTAAGAGATACAAATTGATACTTCTCAAGCTACTAATAAAGGAATTATTAACAATAATTTTTAATATAAGAGTCTCATTTCTAAAAATACTCAATCTAGTGGAAAGAAGAGATTGAGATTATTTGAGGATAAATCTATTACATGCTCATTGGAGAAGTTAACCCTTTGTCCTAATAATTTTGTATGTTCTAATATTTCTTTAATGACTAGTGGGGATTTAAATTTAAAATATGAACAAACATGGGTGAAGACAGATTCTCAAGAATCCACTACATATTTAATGATGGGTGTGAAGAAGTGTGGGAATTCTTATTTCTTGAATAAAGTACAAAAGAATAAATGTGAATCCTAAAATCAGTAAAATTTCAATGATAGTCAGAATGTTTCAAAGAAGAAGAAATCAATATTTATTGGATACTGTTGGTGTTGTTGGAAGTTTGGGCATCTAAAAATAAATTATTGGTGCAATATTTCAATGTATGAAAATTAAAAAATTCCTAAATTTTGGGGAGAAAAGCTAAATAAAATTGGAAACATGCATAACATAATTAGA
Source organism: Viscum album (assembly GCA_963277665.1). Lineage (NCBI taxonomy): Eukaryota > Viridiplantae > Streptophyta > Magnoliopsida > Santalales > Viscaceae > Viscum > Viscum album. The sequence continues at coordinate 1,413,213,269 of OY728125.1, read as the reverse complement.
ATTCATAGAAAGGGGATCATTCTATTAATAATAGATATGATTATTATGAAAATATTTGTGATTGTTGTGGCAGAAGTGATCATTATTATTATGAGTTATGATATGTACCAATCATGCACAAATCATCTGTTTATATGAATAAAAGACCACAAAAATAATTAAATAAGGTAAAAAAATAATATGACAAGTTATCCAAGGTATGTGATTAAAAAAATAAGGTTGTTAAACAAAAAACACCCAAGAGGTTTGTGAAGAATAATTTGGAGAGTGTCACACCAAATAAAGGGTGATTATTTTATAGTAGTAAATGTCCCATAATGGACCATGTTGAATTATCCATGAACATAAATACTAAAGTAAGCAAGATGGAATCAAAATAAAAATATCAATTCATAAAATAAATATCAGGATTAATTTGGTGAAATATATTTCTGATGAAGAATTTGATAAGTTTCCCAAAAAAAGGTAACTTGGTGAATGTCAAAGTTTTTTGTAAAAGGTGTAATATTTCTAGAAATTTAGGTAAAAAATGTTTTACATGGTTTACTAGAAAATAATAGTTCTTGAATAAGAGAGGAAAAGAACTTGTGCCTTCTTGTGATAAAAATATTGTTGTGAAAAAGGAGTCTACACACAAATTTAAGATTAAACATGTTCATAAAAATTGATTGATCATATGGCCAAAATAGTTAGAAGAGGAACGAAATATGGTCCAATAAGATAAAACTAAAACTAATTTTATAGAAAATGTGAAGAATGATTTTTCATCTAAGAAGATAGTTGGGTTGAGAAGCAACTCTTAGGATTATTTCTCGAACTATGGATCATTGAAGAACAGCCTTATTCCCATATATAAATTATGTTTGTTTTTTATGAATGGAATTGAAGGTTAAGAATGTATTCAGGGGGAGACTTGAATTTGATAAAATTTTTGAACATATTAAATCTACAAATTTACCCATCAGGGAATACTATTAGAATCATGCTTCCTTTTTTCAATATTTAAAATAATATTTGAAGATACTTGAAGTTTATTTTTGAATAAATCCAATCATGATGAAGAAATATTGAGTGAATCTCTTGAGGGAGAGCATAGAAGAACAACCACCAAATATCTCTATCTTAGTTGATATCTTATGAATATATTATTTTTTAGTGAGTTATGTATCTAATTATTCATGATGTTTAAAATAAAAAGATTTAATCTCATCATAATTGAGGTAAGTTGATTACATTCTCTTATTTTCTTTCTAAAAAATCAATTCTAAAAGGAATAAATTTATTAATTGATGAAAAATGGAATGGAAATTTAAAAGGGGAAGTACACTCTTACACTTGAATGTTTTTAATCAGTTTGTTGAGATGAATGCGGAATAATGGTTTAATATATTAAAATAACCTGGATAGAAGGTTTCAATGTTTTCATCACATTCTAATCATTTATTGATAGAATTGATATTAAATTTGATCATACATGTATTCTATACAAATCATTTCTCATTTAGACTTATATTTGGTTAATTTTAGCTCATTACTAAGTTAGATGTGAATCCATCCTTCTATAAAGTAAATAAGACTATAAGTGTTAGAGGAGAAGAATATTTTCTTAAAATTTGAATGATAGAGATGAGAATTTATTCCTATAAATATATCTTTGGTTTTATTCCAATAAGGGGGAGAAGATATCATTGAATTTTGAAATGAAATGGGTATTGAAAATGAATCCAAAGTGGGGGATTGAATAACCCAAGTGGTTTATTAATACTATGTTGAAGTTGAAATTGTTTTCAATAGGTTGTAAAGATAAAAAGTCAATGTGTTTAAATTGTGATGATTTATGTTTTGTTCTTAATGCTAAAGCCTTGTGTTAATAAGGAAATATTGTGTAAATAATTTATAAGATAAATATGTTTGAGTGTCTTGGTGGTGAGTATTATGTAATAGAACTGGATAATTATTATTTGAGAGTACACCAAAAAATAGGCCTACCACACTAGTCATCCAAGGGGACTGTAGCCACAGCTTAAGTATACATTCAACCCCTATCCATCCAATAAGAAGGTAGTGGGAGTGCATGTTCATAGTGGTCCCATTAAGAGACACATGGGAGTATAACAGAACCAATGTGTGGGGTAGAACGATAGTGGATAACGATGATGACATGGGTCGATGTTGGAGGGTAATGGGAGTGGACCCCGTACTCACATCTGTCAAGTCTATGCAGCGTGTTGTTATAAAAAATAGTGCACAATCAAGATCAAAACTAATGTGGGGTTAGGGTAATTTGGTAACTATATTTATTTCATTTAAAACAAATATAAATATTAGTGGTCTTACAATCTATTTAATTAGGATCATTTAATCATATCATCAGGTCATCTTCTCCCTTAAGCCTTGTCAGTGGCATTCAGTTCATCGGGATCTACGTGCTGAGCTGCGGTTTCAAACCAAGATCCTTAAACCCATCAAAATGATTGAATGAGATCGATATATTCAGGAAAAAAATCATGCAAGAGAGATTCTTAATCTGAGATAAAGATACATTGGAGAATGTTGATGGGGATTCTCGTAGTCACGAAGTGCAAGCCAAGGTAGTGTCCATAGAATAAAATTAATGTACATATAGGTTGAGGTGGTGGAGTTGATTTGGTGGAGTTTTCTATAAATAACTTGACCTACTCATTTGTTATTTTGATGAACTAGAATTAAAGTGCGTTTTGAGAGTGAAAACAAAGACCCAAAATCACTCTAATTTTGCAAGAAGGTTTGATGCATTCTTGTTTTATTTTTGCCTTCACGATTACATGATGATGTTTTGAGTTTCATGAACATTCACTTGTGGTATCCACACTCAAAGTTTTATGTGAATACACAACCATGAGTTTTGTGAGATTATGAGCTTCATGATATGCTTGAAGTTACAAGAACTAACACAATATATAATAATAGAGGTCGTCCTGGGTTTCCAAATGAAAATAAACATAAATGCAATGGAATGCATGTTTAAGGTAGATTGAAAAAATATATGTTCTTGAGTTATCATGTAGTAAGTATTAGTGAGTGGTTAGTTATATAAATAAACCCTCGTATGAAGTATCAGTGGGATATTGAGATATAATTGTATAAAGGAATAGTTAAGTGGTGTTATTGAGTTGTGCATGATATATTCAATAGTATAAAATAATATACAAGAATAATGTTGATTCAGTTACATGAAAAATCATTAGAAGTGAGTGATATTCTTGCATGAAAGAAGAATGAGATCTTTATGAAAAATAAGTACATAAGGTAGTTTTCATGCACATGTATTAATGTGTTCATAAAGTGAGAATACCATGCATAGTTTTATACATGCATGAAGTTTGAAAAGTGAACATGAAATTTACTTTTCATATATAGTGTGTAGTAATTTTTTATACAAAAACCGGGAATAATTTCATAAGGCATATACTAGAGTAGTCAGTGTAATGAGTTATTTTTAGATCATTTGAAGATTAATGGATATTGAGTAGGATCAGGCAATTTTTTATTAGTTTTTGAAGTTCTTGAAGATTGTGCATGAGCATATTAGGTTATCCTGTATTTTTTAGAGAATGAATTCATCTCAATGTAGTGCAGAAGTAGTCTGAATCTAGAAGAGATATTTTTATTAGAGGATCGTATCTTGTGTGAATCAAGATTAGTGGAAGTCTCCAATGGTACTCTGGTGTAGAAGAAGCCTCCAGTGGGACTCTAGATCAAGCTAGTGGGATGCTGGTAACACTGTGGGATGCATTATAAATATCCTCCTATGGGACTCAAGAGTTTATAGAATAGGTGGGAACTTGTAATATCTAGTGGGACTCTGGAGTTGAACACTTTGGGACTCTGTATTTATGATAATGGAACTTTAATTGGTTATAACCATCTGCATATATTAAAGAATCTATAACTGGGGGGGTATAATAGTTTCCAGCAAGGAGTTGGTCATAGTATCGAACCTTGTAAAAATATTATGTGTTGTATTTCATTTACTTTTTCCATTACATATAGGATCCACTCATCCTAAAAAGTGATATAGGTTTAAGTAGGTTAAATAAAATAAAATAATTTAGTAAAACAAGCCACACATAATTCACCCCCCCCCCACACCTCTCAATGTGATAGCACAGTCCAATAGACACTTTAAATTATATCTTTAGGAAATTTCTTTTCATGTCTATATTATTTTTATAGATGAAATGTAAATTTATCTTTCAAATAAATATGCATTGATGGAGTGGGAAATGCCAATGAATATAATCGAGTCACTAGTTTCCTTGAATTACAGGTTACTATAGATGATTTGTTCAAAAAAATTCTTGATTAGAAAACCCATTAACCAAGTTGACTCAAAAAGGGGTTAAGTTCAAATAGTCAAAATAATATAAGGAATGTTTTGAAAAATTAAAAAAAAGTGATTGTTTAATGAATGAATATTATCTTTACTATTGGGAAGGTACAAATTTTTTATATTAAGTGATACATCAAAGAAGATACTTTTATGTGTATGTATGTAGAATGATATACTTGTTTCCTATGCATCAGGGTAGTTAAAGATTCATGAATATAATTTTTCAAATCATGATATTGAGTAGGCATCCATAATATTTTCATTAATGATATGGAGTCATTAACTTTATGATTAAATATGTCAAATATATATGGATTAAAAAAGTTTGAAATGCATCTTGTCACATAAATATCTTAACATGAGGAAAATTTGATGGTTAAAACTACTCAAATATTATAATTTTTTAATAAACTACCACCCTGAAAAGGAAAATAAGTTTATTGATGCATTGAGTAGGAAATGTAATAGAATTTTGAATAAAATAATGGTTGATAAAGATCCTATATTCATGGATTTAATAATGTTGTATATGGGAATATTTAAGGAATGGGAAACATCACATCTATTCCAAATGATTTCCAAACTATCCTTATTAGATAAAATAAAAATTTATCATCTTAATTATGACAATATTCAAAATAAAATCAATGTAATGAATAATGTGATTTTTTTATACTTCATATATGAAGATCAAATTTTGAAATTTGAAAAGAGGTTATGGGTTTCACGATTTTAAATAAAAAAATTTGGGAAAATATGAAATGGGAAATTTCAAACTATGTATCAAAATACTTGGTTTTTCAATAAGTAATGTTTGAAAGAAAAACATCCCAAATATTTCATGAAACCTATACCTATTATTGTGTGAAAATTGGATGATATTGTAATGGACATTATAATTGGATTTCCAAATAATCCTATAAATAATGATTCCATATGGGTAATTATTGATTTCATTACCAATTCTACACATTTCCTCATTTTAAGGGGAGATCAACCCCTTTGGTGCATCATGTGGCTCTATATTAATTAAGCTGTAAGACTTCATGGTGTACCTAATTTGATTATATCCAATTGTGATCTATAGTTTACATAAAAATTAAATATGGGTCTTAAAAATACTCTTAAAACTAGCTACATTTGAGTGTCACCTATCATCATCAAAATTATGGGTAATCTGAAATGACTATTCAAATATTAGAAGATATGTTTAGTTCATACTTGATTGACTTTCAAGGTATCTATGATTAGTATTTTCCTTTGGTGAAATTTCAGTATAATAATACCATCTATTCAAGCATTAAAATGGAACCATATGAGGTACTCTATAGAAATAGGTTTCCTACTCCAACTTGTTGGGATGAATATAGTGAAAGTAATATTGTGGGACTAGATCACATGGAGGATAAAATAGTGAAATTGAATACTATTTAAAATCATATTAAGGAAGATCAAAGTAGACAAAAAAGTTACATTGATAACTAAAGGGAGTATATATAATTTTAAGTGGGAGATCATGTTTTCATGAATCTATCTCTATGTAAAGGTGTTATAAATTTTTATAATAAATGTAAACTAATTCCTGTCTACATTGGACCATTTGAAATTATGTAAAAAATTTGAGTTGTGGATTACCATTTGAAAATGCCTTATAGCCTCTATAAATTTCATGATGTGTCCTATATATATTTATAAAGGAAGTATATTACACACACAAAACATGTTATCAACTATGATGAAATATAATTTGAATGATATTTATCTTATTATAATGATCCTATCCACATTTTGTACACTAGAGAACAAGTTTTGATGAATCAGACAACTTGGCTAGTAAAGGTACTTTAGAGAAATTATAAGATAGAAGAGGCGATGTGAGAAACTGAATAATTAATGATGAATAAATACCCAAACACGTTCATGAGGTGATATTATATATATTTAAATGGTGAAATTTTTTAATGGTGAATAATTTAATACCTAATATTCAATTATAATAAGTATGCTTTTCTTTCTAAAGAAATAATAGTATAATGCATATAGATTTATTTAAGAATGTGATTATAAAAAATCAAAATTTAAAAAATTTAATTTGACTAAAATGATATCATTTTTTAAATAAAAATTTTAAACTTATCTTTGGAAAAAAGGTTTTTGTATTTTTCTAAAAAGATTAACTTTTCAGTGAATAGTGAAAAAAAAAATACAGTTTTTAAAAACAACTATATTTTTCATTCAATTATTTAAAAATTTAAATTTTTTTCAATTTATTTTAAAATTTAATTAGTTAATTTTTATTAAAAATAATCTAATTAATTTCATTTAAATCAGTATTATTCTTACTTTTTCTATAAAAACATTTTTATACTTAAAAATTCATTTTTCTGGAAAACTGTTTTTCATCACATTTTGCTAACATATATTAAAAGTAATATATGAAACATATGATATTTGAATCATGTAAAGTGAAATAAATTTTTTAAATAATCATAATAATATTATTTATTGATTACAACTTAATTTTTTATCATAATGAATGTTAATGGTGGTAAATATTATCACCTCAATTATGGGTAAAATGGGTTTAAAGGGTTAAATATAAATGTATAAGGCTTAAATATAACATAAAAAACTTTCTTAAACCCCATTATATGGTTATATTTTGAATTTATTCTTATCATATTCTAATATATTTTATTTTGGATTCATTTGGATTGAGTAATACAATAATATATTTAAATCTTATGAAAATTCCAAGTGTGTCATCTCCCTCATTTATAAAAAGACACCACCTATCCTATCATCATCATGCTTAAAGAGTATCTTATTTTAGAAAATAACATCCCAAATAATTTCTTAAAATCTTTACCCATGTCTTATAGGTCCTTCTTTATCATAATATCACCCAAATATGGCATTAAGTATAAACCTAAGGAGATTGTTCAAAGAAGAGGTATAGTTACTCACCGATTGTTTTCATTTTATTTTATCTTATACCACCATAAAATATTATGTAAAAATGATCATATAATAAAATAAGTATCCTAAATATACATAAATTTAATTATTTTAGTGTCAAAACCCTTTTTCATCTCCTTTCCATCCTATGGAAATAAAAAACATTGCTTGTTTGTACATACGGTCTACCATCTCCATATAGCAGTGTAATTATTTTTCCACCAACACTGTACTTGGATGGTTATAAAGATGTAACTAATGAATATATGTGATATTTAGGATGTAATTGTTATTTTTTAAATATAATATATCATTTACCTTCTTACCCCTCCACCAATAAAAATGATAATGTCGCTCATGCGTACATGTGGACTACCACCTCCACGAAGCAACGGGGTTCATTTTTCATGTTTTATATTAAATAATGATTATAATTATGTATAAAAAATTAATATTTAATATATTTATATCATGACTAAAATTTTATATATGATGTAACAATGATCAATATGCAAGTTCTAAAACTACCTAACTGAAACATAAATGAAAAACGAAACAGTTAACACTTAGAAATGAAAATTTTAATAAATAATTATTAATAAAATGATATTTAAATGTTATAATTTGTGGATATATGAAATTATAATAATTCATATGGTTATCATATATAATTATAATAAATTTAAATTTATTGTATAGGATTTTAAAAGTACTTACAAAACAAGTCGGGCCTAAAGTAAGGGATTATTTTACAATCTCATCCTAATAAGGGATTGTTTATGTTTAAGTTTACATTAGAAGAATTATATGATATTTTATATATTAAAACCCATCTATTTTATCCTAATATATTAATTTGTGTGGTTTTAAAGTTTTTGTTCCAATTTTACCTTCCTTGGAACTCAAAAATACAAAATGAATGTTTTTAAGGAAAACCATCATTGTTTTCGACTATATTTTTCTTCCATGTCTATATATTCTTTAAAATGTTTTAAATAATGATTTTACTATACTATAATGATTTATTGAATTCATTTTTACACATTTTTACTTTCTAAATAAATTTTTAAAATTAATATTCTTATCATTTTCCAAACAACATACTTTTTACAAAAGGTGTGAACAAAATATTTTTTTTAGCACTTACCGCATGAAAAAAATTTACACTATCATGACTAATATTTTTCTTGAATATTAATTTAAAAGATTCCATGATTATTTTTAAATAAAATTTTTTCCCTGATATTCTGTAAATTTTTAAATTTTAAACAACTGATTATCAAATGAAATGTTTATTTTTTTTCAATAAATGTTTCAATGATCTTTTAAAAGTATTTTCATCTCCGTAAAAATAATTTTATTAATATTATTATTTAATGGGTTTATACTATAATGTTAACCTAAAAATTATTCATGTAGATATATTGTGATTATATTTTTATATTTATATATTATTTAATATATTAACATTTTATATGCTATATTTTTAGAATGAATGTTTATGTTGATTATATATTGAATTTTTATTCCCCCATTTCATATAATGAACGAATTAGACTTAATAAGTGATAAGTGGGGCCCATAATATACCATTGATGTATCAGTAGCTCTCCTGAGACAAATTGTATTGGGTATTTTTTACATACCTTACCTATTTACATATTATGTATTAGCAAAATTCCTTAACAGTTAGATTTTGGCACAATCATTCCCTGGATGCACATAGCTGGACACTTCATGGGTATGTGATTTAGTTGATAAAAAACACTCTTTAAAACTCATTATGAATGATTTAATAATATTTTTATGATTTGTGGATATTATAAAATATAATAAAAATATGATTTTGAGATTAGATATTCATAAATTTTTATTTTATTCTTAGTGTCTCATCATATTTTGAATCATATAGTATGATTTAAAATTTGAAATGTTATGATTTAATTTAGTATGTTCCATTGTTTTGAAAAATAATATTAGTGTAAGGAATAGAAAATATATCAATTCATGTTATCTATTTAGGGATTTACCTCATGGTATAGATAATAAAGCTGGAGATGGATCCAGATTTGGAATAGGATCTGAAAAAAATTATAACTATATTGGAGCTTATGACTAAATTTATGACTAATAAACTTTCCCGTATGGAGAATCCTATTTTTCCCCCAAAATGGTGAAACAATTTTGGATTTCTTAATATGTTAGAAACATCCATCATTAAACAGGAAAATTAATAAATTAGAACATGATAAATGGATCAAGTCCCTAGAGAAGATATTTCTTGCTTTTGGAAGTAGTGAAAGAGAGATAGTTATCATGTAATTTTATCATATTAAAGGAGATGTTGATAAATGGTGTTCATTTATATAGAATACTTGGGATTAATGGGAAATAAATAGTATGTTGTGGAATACTTTTTATGATATTTTCATTAAAAAATATTTCATTATGAGAAGCGATTGGATATGGAAATTCAATTCCTTAATATAAGGAAAAGGGAAAGAGAAAATATTGTTGAATATGAAAATAAATTTACAAGGTTATAAACTCATATTAGGGATTATGTATATAATATAAGGTGTAAGACTGGTTATTTATTTTATGAGTTAAATCATAGCCTTTTTATGCGAATTAATCTCTCAAAAAAATTCTATATGTGAGGATATAATATCAAATTCCATCATGGAAGAAAAATAATTCTCCAACTCTTTTATTTTACAAGGAAAATAATAAAATAAGTGGGAAGATGAGTTCTTTAGATAATGAAGTTCTATAAAGGTAAAGAAAGGAAGGGTTGAATTTCTAACTTGTAATAATTGTAGAAAGAGACATCATGGAACATGATTTCTAGGAATGGTAGTTTGCTTTAATTTTGGAGAGAAAGGCCCTCAGGATCATGGTTGAAAGGGTGAGAAAGAAGATGACAATGTTTAATGCTTAAAATGTAAAGAGATGGTGCACTATGTGGAGTAATTAAATATGAATCAAGTTAATTTACCACATAAAATGTTGATGGTGAAAGGTCATGCTTATGTGATCACTAAAGCAAAGGGAGAAGTTCTTGAATATGTAATAGCAGCTATGTTGATCATAACCTCAAATTTAACTAATTATTTATGTGATTTTGGATCCTCACACGATTTTATATCTTCCCTGTATACCAAAAATATTAGATATTTTCCAAGTACCTTAATTATAGAATTTTTAATCATGAATATTAATGGAAATATTACTGTAAAAAGGATATGTCAGTTAGTTTCCATTATGACACATAGACTTACCATATTTTCAAACTTTATTATTATACTTATGGTTTAAATTTATATATAATTAATATGGATAAGATTTAAATGTAATACCCATAAATTTTTTGAAAAAAAAATCAAATAAATTTAATCTTTTTGATATTTTGGGTTACATGAAACACTGATTTTATCTTGTGTTATGCACAACATCAAGTTTAAACAAAACATATCATACTATTAAAATATATTTATTTAATATGATAATTATCACCTAGCCATTGGAATGGTGTGAATGAATAGTATTAACTAAATTATGAAAACATATGGTTTAAACATTTATATATAATGAATGTTTGGGTGTCCAATTAATTATAAATGAAAATAAAAACCATTTGAAAACAAAGGAAGTTCTATTTTAAAAAAAAATTATGCGCAAAAACGTTTGTACCTTGATAAATTAAAAAAATCTCATTGGGTGAATGTTTTTAATTAAATTAATATATTATATATTCAATATAATGTATAAAATTCATATTATGTGTTTTCTAGTTAAGTTATATGAATGAAACTAATTTTACGCTTAAAAACTATGTTTTTATAAAAATCAATTATATCGCCTTTTGCGCACTTATTTTAAAATTGATTCTTTAGAATTTTAGAAAACTTGTTTTAAAAATAAACTTAATTTTTGGAATCATAATATCAAAATTATCTTGGAGTTAATTTTTTATTATTTTTATAAATGATATTTTTTTTGATGAATAGTGAAAAATAATGGTTTTTATTAAGAATTTTCATTTCTTTTAAAACCTTTAAACACATAAAAAATATTTTAATATGGTTTTAAACGTTAAATTAGTTCAATTATATATATAATAAACTAATTTGGTTCATTTTTAGTCAATTTTATATTGAATTTTGATATAAAAACCTCTTAAACGTTTGAACATTTTCTCTTTGGAAAATTGTTTTCTCGTCGCAACTGCAGAATTAGTTTTAAATTAAATTTTGAAACTTATGTAAATGTAATTTTGAAAAATAGATTACATATTTTTAATCATAATAATTTATATTATATAATATGTTAAACTTAATTTTTGACCGTAATGAATAGTAAAAAAAGTCAAAATTATTTACCACAATTACGGTAAAAATGGGTTTACCTAGTGTTAAACTAAAATGATAAGGATAAAAATGACTCAAAACTTTTTTAAAAACCATTTTATGGAAATATTTTGACCTTATCTATTTAATTTTAGATAATGGACCATTTTATAGTTTTTTTAAATGTTTAAAATGTTGTTACACCATTTTCTTTTCAAAAATTATAATTGTGTCACTCACCTCACTTATAAAAGGTCACCCCCTATATTATCTTCTTCACACATACAAAACATATTTTTTAATCTAATAATTTCCCAAATAAATTCCTTAATTTATTCATATTATCCTGTAATCCTTTGTTTGGTCAGAAATATAACCTAAGAAACCTTTTGGTGAAAACCAAAATATGTTTTCCAAAGAAGATGTAATATCCCTAACCAAGCATTTTATTTTATTTATTCCTACACCTAATTAAATTATTATTAAACCATTATAATATAATATAATAAGTATATTTCATATATTAATATGTTATTATATTAATTTAATAACCTAAATCTTTCTTCTCTTCTATCAAATGGGTTATAAAATCATCATTCATGTGTACAGCAGACTATTGCCTCACGGATCGATGTTATTCATTTTTCCATTACCACATCTCACAGATGGTTATAATGATGGATTAAATGTTTATATATGATATTTATGATATTATTATAATTATTTAATTATTACATCACATATACCTTCTTAATTTCCATTCTATTGGAATGCGATAATGTCGCTTGTGTGCACGGCAGACTACCACCTCGCGAAGCAATGTGATTTGTTTAGGCTTTACATGGAAGGTAATAAGGATGGGTTTAATGAAAATATATTATATATATACATATAAATAATTCTATAATTATAATATATGATTTTCTTTTATTTTTTTCTTTTCTTCAGGAAAATGGAAATAGCATCTATGCGTACCTAAAGCCGACCATCTCCATGAATTGTGTATTTATTTTTGTATCTCTAATTTTTTATGGACTAATATAAATAAATATATACTGAATATATATAATATTTGTATAATGTTTAAAATTATTAATATCACGGAATAATTATCAATTTAAGATTACCAAAAAATAACAAACCCAAACCTACACAAAAAAAAAGTCATCATTACCCAAAACGTGATTTTGACAAGGAATTGTTGATAAAGGGTAATAAAAGGTCATAAGTAAATAAAATATGGTATGATAAATTTTAATATAGTTTTTTAATAGATTTATAATAAACTTATATTTATTATAAAGAAATTTTAAATGTATACGATTGAATTCAAGACTTAAGGCAAGGGATTTCTAGTCTCTCTTTTATTACTGGGATACATATGAAAATTCACTACTATTTTATTTTGTGGGGTGTATATATTTCTCATTTTACATGTTATATCATTAATCTAATTATTTTAATTATATTTGAAGTTTAATTTTATGTTATTCTTTATTGGATCTTATGGTCCAAAATATTACTAAAGTGGTAAGGAATTTCTATCTCACTTTAATTTTCTAGGAGAAAAATTCCATATTCACCATGTGTTTATTTTATGTGGTGTATATAATGACCATAAATGTATTTTATGATTTTTATCCTGAAAATTATAGGTATTTACATATCCATTTTAATATCTCTCCTTCATGGGATTTTCAGTTCAAAAGTTACCAAAGTGGTAATGGATTTTTGTCTTAATTTTCCTTCTTTGAGACATATGTTATAATATGCATATATCTTATTTTTTGAGGTATATATACATCATAATTGACATGTAATATAATTAATTTATTTATTATTATAATATTCTAAGTTTCATGTAATGGTACTCTTTCATTGGGGATTATGATTCAAAGTTACCAAAGTGTTAAGGGTTTTATAATACAATCTCATCGTTTATCAGGATTGTTTATGTTTATGCATATGATGATGAAATATTAGGAACTATATCTCAATAATCTCATATATTTTCTTCTGATATGGTTATTTATTGAGAATAAATGTTTTCCATTCATTTTCCTCTCTTTTTTTACTCAAGAGTTCAAAAGAATGTTTTTTAAGAAAAATTGGCTTTATTACTCTCTTTAGTCGAAAACCACTTTTTCATACAAAACCATGTTTTCTAAAAAAAATTCAAAAATATTTTTAACATTAATCCAATGATTTATTAAAGTCATTTTTACCCATATTTTAATATTTATAAAATGTTTTCAAAATAATCTTCATATCATTTTCCAACCAATTATCCTTTGGCATTTAACAAAACTATGAAATGAATATTTTTTTAAACATGTTTGGAATGAATGGAATTTCCCACCATACTAACCATTATTTTTTTTAATGTTCGTTTATAAGTTTTCTAGGTTTATTTTTACATAAAAGGATATCTAAAATGTTTTATGAATTTTTAGTTTTAAGAATTGATTTTCAAAGAAAAGTTGTTTTCTTCAACAATGTTTCAAGTGTCTTTTCAAAATAATTTTCCATATAATATGAAATCTGTTGATGTTATCTATGATTTAATAGGGGTATGGTCCAAATATAACATTCTTATTCTTTCTCTAAATGGTTTATGTTTATGATAGCATGTTGTTTATGAAACCTATTTCTTTTCCACAGGTTATACCATAAAGAAATTATAAGGAAATGCACTTCTCTTAACAGGTTATGATATGATGAAATGATGAAAATATTATGAAAATTGTCTATTTTCCATGGGTTATGATATGATTAAATCTTTATTAAACCCATTTTATTTCATGGGTTATGATATGATTAATTATTTATAATCTTTTGGCACACATACGTGTGATTTTCATTACATGATGAGTGGTACATATATCTCCCTATAATGTATTAGGTGAAGATTAATATCTCATGAGATAAATAGGATTAGAATAAGGATTGAACCTAGTTTAGTAAGGGACTTTCTTCACTATGATGGTTTTAGGAGTGAACCTTGACTACTATGATGATTTGGGGAGTGAACCTCTTCCATAATGATATCCTTGACCGTCAGCCTTAGCTGCTATGAAAATGATTTTCTATGCTTATGTGTATGTCAAAATTCCAAATATTATGCAGGATCCCAACTTTTTTCAGGTATATTCCTATTGAGTTTTGGTTGAACCTATTTTTAATTTTGGTTTTCCGTTTTCTTTAAACCATGGTGGTTGAGTCCCTTTGGAGGATGAAGAGAATTTTCTATGGAAAATGACATAAAGTTTGGGGATGTATGTCTGTTTGAATTAATATAGTTCAAGTATAAATGTGTCAGGGTCTTATGAGGGTTTTCCATGTTTTGGAAATCTTCAAAGGTGTTTTGGGATTTTTATGAAGAAGCTAGGCTGAGAGGTGTATACTATAAAATTTCACGTTGTTAATGGTTTACATGACATGAAATTTTAATCGTGGAGATATCATAAAATGGTTCAGAGCATGAAAGTTTACAAACTGTGAAACTGGTTCACATCATGAAATGGTCAAGCAGGTTTATTTTAACTTGTGGTGATGCATTTTTTAACATATCTCGTAAACTGATAAATTCATGTCGTGAAAGGTTTTCATGCCATGAATTACATAGGATCTATGGTTTTAAACCACATAATGTATATTATTTCATTTCATTAATTGTGTAGCTTCCTCTCTCAAACCCTAGGGAGACTCCAGGTGCTTTTGGAGTGATGACTTCCTTTTCAAATATCTCGATCAGGCATTTTATCTTCAATGAGTTCCTTTGCTCTGGTTTTCCCCTCTCTTATTCTTATTCTCTATTATCACGGTGTAATATCTTGACCACTATTGAATAAGGTTTCGAGCTTGTGTGATATAGGTTTTTCCTTGTGATCTCCTTTGTCTTCATTTCATAATGGATTTTTTGGTTAAAATTTCCACTTTGATCATCAAATAAAGGTTAGTATTCAAGAACAAAGCCTTATGGTTTGTTTCTATTTGGTCAAGTATATGAAATATTATCTGATTATTCAAACACAACATGCATATTATAAAACCGAATAATGGGTGATGATAATCATGCATTGGATATACTCCTTAGATCCCTTTAGGTCTAGTCTTTTTGAGACCTAGCTTGTGGCTACCTATAGGGTGCACCTACCCTTGAATAATAATGAACTGGATAATAGATTAAAATATGATTTGGCATAACATGAACTCTCAGGTGATTTTTTATGATAGATTCACCATAGAAAACTTATTACTTGATTATTTAATGATTGGTGATGATTTTCTATAAATGGGTGTGTACACTAGCATGATATTTTTTTTAAAAGGTTGGTGTCGAAGCCTCATTTATTATTAAAGCAAAACAAAGACCTCTTTTTAACATGGTATATGGAGACCCATTACATATCCTGAAGGCTCAGTGGGCATTTAGACCATTACATGCCCCATAGGCCCAAATTTTTAACCCAAGGCCCATTCTGTGAATAGTACTGCTATAGTACCCACCTGCTACAGTACCACACAGTACCCTCCACTGCTGTAGTACCCTGTCTCCACTACACTAGAATGATATTGGATTGAGGTATAATTTAAGGAATGAATGGGTAATGGAAATAAAAATGGTAATTTTCTAAATTTACCACTATAAATTTTGATGTTATATTGTTTTATTCTGGCCGTTATGACTTGTTTTGTGATTTATGATGAAATTATTATTTAAAGGGATTTGCTCGGATATGCTGAAATGCTTATATAAAGGGATCTTTCTAGTTATGATGAAATTCTGATATAAAGGGATTTTCCTGGATATGCTAAAATGGTTATACATAGGGATTTTTCCCAATTATGTGATTATATCATGGATTTTGGTTATGGTTGGAATGGTTTTGTTACATTTTTAGAGATATTCTGACATGGTTCCAAATAAGTTTGATTGTTGTAT
The DNA here is from genome assembly GCA_963277665.1 of Viscum album. NCBI lineage: Eukaryota > Viridiplantae > Streptophyta > Magnoliopsida > Santalales > Viscaceae > Viscum > Viscum album. Next base: position 1,413,196,645 of record OY728125.1, on the reverse strand, counting down.
CATATTAATTAATTAATTAATACACATGTTTACCACTTTATTGCATGCACTTATTATCCGACTAATTAGTTTAGACAAGTTGGTGTAGACCTATTGAGTTTTAATCAAACCCAATTTGGGATTCTCTTTGGTACTCGAGTAGATTACATGGAGGCTAGTTTGGATAAGGGTAAGGGACTTTGTTGTTTATTTTTTCTTGCGGAATGGGTGGGATCTTGGGGATGGTACTGACTAGGGATTTAGGACTAGGGTATTTTGATTTTATTTTTCTTAGATTGTTATTTTATCAGTATGAATTCCAACATGTTATTTAGTTACATTTTATCAAGAAATTACATGGTTCATTATTATATAGTTCACTTGGTTCATCCTTTATCTTTTCATTGTATGATGTATTGTTTCCTCTATTTATATTACTCTGATATTTGTTTTTTTCACTATATTACAACATTGTACAAGGTTTTATAGTCTCCCCCTTATTTTCTCTACACCCCTAATACTATTTGGCAGCCTATGGAATATGGGTAGGTGCACTTGAGGTCCAATAACCAACCTAATTTGGACACATGAGAGAGTGTCGGATTAAGGGGTGTTACAAAGTGGTAGTAGAGGTAGGTTTTTATTGTCTATTGATTTACTATTTAAGAAAGTTAGAAAGGAGACTAGGATGTGTTAGGACTTGGAAATAATATTTTTCATGGGAGTAGTTAACCCATGTATGGGGGAAAACAAGTTCACATGTATGGTATTGGTGTTCATGATGTTCGCTTGTTATGGTTGATATTATTTCACCTTGGGTGATTCACATGTTGTGTGATATTATTATTTATTTAGATTTATAATCATGGCTCGGTATGGCATGAGATGAGTATGCATGAATCATGAGAGGCATGTAGGTATATGCATTGACATACATTATTAATAGTAGGGACATATTTATTCCATGTGATATATTTTCTTGTATGAACTATGAAATGAGATACCTATTATATCTGAAAAATTAAATGAAAGAACTATATGTTATTCTAATTAACATGTTAGGAAATGTTTTTAGAGACCATAAGTTAGTGTTTATCTATTGTTTTTATCGATTGAGGTTGACCTTGTTGTTATCTAGTGTTCTAAGGAGTGCATTTTTCTTACAGACAAAATTCCTCATCATCATCTTTGAATTGAGTGTTATGAGAGCAGAAATCAACACGCTCCTAACGTAATTGAGCAAGAGATTACTATAGATCCTTAGGATTATATGGATGTTCATCTTCATGAAATCTTCCTTAGCGTTATATGATCCATGGAAAGTGATATTGTTCATACCATTCCTTTTATTCCTGGGCTGATGAGAGAGGTTCAACAATAGTATCTTCTTCTGTTCACTAGAGAGAAAGGCCCCTAAATAGCTGGGTTTTGGATTGATTCAGTCTTGATGATCTTAAATCACCTCAAGAAACCCATAAATAGGATGGTAGGTCTTACTAAATTCATGCTTCATGGGCCAGTCAAGAATTTTTGGGATACATTAGAGTAAGTTGGGAAGCAAGTAGAGTTATCCTAGAAGGAATTCAAGGAAATGTTTTTGAGTCACTTTTATCCACAGACATTGAGGTATGAGAATACTCATGATTTCATGCACATTACATGGGATTTCATGCCAATGGTGGACTATTTCATACTCCTCACTGACCTATAGTTCTTTTTTCCATCCTTATAAGTATATAAGATTTCTAGGGTGGGACTTTTTTAGGATTGGATTCGCTATGAGATCATATCACAGGTGGACATTTTTTATTTGAGTATCTTTTTTAGCATGATGAATCATGATATCATCAGGGAAGGTAATATGATAGATTCCTTGAAATGTTTCCATTCCATTTTATAAGGGATAATTTGGATCTCTTCTTCCAGTTTCATTAAGCACCGCTTTGAAATTTATCATCAAGATAATAGCGGGATGAGCGATCAGGGAAGTTAGCATCCATCTCATGGTCATGTTCCATTATAGTGCTATCAGTGTGGAAATTTTGGCCATAAGAGACCTCAGTTTCCATACCCTAATTTATATTATTGTGATTGTGGTAGGCTAGTCCACTTAAATAGGTTTTTTAAGGCCATGCAGTAGTAAGGTAGTGGAAGTGGATCAGGATAGGTACCAGAGTCTGGGAAGGTCATAGCTACCCCTCATCAGAATGGTAGATGGAGTTCTACTAGATTTTCAGGTCAAGAAAGGGATCATGGTACTCTAGTGTATAAGTGGTAGTACTATCTAGAGGAATAAGCCCAAGGGATTCATATTGGAGCCTTGGGAAAAGGGTAAATTCATCTACATGTTATTCAGTCAACTCCAGCTAGTGTGGATTCATAACATTATACTGTCAGAGGTAAAATTCATATATTATCTACTTTACCTTGAATTTTTTTCTTATACATATCATTACATTCCTTTATGTTTTCTCATTTTTCAAGAGGTTTTAGATTGTCTATGGAAATATTTGATGGTGTCTTGACCATTGGTACACTGTTGGGAGTGCGTTCAATGAGTATCAAACATTGCAATGCATGTTATCTTGAAATTTCTGGTTAGTGTTTCTTTTGGTAAACTTTTGTGCTAAAAATTAAAGGTTTCAATTTTATTTTTGGTATGGTTTGGTTTGTTTTACACCAGGCTCACATAAACTATTATTAGAGGAGATTTACCTTTCTATCACCAAAATGGGGTATATTTTTTCACTAAGGTGAGTGGGATCTTCAGGCTGTCCATGCATGACCAATTCAATGTATAATTGATTTTCTCACATCTCATATAGTAGTAATTTCTCTAGATTATAGTGTAATGTAGTAGGATACTTTTCCTCCAGTGGTTGACCATTTTCATGATGTCTTTCCTGATGAGTTTTATGGCTTACCACCTGAGCAGTAAATCGAGTTCATGATCAAGTTGGTGCCAAGAGTAGAACAAGTTTTATCCCATCATATAGGGTGGTACTAGTAGATCTTCATGAGTTAAAAGTTTATTTGAAATATCTAGAATCTAAGGGTTTTTTACATCCTAGTACATCTCCAAGTGGTTCTCTAGTTCTTTTCACTAAGTAGGATGGTATTACTTTGTGCTTATATGTGGATTATTAATGATTGAACCAGATTATGGTTAAGAATTGGTTTCCCCTTCTATAAATCGATGATCTCTTCGAATAGTTAAGAGGTGATAATATCTTCTCCAAGATCAAATCAACATTGGGATATCCTCAGTTAAGAGTGAGATCATTGGACATACATCAGGATACTTTTCAGAGTAGGTATGGCTTATATGATTTCATGGTGACGTATTTCGGCCTGAGGAATGTGTCGGTGGTATTCATGGCCTAAATGAGTTGGATTTTTCATCCACTCCAATACCAAATTGTGGTGGTTTTTGTAGATGACATCATAGTTTACTCTCAATATATATATGATCATTCCCAACATCTTGAAATTGTCTTGAGTACATTGGGAGAGCATTGTTTTTACACTAAGCTAACCAAATTCAGTTTATGGATTGTTGAAGTACACTTATTGGGTGATGTCATCTCAATGGATGGAGTTTCAGTAGGCCCAGAGAAGGTTTTATTCATGGTATATTTTTAGAATCCAAATAATATCTTCAAAAATCATAGTTTTCTAGGCTTAGTAGTTTATTAGAGATGCTTCATCTAGGGATTCTTCTGTTTAGAAGCACCGAAGTACATGATGACCAATAAAGGGGTGAAGTTTTTTTGGTTAGATGCTTACAAGAGATATATTCAGAATCTGTAGATCATGTTGACCTCATAACTTATCCTCACCATACCTATTCCATGTAATTCATATACAGTGTACTATGACACATCCAAAGCTGGACTTGGAGCAACTTTAATGAAGGAGGATCGAGTGGTTTCTTATGGATCCAGATAGCTAATACTGCATGAGAGGAATTATACTACTCATGATCTAGAGTTAGTTATGGTAGTAAATGCACTGAGATTCTGGGGATATTATCTTATGGGTGAGAGGTTTTTGGTGTGCACATATCACAAGAGCCTCAGGTGCATCTTTTCTCAATGATACCTAAACCTTCATTATAGGAGATGGGTTGATTATCTGAAGTCTTTTGAATTTGAGTTGCCTTATACATTAGGAAATGGAAATATCATTGATGAAGACTTAAGATAGAATATGCAGACAGAGGTAGTGCAAGATTCTTACAATGAGTGGTAAATTATGACACTCTTTTTATATATGTATCTAGACGTTCAAGAGTCATAAGGATGATGAGCACTAACATTGAAATCTGTTATACTCATGATTTTGGATCGGATCAAGACTGAGAAGATATCTGATCCAATGGGTTTATATTTTAGGGAAAACTCATATGGTGGGTATCCATTGTCAATATGGTCTCTTGGCTATGGTAATGTTATTTTTATTCATGGATAAGTATGGGTTCCTATGGGCTTATATGAGGGGATGATGATAGATTTCCATGCTTCTAGATGGTTGGTACATCCTAGTCTGACAAAAAATTATCATGATCTATATAGATAGTACTGGTGGAAAGGAAGGCTTTGTGAATATATGTTTCACATTTCATTAGGTGAAAGCTGAGCATTAGAGTCCTTCTCGGTTATTGTAGCCTCTTATCATTCTTAAGTGTAAATGGGATGATGTCACTATGGATTTTGTGATAGGATTACCTGGGACACCTCAAAAGATTGATGCAATATGGGTAATCATATATTGAGGGATGAAGTTATCCCATTTTTCCTATCATAGATACATTCACTATTGATGATCTGGGTATTATTTATATGCGGTAGATAGTCTGGTTTCACAGTGTTCCAAGGATAATTATTTCTAATTGAGATCCTCATTTCACTTATCGGTTTTGGAAGGGTCTTCCAAAGGCTCTGATATTATAGTTTATATTGATTATGGACTATCATATACAAAATGATGATCAATATAAATAAACTATTCATATTCTGGAGTATATGTTATGAGCCTTTATTTTGAATTTTGGTGGTTTATGGGAGCAGCATTTAGCACTCATGGAGTTCTCATATAATAAAAACTTCTAGGAATCGATCCAAATGACACATTTCAAGTCATTTTATGGAATTTCATTTGGTTCACCCTTTGTTTGTTATAGGAAGGTGAGTCATTTCTTGTTGGAAGTAGTCTCGTGTATGAGATGTTTGAGTTGGATCAGATGATCAGTAGGTGTTTGGTGACCACGTAGAGTATGAATAAATCTTATACTAATATATAGAGATAACCTATATAGATCTAGGTGGGTCATTCTGTTTTCCTTTGGGTGTCTCTTAGGTTTGGGAAATTCTATATTAGGAAACAAAGAAATATAGCACCCAGGTTTGTCGGTCCATTCAAAATAGTAGAAAGTTTTCGTCCAGTGGTATACTGATTATACCTTCCATAGTGCTACAGTGTCATGAATGATGTGTTCCATGTATCATATCTTTGAAGATATCATCCTGACCCTTTTCATGTGGTAATGTTGATGACATTGAGCTTGGTGTAGATGACTCCTTTGAGGAGGATCTAATATGGATTGTGGAACATAGTGAGAAGTATCTCTAGGGAAATACCATACCTATAGTTTGAGTATAATGGAATCATGGGCGTGTTCAAGAGGATACCTGGGATGGAGAATCTAATATGAAATCATAGTGTCCAAACTTATTCTCCATGACCCCACAATGATTCTTAAAGTAGCTTGAGGTTGATCAATTATATGGTGTGGAACATAGTGAGAAGTATCTGTCATGTAGATTCCTCTCTTGAACCCTAGGGATAATTTAGGTGATTTTTAAGAAATTTCTTCCTTTCTAAAAATCTCGATCAAGCGTCTAATCTCTGGTGAGTCCCTTTTCTCTTTTTCCACCTCCCTTCTATTTGTTCTTTGTTATCATGGTATAATCTCTTGACCACTATTGAACTGGGTTTTGATCTTATGTTATCTAGTTTTTTACTTATGATCTCCTTCGCCTTCATTTATAGTTAGTATTCCTAGTTGAAAGTGCTACTTCACTCTCTAGATAAAGGTGTGTGGTCTAAAACAAAGTCCTATGGTCTATTTCTATTTGTTCAAGTATATCAAATATTATGTCAATTTACTGAAATTATGTGTGCACTAACAAACAAAATAATGGGTAATGATAATCATGTTTTTTATCAACTACTTGGATCCCTTTTGATCTAGTAGTGTCGACACCTATCTTGTGGATACCTATAGTGTTCACCTACCCTTGAATAATAATGAACTATCTAATGAATTAAAATATAATTTAGCATGACAAGAACTATTGTGTGATTCCTTGTAATAGATAAACCTTAAAAAATGGATTCCTTGAGTATTTAATGATTGGTCATGATTTTATATAAATGGGTGTGTACACTAGAATGATAATGGCTTAAGGTATAATTTAATGAATTCATGGATAATTTAAATACAAGTGGTAATTGGATAAATTTACCATTGTGACTTTTGATTTTATGTTGTGTTATTCTAGTAGTTATAACTTGTGTTGTAATTTATGCTAAAATTATTAAATAAAGGTATTTTCTAGTTTATGATGAAATTATTATATAAATGGATCTACTCGGTTATGCTAAAATTCTTATATAAAGGGATTTGACCAGTTGTGCTGAAATGATTATATAAAGGGATTTTCCATGGTTATGTGATTATTCCATGGACTGGTGTTTATGGTTGGCATGGTTGTGCTACATGCTTAGTGATATTATGAAATGGTGTTGAAGAAAATTTAATATTTTATCATATTGATTGATTGATTAATACTCATGTTTACCACTTTATTGCATGAACTTATTGTTAGACTGGTTTTTTTAGACATGGTGGTGTCAACCTACTGAGTTTTACTCATACCCTATTCAGGTTGTTGTTTGGTACCTGAGCAGATTACATGGATGTGGGTTTGGATAATAGAAAATGATGTTGGTGTTGATTGTTTCTTGTGAGATGGGTTGGATATTGGATATGGGACCAACCATGGATTTTAGACTTGGTTCTTTTGAGTTTATTTGTGTCACCTTGTTATTTTATCTGTATTACTTCCAAAATTTCATTTAGTTACATTTCATCCTAACATTACATGGTTCATTAATATTTGGTTCACTTGGTTAATATTTTATCTTTCAATTGTATGATGTATAATTTTCTCTATTTATGTTACTATAATATTTATTTTTTTTTATTATATTAAAACTTTATACCAGGGGGTATAGTCCCCCCACTATGTTCTCTACACCCCTACTGATAGCTGGAAACTTTTGGTGTATAGGGAGGCACGCTTGAGGTCCAGTAACCAACCTGATTTGGTTATGTCATAGATTATTTGATTGGGGTAAGTTACATATTATGTTAATGTTATACTCTCATAGATCATATTATTTTATTTACTTAGTATTTATGTCTTATAAACTACCAATATGTATGTTATGAGTCAAGATTTTGATCTTTTATATGAATGGTATGGTTTTAAAATGTTATGCTCATATTTTCATACATGTATTATCATTTTATGCTTATGTATCTCTCTTGTTTACACTTACTAAGCATCTAAGCTCACCATTTATTGTGTTTACTTTCCCCAAGTTATGAAGAAAGGTTTTAAGTATGGTATATCTAAGAAGAGTACTGTGTGGGAAGCTCTTTATGGGAGATATTGAATATCTTTCAAGAAATAAAAAATATTTTGTGTCTAGTCTTCAAAGGCACTAAACTATTATGATCATCATATGTGTGTTTGTTTAATGTAATGAATATTCATATAAAAATATGTAATATCTATGTATGAGAATTTTGGGTCTCTACATTCAAAATATAATGTGATGATTTATTATCAAGATAAATAGATTAAATTTTTTTATGGATATATATAATATCTTTTCATTGTATAAGAGACTACATCATCTGATTCATGTATAAAACAACCTTTATTAGCTCTCCTTAATGAAATTATTAGAGAATAAGAGTAGACACAACTTATTAATGGAAAATTTATCCTTAGAATTGATGATGTACCTATTATGTAGGAACACATTGATGTGTTTCTTGAATAACTACTTAGACACCCACCTGAGCATGAATTTGGGTTTTTTTGATCTCATCCCTGATAAAAAACCTATATCTAAGATAAATTATAGGATATATATAGTGTAATTAGTGGAACTAAAGAAATGACTATAGTAGTTATCTGATAATAGTTTTATAATCCCTAGTATTTCACCATGGGAAACCCTATTCTTTTTATTAAGAAGAAATATGGGTATATGATTTTTTTCATCGATTATAGAAAAATAAATTTCATTACTATAAAAAACATGTATCTTATGTCCTACATTTATGACTTATTTTATCAACTTCAAAGATTTAAATATTTTTAAAATATTTATCTTCATTATGGATATCATCAACTATGAGTAAATAATTAGGGTATTTCATATATGACATTTCATATGATGTATCGACATTATTAATTTTTAATAATTCCCATTGGATTAACTAATGCACCCTCTATTTTTATGGATCCAATTAATATATAATTCAAGGATTATCTTAATAATTCTTTATGGTATTTATTTATGATATCTTGATATACTTTAAAATCTATTATGGTCATAAGAATTATTTTAAAATCATTCTTAAGACTCATAAAGAAAATGAGTTATATTTAAAATTTAGAAAATGTGAAATATGGATTTAGGAAGTTTCTTTTCTTGTCCATATTTTCTCTAAGGATGGAATATTAGTTGATCCTCTAAAGAAAAATGTAGTTAAATAATGGCCAATTATAAAAAATATAAATGAGGTGCGTAGTTTCCTTGGATTATAAGGTTACTGTCAAATATTTTTTCAAAATTTTCCTTGATTAGAAAATTGATAACCAAGTTTTTATCTGAAGGGGTTAAGTTAATATTGTCAAAATAATTTATGGAATTTTTTGATGAATTAAATATGATATTGGTCAATTAATTGATATTAATTTTACCATTGGGAAGGGATGGATTTATGATATTTAGTAATGCATCAAATAAGGGACTAGGATGTGTACTTATGCAGAATGATAGATTTGTTACCAATGAATCAAGGCAGTTAAATATTTGTGAATAGAATTATCTAACCCATGATCATGAGTTGGTAGAAATAATATTTTCATTAATGATATGGATTCATTACCTTTAGGGTGAAATAAGTGAAATATATATGGAATGTAAAATTTTAAAATACATCTTCTCACAAAAATATCTCAACATGAGGCAAAGGCGATGGTCATGACTACTCAAATACTATTATTTCTCAATGTGTTACTATACTATAAATTAAAATAATTTGAATGATGAATTGAGTAAGAAATGTCATGGATTTTTTACTAAAATTAGGATTTAAAAGTATCTTATATTCATGGATTTAGTAAATTTGGATATGGGAACCATTAAGGAATGGGAAACATCACATATATTCCAAATAAATATCAAACCATCCTTATTAGAGAAAATAAAAAGTTCTTAACTTGATGATGAGAATATTCAAAAAAAAATAAAAACTCTGAATGATGGTAAGTCGATAAACTTCATCTATGAAGATGGTATTTTTAAATTTGGAAATATGTTATGTGTTCCATACTTTCTTAAGCTAAAAAGAGAATTATTAGGTGAATCTCGTAGCTCAAATTTCTCTATAAACCCTGGTAGAACCCAAATGTAACGAGATTTAAAAGAAAATTTTTTGTGGGGTAATATGGAATGGGAAATTGAAAACTATGTATCAGGACTCTTGGTTTTTCAAAAAGTAATTTATAAAAAACATCCTAAAGTATTCATGACACCTCTACCTATTCATATGTGTAAATGAGATGATATTACTATGAAATTCGTCACTATATTTTTAAATACTCTAATAAATAATTATTTCATAAGTGTTATTATATACTACCTTACCAAGTCCACATATTTCCTATATATAAGGGAAGATCTACCTCTTAAGTTCCTCACATAGATTTATATTAATAAATTTATAAGGCTTTATGGTGAAACTGTTTTGATTATATCTGATCATGATTTGTTGTTTACATTGAAATTTTGGAAGAGTCTTCAGAGGGATCTTAAAATCAAGCTATTTTTTGAGAACCACATAACATCCTCAAATTGATCAGTAGTATGAATGTACTAATTATATGTTAGAATATAAATTTATTTCATTCTTGATTGACTTTCAAGTTTTGTGGGATTAGTATTTACCTTTTGGAAAATCCACCAAGCCTCTCTAAAGTTCATGATATGTTCCACATATCTTTATTATATAAGAACATGAAAGACCCAAATCGTATTATCACTTATGAGGAAATATAATTGTAACAATATTTATCTTACTATGAAGATCCTATCTAGATTTTGTACAATGGATAATAGGTGTTGAGGAATTGAACGACTCAGTTGGTAAATGTACTTTGGAGAAATAATATGATAGAAGAGGTAATACGGAAGCCTAAATAAGTTATAAATAATAACAACCCACATCTATTTATGAGGTGATATTCTGGAATTTTTTAGGATGAAATTTTTGAATTGGGGGAGAATGTAACACCTAAGATTTAATTACAGTGAGTAATATTTTCTTTCTAAAGAAACAATAGTATAATGCACATAGCTTTATTAAAGAATGTGATTAAAATTGAAATTCCCAAATTATATAAATTTCATTTTATAAAAATTATATAATTTTTGAAATCATCATATCAAAATTATCATTAGATAAAAATTTTGGGATTTTTCATAAAATAATGATTTTTCAGTGAATAGCTAAAAAATACCAATTTTATAAAAAAATTTATTCTCCAGGTATTTAAAAATTAAAATTTTTTATATTTATTTTAAAATTTCATTAGTTAATTTTTATTAAACATTATCCAATTAAAATCATTGGAACGGACATTTTTCTTAATTTTGGTATAAAACTTTTTTATACTTAAAAATGCTTTTTTTTTAAGAATCATTTTTCATCACATTTTGTGAAATTGTATTAAAAGTTATTTATATCACTTCTAGGAGTTGAATAATTTAAAATAGATTAAATATTTTGAATTATAATTTCAAGTTGTTTTTTTCATAATGAATAGTAACTAAGGAAAATATTTATCACCCCGATTAAGGGTAAAATGAGTTAAGAGGGTTAAAAATAAAGGTTTAAGGATTAAAGATGAAATAAAACACTTTCTTAAACCTAAATGGTTGTTTGTATTTAAAACTTAACCTTATCATATTCAAAAATATTTCTTTTTGGATCCATTTTACTTTAGTAAGACATTAATATATTTCAATCTTTTGAAAAATTTAATGTGGGTTCTATCCCTCACTTATAAAATGGAACCACCTCTCATCTCTTCCTCATAGTTCAAATGAATATTAGTTTAGAAAATTCCTGGATAAATAATTTTATAACATCCCTCCACTCTTCATATAGGTCATTATTTGATCATAATACCATGCTATGATGGATTTAGGTATAAACCTATAGAGGTTTTCTAAAGAAGAGGTATAGTTATTAACTGAGTGTTTTAATTTTATTTCCTCATATACCACCTTAAAATATTCTATAAACATGATAATGTAATAAAATAAATATATTATATATACTAAAATTGTATTTTTCTTATGGCACAACCCTTATTCATCTCCTTTCCATCCTACATAAAATGAAAACATCACTTGTGTGTATGTACGGTCTACCCTCCCCTTGGAGCGGTGTTATTCATTTTTCAAAGCCAATTTAATTATATGGGTATAAAGATATAAATAATGAATATATATGATATTTATGACATCAATATTATTCTATAAATATAATATATCATTTACCTTCTTACCCTTCCACCCTCTAAAAAATGATAATTTTGTTCGTGCGTACAAGTGGACTACCATCTCCACAAAGTAATGTGATTCATTTGTCATTATTCCTTTTAAGAATGATTATAAATATGTATATAATTAATATATATGATATTTATATCATGATTAACATTATGTATATAATATAACCATGACAAATATACAAGGACCAAGACTGCCAAACAAAAACTTACTTGAAAAATGAAGCAGTAAATACTCAAAAATGATAATTTTAATAATGAATTATTAATAAAAATATGTTTAAATGTTATAAGTAGATAATATATGATATTATAAGTATTTATATTGTTCTATTATAAAAGTATAATAAATTTAAATTTCTTATATAGGAGGTTAAAATCCCTTACGAAATAAGTAGGACCTAAGGTAAGGGTTTATTTCACAATCTCATCCTTATTTGGGATTATTTATATTTAAGTTTATATTAGAGTAATTATATGATATTTTTTATCTTTAACCCCATTTATTTTCTTATAATATATTTATATATATGTTTATCATGAATTATTTCCATTTTTACCTTCTTTTTCACTAAAAAAACAAATGAACGTTTTCAAGGAGAACCGACATTGTTTTTCTATTCAATTATGAATATTTCTATTCCGTGTGCATATATTTTTTAAATTTTTTCAATAATGTTTTTAATATTATCAAATAATTCATTAAACTATTTTTTTACCCATGTTTTAATTTCTATAAAAGTTTTAAAAGTAATCTTCTTGTTGTTTTTCAAACAAGGTACTTTTTACCGATGGTGTGAACGGAATATTTGTTTTAACACTTACCACATGAAAAACATTTCCCATAGTAATGACTATTATTTTAATTTAATATTACTTTACTAGTTTCCATGGTTATTTTAAAAGAAAAATAATTCTTAAAATTCTGTAATTTTTTATATTTTAAACATGTTATTTCAAAATGAAAAGGATATTTTCTTCAAGAACAGCTCAAGTGATCTTTTAAAATTATTTTCATCTATGAAAAAATCCTTTGATGAATATTATGCTTTAATAATGATATAATATAAATTTACCATATGCCTTATTTCTTTAGAAGTATTATGATTATATATTTATATTTACTGATTGGGGAAAATATTTACATTTCATATGCTTATTTTTCATTATGAATGATTATGTTTATTTTGTATTGAATTTTTATTCATCCCTTTCATATTATGAATACATTGGACTTATTAAGTGATAGGTGGGGTCCATTAGAGACCCTCAATGAATCATTGGGTCCCAAGAGACAAACTAGGTTGGGTATTTGGCATATACCTTACCTATTTACATATGATGTCATGGCACAAGCCCTTAATGATAATATTATAATGCCTAACATTATGCATTCTGTCATTATGAAACTAGTTATTGTTATCCATGTTATTATATATGTCATTGTGTTATCCATATATTTAGTGCCCTTTTATGATATTGGTTATAAGGAATATTTGATTATTTTTTTATTTCTACCATATTATTCATGCTTTGTTTATTTTATGGTAGATTATGTTGTACGTTTTCCCCTACTGAGTATATGACATCATCCTTTATTATGTTTTCCTTTACCTATGATACCAATAAGGGTTCTATGAATGATTTAATGGATTTAATAAAATAAATAATAAATTCAGCACTATTTTTTTAAGTTATATTTTATTTTTTCATATGTAATTTGAGGATCATGTATGTGTATAGTCTCACAATACTACTTAATTATTCAACCATTCACGATGCGATCTCTTATATTTTGTATCAAAGTAGTAAAATAACAACTAGATTAGGGTTACTAGAGTTGTGGTATTACAATTTTATAGATATTACATGGTGTGTAATTCTACTATACAAAGTATGTGATCCCTAGTTAGAGGTCAATCATGCTCTACAATCATCCAATCATTTAAATTCAACTTTCATAGTGTGTCCAGATAGTGGAAAAAATGTGTGGGACCTACGAGATACTCGGTCCTAAACCTATAGTACAATATAAGCTAAGTCATCTTGATGTACATGGTTTGTCTTCTTCCTATACCATAGTTTGAAGGATCAGGATTAGATGGTGTACCCTCTTCCAGTACATGAGTCATGTTATCCTGAAAAACATGACATATCTTATCCTTATACACGACATGTAAAACTCCAAGTCCAATTGGTATGTACTTAGCCAAGTCCAAATTCATATTCTCAAATCTATACAAAGTATATACCCTAGTATATATTATTTTTGTTGATGGGTTGGGATCATGGGTGTGTTCCCCCTATACAAAATGATTCATGAGGATCGGCATAAAGAGTGTGTGGGAGTCAGGTACACACCATGTATTACATAACTAACCCTAGTCATCTTACACGAAAATACATTATATGTACTTCCAATAATATATAATATTATATTTATATATCACTAAAACCCTAGTGCCAAAGGGTGAGATAATACACAAAGTGTGATTCTATGGAATACGCATCGTCTAGTCATAAATCTCGGATCCAAAACCCCCACTCCCCATGATTTATGCCACTATCATCATCATCCACACTATTGAAACCACCCATCACACCATCCACCATACATGAATGTTTTTAGGGGTCTTTCCCAGTTCCCATGATTCCTTTTTTTCACCTCCATGGGGTTATGCCATCTTTATAGTCTAGAAACACACACCAACCTCACCAGACCTAAAGCCATGTCATTGATAAATCCACTATTGAACCTAATAGAGTAGTACCTTGCCCACTGCCTTATCAATTTAGAGTCATCCCCATCCTCTGATAACCATCCTTCCACTATAAACCATCATTATTTAATGGCATCCAATACAAAGTCTAGAATTTATTGATTACCACGAGAAGAAACAAGGATAGGGGGAAGTAATTGGTGTCCAATGAACTTCCATCACACCTGAGAATTCATAAAAAAATCATGCCCACTACTGAGGATAAATAATGAAATATAAATTGAAAACAAGATAATAATTCATGATTAGAAATAATTTTCCATAAATCATCAATGAAAAAAATTAGCATATCCATATCAAAGAACATGCCACATAAAATCCATGATGTCAAGATAGTCTCAAGGACATATTGATAATTCAAAATTTTGTTTTAAATTTGAAATAAACAAATAATTGTGAAACCAAAAAGAAAAAAATTTACCTATTAGCTTTAATGTTTTCACTTCAATATGTTCATGAAGGTCATGTGATATAATCATCAATTCTAGCATGAATCTGGATATGATCTGATGTTGATCCCATTTCATTATCACAAGATCCAATCCACCACCACCCCCTCCCACCACTCTCTCTCAATATAGGGTTTTGTGTCATTTCCAAATTCAGATCACCTTAGTGAAAATTCATAATGGGGGTTTTATAAGTGCCAATTAGGTCAAAATTAGGCTTTTAATTAATGACCTGAAAAGGGACCATTCCTAGGACCGAAACCTAAATTCATGCACACCTCCTCTAGCTATAACCCATCAATTTATATACATATGTAGAGTCAAAATTTTCACATGATATCTTATTTAAGAGATCTTGAAATCTGTGCTTGTTAGATAATAATTTATTTAATTAATAAATATTTAAAAACCTTTAAAAATGATGTGCTTAGAATTACACTAAAACTCAGTCTGAGGGTAAATTTTGTTCCTTGAGATTAATATAACCATACAAAAAATTGAGTCCATATGGTAGGATAAATTTATCATTTTACCCCTTAAATGTACCTGGAACTTTGGAACTCAAAAATGAGCTAATTCTAGATTGAGAGAGAGAAAATTGGGTTGCTACATCATTTAACAAACTAACATAGGATAATGGGAGTGTATTTTCCATTTATTTTTGATGTCTTGGAACAAGGCCTCAATTGTATAATTATGATGTGTGACATTATATATTCCAACTTTATGAGATCTATTATTGTTTTCAACATGATTATTTATTTCTATTGTTATAGATATAGTATATTTTTGAATTCTGTTATATGGAAATTATATATTTATTTATTACTAACATATTATATACGTATTTTATATTCTTTATTATGTTTGATTGTACATTTCCCCTTACTTTTAATTTGAGATCATCCCTTTATATTATGTACTCATTTCCCTAGGAAACCATGAAGAATGATACATGTGATCTAATGATAAGAAAGGAAGGAATAATGAATATTTTTTATGATGTGCTTTATATTCTAATGTATTGTAATGATGAAATATTTATCTAGTCTCACAATACTAAACATTTGGATCTTTTGTATTGTGATATTTTTATTCTATTTCTAATTTAATAAAATGGTCATCATTTTTGGGTAGGTGGAGTTAGGGTTGTTACAGTCTTAGGAAGTCAGGACATGAGAAAATAAATTTTTGGTTTAACTTTGTTTAAATATAAGGTTACCTTTCAATGTTTTCCTAGACATGAAAAAACTATTCATCACCTAGTGTCTCAAAATTATTATATTTCATGATTATTATGCATGATTATCAAACCACGAATCATCAAAAATAATTTAAAAATTCTCAACTTTAACTATCTTCATTCCAAAAATTATTATTGTAATAATATATTTTGAAAATGGAAAAATAAAAGTGTGATAAATTGTGTATTTTTTATAATTATAACTTCTTTATGTTACAAAAATTCATCAAAAAATAAAAAATGAGAAAACAAGCTTGAATTATCACAAAAAAAATTAGAAAATGACCTATAATTACTTTTTGACATGTAATAAAAAATTGTACTTTAATATGATGTGTGATATTTTTGAAGAACCATTGTGATGTTTTGTTTTAACAAATTTTTGTATTTGTTCACAACAAATCATTTGTAAAAGAATGTTTTTGAAAAATTGGTGAATGTTGATGAATTTTCATACCCAAACACAAAGGGGGAGAATTTTTTTGAAAAGGTTTTTTTATGGACACAAAGTATCGAACTGAGAAGTACTAGACACATAAGTCATCAAAAAGATGGACTTATTGATCGAACACGTCATCGGTCTCTGATCGATTGACATGAAGTGCAAGATTTATCAGACACAATGTTTATTTGAAAGTCAGTAGAAGCAATGATAGAAATTCATAATGTTTCTGAATAGGTCGAATGAAGGTAGTAATGTATAGAGTTAGAAAGTTCTTAAAATTTATAACCTAAAGTCAGGCGATGACTTGATAATCTTGAAGCTTTCATAAATCATGAATACTCTCATGATAAGTTCTTTTCAAGAAATGGAGGAATCATAAAAGATTGTATCAGTTCTAAGAATCAATAAAAAGTTTGCATTGGATCCATAAGTATTAGGAACAGAAGTTTTCAAAAGTATGAATGAGTTATAGTTGATGAGGTTTGAATATTTTCAAAGTTACAGAGTAGATTTTCCAACATAATAAAAATTCCATCATAATGAGATTCACATCATTATGAAAATCCTATCAGACTGAATCTGAGAAGTAAATTCAATCAGACCAACTCTGAGAAGTAAATTCAATTGGACCTACTCTAAGAAGTAAAGTCAATAGTACTAACTCTAATAATGAAAATCAATTTAGAATGAGTTGAGGAAGTTCCATCGTAATGAGATAAAGAATATCTATCATAATGAGCTAATTAAGTTCCCTTATAATGAGCTGAGGAAGTTCTATCATACTAAATAAATTTTAGGAAGTTTGAGAAGGCTGTTACTAATAAGAATCAATATGATTCAATAAGGTTCCAGAAGAGTTGAATTGTTCAAACATGAAGTTTAAATATGAGTGAATTTTAGAGGTTTTTTAATTTGAGTAAGTAGAAAACGTTTTTCAGTTTCCTACCATTTCCATTCTGGGTTTACTATAAATAGTTGCATAGTAAATTTTTAATTTTCATCATTTTCACATGTGAAAAATTTTTATCACTTCAGATGTTGAGTTAGAGTTTTAATCAAAGTTGTTTTCAAATAGATATCTCATTAGAATATTAGATAGTTTAAATTTTTATTACCAGGATAAGGAATATTAGACTTAGTAGATGAGAAGAGTTTGAGAAATACAGTTTGAGAAAAGGTTTCATTATAATAAGTCTATCATAATGAGTCAATTATACTTATGCAATCACATCAAGGTCCATTTGATTGAGTTTCTGAAGAGAGTTTTGTGGAGAAATTTTTTTTATGATATTTTTTTTGTGGCTTAATTTTTTGTAAGAAAAATTTGTAAAATTTTGGAAGTCATTATAATCATTACTATTGAGATATAGAAGGTGTCTAATGAGAGTTGGCACAAGTTCTATTCATTTCTAAATAATAGTGAATTTTCATAGACCTATAGGAGTGGAAATGGAAAGGATGTAGGTTCTCACAATGAGGTCGAACCTTGTAAATATCATGTACTTTACTTGGTTTTTTACTTTTGTATACATGATTATTTACTAAAATATGATAAGTTTATAAACTTTAACAGGTTGTAGGGGTTATGTTTTAAATTTATTAAAACTTATAAAAAGTGAACAACTGATTCAACCCCCCCCCCCTTCTTAGTTGTTATTTGTTTTTTTAGAACTTCAAGTTTTATCAAAGTGAGGTTCCCTTCTTTAATACTTATCATGGATAATATAAATTATATCAATAGTATAGGTACTACAACATTTGATGAAAAACATTATCATGGATGAAAAAATAGGATGATTCTTTATCTTCTATCTCTTGGCCTAAAATTTTTCGATGCTGCTACAATTGGGTTTTCATCTTATTGATAAGGATGCCCCGATGACTTTTGTTGATAAGAGAAATATTTAAGTTGATATAAAATATGGTAATTTTATCATTATTTCTTAGTAATAAAATATTTATGTGAAGGTAATAGGTATAAAAACATTTAAGAGTATGTGGGATAAGCTACAAAGTATTTTAAAAGGTAATACTAAAGTGAAGTAAGAAAAGCTAAAAATATGGTATGGTAAGTATGAAGACATAAGAATAAGAGGTGAAGAAAATATTGATTAATACTTCATCAGGGTAAATGAAATTTTTTAGAGCATTATAGGATTTGGAGAAGTTTTAGAAGATTATACAATATTGAAGATATTTATGAGAAACTTTCTAGAAAGTTTTGATTTTAAAATTTCTTCTTTAGATGATAAAGATTATTTATCTCTTGATGAATTTAATAACTTTCTAGTTGATTATGAAATGATTAAATATCTAATGTTAAAAATAAAATGAAATATGAAATGGATTTTGAAGTCATGAGAAAAATTAAAATACAATATGTTGAATATGTTGATCCTTATGAATCCTAAGATAAAGAGTATAGTGATTTGAATGACAAAATATCATCTCATATATCCAAGAACTATCGAAGAGGAAAAGGAAAGTATGGAGGTAAGCTTCCTCTCAAATTTTTTGAGTGTGGTGGAAAAGGAAATTTTGATATGAATTGTCCTAAGAATAGTGTTATAGAATATTGAGATGATTCTAATGAAAAACCTCAATTTAATAAGTTGAACAAAGTTTATAAATAAAAAAAATTATCCAAAAAATATTAGAATAATTTTACTAGGAACAAGAGAATTATTTTGAGTAAGAAAGTTGAATCAAACTCAACTAAAAACAATTCTTCAAAAGATGAAAGTCTATAAAAGGTTAGAACATTCATTGAAAATTTTGATAATATTGAATATTCCTCAAATAGTGAAGAAGGAGGTGAATAATCTTACAGAGGGTGTCATATTAGAAAATAACTTGTTGCATGTATTTATAAAAATATATCTCTTAAGAAAGAAATAAAAATGATGAAAAAATATGGTGGAAAATTTGTTGAAGGTGAAAAATATGTTTTCAATAAAGAAGAAGAATACATCAAGGAGATATTAAGTAAAAACTTATAATTATTGAATAAGGAAATATGGTTTATGTTCTTAGTAAGAATTTGGAAACTAATGAAGAATAAGTTAACAAATTTCAATCAAAAATTAATGATTCTAAAATAACCTTGAGGAAGATGAATGAAAAATTCAAAAAAGATTCAAAAATAAAATCATAGACTTATAAAGTTGTTGAGAGAGTTTAAATCAATAATTAGGTGAAATCCTTACCGAAAAAAAATAACATTTCATCTGATCTTTAAAAAAATTTAGGAGATAATAATAGTATTGGGAAAGCATGGGTTGATAAGGGATGTGAGAAACCTATCACATCTAAAAATGTTGAAAACTCCCTCAATAGGAAAGATATTCCATGCCCATAGTATGATAGAGAAGAAATAAGTTATCAACCATAACAAAGTTTCTACATAGAAAGGGATCATGGGATGTTATGCCATATTAGTTGGAAACAGATCCTTCCCAGTAGGTCTCTCTCCAAAATGATCCCTTAGTGGGGAGGGGGTGGAGGGGTGGAGGGTTTGAAAATACAACTCCTAGGTATTTCCTTTCTCAAATAAAAAGATCTTATTTTAATAGAAAATCAAGATTTGATAGTTATTGTGGGTGATGTGAAACCTATGGTCATAGGTATTATAATTTATGGCATAACTTATATATTCCTATAAGAAGGTTTGAATAGAGTAAAAGAATTAGTGAAAGTAGAATGAGTAACTTTACTAAGTTATAAAAAGTTGAAAAGGTAAATTCTCAAGGTATTAGAAACTTTCCAATGAAAAATCAGTTTGATTTTCTGAAAGAATTATGTCAAATATGTGATCAACTGGTTCATTTTTCTAAATAATGTTTGAATTCTCTTCTAGTAAAAGTCTTATATGTGGTAGAATAAAAGTAACCAAGAAAGAATAAAGTTAAAGAAAGATATTTTGTTGTTGAGACTACCTTGAAAGAAAGTAAAAGGAACAAACCATGGATACTTGATAGTGGTTGTTCTTCACACATGATATGTGATTTAAAAATCTTGAAACATTTTGAAAATAATGATGGAGGTGCTATTACCTTTGGGAATGATAGTTCTCTAAAAATAAAAGGAATCGGAATGTATAAGATTGAAGTTGAAAATTTGAAATATAAGTAAGTCTTTTTTATGGAATAAAACATAACTTACTTGGTTTCATTTAACATGGTGATAATAGAAAATAATTTATCTTCAGAAGAAGAAAAAATTGTTATCAAAAGCGTTAAATATGGAAAAGTTATTAGCAAAGGATAAACAAACAATGGTAATATCTTCCAAATAGGATAGTTTAACAACTCCTGTTACTTAAGTGTTGAAAATGAAAATACGTTGTGACACCAAAGACTTGGCCACCTTGTGAAAAAAAACATAAAAAAACTTTCTAAGTTTGATGTTATTATAAACCTTCCAGAATTGAAAATAATAGAATAATATGTTTGTAAAAATTTTCAGGAAGATAAGATAACTAATAAAAGTCATAAGAGAGTTGAGATTCAGTCTATCAGACCTCTTGAAATTATTCATTCCAATTTGTGTAGGCTGATGATACATTAATCAAAAAAAGCTTATTTTTTTACTCTATCACGTTTATTAATGATTTCACTTGGATGACAAATATCATGTTTATAAAGCACAGGTCGAAGGCTATTGAAATGTTTAGATTATTTAGAAAATATTTTGAGAATAAAATGAGGGTTTACATAAAAAATTTGAGAACATAAAATGGTACAAAATTCACATGAAATACTTTTGAGATTTATCTAAGGAATCATGGAATCAAACATTAGTATAGTACTTCATATAACCCAAAAAATGGAGTATCATAAAGGAAGAATATATTTTTTTGGAAATGGGAAGAATCATTTTAGCGTAATACAAACTTTCAAAGTTTTATTGGAGAGAAGATGTTATCACTACTGTACATGTTCAAAATAGATGTTTGTTAATGCAAGAATCCAACATGACTCTCTAAAAAATCTGGTATAATAAAAAACATTTATTGAAATGATTCAAGGGTTTGTAAGTCCATGTTTTCTAAAAAACAAAAAACTGAATCTTGTAAAGTTTGATGAGAAAGCAGAAGAAGTAATATTTATGGGTTATTCACCCAATGGAAGAAGTTACAAATGTTAGAACAAACATTTACAAAATTTGGTTGACTCATATGATGTAAAAGTTATTGAAAATCCAAATTACACAAAAAAAGTTTCTAGAAATGTGGAGGAAGAAAAACTCAAAGTTTCCAATGAATATAAAAGTGAGAAAAGTAATATCCATGAAGATTCAGATGAATTTTTTGATGAGTAAAGTGAAGTAGATGGAGGAAATATAAAATTTACTACATTACAAAAACATGTTGAGACTAAAAATATTCTTTGGAATCAGAAATCTCTTGTCCAAACTATAAGGAATCTCATATTAGAAAATCAAACTTCACTCATTTCAAAAGTTGAACCAAAATCAGTTTTAGAATCTATTCTACACAGAGAATGGGTGAATGGTATGAATGAAGAGTTGGATCAAATTGAGAAAAATGAAACATGGGAAGTTTTTTTCAAATCCAAAAGGTAAAAATGTTATTGGAACAAAAATTGGTTTGCATAAACAAGTTGAATACACATGGAGAAGTTTCAATAAAAAAATAAAGGCTTTCTTGTAAAGGCTATGAATAGGTGGAAGGTATAGATTTTGAAGAAAATTTTTCCCCAATTTCAAGATTAGAAACTATTAAAATGTTTCTATCAGTGGTTTCATATTGAAATTATAATGTTTATTAGATAGATGTAAAGTAATTTTTCTTAGATGGAGATATTGAGGAAGAATTTAAAATTGAAAAACCTTGTGGTTTTCTACTTTATAATGATGAAAACAAGGTTTTTAGATTGAATAAATCCTTGTATGGGTTAAAATAATCCCAATGTTCCTGGTATTCATAACTTGATAGTTGTTTGATAATGTTTAATTTTTCTAAAGGAAATGTTGATAGTAACTTGTATGTGAAATAATTTAACTTCATCACTCTAATTTTAATCATGTATATGGATGATATAATATTTTTATGGGATGAAGAAAGAGTTTTTAAATAGTTTGATGAGGAAATGAAGAATAATTTTGAAATTTCAATGTTGGAATAATTAACTTTATTCATTGGATTACAAGTTCAAAAAAAGAAAAGTATATTTTCTTATCTCAAGAAAATTATTTCATGGAATTGTTAAAGAAGTTTGGGATAAAATAATCCAAAGAATATTATATTCTTATTTCAATTATCACAAAGTTGAGTAAATATTAATCTAAATATAGTGTGAATCAGAAAGAGTTTTAGAAGTAGATAGAAAGTTTGGTTTATCTCACATCCTCAACTCTAGATATTTTTTATGTTGTGTCTTTGTGTGATAGGTATAAAAATAATCCAAAAGAATCACATATGTTGGTAACAAATATAATTCTAATATATGTCAAAAGAATAACTTAACATGGGTTATTATGAAAAAGAAATTATGAGATGAAGTTTCATGGTTATACTGATGTCGATTGGGCTGTAGATTGTAATGATCAAAAATCAACTTTTGGAGGAATATTTTTCTTGAGAGAATGTTTTGTAAGTTGGCATAGTATGAAGAAAAAATAAATAACTTTGAAAACAGTGGAATTAGAATATGTTGCAGCTACTCGGTCTTTTACTCAAATGTTGTTGATCAAAGTTTAGTTGGAATATTTGAAAGTAATAGTTTCTACACCACTAAAGATACATTGTGATAATCAGAGTGAAATTGATATTTCGAAAAATCCTATCCAACATTCAAGATCAAAACAAATTGATATATAATTTCAATTTATAAAAGATAAATTTGATTCTTGATATGTTTTTCTAGAATATATCTCAATAAAGTATCAAATTTTTGATATATTTACAAAATTAAAGCCAAAAGAAAGGTTTGTTAAATTGAGGCTGCAACTTCATGTGCAGCCTCCTCTAATGAATTCCTAAACCTTTTGATCATGTTGAAAAATGGGGATAAAAACAAAAAACTTTTTACTTTGTAAGAATTTTTTAACTATTCTTCATTTATGAATCTAAATATATTATTATTAGATAATGGGGAAGATAATAATCAAGTGGGGAGAAAAATAAAGGTTAGAAAAAGATAAAAGTGAGGGAGAGTTTATCTTTACATGGATGCAAAATTTTCTTGTCATTGAGGGATGGAATTCATTCAAAAACATTACTTTATCTAGTAGTGTGGTGTTGGGACACTCTCTTTTGATAAATTCTATGTTTTGATAAAAGTTGAAAACTTTGATTTGTTTTAAAAATTAGTTGTGAAAAACTATGAGTGTTTTAAAAATGATGAGTTGTAAAAAAAATTAATGAAAGTTTTCAAACAAATCCAAAGGGGGATATTGAAGAACCTTTATGATGTTTTGTTTTAACAAAGGTTTGATAACTAATATTTTATAAAATAATGGTTTTAAAAAATAGGTGAAAGTTGTTAAATGTTTAAAACCAAACACAAAGGGGGAGAAAAGTTTTTTTGGGAAAGTTTTTTTTGGACACGGAGTATCGGACTGAGCAACACCAGACATAGAAGTTGTTAGAAAGATGAAGTTATTGATCTAACGCATCATCAGTATCATATCGATCAGCATGAAGTTCAAGATCTATCAGAAACAATGTTTGTTTGAAATTCATTAGAAGTGGTGAAAGAAGGTCATAATGTTGTTGAAGAGGTTTAATGAAGATGGTAATGTTAGGAGCTGGAAAGTTGATAAACTTTCTAACCTAAAATCAGGCGATGCTTTTCCAATCTTGAAGTTATCATAAATCATGAAAACTCTCATGATAAAAGATTTTAAAGAAATAGAGGAATATTAAAGAATTTATCAGTTCTAGGAATCAAGACAAAGTTTTAATCAAATCCATAAGTATTGGTCACATGTGTTTTTAGAATTATGAATGAGTTATAGCTTATGTGGTTTGAAGTTTTCAAAATTGTAGAGTGGATTTTCCATTGTAATGAGAATTCCATCGTTATGAGGATCCCACCGGACTGACTTTGAGAAGGAAATTCAATTCTACCGACTCTGAGAAGGAAAGTCAATTGGAATGACTCTGAGAAGGAAAGTAACTAACTCTGATGAGGAAAGTCAATTTGGAATGAGCTGAGGAAGTTCCATCATAATGAGTTGAGGAAGTTCCATCATACTGAAGAACAGTTAGGAAGTTTGAGAAGTCTGATTGCTAAGAAGACTCAATATGATTCAAGAAGCTTTTAGAATAGTAGAAGTGGTCAAACATGAAGTTTAAATATGAGTGAATTTCAAATATTTTGAATTTAAGTAGGAGGGAAATAGTTTTTAATTTCCCACCTTTGTCATTTTGGATTGCCTAAAAATAGTTGCATAATACATTCATACTTTTCATCCTTTTCACATGAGAAAATGGTGGAGAATGGTAGAGGTTGAGTTAAAGTTTGAATCAGAGTTCTTTTTAGATAGAGGTCTCATTAGAATATTAGACAGCTAAAAGTTTTCTTATCTAATTAAGGAAGATTGGACTGAGTAGTAGAGAAGAGTTTGAGAAATGTTGTTTGAGAAAATGTTCATCGTAATGAGTCCATCGTAATGATTCAATAAAACTAAGACAATTGAACATAGGGTCATCGGACTGAGGTTACAGATTGAGATTTTAGAGCAAAATTTTTTGTGATCTTTTTTTTTTGTGGCTCAATGGTTTGTAAGAAAACTTTGTAAACTGACAAGAGTCAGTATAATCATTCCTACTGGGAGATAGAAGGTGTCTAACGGGAGCTAGCACAAGTTGTATTCACTTCTTTATAATAGTGAATTTCCATAGACCCACAAGAGTAGATATAACCACTACTACAGATCTGGGCAAGGGATACACCAGCTTTTATCACTGCTAAACAGAAAGCACTGATAAAAGGGGGTCCTTTATCAGTGCTAGCTAAAAGAGCTAATAAATATACTATTTATCAGTGCTAAAAAGAGTGTTGATAAAGGTTCTCCCTTTATTAGCGCTTTTTTATCATGATAAAGGGTAGATTTATCAGACCTATTATTAGCACTAAAACAAGTTTTTAATAAAAAAAATATTATTAATTTATATAAAATTATTATATATATATATTCAAAAATAATGTTTATTTGTATAAATTAAATAAAAAATTCATGTTTATAATTAATATTTTTTTTAATAATTCAAATATAAATATATATATATATATATATATAATTTTTTTTCAAAAGAATTTCTAAGATTATAATTAAATAAATATATATTTAAATAATTGTAAGATTATAATAAATTTCATTAAATAATAAATATATTTTTTATATTTTTTATATTTTTTATATTTTTTATATTTTTTATATTTTTTATATTTTTTATATTTTTTATATTTTTTATATTTTTTATATTTTTTATATTTTTTATATTTTTTATATTTTTTATATTTTTTATATTTTTTATATTTTTTATATTTATTATATTTCTTATATTTCTTATATTTCTTATATTTATTATATTTATTATATTTATTATATTTATTATATTTATTATATTTAATATATTTATAATTATATATAAATACTATTTAAATATATATATTTATAATTATAATTATAAATATATTGATGTGTGAGTATAATTGACGTTCATATATGTTATGTATTCATCATGAATGTTCATTTATACATTACACCCTTTTTATTATTCATGTTGTTCATATGTGATGACTCGTTTTTTATTATATATACTTTACCAGGTATACAATTCATTCATGTTATACCCATGAATCTATTATGTTCTCAAAAATACTTATATAATTACAATAAATATATTTAAAAAATAAATATATTTATTATATTTATAATTATTAAATTTTAATTATTTATAAATACTTTTTTAATATATTTATTTCTAATTATAATTATAACTATATATATATTTAAATAATTATAAAATTACAATAAATACATCTATTATAATTTTATATATATATATATATACAAATATTTATAAATATATTTATTTATAGTTATAATTATAAATATATATATATATATATCTGTGTAAATAATTATAAAATTAAAATAAATATATTTATTATACTTATAAAGTTATAAATATATATAATTAAATAAATATATTTATAAATATATACAAGTATTTATAAATAAATACAAATAGTTATAATTATAATTCTAAATAAATATATTAATTATATATATTTATAAACTTATAAATATATTTGTAATAATTTTATAATTATTTAAATATATATATAATTATAACTATAAATAAATATGTATTTATTAATTAAAAATAAATATATATTTATTTAAAGTTATAATTATAAATAACTATATATTTATTTAAATAATTATAAATTTATAAAAAAAATCGCAGTTGGGGTGTGCCTCAGTGGTAGAGGTGCCCCACGATTCTACATCAGACCCAGATGAAAATCCTTATGGGAGAAAATTTCCGCAGGCAAACGGTGATGCAAGCAAGACGCAAGAAGATGATGATGTAGACATGACGTAGGCAGGTGGTGATGTAGGCATGATGCAGGCAGACGGTGACGTAGACATGATACAGGCATGACGCTGCACTGGGCCTTCAGGCCAGATTGTGAGGGCTTTGGGCCATGTAATGGGATTCATGCTCACTGGGTCTTCGTTTCATGTGCTGAATAAATAAGGCTTGAAGGGTGGGCTATCTCTTGGGGTGTTATAGCTTGGCTTTTCGGTCTGTGTGTGTGGTCTATGTGTTTGATGTAATTGTACCCTCAAACACCTAATATATATAAATTTATAACAAATATATTTATTATTCTTATAATGTTATATATAATTAAATAAATATATTTATAAATATAGATTTAGGCTCAAATCAAGCCGATCTTTTGAGGATGATATCATCAGACATTATGAGATGTTTGCAGCTTGTGGTGTTAAGAATTCATTCATGGATGTAACCACTGATGATACAGCTGGGCAATTTATGTCCAATAGTGGTGGTATATTAGAGGCTGGAGCCAACGGTTTATCAGAGCATGTTGGGGGTTACGATGAAATGGTCCGATGATGGTTTTTGAGGCCGGATCTGAACCAGCGATGATGGATGGAAAGGGTGGTGAAGCCTTGATTTGCCTGATGGTATAGAGATGCAGGTCTGACTATAGTCGAGAGAAGGCGACTGTGATTGGGAGCAGGTGACTTCAGCTTAGCGATGACCGGTGGTGATGATCTTGGGTTCCTCGGGTGGATATGCATAAGACAGTGATGATCGGATTGATATATTTGGGACCCATGAGGTGGTGTTCTTCCCGGTGGTGGCATGAGAGACCCAATAATTGGGGAGAGTCAGGTTTCTTGTAGATTTGGTGAAGTGAGC
This sequence comes from Viscum album, assembly GCA_963277665.1. Lineage (NCBI taxonomy): Eukaryota > Viridiplantae > Streptophyta > Magnoliopsida > Santalales > Viscaceae > Viscum > Viscum album. Next base: position 1,413,168,373 of record OY728125.1, on the reverse strand, counting down.
GGTGACCTTAAAGAGGCATGGTCAACTTTAGAGCACGACAATGTGACTGTGTTATAGGTAGGGTCGTTTCAGCGAGTTCTAGCGAGTTTCGGTATTGGGCTGGCAACGATGCGAGTCTGGGATGCTGGTTTGACGGCGGTGCATGGGACGACATTTCAGGCAAGTCTTTGGCTCGGACATGGCTGGTGGAATGATAATCATGACCAGTGACTGGCAGGGCGTCAAGTTCTGGTGAAGTGGGATCCCAGTTTTTAGGTTGATGAACTTCACTTTCCAGTGATGATCCTCTTTGGGATGCAAATCCATGATGGTCACAGTAGGACCTTAGGATGCGATTTTGACTTGGGAGGGTGCATGAAGTGTCCTCGGGATGGGTGTGTGTAGATACAAGCTGGCGAGATTGACTGTTGGCATCTGTATTTAAAGGCATGGTTATTCAATGTGGATACAGGCTGGCGGATTGATTATCGCATCTTTTTTCAAGGGATGATTTTTTTGTGCTATAATGATGAGGATAGGTCAGGATGGTGACCTTGGTTGCAGAGAGGGAGCCCTGAGGATGAAGGGTGGATGATGATTTCGGGATATGCAACTACAGGCTGGTGGAATATTTTTATCTGATTTCTTAGGCCAATGGAGGGGGACTTTGGATCCCATTTGTATTTGAGACTTTGATTTGGTTGTTTTTCATGACTGGTGGTGCTCTCTGTGCCACATGATGTGTAAGATTTCTTTGCTTTTTATTTTCTTTAATAAATTTTTTGGATCGGGCTCCCGCTCGACTCCTGAACTTTCTGGGTATATTTATAAATATATACAAATATTGATAAAAAATAAAAATATTTATAATTATAATTATAAACAAATACATATATATTTAAATAATTATAAAATTATAATAAATATATTAATTATATATATTAATAAAATTATATATAATTAAATAAATATATTTAAAAATATATACAAATATTGATAAATAAAAATTATTTATAATTCTAATTATAAATAAATATAGATATATTTAAATAATTATAAAATTATAATAAATCTATTAATTATATATATTAATAAAATTATAAATATAATAAATATATTTGTTATAATTTAACAATTATATATATATAGTTATAATTATAAATAAATATATATTTTTATTTAAATAATTGTAAAATAAATAATTATAAAATCATAATAAATATACTTATTAAATTTATAATCTTAGAAATATATATAATAAATATATTAATTACATATATTTATAAGATTATAGATATAATAAATATATTTCATATAATTTTATAAATATTTAAATGAAAATATATATTTATTTATAACTATAACTATAAATAAATGTATTTATTTCTTTATTTAAATAATTTTAAAATTATAACAAATATATTTATAATATTTATAATTTTATTAATATATATAATTAATATATTTATTATAATTTTATAAATATAAATAAATATTTCTTTATTTATAGTTATAATTATAAATATATATATATATATATCATATATATAATTTTATAAATATATATAATAATATGAATAAATTATTAACATTATATCTTTATGAGTGCTTTTTAATGGCTGATAAAGGAATGTTTTATCAAGACTTTCTAATTTAGTGTTGATAAAACATGCTTTTATCGTCGCTTTTTAACTAGCGCTGATAAAAGCTTCACCCGATTTTATAAATGAACCATAACAGTAGGTTTCTTCTCTCGCATGCCTCAAGCTTTCGCAGAAGCCGACACCTACATCATCAACCCCTCCTCTGCCCCGACCTCACATCTAACACTGTTGACCCCTCTTATGTCATCGACCCCTCTTCCACTGTTGTAGACCCCATCAATGCAAACCCATCTCCGCTTCGAACCCTCATCCTTCGTGAACCCACCTCCACAAACCCACCTATACCGCGTGCCGAACCCCACCTCATACTACGAACCCTCCTCTACTATGAACCCTCCATTGTCGTGGACCCTCCTTCGCCTCAAACCCACCTCCACCATGAACCCCACCTCCGCTGTGAACCCCTCTGTGGCCTCCGCTGCTATCGTTTCCGCCTACCATGACACCATCGCCACCAAACCCTATTACTATCGCCATAGGGATATGCCATTTTTTCCACATTATTATGAATTCCTAATATGTAGATAGATTTTGGCTTGGTGTTGGTCTGTTATTACATTACATTTAATATTCAAGAAATTCATTTGAATACCTTCAAATGGAGTGTCATTGATTCAACAACCCTAGTAGTATCATACAAATCCTTTAAAACATCTATATATTCTATATTTTTCACAATAACATTGTTGTAATGATTTCCCAAAAAATAGGGAAGTGAAAAAAACATTTACTTTAATGTTTTGATGTGTTCGTTAAGACGAGTTCATGTTTATGAACTATCTTTGAATTAAATTTTTAAATCCCCAAAAGAGTTAAATTCTAAATTGGTACAACATTGAGAAATGTGAATAGAAAAATATATTCTTGTTCTAAAAAAAATCTTGTTTTCTATAATTGGTTATCCCACATAGACTCGGATATTAATTACCCATGGATCATTGTTAAGAAACTTGTGGTTCCACACTTCTATCATGTAATTATTTGAGTTAAATGAAAATGGAAGAACAAAAGAGGAGAATAATTTTCCTTAATTCAGATGAAAATGGGGGATAAGAATTTTTCCCTTGGAAAACCTTCCCATTTATTTATCTAATGAACATGTGGAAAAAAAAATCCACTCCTTTTTATTTATTATGATTAAGAGGGTGTTAAAAAGTGAAGTTTTTTGGCATGTATTAAGAGTAAATCATTTCAATGGAATTGAAAATAAATATAAAGGTGGTGATTGAATCTCCTATATTTATGTTTCATTGTATTTTTTCAATAGTTATCAATGAATATTTCAATATTAATGTGGATAATTTCAGTGATGGATTGAGTATCCAACCAATTACATGTAGATTGGAGGTGTTTCACCTAAACTATGGTTATAGAGATATATGAGAGTTTCTACTACCAATAAATATCTAGTTGGATAGATTCTATTTTGATGATATAAGATTAAATTTTTTAAATGTACTAATCTTCAGATAAAAAATGACAAGTACTAAAGGACGTGTTCCAGTGTTGTCTATAGTAGTTTGGAAAGAAGTTTCAAAGAATCCAGCTACTTGGATAGATTGAAAATGCCCAAGTGGATCTTTTAAAATTATTTAAGTGTTTTGAAATTTTTCTTAAAAAATTATATGCGTTAAACATACCCTTTTCTATTTTAAATATCTTTCAAACGATTTAAACACTTTTCATGGACTTAGGTTGCATGACAAATGTTTGTCAACTCATCCAATTGGCTTTTATAAAGGGATGTGAATGTTTTGAAAGCATATTTAATGTTGGTTTAATTTTAACAAGGGTTGTGTGAATTTTTAAATGAAATTTTATAAAATAGAGAGGGTTGTTGCTCATTTTAAATGAGTAAGACTATTGGGTCATGAAGTTTCCTTGAATTATTTAAAAAAAGGAATTGTGGTTTTGTAAAAGAGTTATTGTAATTGATTGGTTTATTTTAAAAAGGGTGTGTTATTTTAAAGACGTATTTTTGTAAATCGTTGGATTTTTTAATGGGATTTCAAATGTAATTTTATAAATAGTTTTCAAAGGTCATCTAAAATGTAGTTTTTCCATAATATTTTAAGTTTATATTTTTATAGAATTAGGAAAACTAATACATTATATTGGGAAGACAAGTAGATTAATTATAACACCATGGAAATGGCATGTAACTAACTCTATCCAACCCATAGGATATCCATCATGAACTCACTCCCACAAAAAGGTGTATTAATGTTTAACCCCATTGAAACTCCTAAACCTACTTTTCATCCTACATCATTTGTATGGTTTAAATTAGGGGGGCCTAGTTTGATATGTCTATTTAGGCATTTTCCCTCAGAGGGATGTGATTGATTATTAATATGAAATTATTTATTCTTATTCATGGATGTAAAAATTGTCTCTTTCTTGTGAGGGCGTTAGAGTTGATATGTGATTTACTACTTATATTATATTAATTCATGTGATTATAATTGTCTTGTTGTTTGTCACTACCACTTGTTTGGCTGCATGGGAAACCTATGAATTAAGAAATAGGTCCAGATGTATACTACACTAGTTAGCTCACACACTAGCTAGTTTACCCTAGTTTTATGTTTTGATTAGTCTATAGAAGTGTCCCTAATGAGGAATGTGTGGTTAAGTCAGGTGGATTTTATATTTTCTTAGGATTCAACATAGGATGACTATTGGCCTCATTACAGTGTGAGTAAAAAATGAAGGAATAATTAAATTTCCTCTATGATTTTTATACGTTGCAGATAACAGAATTAGAACCAGTAAAGATGGATCTATAGAAAAATTAGATTTATCATCTAAAGAAGAAAGTAGATGATAAGAAATAGTGAAAGGTGTCTATAGTTATAAATTTATTTCAATAATTATAAGGATTATATTTCAATTATATTTCCTTTCCCATTGTAAATCATATAATAATTCAGATGGTTCTCATCTTGGTTTCCATTGAAGGTTTATTTCTAGAAAAATTGATGTCATGATTATATTCCTTCATGGAGATTCGGAGGAAGATATCTATATAAATAAACTGGAAGGTTTCATGCTAAATGGAATAGAAGGTTCGGTTCCAGTCTCAAATGGAGTTTTTATGGGCTTAAGTAGGCACCAAGATAGTGTAATTGGAATTTCAATGCTTTCATGGTAGAATTAATGTTCATGCAGGGTAATGTAAATAATTTCTACTATATGAAGGTGTATGATGATGGGATTCTTGTCGTTTTACTTATTTATGTAGATGAATTTCTCTTATTTGGACCAATAAAAGAAATGATGGAAGATTTGAAGATTAATTTATCTAGAAGATCCCAAATAAAGGACCTTGGTTCTGGAAAGTGGATATTAGGGATAAATATTGAAAGAGACTTAAATTCTATAACTTTTTTTAGACTTGGTTAATTTTTATTTCAATGATTTGCGTATTTATTTTGTTAGATATTAATATTGCCTAATCAAATAGGATGGATAAGAATAAAGAATGGATGGATGCTAGTCATCTGAAAAAATAGTATAAATATGGAGTTATAGAGTTCATCAAGTTTGAAAAAGATTATGCATATAACCCTTCTCAAATACTTTGTTCAAGTTTAGGATATTTTTAATCAATAAAAATTAGTCCATGGGATTTAGAAGAACAATTGATTTAACATGGAATAGATTTAAGTTATAAATGATCGAATAAATATAGTGAAAAAGAAAATGTAGCTAGGGAATGGGATAGAACTGTATTTTATGGATCATATGATATGATTAAAAGTATGCAAAATAAAGAATAATTTATTGAGGATGTGATTATATGTGTGAATGATGATGAAGATCATATTGAGAAAATGACAAGGAAAGTTTAAGATGAACTTCGTGATTGCCTAAAATTGTTTGAGAAGTTAAAGAGTTGTGAAAAGATGCCATTATATTCCAGTTTACCTAAATATACAACATTTTCAGTCATACTAAAGCTATATAATTTGAAAGTAGGAAACGGATGGAGTGACGCCAGTTTTACAGAATTACTTGCTCTCTTTAATGAAATTATCCTAGAAGATAATGATATCTTAAGCCAAAATTATGATGCCAAATGAATGCTACAGTTGATGGGTATGATCTCTGAAAGAATACATGCCTTCCCAAATGACTATCTACTATTTATTAAGGAACATAAATCAATTATATAATTCCCAAAGTGTGATGTTTCTCGATACAAGAAATATGAATCTGGTCCTATGAAAGTTGTATGGTACTTTACAATCATTCCAAGGTTTAGGAGCCTATATAGAAGTGATGAGATTGCAAGTCAATTGACGTGGAATGTAGATATAAGAATTAAATATGGGAAACTATGTCACCAAACAAACTTTCCTCGATGGAATAGAATTGATCATGAGTATCTTCTATTTTGAAATTGTCACAACCCGACCCTACCCTGGCTCGAGCCACAACTACCCCAAGCCCGCTTCTATATGCCAGGGGCTGGCGACAAGCTCCGAAGGCTAAACAACTCGGGGAGGCCTTTGCCTGAGTACCTATACACACACACACGCAGCACACTCAATGAAAAAGTGCAGAGTAAAAGAAAAGACAAGTAAAGAAAAGGGAAACTGCTATAAATAAACCACAAATGTGCATCGACCTCTAAACAGTACAAAGAAAGATGAAGGTAAACTAAAAAGGAAATAGGGAAAAACAAGTGCCCAAACAAAAAAGTGCCACAACCCGGCAACAGGTAAACAAAACAAACAGCTGGAAGGGTCCCCCACCTGGAACTCGACTCCGACCACCGCACGCGGTCCAAGCTCCCAAGCTCCTCTGAAGTCACGCTCCACCTATTCGTCGTCTGCAAGGGCACACCAAGTGCGGGAAAAGCCCAAGCAGGGGTGAGTATAAAAATACTCAGTAGGATACCCCGAAGGCTCGAGGGAGCAACAAAGGAGGTACTGAAGGGTGAGCAGTAGAGCGAATGGGAAAAGTAAAGGAGTACAACCGAGAGTACAGTAAAGAGTAATAGTAGAGGGTCCAGCTCAACCCAACAAGAGGAAACAAGGTAGACTCGTCCAGAAACAAGGAGCTGGAAATAGTGAGAAGATGAACTTCCCGTCGAGTCTTTGCTACCTATAGCAGGAGAGTAGACTCATCCAACCACGAGAAACTAGACACGGAAAGAACGTGGCATACCCTGTGCGTCTTCGCCTCTCCTGGAAGAAGAGTAACCAAACCCAAGAAGTGGGTACTGGAACAAGGTATATACATATAAATATGCTCAACAAGAAGCCCAAACAAGGTCATAATGGGATCTCTATCCCATATCTCAACCCAAGAAATGTGAGTCGCCAATAGTCCCAGAAGTAAACACCATCAATGCCCAGCATCCCGCACGTCTGACCCGAACTACAAGTCAAGGGAACCAAATCACCACACTTTGACACTATCCACTTTGGGCGGCACTGACTCGCTCGCACAGTTTGGATCGCATCACAAGGACGCATCTCGGTGGGGAAAGCACCCCTCATCCTTGAGATTTCTAGGTTAATTCAAACCACACCTCGTCACTGCCCCGCAGTCGAGAGGTCTCCTCGAAGTCAAGGTCATTTCATCACTAACCCGTACAACCAAGGGTCCCGCTCTGGTAATCACAGAGGAAAGTCACAGACTAGCCTAGTAAAAAAGACTGAGTCTGGAATGTCAATGGGAGACCCACTGCCCAGCCCTACTGGAGGGTAAACCCTAACCAGATATCGGGTGACCCACTGCCCAGCCCTGCTGGAGGGTAAACCCTAACCAGATATCGGGTGACCCACTACCCAGCCCTACTGGAGGGTAAACCCTAATACATCATCAGGTGACCCACTGCCCAGCCCTGCTAGAGGGTAGACCCTAACCAGATATCGGGTGACCCACTGCCCAGCCCTGCTGGAGGGTAGACCTGTAATAAGTCGACAGGCGACCCACTGCCCAGCCTTACTGGAGGGTAGACCTGGAACTAGATGACGGGCGACCCACTACCCAGCCTTACTGGAGGTTAGACCCTAAGATGTATTCGGGTGACCCACTGCCCAGTCTCTGCTGGAGGGTAGACCCTAAGAGTGTCGGGTGACCCACTACCCAGTCTCTGCTGGAGGGTAAACCCTAGAAGTTAGTGAGCAACCCACTACCCAGTATCTACTGGAGGGTAAACACAAAGAAGTCGATGAGCAACCCACTGCCCAGCCCCGCTGGAGGGTAAGCCCGGAACTGCTCTGTCCATCTCCACTAGATGGTACTGCTGGCGATCCATGCTCGAAACAACCTCAACCCTGCTGGAAACAACCTCAGAACAGGACCAGGTGAAAACTCAACCCTTCTGGTCAAAAAACAAGAACAGAGGAAGCCTCTACGTCGAAAGAGGTCAAAAGTACGTAAAGCAGAACACAGCACGCACATGGGGCCCACACAACGTGTGGCCCCAAGTCAACCCCAACCGAACGCACAAACGTTCTCAGGTACAAACAACCACATGTACCTCCAAGAATTCTCGTATACTCCCAGAGTATACCATGTTCTAGCCCAAAGGCTATCGTGCACACGACACCCAACGTCAACGCGAAGGCGTAACGTAACAACTCTAACCTGCCACCTCAACGGCTGAGGTAGAGCCAACCAAATATCTTTAAACACCAACCTCACTCTCCCATGAGTACACTCGATCACACGCCAAAGGTCCACTACAAACACGGTAGAAGAACCGCCACCGGGGCACCTTCACATTCCACATTTAATAAGATCGTACAAGAGGCTCTACACGCCTGAACAGATTACACCGTTGTAATCCTCGCAGAAAAACATGCGAGATCGACTACTTACTCGCCTCAAACGGATATCCAACGGAAAAGTCACCAACATCACCTCACGCCCGAATGGCATCCCGTGATCCCGAGTCTCGGCCCTGAAAACTGTTGGGTGCATCACACCATTGCGATCCCCTCAGGAAAATACGTCAAAAAGACTGCTCACTTGAGTGCAATGGACATTTGGAGAAAAAGATTCATTCCGGCGCACCACACACGAGCGGTACTACATGGGACCTGCATCTCGGTCCCAAAACACAAAGAACGTATCGATTCATTGCGATCCTCTCGAAAAAGCACACAAGTTCGACTAATCACTTGTCCAAAACGGGCACCTGGTGATAATGCTGAAAACCATCGTCAACTCCTGAAACAGCCCTCACAGGGCCCACACCAGCGTGCGGAATTAGAGCGGACAGACTGCGCCAAAGAGATTCCCTTGAAAAAACACCCAACATCGACTGCTCGCACGTCCCGAACAGACGTCTGATGAAAAAGTTACAAAACGCTACACGCAGCTCAAAAGACGGGCCATGGGGCCCATGCCTCAACTCCGGTTTCGACACCCGAAACTACACAGGAAAACTCCGCCTCGACATCAGGGTCCCAACACCACTGACGACGCTCAAAACGGACATCGGACATGTCCGCGCCGTCCAAAACAGGATCCCCTGAAAAAAAAACATCAAACCACTTAAAGACGTGTCGCGCCTCCGAGGCCCCTCATTTCGGGAATTAAAAATTCCCAAAACCATCTCAAAAACTTTGTCTCGGTGATATGGACTCATGGACGCAGAAGGTGCATCAAACGGACGTGCCGTTTGGAAAATACGGCCCCCCAAATGCAAGGGGGCCCAAAATGGGCCGGTCCAGACTGGCCGGCCTGGTCCAGACTGGCGGTCCGGACCAACCCACCGCGGCCCACTGGCTGTGGCCCGTCTCAACCCACCGGACCCGAGCGGGTCCGGTTCTCTAACACAGACCGGCCAAATAGGTCGGTCTCCCCACGTTGATCCGGCAGGACCCGCATTCGGCGGGTCCTTGTCCACGCTGCACGCCCGAGGCGGTCAGCGCCTCGGGCTCCTCCACTGAGCGCGACAGCACCCCCCTGCCGTCTGGCTCCGCTCCTCGCCGCACCGGCATCCTCCTGAAGCCCCAAGTGCCGCTGCCTGCATCCGCTGCCGAGGGACCTCTCCTTCTGCCGCTAAATCCACCCAAGCGTCGCTGCCTTGGCTCGCGCCGGCCTCCGCTGTCGAACCCCAAAACCGGCCGGAAAACACCAACAACCACTAATTCCCGCAAACTTCGGTGAACGACCGTGACACAATCTAAACCCAGATTTCAATACCGAAACAAGAGTTAGGAAGCTCAAAATATGTTCTACGTAACCATGGGCTTCGTTCGATGTTTAAGCAGTAATTCGGCGCATCAAATTGAAATCAAAGTATGTTCGAGAATTAAAAACGAAACGATAAACAAGATCCTACCTCGTTGGGCTTCGCCCGACGCTTCCCACGCGATCCACCACCGTCGCAACACACCACCTTGATCGGAGGAAGATGAGGAGGATGAGAGGAGGTGGGTTTCACCAGGGGGGTCAACGGGGAGGAAGGGGAGGAGGAGAGAGTTTGAATAAATAAACTCTTTAATTAAAAGACTCGACCCCTGAAAACACTTGCGTCCAAAACCTCTGGCGCGGTCAAGATTAAGCTCCACCTAGGGTAAACACCACCTCCCGAACACAACGGCGGTCTCAGAATTTTAATCCGAGACCCTGTTCAAAAGTTATAAAACTGAACGTCTGAGGCTGCCAAATTACGAAAATGCCCCTGGGGCCATTTTTCACAGACAGGCCGCGCCCGCAAAAGTTACACCCCTACTAGGGTAAACAGAACGTTTTGGACTCAAATTTGTCGTCAGTTTTCCAATCCGATCCACCATTTAAGAGAAACTTGATTTAATCTGTTAAACGAATAAATTAATTATTTAATTTATCTGTTTCATGTTCCGAAAGCAAGCAAGGGGTCCAAACGTCCCGCGCCGATAAGTTTTATGTCGTTCCTAGGGTAAAAACCCCATTACAGACCCATTCGTATACTCAGATCTCTGATCTGAAGCACCGTTTAGGATTTATCGCATTTATTTGGCGTTCTTAGTGTGAACGCACTGAAAATTTAATTTCGCCACACCGGGGCTCAGAATTGCACACCGTCTGAGGGAGCTGCTCTGGAATAACACCAAGAATATTCCAAAGTCCTTTGTAGACAAAAACAGGGTTCTTACATCATTTCCTCCTTCAAGATTTTCATCCCCGAAAATCAAAACCAGGGAACAACTCAGGGTACTTAGCCCACACCTGGCTCTCCCGTACCCAGAAGAACTCTTACGTAGCTCTGCGCAACCGCACACAGACCAAAGGATTAGTGATGCAAAGCAGGCTCACGGCCCGCGGGCTTTGCGGGTATGGGGCGGATATGGGGCGGGGCGGGCCTGAAAAGTTTGACCGTTTAGAGTGCGGGTCAATGCAGGTTGAGCCCGTGCGGGTGCGGGCTAATGCAGGTTGAGCCCACGTGGGTGCGGGCTTGCCCGCGGGCCTGATTTAAAAAAATATATATTATTTTTACAATATATGTTTCTTTAACATTTTAGTTTTTTTAATAAAAAAATAATGGTTAAACGGTGACATATGATTTCTCACCGTAATGGTCATATTAATTCACCATTTATTCACATGTGAATTTTAAATAGGCATATATTTATTATTTTAATATGATATTATGTTATTAATATAGTATTTATTAACCATATTTACATGGTGTGTTAACCCATCTCTCAAAAAATGGAATTCATCGCCCCTGCGCATGGTTTCAATTCTATAAGAGTTATTATAATCATAATATTTTTTAGGTTGATTTAATTTTGTTATTATTTAATTTAATTTTTTTATTAAGGGAATTGGATAGAAGCTCTTGAAAACACTAATAACTTCCTCTGAAACTAATCGTTACCTGGAGAAACTTCATTCATTCACTGGTTTAGTTGTTCACATCACCACAGAACCAACATTATCATTCATTGTCCATCACTGATCACTCACCTACTTTCTATCGCAACAGTTCACCACCACATCGGCATTACCGCATGCCACCATTAACACACACAAAAATGTTCCATCACATTCTTTAAAGCACTAGTTATTGTTAATTCACACTTCTCCCCACAAATACCTTTAATAATGATAAAAAATAGAGTATTTAAATGATTATAAATAGTATTTTTTTTGTAATGGTGGGTAAGCCCGCGGGCAACCCGCGGGCAACCCGCGGGTTTATGCGGGGCGGGGCGGGGCGGGCTTGAAATTTTTTGTTCGCATTATATGCGGGCTTTTGCGGACAAACCCGTGTGGGCTCAAACCCGTGCGGGCTTGGCCCGCCCCGGCCCGGCCCGCCCGTTTTTCATTACTACAAAGGATTGATCCGTTCACGCGAGGTATACTCTCGCCGATGAAGAGCATAGGAGCATGCACACATCTCCTCAGGTGAGTCACGTGGGAGACGTTGTGCACCCACACCAGCCTTTGGGGTTAGGGAAAGGCGGTAGGAAACCTCTCCATCCCTTCGCACGGTCTCAAACGGCCCGAAGGCTCTCGGGGGTACCTCACCTCCCAGACCGAACCATTACGTCACACGCCGTGACTGGAATCACCGCCCGCACCTGGAACAAGGCCCGGTGATTCCCTCCTTCAAAATATCCATATGGTGAAACACCCAAGGATATCTGGTCACGCAAGATTTCACAGTCAATGTCTCAAAACCAAAGCCCTCTTACATGCTCGAAAGCGAAGGAGTCAACATCATCAACTAAAGAAAACGTCCTATTCCTTTTTACCTTACCAACATAGGGCCACGCCGACGCCTCGCATCACCCTGGTAACAACTCAAGCAAGGAGTAGGGAGAAAAGAATTTCACACACAGAGTCTAACAATTCTACTACAAAAATTAAAAGATTTGCATAGTGTACCTCTTATCACCTCATTCTCTACAGGATCGTAGACATCCAAAGATCGTGGCTGTCTGTGGTCCCAATTGTCATCTCTCGGAGCCCGACGTGGACCGCCTAGTGGTGATGGGAAGACCTCGTAAAGTCGTCCCCCACTAACAGCTCCTCCCGCCCCACTTCTAGAACCACCTCTCTGGGTGCTACTCCTATCATGGTTCTGCCTCTGTCGTGGTGGTACACCTGCTGCCTACCCAAAGATCTCTGCATGCCTGGTCAGGCAGTCCCATGACAGGTGACCTCGCCCATCGCAAGCTTAGAACCAACTCTCTCCAGGCTGCACTGGTGCCCTCCATCACCACTGTTCTGTACGACCACGCCCCTGAGTCCGGTTGTCATAAATCCACCTGCGTTGAGGTTCTGCTTGCCGACGCCCACTAGCTGCGGCAGACGTCTCGGCTCCAACGTGCCTGCTGCCACCACCAACTCCAGAACGTGACAGGAATCTCTCTGTCAACAGCGCCTGCTCTAGCACCCCGGAATATGTGGAAATGACTAAGGGTACTATGACATCACGAATCTCTCGGCGAAGAACCTTCTCAAACTTCCACACTCGGATGTTGTCATCATGGACCAAGTCCGGGTAAAAGCGTGCACGGTCTGCGAAACTAGCCGCGTACTCGGACACTTCCATCCCTCCCTACTGAATCTGCAAGAGCTCTTGAATCCGAACAGAGCACAAGAAGGAGGGGAAAAACTCCTCACGAAACGACAACAGAAAGTCATCCCATGAAAGCGACGACTCGTCAAGAAACTGAGTCACCAGACTCCACCAATGCCGAGCTGCTCCACGGAAAAGGTTGTCTGCCAAAGCCACTCTCTGATCTGGTGGCATCTGTACAATCCTGAAAAGGAGAACCACTGCCTTGAGCCAAACCTCTACTGCCTAAGGGTCTGGCTCACCACTGAACCTCAGCAGTCCCTACCGCTGGAACTCACAGAGCGCGCTCAACCTGCGCTCAAGCTCAGCCTGCTCTGCTAAAGTTGGCTGCTGCTCACCAGGTGTGGGTGCTGCTACCGGCCCACCCGGAGAAAGGGGCTCACATGATGGGTCCTGGAATGTGGCCTCATAGCTCATAGGGTCGTTGTCACAAACCAAAGCCGGTATCCTGACTGGCTGCCTTCGTGGAGACATCCTGAATATTATCAAGGAGTGCCACGATCAGATGAGAATATATGTATATACCAATAACAACAATGGGGATCTGACTCAAGAAAGAAAGTCAAAGACTCAATCCTATGTGATGCACAAACCAATTTTCCTTACAACAAGTGTCTCAACATGCCGAGTCAACAAGCGGGTTATCAAGGTCCTGGTGAATGGATACGTCGGTCGTCGCACCATCACTGAACTCCCTGGCCTGAGAGCTGCTCACGAGACATGTTGACACTGTTACCCTAGGTCCCAACCAATTCCTCTTTTAGGGATGTCCGCACAACATCCCAAGGAACGAACCACCTCTGATACCACTTTGTCAAGACCCGACCCTACCCGGGCTCGAGCCACAACTACCCCAAGCCCGCCTCCATAGGCCAGGGGCTAGCGACAAGCGTCGAAGGCTAAACAAATCAGGGAGGCCTTTTCCTGAGTACCTGTACACACGTACACATAACACACTCAATGCAAAAGTGCAGAGTAAAAGAAAAGACAAGTAAAGAAAAGGGCAACTGCTATAAATAAACCACAAATGTGCATCGACCTCTAAATAGTACAAAGCAATCTGAAGGTAAACTAAAAAGGAAAAAGGGAAAAACATGCGCCCAACCAGAAAAGTGCCACAACCCAGCAACAGGTAAACAAAACAAACAGCTGGAAGGGTCCCCCACCTGGAACCCGACTCCGACCACCGCACGCGGTCCAAACTCCCAAGCTCCTCTAAAGTCACGCTCCACCTATCCGTCATCTACAAGGGCACACCAAGTGCGGGAAAAGCCCAAGCAGGGGTGAGTATAAAAATACTCAGTAGGATACCCTTAAGGCTCGAGGGAGCAACAAAGGAGGTACTGAAGGGTGAGCAGTAGAGCGAACGGGAAAAGTAAAGGAGTGAAACCGAGAGTACAGTAAAGAGTAACAGTAGAGGGTCCAGCTCAACCCAACAAGAGAAAAGAAGGTAGACTCATCCAGAAACAAGGAGCTGGAAACAGTGAGAAGATGAACTTCTCGTCGAGTCTTCGCTACCTATAGCGGGAGAGTAGACTCGTCCAACCACGAGAAACTAGACACGGAAAGCACGTGGCATACCTCGTGCGTCTTCACCTCTCCTGGAAGGAGAGTTACCAAACCCAAGAAGTGGGTACTGGAACAAGGTATATACATATACATATGCTCAAAAAGAAGCCCGAACAAGGTCGTAAGGGGATCTCCATCCCATATCTCATCCCTAGAAATGTGAGTCACCAACAGTCCCATAAGTAAACACCATCGATGCCCAGCATCCTGCACGTCTGCCCCGAACTACAAGTCAAGGGACCCAAATCACCGCACCTCGACACTATCCGCTTTGGGCGGCACTGACTCGCCCGCACGGTTTTAGGTCACGTCATAAGGACACGTCTCGGTGGGGAAAGTGCCCCTCGTACTTGAGAGTTCTGGGTTAAGTCAAACAACACCTTGTCATTGCCCCGCAGTCGAGAGGTCTCCTCAAAGTCAAGGTCATTCCATCACTGAACCGTACAACCAAGGGTCCCGCTCCGGTAATCACAGAGGAAAGTCACAGACTAGCCCAGTAGAAAGGACTGAGTCTAGAATGTTAATGGAAAACCCACTGCCCAGCCCTGCTGGAGGGTAAACCCTAACCAAATATCGAGTGACCCAATTCCCAGCCCTACTGGAGGGTAAACCCTAACCAGATATCGGGTGACCCACTACCTAGCCCTACTAGAGGGTAAACCCTAATACATCATCAGGTGACCCACTGCCTAGCCCTGCTGGAGGGTAGACCCTAACCAGATATCGGGTGACCCACTGCCCAGCCCTACTGGAGGGTAGACCTGACAGGTGACCCACTGCCCAGCCTTGCTGGAGGGTAGACCTGGAACTAGACGACGGGTGACCCACTGCCTAGCCTTACTGGAGGGTAGACCCTAAGAGGTAGTCGGGTGACCCACTGCCCAGTCTCTAGTGGAGGGTAGACCATAAGAGTGTCGGGTGACCCACTGCCCAGTCTCTGCTGGAGGGTAAACCCTAGAAGTCAGTGAGCAACCCACTGCCCAGTATCTACTGGAGGGTAAACCCGAAGAAGTCGATGAGCAGCCCACTGCCCAGCCCCGCTGGAGGGTAAGCCCGGAACTGCTCTGTCCATCTCCACTGGATGGTACTGCTGGCAAGCCATGCTCGAAACAACCTCATCCCTACTGGAAACAACCTCAGAACAGGACTTGGGGAAAACTCAACCCTTCTGGTCAAAAAACAAGAACAGAGGAACCCTCTACGTCGCGAGAGGTCAAAAGTACGTAAAGAAAAACACGGCACGCACATGGGGCCCACCCGATGTGTGAACCCAAGTCAACCCCAACTGAACGCACAAATGTTCTCAGGTACAAAAAACCACATGTACCTCCAAGCATTCCCGTATACTCCCAGAGTATACCACGTTCCAGCCCAAAGGCTATCATGCACACGGCACCCAACGTCAACGTGAAGGCGTAACATAACAACTCCAACCTGCCACCTCAACGGTTGAGGCACAGCCAACCACATCTCTTTAAACACCAACCTCACTCTCCCAGGAGTGCACGCGATCACACACCAAAGGTCCGCTACAAAAATGGTAGAAGAACCGCCACCAGGGCACCTTCACATTCCACATTTAATAATATCGTGCAAGAGGCTCCGTACGCCTGAACAGATTACACCATTGTAATCCTCGCGGAAAAACACATGAGATCGACTACTTACTCGCCTCAAACGGATATTCGACCGAAAATTCACCAACACCGCCTCACGCCCGAATGGCGTCCCGTGATCCTGAGTCTCAACCCCGAAAATAGTCGGGCGCATTGCACCATTGCGATCCCCTCGGGAAAACACGTCAAAAAGAATGCTCACTTGAGCGCAACGGACATCCAGAGAAAAAGATGTATTTTGGCGCACCGTACACGAGCAGTGCTACGTGGGACCCGCATCTCGGTCCCAAAACACAAAGAACAGATCGCGTCGTTGCGATCCTCTCAAAAAAGTACACAAGTTTGACTAATCACTTGTCCAAAACGGACACCTAGTGATAATGCTGAAAACCGCCGTCAACTCCCGAAACGCCCCTCATGGGGCCCGCACCAGCATGCGGAAATAGAGCGGACAGACTGATCCAAAGCAATTCCCTCGAAAAAACACCAAACATTGACTACTCGCACGCCCCGAATAGATATTTGATGAAAAAGTTACAAAACACTACATGCAGCTCAAAAGACGGGCCATGGGGCCCACGCCTCAACTCTAGTTTCGACGCCCAAAAGCACACTGGAAAACTCCGTCTTGGCACCAGGATCCCAACGCCACTGACGACACTCAAAATGGACGTCGGACGCGTCTGCGCCGTCCAAAACAGGATCCCTCGAAGAAAATGTCAAACCACTTAAAGACGTGTCACGCCTCCGAGGCCCCTCGTTTCGGGAATTAAAAATTCCCGAAACCATCTCAAAAACTTTGTCTCGGCGAT
This sequence comes from Viscum album, assembly GCA_963277665.1. NCBI lineage: Eukaryota > Viridiplantae > Streptophyta > Magnoliopsida > Santalales > Viscaceae > Viscum > Viscum album. The sequence continues at coordinate 1,413,151,191 of OY728125.1, read as the reverse complement.
ACGGACTCACGTCTGTAGACTGCACGTCAAACGGACGTGCTGTTTGGAAAATACGGCCCCCCAAATGCATGGGGGCCCAAAATGGGCCAGTCCCGACTGGCCGGCCCAGTCCCACCTGCCGCGCCCTGCTGGCTTCGGCCCGTCTCAACCCACCAGACCCGAGCGGGTCTGGTTCTCCAACACAGACCCGCCAAATAGGCCGGTCTCCCCGCATTTCACCGGCAGGACCCGCGTTCGGCGGGTCCTTGTCCACGCCGCACGCCTGAGGCGGTCAGCGCCTCGGGATCCTCCGCTGAGCGCGACAGCGCCCCCCCCCCCCCCCCCCCCACCTGGCTCCGCTCCTCGCCGCACCGGCAGCCGCCTGAATCCCCAAGCGCCACCGCCTGCATCTGCTACCGAGGGACCTCGCCACCTGCCACTGAAGCCACCCAAGCGCCCCCGCCTTGGCACGCGCCGGCCTCCGCTGCCGAACCCCCAAACCGGTCGGAAAACACCAACAACCACCAATTCCCGCAAACTTCAGCGAATGACTGCGACACCATCCGAACCCAGATTTCAATACCAAAAAAGAATTTGGAATCTCAAAATGTGTTCTATGAAACCATGGGCTTCGCTCGATGTTTAAGCAACAATTCGGTGCATCAAATTGAAATCAAAGTAGGTTTGGGAATTAAAAACAAAACGATAAACAAGATCCTACCTCGTTGGGCTTCACCCGACGCTTCCCGCGTGATCCGTCGCCGCCGCAATGCACCACCTTGATTGGAGGAAGAGGAGGAGGAGAGGATGTGGGTTTCGCCAGGGGGGTTCAACGGGGAGGAAGGGGAGGAGGAGAGAGTTTAAATAAATAAACTCTTTAATTAAATGACTCGACCCCCGAAAACACCCGCGTCCAAAACCTCCGGCGCAGTCAAGATTAAGCTCCCCATGGGGTAAACACCACCTCTAGAGCACAACGGCGGTCTCGGAATTTTAATCCGAGACCCCATTCAAAATTTATAAAAATGAACGTCCGATGCCGCCAAATTACGAAAACGCCCCTGGGGCCATTTCTCACAAACGGGCTGCGCCCGTGAAAGTTACACCTCTCCTAGGGTAAAAGGCATATTTCGGACTCAACTGTGCCCTCTTTTTTCCAATCTGATCCACCGTTTAAGATATACTTGAGTTAATTCATTAAACGAATAAATTAATTATTTAATTTATCTGTTTCACGTTCCGAAAGCGAGCGAGGGGTCCAAACATCCCGCGCCGACAAGTTTTATGTCGTTTCTAGGGTAAAAACCCAATTCCAGACCCATTCGTACACTCAGATCTCTGATCCGAAGCACCATTTAGAAGTTATCACATTTATTTGGCGTTCTCAGTGTGAATGCCTGAAAATTTAATTTCGGCCACACTGGGGCTCAGAATTGCACTCCGTCTGAGGGCGCTGCTCTGGAATAACACCAAGAATATTCCAAAGTACTTTGTAGCCAAAAACAGGGTTCTTACAGAAATAAACCAAGAAACCTTCATCTTGCATTATCTATAGATGGAGTGAATCCTTTTGGTTTTTAAATCAGCACTCACAGTACATGGTCGGTTATGTTGGTAAATTATAACTTTCCATTGTGGTTATGCATGAAACAAAAATATATCATGTTATCTATGCTTATATCATGACCAAAAAAACAGTTAATGATATTGATGTTTATTTGGATCCATTGATCAATGATTTTAAATTATTGTGGGATTCAAGTGTTACATTGTATGAAGCTTACAAAAATGAAGATTTTACATTGAGATCCATGTTGTATGGGATGATAAATGACTTTTCTACTAATGGAAATTTGTTATGAAATAGCATTAAAGGAACTCAAGGGTGTCCCTTTTATGAATAAGGTATACATTCAATTATATTGAAACATTCATCAAAAATGGTCTGTCTAATACATCATAGACTTCTACCCTGACAACATAAGTACCGATCTTGGATGATATCATTCGATGGAAGTTAAAAAGAACATACAACACTGTCTCCACTAATAGGTGATCAAATATTTGATAAAGTAAAATATGTGGACACTTCTTTTGGTAAACCATTTTCAAAAATCCTTATGAAAATTGGTTGGATAAAGATATCAGGTTTTTTTTGAATTACCAAATTGGAATTTTCTATATGTCATACATTTTCTCGATGTTATGCATGTTGAAAAAAAATGTATGTGATAGTGTCATCTTCACATTTCTAAA